>OW203750.1:6033409-6633409 GCA_934045075.1 Yponomeuta sedellus
GAAACAACGACATTACAAACATGTAAACATCCAAGACCTGGGGTTTGTATTTGTCCCCAGCCGGGGATCGAACCCGGGCCCTGCATTGTAGGCATGCGCTACCGCTGCGCCACAGAGGCCGTCTCAATAAAAAAAATTATAATTTTTTACAAAATGTCCCTAATTTTGGAATGTCTGCCGACAAAGGCCTCCTCCAGCTCTTTACATGGTTTCCAATTCAGAGCCACGCGTCTCCAGGGCTGCTATAGCTGTTAGTCTTCCTAGAAATTTAAATAAAAATTCGTGTTCGCTCTTCAAAGAGTTGTCGACGCGCCTCATCGACGCCACGGGGGACCGGAGGGCTGGCGCATACCTCGGCCAGAGGATAAGTCTGGCCATCCAACGGGGGAATGTTTGCCAGCATTCTGGGCTCCCTGCCGAGGGACACCGACCTAGGGCAAGTGTTTTATTTGTAAATTATAGTTATTTATATTTATCACTTTATTTAAAAACCTATTTAGAGGCTAAAAATTCACCCATGCCGGGATTCGAACCCGCAACCTCTGGCTATCCGTGCCAGCGCTCTACCAATTGAGCCAATGGGCGACTCACGGCATCAGTGAAACTTCGAACCTCTTTACACTATTCTCTGTATTACGTACAGGCAGCGACATCTGACTTAAGCAAATTGCATTACTTACAGCCCCGACTACCTACTTTGCAGTTAGGTTTTAACATCGGAACGATATCACTGTACCACATGATTATACTATTTTTATTTTTAATGCACTAACCCGTGCTAAGGAACAAATTTAAAAACCTATTTAGAGGCTAAAAATTTCACCCATGCCGGGATTCGAACCCGCAACCTCTGGCTATCCGTGCCAGCGCTCTACCAATTGAGCCAATGGGCGACTCACGTTTTTAAATAGGTTTTTAAATTTGTTCCTTAGCACGGGTTAGTGCATTAAAAATAAAAATAGTATTATCACTTTATGTTAGATTTTAGTTTAGTTATTAATTTAGTATTACTTTAGATAGATGTTTTGTTTAAATAATTAGTTTTTTTAATATTACAAATCAATAAATAAAAATTAAATAATAGAGGAAGTTACCTTATAACAACATGACAGATGGCTCAGGAAGACGATAAAAAACAATATCTCTAGTGAAAACATTAAATTGGCATTGTCTTCCTGGTATTCCTTCTGTAGAACTTATTCCGAGAAATGGGCTACTACGGTACAGTCAATAGCCCATCAAGCTTTACAGGCGTGCACTTTACTCAGTTACGTTAAGGGTGCATTACGATATCAACCCTTGTACATCCCCCCTGTTGGGGCACGGGTCTCTTCCTGCGTCGCAGGAAGGTTAGGCCATACTCCACCACGGGGGCCAAGTCCGGCTGGGTTGAGGGTTATAAGACAGTGTCGGGCCTTACTGTAAGTATTTATCGGTCCGCCCACAAGGCCTCTGACATGGCTTAACGACTGTCATTACGTGACAGCCGGCACCAACGGCTGGTCACCCATTCAGCGCTTGACCGAGCCTGTTGTTGCTTAACCCAAGTGATTGATTCCAATCACTCGGCACCGCTAGGCTTCCAGCGCTAGTGGCGCTTTTTCCGAGCGTTTCCGTGCTTCGCAAGGCACGTTAAGCCATTGGTGCCGGCTGTCATGTAATGACAGTTGTTAAGCCATGTCAGAGGCCTCGTGGGCGGCTTGATAACTTCCGATAGTAAGGCCTGCCACTGTCTTACAATCCTCCACTAACTTGGCCCCCGTTGTGGAGTATGGCATGCAGTTAACTATTTGCATGGCATCTTACATGCAAATAGTTAACTGCATGCTTAGTAAGGAGTATGATAATAATACTACTGTTGTGTTATTAATAGGGGACAGCACAGGAATACAGCAACAAGATTTGACAAATTATTTTGATTCTATAGTTGCTCTTCAAGCAAGAAAAATTGTAATTTGCGCTTTCCCTTACTCAAAAACTCTGTCAGAGACACAAAATGCCCGGTTAGATAAGTTAAATCGGCTATTGTTTAATATGACCTTTGGCCATCGAGACAAAGTATTATATTTTGATACGAATAATTTTATTCGAAACTTTATATTGACTAGGGACACAATGCATGTGCCTCTTTCTTCGAAACGACAGATTGCCAAATTATTGGCATTCAATATTTATGACCCCATTATTGTTGAGACAATAAAACAGGGACCAATTAAAGTTGCTAACTGTAGAAGTTCTACACTCAAACCTCTGTATTCTGAGGTTTTGAAAAAACCTAGTATAAGTAGGTTAAGCTTGACTGCTGATTTAAACTATCAGCGCAGACAACAGAAAAGCCCCCCTTAAAAAAACTTATCTTAGCTAATCAAAATTTACAGGGCGGTTTTTCTGGTAAATTACTAGAATTAGAGTTATTTCTAGAACAACATAGAGTAGATGTACTCTGTGTCACTGAGCACTGGCTACTAGAGTCCCAAATGAATTTTTCTGTAAATAATTATGAAATAGCCAGTTGCTTTAATAGAAAGTCTGCATTGCATGGTGGATCTTTAATAATAGTAAATAGCAGTTTGAAGTATAAAGAACGAAAAGATATTAGCAGACTTTCTGTTGAAAAAGTTGTAGAACTATCATGTGTTGAACTGGCTAAGCATATTGTAGTAAGCGTATACAGGCCCCCCGCCAGTGACTACAGTTTATTTGAATCCGTACTAGAGGATGTTTTAAAGGTAGCTTCAAGTAGTAGCAAGAAAGTTATAGTATGTGGAGATTTTAATATAGACTTGCTGGTAGACTCCGTTTTAAATAACAAATTAAAACTTATTTTCAAGTCTTTTAATTTAGTTAATATTTTCTTAGAGCCTTCTAGGATTACCGAAAACATAGCCACCTGTCTTGACAATGTATTCTGCGACTGTGAATTTTCGCATTGTTCTACAGTAACTTGCTTAAAGTCAGACCACAATGGTCAAATTGTCCACTTTGAAGCAGATTTTAAAAAAAAGGAGCAAGATATAATTTATCGGCCCATTACAGCAAAAAAGATGGAATTATTTAGAAATTACATACAAAGTAGCTTACCTACACAAAATAATAAGACCCTTAATGCAAATGCTCATTATGGAGATTTATTCAAAGTTGTTTCAGGTAGTTTTGAAAAAGTTTTTAAATTAAAAAAGTTATCATCAAAAAGAAATAAAGTAGCATTTAGTGAATGGGCTACTGCCGGCATCCGAAAAAGCAGGGACACACTATATGCGCTATATGAGAAAAAAACATACACATATGACCCCAGTTTTATACAGTATGTTAAACTATATTCAAAATTATTTAAGGCCGTCTGCCACAAAGCAAAATGTGAGCATATAAAATCAAAAATCCTTCAATCGTCTAATAAATCCAGAACAATTTGGGCTATTATAAATAAGGAAAACGGTAAATCCAAATCAGGAGATCGCGAACTTTCACTTAAAATAGATGATAAATTAATAACCTCAAATGAAGACATTGCTACGGCTTTTGAACAGTTCTTTACAAATGTTCCAATTGTAACGACATCTCCTTTAGACTCTTCTCCAGCTCTTGCTGAAAGTATTTTGAAAGACAATGTCCCCCCATGCCATCACGATTTTTCGTTCGACTATATTGAAGCCCATACCGTGATTAAATCGTTTAAAAAGCTAAAGCTTAAAAAAACTGAGGACTTATGGGGTATGTCAGTAACAGTAGTTAGCTCAGTAATCGATACCCTAGCACCCCATTTAGCCAAAATCTTTAACAAATGTTTAGATGAGGGTATATTCCCTGATCTAATGAAATATAGTAGGCTCGTTCCTTTATTTAAAAGTGGTGATAAGCAAGATCCCACAAATTTCAGACCAGTCTCAGTTCTACCCGTTTTGAGTAAAATATTCGAGAAGATAGTTCTAGGTCAGCTGCTTACACATTTCAATGACTATCAACTTCTCCATGGTCAGCAATTCGGCTTTACGCAAGGGCGCTCTACAACGGACGCCGGCGTCATGTTAGTTAAACATATATTTAGTGCATGGGAAGAGCGCAAGGATGCTATAGGCGTATTCTGTGACTTGTCGAAAGCATTTGATTGCGTTGACCATAAAACACTTCTTTTAAAATTAAAGCACTATGGTATAAACGGGAATAGCCTAAAACTTATAACATCATATTTAGAAGGGAGAGTTCAAAGAGCTGATATAAATAGAACTAAATCTTCAGGGTCAGAAGTCAGGATAGGAGTGCCACAGGGATCGATTTTGGGGCCGTTCCTCTTCCTCGTATATGTAAATGATTTGCCGTTCATGGTTCAAAATATGTCAGAGATAGTATTATTTGCAGATGACACGTCTCTTATTTTTAAAATTAAGAGACAAGAAAATGACCTTGACAATACAAATAATGCTCTCTCTCGGGTACTAAATTGGTTTACTTCTAATAACTTATTGTTAAATTCAAAAAAGACGAAATGTATAAAGTTCACTCTTCCAAATGTCAAAACGGTAGACAGCAATGTTTTACTGGGGAATGACAAATTAGACCTTGTGAATGAAACTGTATTCCTAGGTATCACAATTGATGCAAAGCTTCAATGGGGTCCTCATATAGAAAAATTAGCAAATAGGCTTAGTTCAGCAGCATATGCAGTCAAAAGAATTAGGGAACTAACTGACGTCGCAACTGCTAGGCTTGTTTATTTTAGTTACTTCCATAGTCTTATGTCCTATGGCATACTACTGTGGGGACGGGCAGCAGATATTGAGACCATCTTCGTCTTGCAGAAGAGAGCGATCAGATTCATTTATAGGCTGGGTAGTAGAGATTCGTTAAGAGATTTCTTTAAAGAAACTAACATCCTGACAGTTGCCAGTCAGTATATATATGAAAACATTATGTACGTTAGGAAAAATATCAGTAACTTTAAAACTTTAGGTAGCCAACACAATGTAAATACTAGAAATAAACATAAACTTTTGTTCCCACTATTTAGGCTGGCAAAGGTTAATACATCCTTCATGGGGCATTGTATACGCTTCTATAATAAAATCCCTGAAGATATATTAAGCTTGCCTGAATCGCGGTTCAAAAAATATGTTAAGCACACTTTGTGCCAAAAGGGCTACTATAACATAAAGGATTATTTAGATGACAATGAGGTCTGGAATGAAAGCCAGTACAATGTATGAGTTCTATGTTCAAATAATTATGTAAACTATGTTAATTAAGGACTTTTGAAAAGACTAAGTTAGGAGTTTTTTTGTCCATTTTTTCTCCTAAATGATCTAGATTTTGAAATAAACACCTAGTTTGAATTGTAACGTTCATTAAGCCGCAGTTTCTGTGCTACTTTGAATAAAACCTTTTCATTTCATTTCATTTCATTGGCCTAGCCTTCCTGCGATGCAGATAGAGACTTGCCCCGCCTTTGGGGACATAGGTACAAAGGGTGGATATCAAATTTAAAAAGGTGAAGCTCTCCTCACGTCACGAAATAATTGAATTGGGAATGTTTAAGTTTTGATTTTCCACGGTTAACCATCTGCGTCTGCGCATACAACGCAATCGCGAAAAAAATGAATAAATTAGACGAGTGCCTTCTTACTTATGTGTGCAGAGCCGTTGTTTTTTCTGTCTTTTGACTAATTTATGGTTTTCAGACTAATTAGGTAATGCAAACTGAGGCAGCGGAGTGGGTAACTAATTCGATGAAGTAAGTCATTCTTTTCCGCAGGGTTCCGCACGAGTGAAAACGAGATGAAAGTGTTTAAAGAGAGAGATTACTTTTAGTGATAAGGCCGCCGTTTGAATTCTTTAGGTTAAGAAATACCTGAGTAATTTCCATTTTTATGTAGGTACCACTAGCTGACCCAGCGAACTTCGTACCGCCTCGATTCATCGATTCTTTATCTTTTTCTCTCCGTAAGAACTATCCTCGTACTTCAAGGAATATTCTAAAAAAAGAATTAGCGAAACCGATTTCGCTAATTCTTTTTTTAGAATATTCAGCAGTTCCCGAGATTTGCGCTTACCAACACATTCAGCGATTAATTTTTATATTATAGATAAAGTGTTCTCTATCTATGAGTGTGTATGAGAGTGTGCGCGTGTACAGGTGTGTGGATGTGTGTAATTGTATATGTATTGGTAAAGCCCTTTGTATTTTCGATTTCAACCCTGTATGTCCCCACTGCTGGGGCACGGGTCTCTTCCTGCGATGCAGGAAGGTTAGGCCATACTCCACCACGGGGGACAAGTCCGGGTTGGTGGAGGTTTGTAAGACAGTGGCGGGCCTTACTGTCAGAAGTTATCAAGCCGCCCATTAAGGCCCCTGACATGGCTTAATGACTGCTATTACAAAAAAAAACGTGTATGTCAATTAGGTACTTAAATTAATTAAATGTCAGAAAATAATGCACTTTTATATACATATTATTTCGAATAGTAATCTATACAACTATATTTCACAATAATTATACACTGTTAACCTAATTATTATAAATTATCAGTAATTAATAGGCCATACAGCGAGGCAATGCACGGTGGTACCGTAGTAGGTCATAGGACTCGGATGGCAATGACTGAGCTAAGCCATGATATCTGGCTCAGT
Source organism: Yponomeuta sedellus (assembly GCA_934045075.1). Taxonomy (NCBI): domain Eukaryota; kingdom Metazoa; phylum Arthropoda; class Insecta; order Lepidoptera; family Yponomeutidae; genus Yponomeuta; species Yponomeuta sedellus. Next base: position 6,040,032 of record OW203750.1, read on the forward strand.
TACCCACTAATTGTCATACTACCTGAGGGTATAAAAGGTTTCGCAATCTATTGTTCCCAACATTCCTTTTTCGGCATCCGAAGTGAACACAAGTAATTAGTCATCAACCTGTTATCACCAAGTGCTTTAATTAGCCCAAGACGCGACGCGTGTGTTTAAGTTCCAACTTGTCTGTGACCTGCTATTTTACAATGGAATTTGAAGTCACAGGTATGTATTATTAATTTACTTTACTATTTTGCCTTTTCCTTCTACATTTTTTTTTAAATAGAGTGCTACGCCAACGTGGCATTTTTTATGTATTTATGTCTGTATATTTTTTACGTTGAAGCTTTTACTTATGTTTGTACCTACTTGTACCATTCAATTTGGTATAGAAATATGGGTTACAATGTCTACTACTAGGCCTCTCCAAATTTAGCTGCGTCATGCTGCGTCTGTAAGGTGCAGCCAGGTGCTACGCCGCGCGCCTGAACGCGTAGCAGGCGCGTAGCACTTGCTACGAAACATGTATCTATTTTGATCCGCTTTTAACGTATTTTTATTTTGTTTTAGGTACTAGTATTAAGTGTTCTTTCAAAAGAATGCTTGTACTAGATACTTGGCTGTCTATTAAAGACAGCAAATCTGAACTGGAGCGTTGGCATCGAGTTTTTCGAGACCTAATACAATTGCTGCCTGATGTTGAGAATTACATTGCTGATGACTTGGAAAAAAGAGTTACTAAAGTTTGTACAAGATTGGTAGCAATTTGGAAGCAAGTCACGCGCAACCATTCTCGCATGGTCTCTAAGTACGGAGACTGGCTGAACGAAATTGAAGTTTGCGTTCTGCCAACTTGTGCAACAGTAGGGAGCCACAACACCCAACGGCCAGCAGCAGAAGCTTCGACAAGCACCCAACAGCACCAGCACAGGAAGGACTTTGAGGAATGTAGCAAGAGATCAAAACGCCGCAGGCTTGCAGAGTTAAGTAAAGTAGACAGTTCTGCGATAAATTCTTTGTTGGACGATTCTAGTCTATCTAACGCCGCTGCATCTTTAAATTTCAGCACTGACGAAGTCTTGTCTCTTATAAATGAGACAAAACTGACTAAACATCAGTATCTTTTGGTGAAAGACTTCGTTAATGCAAAATCACCTAATGCATTACCATCTTATCAAAAAGTGTTAGAAGCTAAGAAGCGGTGCTATCCATCGCAAGAGTTTATCACGGAATCATCTGCTGAAGTAGAATTACAATCATTGTTAGATCATACTGCTTGCCGGATACTAGAATCCCAAAAACCCGTTTTGAATAATATTGACCCTAATAAAGAATTTGTTTTGATTGGAAAATGGGGTTTCGATGGGAGTACGGGGCACAGCGAATATAAACAGATTTTTGGAGATTCTGGTATCGATGATGATGGCAGTATGTTTGTTACTTCATATTGTCCTCTTCAATTGGTTTGTAAGTCCAATACCTCCGACCCAGATCAAATAGTTTGGAAAAATCCGCGCCCTTCTTCCACCAGGTATTGTAGGCCTATTCGATTCCAATTTGCCAAAGAATCCAAAGACCTTTCTGTGCAAGAAGAAGCTTATTTCAAGACTAAAATTGATAGTTTACAACCGACTTCTTTCACTCACGGTGAATATGAAATAAAAGTGCAGCATTCTTTACAATTAACCATGGTTGATGGTAAAGTGTGCAGTGCTCTGAGCGATACATCTTGTAGTAGATGTTATATTTGTGGTTCAACTCCAAAAGAGATGAATGACATTGATAAATCGCTGAGCAAAACTGCAGATAGTGGTACCTATCAATTTGGACTATCTCCTCTTCACTCGTATATCCGATTCTTCGAATATTTAATTCACGTTTCTTATAGATTAGACATAAAGAAATGGCAGGTACGTTCTTCAGACGAAAAAGCTCTTCTTGCACAAAAAAAACAACATGTGCAGCAACAGTTTAGGCAGAAACTTGGTCTAATAGTCGACAAACCGCGAAGTGGAGGAAGTGGCACATCTAACGACGGAAACACTGCCAGAAAGTTTTTTTCTAACTCAGCGGTTTCAGCGGAAATTACTGGATTAGATAAAATCCTTATTGACAGATGTCATAATCTGCTGCAGTGTCTTTCGTCGGGATACAAAATTAATAACGCCACTTTTAAAGAGTATTCTCTAGAAACAGCACGTAAACTTGTTGCTACCTATCCATGGTACAACTTGCCATCGTCTGTACATAAGGTCCTCATTCATGGGTCGGAAGTAATTGAACACGCATTATTGTCAATAGGTGAGCTTTCGGAAGAGGCCGCCGAATCTTGCAATAAATTAATCAAACTCTTCAGGCGTGACAACACGAGGAAAATGTCTCGGGTTGTCACAAACACCGACTTGATACATAGACTTCTCCTTAATTCGGATCCTTATATTTCTAGTTTAAGAAGGTTACCACAGAAGAAGAAGTCTATTCTATCAAAAGAAGTATTAAATTTGTTGTCGGTTTAGGAAAAAATGTAAAAAATAAGATAGGTATTTATGTTATTTTTTACATAACTCCTATTATGTAAATATAATATTTTTTGTCCAATTGTGTGTTTGTACTTAGATGTTAGTTAAGTATTTACTTTATTTGTAATATAAAATGTAAATAGTAAGGTTTAATAGTTATTAAGTTGCAAACCTTCTTTTAAGTGTAATAAAAATGCATAATTTTGTAAATAAAATAAGCTTTTTAAGATTATTTTGTTTTTTTTTTATTGTGTTATGGCTTAAAGTATTACAAAACACCATAATAATAATAATCAACTATGACAACGACAGTCATTATTATCGCGAAACCCTATGACCGCTACTCTTAGGGCGTGGAACCAGTGTGCAATGGGGCCAGCCTTCTTGGTACTCTGCCGCCCGACAGCATACTGGCTCAAATATTTAATTTAGAAAATAGGTTTTAGGGGTAGGCTTAGTTTAGGTTCTATATTAATAGTCTAAATAGTTTATATTAATATCCATGTTTTTTCTTACTGTAATTTCCATTTTATTTAATTAATAGTTCTTTCGCGTCTAATATTATTGCAAAATAAAGTTGTATTAATATTAGAATATAATAAAAGGCTTACAAGACTAGAGGCTGGTCTTACTGTCAGAAGATTTCAAGCAGCCCTAAGGCCTCTGACTTGGCTTATAACGACTGTCATGACATAATAACGTAAATTTAATTTACGGCTGAAAAAGAGAAATAAAACATATGGACACATTAATATCAAGTTTATTAATAGAGCTATATTTAACGAATCTAATAAGGTCTTCTTGTAGATAAACAGGCATTGTTAACTTATTTTGTAAATGTTCTTGTCGTGTGTTTTTGTCGGTAAACAATTTTAATTCATTTCTACATCTCTGACACTCAGAGCTAGCCTTATTTTGACGGATTCCCCCTTATTGATAGATTTTGCAGAACGAAGAATATAAAGGAACTCAATATCATGAAATATCTGTTGACCCAAACATCCTGACAGTTGTCAGCCAGTATATCTATGAAAATATTATGTATGTCAGGAAAAATATTATTAACTTTAAAACTGCAGGTAGCACACATTGTAAACACCAGAATAAACATAAACTTTTCATCCCAATATTTAGGCTGGCAAAGGTTAACACATCCTTCATGAAATGAAATGAAAAGGTTTTATTCAAAGTAGCGCAGATACTGCGGCTTAATGAACGTTACAAGTCAAACTAGGTGTCCAATTAAAAATCTGGATCATTTTGGAGAAAAAATGGACAAAAAAACTCCTAACTTAGGGTGACTTGCACCACGTTCCCATTAAACAGCTTACTAAATACAATTAACTAAACATGATTAACTCACTAAACACGTTTAGCATAAATATGATTAGAGGTGTCTCGCACGAAGCTTTTTAAATTATATTTTACTAAATTTGTCGGTTAAACAGCACAGAACGTTTCGTTATACGTTGTCTCTCGATGATAAGAACTGGCAAAAGCTTTTCAACGTTTAGTTTGTCTATGAATTCATGACAAGAGTCTGCGCGAGTTGAAACGTGATCAACTTTTTGACAGCTTTCGAACTTTTATTTTGCTGTTTGCTTTGCTAATTATAATGAGTGAGCAAAACAAGAAAGGTAGAAACCGTGCACTCACGTGAAATCAATCAATCAAATCAATCAATCTGTCAATCCGTGAAATCACGGATTGACAGCTTGATCAATTTGACGTTTCTTCACTCACTAATCACGATTTAGCTCCGCTAAATAGGCGATATCGGGTATTTAACTTTGACAGTTGTTAAACGTTACTTAAGCACTGACGTTTTATGGTGAAAGACGAAACAGTGATTTAAATTGAAAATTCTGTTTATCATAAAGTTAAATGCTATTTAAGCCCGTGGTGCAAGTCGCCCTTAGTCTTTTCAAATTCCTTAATTAACATAATTTACACAGATTCTACAAAACTCGTGAATTTTACATGCTTGAATTCCAGACATCATTGTCATCTAAATAATCCTTAATATTATAGTAGCTCTTTTGGCACAAAGTGTACTTTACACATTTTTTGAACCGCGCTTCAGTCAAACTTAATATATCTTCAGGGATTTTATTGTAGAAGCGTATACAATGCCCCATGAAGGATGTATTAACCTTTGCCAGTCTAAATCTTGGGATCAAAAGTTTATGTTTATTTCTAGTATTTACATTGTGTTGGCTACCTGGAGTTTTAAAGTTGCTAATATTTTTTCTGACAAACATAATATTTTCATAGATATACTGGCTGGCAACTGTCAGGATGATTGTTTCTTTAAAGAATTCTCTTAACGAATCTCTACTGCCTAGCTTATAGATGAATCTGATCACTCTTTTCTGCAAGACGAAGATGGTCTCAATGTCCGCCTGCCCGTCCCCACAATAGTATGCCGTAGGACATGATACTATGGAAGTAACTAAAATAAACAAGCCTGGCAGTTGCGACGTCAGTTAGTCACCTAATTCTTTTAAAAGCATATGCTGCAGAGCTAAGCCTATTTGCCAATTTTTCTATATGAGGACCCCATTGAACCTTTGCATCAATGATACCTAGAAATACAGTCTCTTCGACAAGGTCTAGTTTGTCCTTTCCCAGTATAACTTTGCTGTCAACTACTTTTACATTTGGTAGAGTGAACTTTAAACATTTTGTCTTTTTTGAATTTAACAATAAGTTATTAGACGTAAACCAGTTAAGTACCTTGCATGAAGCATTGTATACGCTTCTACAATAAAATCCCTGAAGATAATATTAAGTTTCACTGAAACGCGGTTAAAAAATGTGATAAAAACCATAAGGATTATTTAGATGACAATGATGTCTGGAATTAAAGCATGTAAACAGCATGAGTTTTGTAAAAATTGTGTTCTTCTTCAGTCTTCTTATTAGTCCACTGCTGGACATAGCCCTCCCCTAATGAAAGCAAGGTTGTGCCATCATTGGGGGGTAATGCCCATAATCCCCACGCTGGGCATGCGGGTTGGGGATCGCAGTTTGGTGGAATTGTACTGCAGGGAGCGCTGCTGCCCACCCCCCGGTTTGTATCCCTTAGTCGTCTTTTACGACACCCGCGGGAAGAATTTGGGTTGGTGCTATTCTCTAGGCCGACACCACACAGCCTCTAGTCTAAAAATTGTGTAAACTCTGTTAATTAAGGACTTTGAAAAGAAAAGATAAAGAGAAGATTCATCTTTTCTCCGAAATGATCTAGATTTTGAAATGGACACCTAATTTAGGTTGTAACGTTTATTAAGCCGCAGTTTCTGCGCTACTATGAAAAAACCCTTTTCATTTCATTTCGTCTGCATGTATGAATACTCGTGATTACGCAAAGAAAGTAATTGAAATTTAAATGTGATTTTCAGGCAAACTGGTACCAACCAGCTGAATTAGATATCAATTGATATCTAAGATTGGATATCAATTGACTGCTGTTCGTCAGATTGTTGACTGCTACTAGATTGATTTTCGTAAAACTCTTGACTACTGTAACTGTCTGACTGCTGGCTGTTGCTAGAATATTGTTTGTCAGACTGATGGCTGTTGCTAGATTGTTGTTTGTCTGTCTGCTTGCTGTTGCTAAAATGTTGTATGTCAGACTGATGGCCGCTGCTAGATTGTTGTTTGTCAGACTGATGGCTGTTACTAGTTTGCTTCTTGTCTGACTGCTGGCTACTGCTAGATTGTTGTATGTCAGACTGATAACTGTTGCTAGTTTGCTTCTTGTCTGACTGCTGGCTACTGCTAGATTGTTGTTTGTCAGTCTGATGGCTGTTGCTAGATAGATTCTTGACAGTCTGCTGACTGTTGCTTGATTGTTGTATGTCAGACTGATAACTGTTGCTAGTTTGCTTCTTGTCTGACTGCTGGCTACTGCTAGATTGTTGTATTTCAGACTGATGGCTGTTGCTAGTTTGCTTCTTGTCTGACTGCTGGCTACTGCTAGATTGTTGTGTGTCAGACTGATGGCTGTTGCTAGTTTGCTTCTTCTCTGACTGCTGGCTACTGCTAGATTGTTGTATGTCAGACTGATGGCTATTGCTAGTTTGCTTCTTGTCTGACTGCTGGCTACTGCTAGATTGTTGTATGTCAGACTGATGGCTGTTGCTAGTTTGCTTCTTGTCTGACTGCTGGCTACTGCTAGATTGTTGTATGTCAGACTGATGGCTATTGCTAGTTTGCTTCTTGTCTGACTGCTGGCTACTGCTAGATTGTTGTATGTCAGACTCATGGCTGTTGCTAGTTTGCTTCTTGTCTGACTGCTGGCTACTGCTAGATTGTTGTATGTCAGACTGATGGCTGTTGCTAGTTTGCTTCTTGTCTGACTGCTGGCTACTGCTAGATTGTTGTATGTCAGACTCATGGCTGTTGCTAGTTTGCTTCTTGTCTGACTGCTGGCTACTGCTAGATTGTTGTATGTCAGACTGATGGCTGTTGCTAGTTTGCTTCTTGTCTGACTGCTGGCCGCTGCTAGATTGTTGTTTGTCAGTCTGATGGCTGTTGCTAGATAGATTCTTGACAGTCTGCTGACTGTTGCTTGATTGTTGTTTGTCAGACTGATGGCTGTTGCTAGATTGTTGTTTGTCTGTCTGCTTGCTGTTGCTAAAATGTTGTATGTCAGACTGATGGCCGCTGCTAGATTGTTGTTTGTCAGACTGATGGCTGTTACTAGTTTGCTTCTTGTCTGACTGCTGGCTACTGCTAGATTGTTGTATGTCAGACTGATAACTGTTGCTAGTTTGCTTCTTGTCTGACTGCTGGCTACTGCTAGATTGTTGTATGTCAGACTGATGGCTGTTGCTAGTTTGCTTCTTGTCTGACTGCTGGCTACTGCTAGATTGTTGTATGTCAGACTGACGGCTGTTGCTAGTTTGCTTCTTATCTGACTGCTGGCTACTGCTAGATTGTTGTATGTCAGACTGATGGCTGTTGCTAGTTTGCTTCTTGTCTGACTGCTGGCTACTGCTAGATTGTTGTTTGTCAGTCTGATGGCTGTTGCTAGATAGATTCTTGACAGTCTGCTGACTGTTGCTTGATTGTTGTATGTCAGACAGATGGCTGTTGCTAGTTTGCTTCTTGTCTAACTGCTGGCTACTGCTAGTTTGTTGTTTGTCTGACTGCTGGCTACTGCTAGATTGTTGTATGTCAGACTGATGGCTGTTGCTAGTTTGCTTCTTGTCTGACTGCTGGCTACTGCTAGATTGTTGTATGTCAGACTGATGGTTGTTGCTAGTTTGCTTCTTGTCTGACTGCTGCCTACTGCTTGATTGTTGTATGTCAGAATGATGGCTGTTGCTAGGTTGCTTCTTGTCTGACTGCTGGCTACTGATAGATTGTTGTATATCAGACTGATGGCCGCTGCTAGATTGTTGTTTGTCAGTCTGATGGCTGTAGCTAGATAGATTCTTGACAGTCTGCTGACTGTTGCTTGATTGTTGTATGTCAGACTGATGGCTGTTGCTAGTTTGCTTCTTGTCTAACTTCTGGCTACTGCTAGATCGTTGTTTGTCTGACTGCTGGCTACTGCTATATTGTTGTTTGTCAGACTGATGGCTGTTGCTAGTTTGCTTCTTGTCTGACTGCTGGCTACTGCTAGATTGTTGTTTGTCAGACTGATGGCTGTTGCTAGTTTGCTTCTTGTCTGACTGCTGGCTACTGCTAGATTGTTGTTTGTCAGACTGATGGCTGTTGCTAGTTTGCTTCTTGTCTGACTGCTGGCTACTGCTAGATTGTTGTTTGTCTGACTGATGGTTGTTGCTAGATTGTTGTATGTCAGACTGATGGCTGTTGCTAGAATGTTTTTTGTCACACTGCTGGCTACTGCTAGCTTGTTGTTGGTCCGACTGCTGGCTGTTGCTAGGTTGATTCTTGTCAGACTGCTGGTTGCTGCTAGAGTGCCTCTTATCGGAGTGCTCGCTGTTGATAGAGTGCTCCTTACTGCTATGCTTATCTATAAAGGAGTGCTTATTGTCGGAGTGCTCGCTGGTGCTAGAGTGCTTCTTTTGGGAGTGCTCGCTGTTGACAGAATGCTCATTTTTATCAAAGTGCTTCTCGTCCGAGTGCTCGTTGTCATTTGATTTTCTCTTGTCTGACTGATGACTTTTGCTAGAGTGCTTCCTTTTGGAGTGCTCGCTGTTGCCAGAATGCTTCTGGTCAGAATGCTCATTTTTAGCAAATTGCTTCTCGTCCGAGTGCTCGTTGTTAATTGATTTTCTTTTGTCTGACTGATGACTGTTGCTAGAGTGCTTCCTTTTGGAATGCTTGCTGTTGCCAGAATGATTTTGGTCAGAATGCTCATTTTTATCAAAGTTCTTCTCGTCCGAGTTCTCGTTGTTAATTGATTTTCTTTTGTCTGAGTGGTGACTGTTGCTTGAGTGCTTCTTGACAGAGTGCCCGCTGTCGCTAGAGTGCTTCCTTTTGGAGTGCTCGCTGTTGCCAGAATGCTTCTTGACAGAATGCTCATTTTTATCAAAGTGCTTCTCGTCCGAGTCCTCATTGTTAATTGATTTTCTTTTGTCTGACTGATGACTGTTGCTTGAGTGCTTCTTGGCAGAGTACTCGCTGTTGCTAGAGTGCCTCTTGTCAGAGTTCTCGCTGCTTCTTGAGCGCTCGTTGTAGTAGTGTTCGCTGATGCTAGAGTGCTTTTTGTCAGAGTGCCCTCTGTTATTGAAGTACTCCTTGTCAGAGTACTCAATGTTGCTTGAGTAATTTTCTTCAGAGTCCTCGCTGTTACTAGAGTGTTTCCAGTCTGAGTGTTCGTTTTTGTTAGAGTACTTTTTGTCTAAGTGCTCGCTGTTGCTAGAGTGCTTCTTGTCAGAGTGCCCGCTGTTCCTAGAGTGCTTCCTGTCTGAGTGCTCGCTGATACTAGAGTACTTCCTGTCTGAGTGTTCGTTTTTACCAGAATGCTTCTTGTCTAAGTGCTCGTTGTTACTAGAATGTTTTTTGCCAGAGTGCTCGCTGTTAGTTGTTTTGATCTTATCTGACTTATGGCTGTTAGAGAGTTTCGTGTCAGAGTGCTCACTATGGCTAGAGTATCTCTCGTCTTGCTTGCTTGAGTGTTCATTGTCGTAGTGCTCCCTGATGCTAGAATGCTTTTTCTCAAAGTTCCCCCTGTTACTTAGGTGCTTCTTCTCAGAGTAATCGATGTTGCTTAAGTCATTTTCGTCAGAGTGCTCGCTGTTGCTCGAGTGCTTCTTATCTGAGTGCTCCCTGTGACTTGAGTGCTTTTTGGTGGAGTGCTCGGTGCGGTTTTTAGAGTGCTTCTTAACAGATTGCTTGTTAATGTTAGAGTGATTCTCATCGGAGTGCTGGCTGTTACTAGAGTGCGTCTTATCGGAGCGCTTGCTATTACTAGAGTGCTCATTGTCAGACTGCTGACTGCTGCTAAATTGTTGTTGGTCTGACTGCTGGCTACTGCTAGATTGTTGATTGTCAGACAGATGGCTACTGCTAGATTGATCACTGTCAGACAGATAGCTGCTGCTGGATTGATTCTTGTCAGTCTGCTGGCTGTTGCTAGATTGCTGTTTGTCTGACTGCTGGCTACTGCTAGATTGTTGTTTGTCGGACTGATTGCTGCTGCTAGATTGATTCTTGTCCGTCTGCTGGCTACTGCTAGATTGTTGTTTGTCGGACTGATTGCTGCTGCTGGATCGATTCTTGTCAGTCTGCTGGCTACTGCTAGATTGTTGTTTGTCGGACTGATTGCTGCTGCTAGATTGATTCTTGTCAGTCTGATGGCTGTTGCTAGATTGCTGTTTGTCGGTCTGCTGGCTGTTGCTTGATTGTTGTTTGTCAGACTGATGGCTGCTGCTAGATTGATTCTTGTCAGTCTGCTGGCTGTTGCTGTATTGCTGTTTGTCTGACTGCTGGCTATTGCTAGATTGTTGTTTGTCAGATTGATGGTTGTTGCTAGATTGCTGTTTGTCCGACTGCTGGCTACTGCTAGATTGATTCTTGTCAGTCTGCTGGCTGCTGCTAGATTGATTCTTGTCAGTCTGCTGGCTGTTGCTAGATTGTTGTTTGTCAGACTGATGGCCGCTGCTAGATTTATTCTTATCAGTCTGCTGGCTGCTGCCAGATTGATTCTTGCCAGTCTTCTGGCTTTTGCTTGATTGTTGTTTGTCAGACTGATTGCTACTGCTAGATTGTTCATTGTCAGTCTGCTGGCTGTTGCTTGATTGTTGTTTGTCGGACTGATTGCTGCTGCTAAATTGATTCTTGTCAGTCTGCTGGCTGTTGGTAGACTGCTGTTTGTCTGACTGCTGGCTACTGCTAAATTTTTGTTTGTCAGACTGATTGCTGCTGCTAGATTGATTCATGTCAGTCTGCTGGCTATTGCTAGATTGTTGTTTGTCGGACTGATTGCTGCTGCTAGATTGATTCTTGTCAGTCTGCTGGCTGTTGCTAGATTGCTGTTTGTCTGACTGTTGGCTACTGCTAGATTGATTCTTGTCAGTCTGCTGGCTTTTGCTAGATTGTTGTTTGTCAGACTGCTGGATGTTGCTAGATTGATTCTTGTCAATCTGCTGGCTGTTGCTAGATTGCTGTTTTTCTGACTGCTGGCTGCTACTAGATTGATTCTTGTCAGTCTGCTGGCTGTTGCTAGATTGATGTTTTTCAGACTTATGACTACTGCTAAATTGATTCTTGTCAGTCTGCTGGCTGCTGCTAGATTGATTCTTGTCAGTCTGCTGGCTGTTGCTAGATTGTTGTTTGTCAGACTGATGGCCGCTGCTAGAGTTATTCTTATCAAACTGCTGGCTGCTGCCAAATTGATTCTTGCCAGTCTTCTGGCTTTTACTTGATTGTTGTTTGTCAGACTGATTGCTACTGCTAGATTGTTCATTGTCAGTCTTCTGGCTGTTGCTTGATTGTTGTTTGTCGGACTGATTGCTGCTGCTAGATTGATTCTTGTCAGTCTGCTGGCTGTTGCTAGATTGCTGTTTGTCTGACTGTTGGCTACTGCTAGATTGATTCTTGTCAGTCTGCTGGCTTTTGCTAGATTGTTGTTTGTCAGACTGATGGCTGTTGCTAGATTGATTCCTGTCAATCTGCTGGCTGTTGCTAGATTGCTTTTTATCTGACTGCTGGCTACTGCTAGATTGATTCTTGTCAGTCTGCTGGCTGCTGCTAGATTGATTCTTGTCAGTCTGCTGGCTGTTGCTAGATTGATGTTTGTCAGACTTATGGCTGCTGCTAGATTGATTCTTGTCAGTCTGCTGGCTGTTGCTAGATTGTTGTTTGGCTGACTGCTGGCTACTGCTAGATTGATTCTTGTTAGTCTGCTGGCTGCTGCTAGATTGATTCTTGTCAGTCTGCTGGCTGTTGCTAGATTGTTGTTTGTCAGACTGATGGCCGCTGCTAGAGTTATTCTTATCAGTCTGCTGGCTGCTGCCAGAATGATTCTTGTCAGTCTTCTGGCTGTTGCTTGATTGTTGTTTGTCGGACTGATTGCTGCTGCTAGATTGATTCTTGTCAGTCTGCTGGCTGTTGCTAGATTGCTGTTTGTCTGACTGCTGGCTACTGCTAGAATTTTGTTTGTCAGACTGATTGCTGCTGCTAGATTGATTCATGTCAGTCTGCTGGCTATTGCTAGATTGTTGTTTGTCGGACTGATTGCTGCTGCTAGATTGATTCTTGTCAGTCTGCTGGCTGTTGCTGTATTGCTGTTTGTCTGACTGCTGGCTACTGCTAGATTGATTCTTGTCAGTCTGCTGGCTTTTGCTAGATTGTTGTTTGTCAGACTGATGGATGTTGCTAGATTGATTCTTGTCAATCTGCTGGCTGTTGCTAGATTGCTGTTTTTCTGACTGCTGGCTGCTGCTAGATTGATTCTTGTCAGTCTGCTGGCTGTTGCTAGATTGATGTTTGTCAGACTTATGGCTACTGCTAGATTGATTCTTGTCAGTCTGCTGGCTGCTGCTAGATTGATTCTTGTCAGTCTGCTGGCTGTTGCTAGATTGTTGTTTGTCAGACTGATGGCCGCTGCTAGAGTTATTCTTATCAAACTGCTGGCTGCTGCCAAATTGATTCTTGCCAGTCTTCTGGCTGTTGCTTGATTGTTGTTTGTCGGACTGATTGCTGCTGCTAGATTGATTCTTGTCAGTCTGCTGGCTGTTGCTAGATTGCTGTTTGTCTGACTGTTGGCTACTGCTAGATTGATTCTTGTCAGTCTGCTGGCTTTTGCTAGATTGTTGTTTGTCAGACTGATGGCTGTTGCTAGATTGATGTTTGTCAGACTTATGGCTGCTGCTAGATTGATTCTTTTCAGTCTGCTGGCTGTTGCTAGATTGTTGTTTGGCTGACTGCTGGCTACTGCTAGATTGATTCTTGTCAGTCTGCTGGCTGCTGCTAGATTGATTCTTGTCAGTCTGCTGGCTGTTGCTAGATTGTTGTTTGTCAGACTGATGGCCGCTGCTAGAGTTATTCTTATCAGTCTGCTGGCTGCTGCCAGAATGATTCTTGTCAGTCTTCTGGCTGTTGCTTGATTGTTGTTTGTCGGACTGATTGCTGCTGCTAGATTGATTCTTGTCAGTCTGCTGGCTGTTGCTAGATTGCTGTTTGTCTGACTGCTGGCTACTGCTAGAATTTTGTTTGTCAGACTGATTGCTGCTGCTAGATTGATTCATGTCAGTCTGCTGGCTATTGCTAGATTGTTGTTTGTCGGACTGATTGCTGCTGCTAGGTTGATTCTTGTCAGTCTGCTGGCTGTTGCTTGATTGCTGTTTGTCTGACTGCTGACTACTGCTAGATTGATTCTTGTCAGTCTGCTGGCTTTTGCTAGATTGTTGTTTGTCAGACTGATGGCTGCTGCTAGATTGATTCTTGTCAATCTGCTGGCTGTTGCTAGATTGCTGTTTGTCTGACTGCTGGCTACTGCTAGATTGATTCTTGTCAGTCTGCTGGCTGCTGCTAGATTGATTCTTGTCAGTCTGCTGGCTGTTGCTAGATTGTTGTTTGTCAGACTTATGGCTGCTGCTAGATTGATTCTTGTCAGTCTGCTGACTGTTGCTAGATTGTTGTTTGTCTGACTGCTGGCTACTGCTAGATTGATTCTTGTCAGTCTGCTGGCTGCTGCTAGATTGATTCTTGTCAGTCTGCTGGCTGTTGCTAGATTGCTGTTTGTCAGACTGATGGCCGCTGCTAGATTTATTCTTATCAGTCTGCTGGCTGCTGCTATATTGATTTTTGCCAGTCTTCTGGCTTTTGCTTGATTGTTGTTTGTCAGACTGATTGCTACTGCTAGATTGTTGTTTTTCAGACTGATTGCTATTGCTAAATTGTTGTTTGTCAGACTGATTGCTGCTGCTAGATTGATTCTTGTCAGTCTGTTGGCTGTTGCTAGATTGCTGTTTGTCTGACTGCTGGCTACTGCTAGATTGATTCTTGTCAGTCTGCTGGCTGTTGCTAGATTGTTGTTTGTCAGACTGATGGCTGCTGCTAGACTCATTCTTGTCAGTCTGCTGGCTGTTGCTAGATTGATGTTTGTCAGACTGATGGCCGTTGCTAGATTTGTTCTTATCAGTCTGCTGGCTGCTGCTAGATTGATTCTTGTCAGCCTGCTGGCTATTAGTAGATTGTTGTTTGTCAGACTGATGGCCGCCGCTAGATTTATTCTTATCAGTCTGCTGGCTGCTGCTAGATTGATTCTTGTCAGTCTGCTGGCTATTGCTAGATTTTTGTTTGTCAGACTGATGGCCGCTGCTAGAATTATTCTTATCAGTCTGCTGGCTGCTGCTAGATTGATTCTTGTCAGTCTGCTGGCTATTGCTAGATTGATTCTTGTCAGTCTGCTGGCTGTTGCTAGATTGTTGTTTGTCAGACTGATGGCCGCTGCTAGATTTATTATTATCAGTCTGCTGGCTGCTGCTAGATTGATTCTTGTCAGTCTGCTGGCTGTTGCTAGATTGTTGTTTGTCAGACTGATGGCCGCTGCTTGATTTATTCTTATCAGTCTGCTGGCTGCTGCTAGATTGATTCTTGTCAGTCTGCTGGCTGTTGCTAAATTGTTCTTTGTCAGACTGATGGCCGCTGCTTGATTTATTCTTATCAGTCTGCTGGCTGCTGCTAGATTGATTCTTGTCAGTCTGCTGGCTATTGCTAGATTGATTCTTGTCAGTCTGCTGGCTGTTGCTAGATTGTTGTTTGTCAGACTGATGGCCGCTGCTAGATTTATTATTATCAATCTGCTGGCTGCTGCTAGATTGATTCCTGTCGGTCTGCTGGCTATTGCTAGATTTTTGTTTGTCGGACTGATTGCTGCTGCTAGATTGATTCTTGTCAGTCTGCTGGCTGTTGCTAGATTGCTGTTTGTCTGACTGCTGGCTACTGCTAGATTGATTCTTGTCTGTGTGCTGGCTGCTGCTAGATTGATTCTTGTCAGTCTGCTGGCTATTGCTAGATTGCTGTTTGTCTGACTGCTGGCTACTGCTAGATTGATTCTTGTCTGTCTGCTGGCTGCTGCTAGATTGATTTTTGTCAGTCTGCTGGCTGCTGCTATATTGATTCTTGCCAGTCTTCTGGCTTTTGCTTGAATGTTGTTTGTCAGACTGATTGCTACTGCTAGATTGTTGTTTGTCAGACTGATTGCTACTGCTAGATTGTTGTTTGTCAGACTGATTGCTGCTGCTAGATTGATTTTTGTCAGTCTGCTGGCTGTTGCTAGATTGCTGTTTGTCTGACTGCTGGCTACTGCTAGATTGATTCTTGTCAGTCTGCTGGCTGTTGCTATATTGTTGTTTGTCAGACTGATGGCTGCTGCTAGATTGGTTCTTGTCAGTCTGCTGGCTGTTGCTAGATTGTTGTTTGTCAGACTGATGGCCGCTGCTAGATTTATTCTTATCAGTCTGCTGGCTGCTGCTAGATTGATTCTTGTCAGTCTGCTGGCTATTGCTAGATTGTTGTTTGTCGGACTGATTGCTGCTGCTAGATTGATTCTTGTCAGTCTGCTGGCTGTTGCTAGATTGCTGTTTGTCTGACTGCTGGCTGCTGCTAGATTGTGGTTTGTCAGACTGATTGCTGCTGCTAGATTGATTCTTGTCAGTCTGCTGGCTGTTGCTAGAATCATTATTGTCAGTCTGCTGGCTATTGCTAGATTGCTGTTTGTCAGTATGCTGACTGTTGCTTGATTGTTGTTTGTCAGACTGATGGCTGCTGCTAGACTGATTATTGTCAGTCTGCTGGCTGTTGCTAGATTGTTGTTTGTCAGACTGATGGCTGCTGCTAGATTGATTCTTGTCAGTCTGCTGACTGTTGCTAGCTTGCTGTTTGTCTGACTGATGGCTACTGCTAGATTGTTGTTTGTCAGACTGATTGCTGCTGCTAGATTGTTGTTTGTCAGTCTGCTGGCTGCTGCTAGATTGTTGTTTGTCAGTCTGATTGCTGTTGCTAGATTGCTGTTTGTCAGTCTGCTGTCTGTTCCTTGATTGATTTTTGTCAGTCTGCTGGCTGTTGCTAGATTGTTGTTTGTCAGACTGCTTGCTGCTGTTAGATTGATTCTTGTCAGTCTGCTGGCTGCTGCTAGATTGTTGTTTGTCAGACTGGTAGCTATTGCTAGATTGATTCTTGTCAGTCTGATGGCTGCTGCTAGATTGTTGTTTGTTAGACTGGTAGCTACTGCTAGATTGATTCTTGTCAGTCTGCTGGCTGCTGCTAGATTGTTGTTTGTCAGACTGGTAGCTACTGCTAGATTGATTCTTGTCAGTCTGCTGGCTGTTGCTAGATTGCTGTTTGTCAGACTGGTAGCTACTGTTAGATTGATTCTTGTCAGTCTGCTGGCTGTTGCTAGATTGTTGTCTATCAGACTGGTAGCTACTGCTAGATTGATTCTTGTCAGTCTGCTGGCTGCTGCTAGATTGTTGTTTCTCTGACTGCTGGCTACTGCTAGATTGATTCTTGTCAGTCTGCTGGCTGTTGCTAGATTGTTGTTTGTCAGACTGGTAGCTACTGCTATATTGATTCTTGTCAGTCTGCTGGCTGCTGCTAGATTGTTGTTTGTCAGTCTGATTGCTGTTGCTAGATTGCTGTTTGTCAGTCTGCTGACTGTTCCTTGATTGATTCTTGTCAGTCTGCTGGCTGATGTTAGATTGTTGTTTGTTAGACTGATTGCTGCTGCTAGATTGATTCTTGTCAGTCTGCTGGCTGCTGCTAGATTGTTGTTTGTCAGACTGGTAGCTACTGCTTGATTGATTCTTGTCAGTTTGCTGGCTGCTGCTAGATTGTTGTTTGTCAGACTGGTAGCTACTGTTAGATTGATTCTTGTCAGTCTGCTGGCTGTTGCTAGATTGTTGTTTGACAGACTGGTAGCTACTTCTAGATTGATTCTTGTCAGTCTGCTGGCTGCTGCTAGATTGTTGTTTGTCTGACTGCTGGCTACTGCTAGATTGATTCTTGTCAGTCTGCTGGCTGTTGCTAGATTGTTGTTTGTCAGACAGTTTGCTGCTGCTAGATTGATTCTTCTCAGTCTGCTGGCTGTTGCTAGATTGTTGTTTGTCGGACTGATTGCTGCTTCTAGATTTATTCTTGTCAGTCTGCTGGCTCTTGCTAGATTGTTGTTCGTCAGCCTGGTAGCTACTTCTAAATTGATTCTGGTCAGTTTGCTGGCTGTTACTAGATTGTTGTTTGTCAGACTGATGGCTGCTGCTAGATTGTTTCTTGCCAGTCTTCTGGCTACTGTTAGATTGATTCGTGTCAGTTTGCTGGCTGTTACTAGATTGCTGTTGGTCAGACTGATGACTGCTGCTTGATTGCTTGTTGTTGGATTGTTCGCTGTTGCTTGTTTGCTCTTGATATGATTGCTGACTTTTGCCAGACTGCTGACTATTGCTAGACTGCTGTTGAGATTGATATCTGCTGCTGGACGGACGTTTGTCAGACTCCTGGGTACTACTGGATGTGTAACTGGACTGTTCTTGTTTCTGATTTAATGATTGTTGATTGCCTGAGTTTTGAGTACTCCATTGCTCCTGTCTTTGGTTGCCAGAGTCATAGCTGTTGGATGACTGTCTGTTTGATTGCTTGTCTCTTTGAGTTTCGGTATTTCGATTAGTCTGTTGTTTAATAGTATGTTCTGGTTTCTGATTTTGATACTCTTGACAGTATGTCTTATGACCACCGGTTGTCTGACTGCTATACTGTTGCGGCTGACTTTCAGTCTGTAGAGTCCACGCTTGACTGTTTGAATCGTGTAGACTGCCATATCGCTGGTTACTAGACGCTTGACTTATGTACTGTGTTTGTTGTGATTCACTCCGTTGATTTCCAGCTTGCTGACTGCTGTACTGACTTTGTTCACTAGCTTCATTAGACTCATTTTGACTGTCGCTATTGTCTTCACGGTGTTTTCCACGGCCGCTTAGACGTCCGTATTTCATCCCGTAATTTTTGTGATTGCCGTGATAATATTCGGCGTTCTCGTAATGCTGGTTTCCGCCGAGCACTTGGTTGATGGCTGCACCAGATTTTCCAAGTATACCTTGTGGACCGCCAGCGAAAATATTACCGAGTAGTCCGTGATGACTTTTGTCGCCTTCTAAGATATTTTCGAGTAGACCGCCATGATTTTTATTGCCGATTACTTGGGTTAAAGGTCCATGTAAGACGTCGTTAAGGATCTTATCAGTTTGAGCGTTGTCTGAGAAACTGACGATGGTTTTGACATGGCTGTTGTGTGGCACCGAGTAGGCTAAGTTCTGAACGTAGCTTTGCTCGCTCTTAACTGTAACAAAATGTACATCTCATCTATCATTCGTTCTTCGCTTCTTAACTAGATAAGGCGTTACAAGCCCGTTGTAACGTTTTAGTTTAAGGGCGATTTGGCGATATCTATGGCGCGTTTAGGTACTAGAACGCTTTTTTGACAGGTTTAGGTATATTATAAAAACCTATTTAGAGGCTATACATTCCACCCATGCCAGGACTCGAACCCGCTCTCCCACCTGAGCTAATGGGCGACTTACCGGCATCAGTGAAATTTCGAACCTCTTTACAATACTCTCTGTAATACGTAGGTACAGGCAGCAACATCTGACTGAAGTAATTTGCATCACTTGCAGCCCCAAGTAGGTACCTTACTTTGCAGTTAGATTTTACATAGGGATGATATCACTGTACCCACATGATTATATTCTTTTTAATGCACTAACCCGTGCTAAAGTCAATAATAAAAACCTATTTAGAGGCTAAAAATTCCACCCATGCCGGGACTCGAACCCGCGACCTGTGGCTAACCGCGGGTTTATATTATGTAAAATGTTGTCTGGAATATATCACTTTTAGTGATAAGGCCGCTGTCTGTTCTCTTAGGTTAAGAAAAATATGTGTAATTTCCATTTTTGTGTACCTACAATAGTTCTCCATCTTTAGCTATCTAAAATATTATTATTATTGAAACACTATTGCACAAATATTTGGTGTATGGGTGCACTTAACCTTAAGTAGCATTTTCTGCGTGTCAACCTTTGGTTTATGTTAGTCGCAGATATAATTTATTTACCACTATTGTTCGGTCTTTAAAATGGCTTCACCTACGAGATTGAACCATTTTGTTGAGATTACGGAACATAGCATTTTCTATAACAATCAACCTTTGGTTAATGTTAGTTGCAGATATTTTCTATTAACCACGATTTTTTTCTATAAAATGACATCATCTACGAGATTAAAACAGTTTGTTCTGTAAGTTGTCCCTTCCGTACAAAAATGGAGTATTTTGTTATTTGAGTCGGAAAGCGATTAAAAATTGCCTTACAAAATATTTTACGCCCCACATTTGCAATCAAATTTAAAAATATAAAAGGTTATATACCTAAGGTGTAAATAACTGGGAGAGATTTTTATTTGAAAACTAGCTGACCCAGCGAGCTTCGTAACAGTCGATTCTTTAATTCTTTTTAATTTTTCTCTCCGTAAGAACGATCCTCGTACTTCAAGGAATATTCTAAAAAAGAATTAGCGAAATCGGTTCAGCTGCTCTCGAGATTTGCGCTTACCAACACATTCAGCGATTCATTTTTATATTATAGATACAATTACCACAGCACTAATGTTTTCATATAATAATAATAATATTGGCCTTTTTTGCATCTACTTAATGAGATGATTTATACAGCGTCCAGTGGTATCTTCACTCACACTGGATGGGTGAAGGGACCACTCAGACGCTGTAGTGCCTGGGACATGGTTTTATAGATGGTGTAGGCTTGCCCAGCACCTATACCATCCTGACAGCTTAGTCGGCCTAGCCCACAGGAACACTTCTAGCAAGGGGGTCTCATGCACTTAAGCACTGGTTCCCATGCATGAGTGCATGAGACCCCCTTGCTAGAAGTGTGACTGTAGAATAAATAATAAAAAATCAATTTAATTTCAATTTATAATCGGTATCTTTAAGTTCATATAAAGTAATTAGTTTATAAATTTAATTTTAACTTCAATTACTAATAATCAATATTGTTGACTTTATATAACAAAAAAAAATTAATTGGTTTGTCTATTTTGGAACGTAACTTCATAATTAACTTTTGTAATTTTTGCCGAGGGTAGTAAACTAATCGTTAATGATTTCTAAAAGACACCTGTCACCTCAGTCATCCGGGACCACGGCACCTGAAAAAGTGCCGAAACTTTGGAAATTTGTAAAAATGTAATAAACGAGCATAAATCCGTATAAAAACAGTTTTAACCTATTTAGAGGCTAAAAATTCCACCCATGCCGGGACTCGAACCCGCGACCTCTGGCTAACCGTGGGTTTATATTATGTAAATTGTTGTCTGGAAGATATCACTTTTAGTGATAAGGCCGCCGTCTGTTCTCTTAGGCTAAGAAATATATATGTTATTTCCATTTTAGTGTACCTACAATAGTTCTCCATCTCTATCTATCTAAAATATTATTATTATTGAAACACTTTATTGCACAAATATTTGGTGTATGGGTGCACTTAACCTTAAGTAGCATTTTCTGCGTGTCAACCTTTGTTTTATGTTAGTCGCAGATATAATTTATTTACCACTATTGTTCGGTATTTAAAATGGCTTCACCTACGAGATTAAACCATTTTGTTGGGATTACGGAACATAGCATTTTCTATAACAATCAACCTTTGGTAAATGTTAGTGGCAGATATTTTCTATTAACCACGATTTTTTTCTATAAAATGTCATCATCTACGAGATTAAAACAGTTTGTTCTGTGAGTTGTCCCTTCCGTACAAAAAATGGAGTATTTTGTTATTTGAGTCGGAAAGAAGTCCAAACTCTCGGCTGAGACTCGGGTTGCTGACAAAAAGACGGGAAACCACCCAAGCAACTTCATCTGAACATTCAACCTGAACAGGCAAATTACGAAGATGGTACGGCGCGACCTTCGGAGCTCCAACACACGCCTCATTGAAGAGGCGATAGAGCAAAACCGAGGGTCCAAAGTATTCACTCAGCAGCTTGGCAGGAGCCACCTGACGAAGCTAAGAACGCACGACGGGAGGACCGTATTGTCGAAGCCGGAGATCTCCGCCGAGATAGAGGACTTCTATGGCCGATTATACGCTGCACATGCCCCTTATTCCGAACGAGACGACCTCAATTCCAGAGCCACCCTGACACGCCACTACACCGACGAACTGCCTGACGTCAGTCAAAACGAGATCGTGTTAGCTCTGAGAGAGCTTAAAAATGGAAAAGCCCCCGGTGAGGACAGAATAACATCAGAGCTCTTGAAAGCTGGAGGAGCCCCTGTTATTCAGGAACTACAAAAGCTCTTCAACGCCGTCCCTCACAGTGGGAGAACTCCAAAGGCGTGGAACAGGAGTTTGGTGGTGCTCTTTTTTAAGAAGGGTGACAAAACTCTTCTTAAAAATTATACACCCATCTCGCTCCTGAGCCATGTCTATAAGTTGTTTTCACGAGTGATTACGAATCGTCTCGCCAGGAGACTCGACGAGTTCCAGCCGCCGGAACAGGCCGGAATTCGCGGAGGATATGGCACCATAGACCACATTCACACAGTGAGGCAGATTATACAGAAGTGCGAAGAGTATAATCAGCCCCTGTGTCTGGCCTTTGTGGACTATGAGAAGGCCTTTGATTCTGTCGAAACCTGGGCTGTTCTGGAATCCTTACAGCGATGCCAAGTAGACTATCGTTATATCTAGGAGTTGAGATGTGTGTACGAAGCCGCCACCATGAGTGTTCAAGTACAGGGCCAGCAGTCTAAACCTATCCAACTGCGCAGAGGAGTAAGACAGGGGGATGTTATATCCCCGAAACTGTTCACAAGCGCGTTGGAAGATATGTTTAAGACGCTGGACTGGAAAGGAAAGGGCATTAACATAAACGGCGACCACAGCTCACACCTGCGATTCGTAGATGACATAGTCTTAATGGCGGAGTCGCTAGAGGAGCTGAACCAGATGTTGACCGACCTAGCTTCCGCCTCGCGACGTATCGGTCTTGGCATGAATTTGGATAAAACCAAAATCATGATCAACGGCCACATTGATCCGAGACCGGTCGTCGTACATGGTCACCTTCTCGAAATTCAAATTCAAATTCAAATAATTTTATTTCAACGTAAAGAATTTACATTCTATTTGCTGAATGAAATGTACAATGTAAAGTGTAAGCCGCCGCCTTCGGGCCGTATTGTAGTGGAGAAAAAGGCAGCGGAAAAAAAAAACTCCAATCTGACCATCTTTTCTCAAATCATCTTAAAACCAAATACATCAGTTGCCATATGTAAACCTAATAAGATTTCATGATTGCCATTAACAACCCTAAATGCCAAAGCATTAGTCAAATGTCTCACAATAATAGGGGAAAACATAAGTGCTGCGGCCAGACACACGAACAGCACTCGTTCACGAGCATAACGCAGTGCTCAGCCATCATCAGTCTCAACCATTTTGGAGGGAGATAGATGACCCGAACACCACGCTACCATTCGAATGACCTTTAGCAAACTTGCAGTTAAGTTTTTGTCAGTTATATAAGGTATCATATAGTTATTAATATGCAATCACGTCGTCTGTACACACTTGTATTATAAAATATATGTTATACTTAGTTATACTTAACAATAAAATCGCGGTGGAATTGGTTTACTACCACGGATTAGGATCGTTTATATAGTCGTCTATTCTATAATATGCCTTTTTACATAGCGAATTTTTAATGAAAGTTTTAAATTTATTTTCAGACAAGCATAGAACACGTTCTGGAATTTTGTTGTAAAAACGAACGCAGTAACCTACAAATGATGTGCCTACCTTGGCTAATCGGGATTTAGTACAAGCAACCTTGTTTCTATTCCTTGTGTTTACGTTATGAACGTCCCTATTTAATTTAAACATTGTTATATTTTTTCGGACATACATTATATTATCGAATATATATTGGCAAGCCAGTGTAAGAATGCCTATTTCTTTATTCGTTTTCGTTTCCGAATACGTTTACCTCGGGCAGATTTTGCAGTTAGGTAAAAACAATTTCGAGAGGGAGGCCAAGAGGAGCATCCAGCTGGGTTGGGCAGCGTTTGGGAAGCTACGCCGAGTCTTCTCGTCATCCATACCGCAATGCTTGAAAACGAAAGTTTTTATTCAGTGCGTCCTACCTGTCATGACCTACGGAGCCGAGACATGGACACTCACGAAAGGGCTGGTCCACCAGTTCAAAGTCGCTCAGCGAGCTATGGAGAGAGCTATGCTCGGAGTTTCTCTGAAGGATAGGATTCGTAACGAATGCATCCGACAGAGAACCAAAGTTATCGACATAGCTCAGAGAATTAGCAAGCTGAAGTGGCAGTGGGCTGGCCATATCTCGCGAAGAACCGACAACCGTTGGAGCAAACGTGTCCTTGAGTGGAGACCGCGACTCGGCAAACGTAGTGTGGGACGCCCTCCGACTAGGTCGGATGACGATCTGCGAAAAACTGCAGGCAGATGCTGGATGCGGCAAGCTGAAGACAGGGCGCTATGGCGCTCATTAGGGGAGGGCTATGTTCAGCAGTGGACTAGTATAGTCTGACGATGACGATGAGTCGGAAAGCGATTAAAAAATGCCTTACAAAATATTTTAGTCTCTCTTTTTCACTCTCCTTCCCCAGCTGTCTTCAAAAGCAGAGTTCGTGATCTTTATTTATCAGTATAGTCGTTAAAATTTTGTCCTCTTGTGTGTAGGTTAGTACTTTCCTTGTCTTATGTAGAACTTTATTATAAGATATATATATATATATGTATGTTTATAATAAATTATAAGTTTATATAAGTAATGGTATGTAAGTGTATTATTATTAAGTATAAGTATGTATCAATATTCAAATTTGCACTGGCTACCCGTCTTTCTAATTTCCTTCAGCAACTTTCCATCGTAAGGTTGTCTGGAAGAAATTGCTTTTAGCAATAAGGCCGCCAATTGTACTATGTATATTTGCAATTGTTTTGTATTTGTTGTTTTTCCAGTGTACAATAAAGAATATTCTTATGTTATCTTATCTTACGCCCCTAACAAGTAATAGTACATTTGCAATCAAATTTAAAAATATAAAAGGTTATATACCTAAGGTGTAAATAACTGGGAGAGATTTTTATTTGAAAACTAGCTGACCCAGCGAGCTTCGTAACAGTCGATTCTTTAATTCTTTTTAATTTTTCTCTCCGTAAGAACGATCCTCGTACTTCAAGGAATATTCTAAAAAAGAATTCGCGAAATCGGTTCAGCTGCTCTCGAGATTTGCGCTTACCAACACATTCAGCGATTCATTTTTATATTATAAGTAGATAAAATTACCACAGCACTAATGTTTTCATATAGTATATAGCAATACCACTCGCTAACCGTGATGGACAGCATCGTGAGAAAACCTGCGGCGTTCATCAACCTCGGCGCTTGAGGCCTCTCCGCGGTGGGCACGCGTGGTGATTAAGCCCAAAAGAAAGAGGAGGAATGGTAGGAAAAAAAAATTATACAATTTACTTACCTTCATGCCCTCCCATGAGGCCATCGAGAAGGCCACCATCGCGGACCAAAGATGTGTCTCTTTGGTCCTTCGGATAAGGGCCTTGGTCGCTGCCTTGGCCGGAATCGCCGACTATAGATTAAACGACAATAATTCAATTTATAATACAGTTTTTATTTTCTTTTTTAGGGTTCCGTACCTCAAAAGGAAAAACGGAACCCTTATAGGATCACTTTGTTGTCCGTCTGTCCGTCCGTCCGTCTGTCAAGACCCTTTTTCTCAGGAACGCGTGGAGGTATGAAGCTGAAATTTATATCAATTACTCAGGTCTACTGTCCCTTGAAACTGTGAAAAAATCAAACTTCTAAGCCAACGCAATCAAAAGATACAGCCGTTTATGCCGCAAATTTTCGACACTTGCAAGGGAATCAAAACCTACAGGGTGCTTCCCGTGAACTCAGAATCTTGAAATTTGGTACAAAGCAACGTCTTATAGCATAGATAAAGGAAAAATTACGAAAACCATACATTTTTAGTTACATCACATAATATATTTTTTTTTAATAATTTTAAACTTACTACCCATTTCCTCATAAACGCGTAGAGGTATTAAATTGAAATTCATACCAAATACTCAGGTCTATAATACAGGTTTGTACGGAACCCTCGGTGCGCGAGTCTGACTCGCACTTGGCCGGTTTTTTTTAGGTAGCCTCCATAATAAATAGGCGTGACGACAATACCAAATAATCAAAGATTTAACATTACTAGGGAAAAGTACGTATTAAAAGGTTTTTAAACACTGATTTAGTTTTATAAAAAAATGAGTTGACCTTCCAATGTTTTCAATAAAATAAAAGATTATAATACGTATATTCTTTTTAGGGCTGATTTTTCAATAGTGAGATAACTTTTATCTGAGGAATAAAAATGGCGGTTTGATAGCTTACGTATGAAAATTATGTCAAACCGCCATTTTTATTCCTCAGATAAAAGTTAACCGACTATTAAAAAATCAGCCCTAATGCACTAACCCGTGCTAAGGGCAATATTAAAAACCTATTTAGAGGCTAAAAATTCCACCCACGCCGGGACTCGAACCCGCGACCTCTGGCTAACCGTGGGTTTATATTATGTAAAATGTTGTCTGGAAGATATCACATTTAGTGATAAGGCCGCCGTCTGTTCTCTTAGGCTAAGAAATATATGTGTAAGTTCCATTTGTGTGTACCTACAATAGTTCTCCATCTTTAGCTATCTAAAATATTATTATTATTGAAACACTATTGCACAAATATTTGGTGTATGGGCGCACTTAACCTTAAGTAGCATTTTCTGCGTGTCAACCTTTGGTTTATGTTAGTCGCAGATATAATTTATTTACCACTATTGTTCGGTCTTTAAAATGGCTTCACCTACGAGATTAAACCATTTTGTTGAGATTACGGAACATAGCATTTTCTATAACAATCAACCTTTGGTAAATGTTAGTGGCAGATATTTTCTATTAACCACGATTTTTTTCTATAAAATGACATCATCTACGAGATTAAAACAGTTTGTTCTGTAAGTTGTCCCTTCCGTACAAAAAATGGAGTATTTTGTTATTTGAATCGGAAAGCGATTAAAAATTGCCTTAAAAAATATTTTACGCCCCTAACAAGTAATACTACATTTGCAATCAAATTTAAAAATATAAAAGGTTATGTACCTAAGGTGTAAATAACTGGGAGAGATTTTTATTTGAAAACTAGCTGACCCAGCGAGCTTCGTAACAGTCGATTCTTTATTTCTTTTTTATTTTTCTCTCCGTAAGAACGATCCTCGTACTTAAAGGAATATTCTAAATAAGAATTAGCGAAATCGGTTCAGCTGCTCTGGAGATTTGCGCTTACCAACACATTCAGCGATTCATTTTTATATTATAAGTAGATAAAATTACCACAGCACTAATGTTTTCATATAGTATATAGCAATACCACTCGCTAACCGTGATGGACAGCATCGTGAGAAAACCTGCGGCGTTCATCAACCTCGGCGCTTGAGGCCTCTCCGCGGTGGGCACGCGTGGTGATTAAGCCCAAAAGAAAGAGGAGGAATGGTAGGAAAAAAAAATTATACAATTTACTTACCTTCATGCCCTCCCATGAGGCCATCGAGAAGGCCACCATCGCGGACCAAAGATGTGTCTCTTTGGTCCTTCGGATAAGGGCCTTGGTCGCTGCCTTGGCCGGAATCGCCGACTATAGATTAAACGACAATAATTCAATTTATAATACAGTTTTTATTTTCTTTTTTAGGGTTCCGTACCTCAAAAGGAAAAACGGAACCCTTATAGGATCACTTTGTTGTCCGTCTGTCCGTCCGTCCGTCTGTCAAGACCCTTTTTCTCAGGAACGCGTGGAGGTATGAAGCTGAAATTTATATCAATTACTCAGGTCTACTGTCCCTTGAAACTGTGAAAAAATCAAACTTCTAAGCCAACGCAATCAAAAGATACAGCCGTTTATGCCGCAAATTTTCGACACTTGCAAGGGAATCAAAACCTACAGGGTGCTTCCCGTGAACTCAGAATCTTGAAATTTGGTACGAAGCAACGTCTTATAGCATAGATAAAGGAAAAATTACGAAAACCATACATTTTTAGTTACATCACATAATATATTTTTTTTTAATAATTTTAAACTTACTACCCATTTCCTCATAAACGCGTAGAGGTATTAAATTGAAATTCATACCAAATACTCAGGTCTATAATACAGGTTTGTACGGAACCCTCGGTGCGCGAGTCTGACTCGCACTTGGCCGGTTTTTTTTAGGTAGCCTCCATAATAAATAGGCGTGACGACAATACCAAATAATCAAAGATTTAACATTACTAGGGAAAAGTACGTATTAAAAGGTTTTTAAACACTGATTTAGTTTTATAAAAAAATGAGTTGACCTTCCAATATTTTCAATAAAATAAAAGATTATAATACGTATATTCTTTTTAGGGCTGATTTTTCAATAGTGAGATAACTTTTATCTGAGGAATAAAAATGGCGGTTTGATAGCTTACGTATGAAAATTATGTCAAACCGCCATTTTTATTCCTCAGATAAAAGTTAACCGACTATTAAAAAATCAGCCCTAATGCACTAACCCGTGCTAAGGGCAATATTAAAAACCTATTTAGAGGCTAAAAATTCCACCCACGCCGGGACTCGAACCCGCGACCTCTGGCTAACCGTGGGTTTATATTATGTAAAATGTTGTCTGGAAGATATCACATTTAGTGATAAGGCCGCCGTCTGTTCTCTTAGGCTAAGAAATATATGTGTAAGTTCCATTTTTGTGTACCTACAATAGTTCTCCATCTTTAGCTATCTAAAATATTATTATTATTGAAACACTATTGCACAAATATTTGGTGTATGGGCGCACTTAACCTTAAGTAGCATTTTCTGCGTGTCAACCTTTGGTTTATGTTAGTCGCAGATATAATTTATTTACCACTATTGTTCGGTCTTTAAAATGGCTTCACCTACGAGATTAAACCATTTTGTTGAGATTACGGAACATAGCATTTTCTATAACAATCAACCTTTGGTAAATGTTAGTGGCAGATATTTTCTATTAACCACGATTTTTTCTATAAAATGACATCATCTACGAGATTAAAACAGTTTGTTCTGTAAGTTGTCCCTTCCGTACAAAAAATGGAGTATTTTGTTATTTGAATCGGAAAGCGATTAAAAATTGCCTTAAAAAATATTTTACGCCCCTAACAAGTAATACTACATTTGCAATCAAATTTAAAAATATAAAAGGTTATGTACCTAAGGTGTAAATAACTGGGAGAGATTTTTATTTGAAAACTAGCTGACCCAGCGAGCTTCGTAACAGTCGATTCTTTATTTCTTTTTTATTTTTCTCTCCGTAAGAACGATCCTCGTACTTAAAGGAATATTCTAAATAAGAATTAGCGAAATCGGTTCAGCTGCTCTGGAGATTTGCGCTTACCAACACATTCAGCGATTCATTTTTATATTATAAGTAGATAAAATTACCACAGCACTAATGTTTTCATATAGTATATAGCAATACCACTCGCTAACCGTGATGGACAGCATCGTGAGAAAACCTGCGGCGTTCATCAACCTCGGCGCTTGAGGCCTCTCCGCGATGGGCACGCGTGGTGATTAAGCCCAAAAGAAAGAGGAGGAATGGTAGGAAAGAAAATTAATACAATTTACTTACCTTCATGCCCTCCCATGAGGCCATCGAGAAGGCCACCATCGCGGACCAAAGATGTGTCTCTTTGGTCCTTCGGATAAGGGCCTTGGTCGCTGCCTTGGCCGGAATCGCCGACTATAGATTAAACGACAATAATTCAATTTATAATACAGTTTTTATTTTCTTTTTTTTTTAGGTAGCCTCCATAATAAATAGGCGTGACGACAATACCAAATAATCAAAGATTTAACATTACTAGGGAAAAGTACGAATTAAAAGGTTTTTAAACACTGATTTAGTTTTATAAAAAAATGAGTTGACCTTCCAATATTTTCAATAAAATAAAAGATTATAATACGTATATTCTTTTTAGGGCTGATTTTTCAATAGTGAGATAACTTTTATCTGAGGAATAAAAATGGCGGTTTGACAGCTTACGTATGAAAATTATGTCAAACCGCCATTTTTATTCCTCAGATAAAAGTTATCCGACTATTGAAAAATCAGCCCTAATGCACTAACCCGTGCTAAGGGCAATATTAAAAACCTATTTAGAGGCTAAAAATTCCACCCATGCCGGGACTCGAACCCGCGACCTCTATGTTAGCCTCTAAATAGGTTTTTAAGATTATAAGTCTTCTTTCAGCCATTTTGACTGAAACAGTAATCACACCGCGTGACATCACGCTTGAGTACCTAACATTGGTAAACTTCACCAAAGTGCTTAGTGCGAGTTTTTTTATTAACTACTCGATCGCGTTAACGTAAACTCATGTTTCTATGGCATTGAGGAAGCGCCACCTAGCGACAAGTATGGAAATTAAAATTGCTGAGTGCGAGTTGTAATGGTTTACGTTGAGAAGTGAACACGTTTACCAGCCAAAACACGAATAAACGCGAGTGCGAGTTGTACTGTGACAGCGTTTTGCCAGTTCGAACGGTTAACTTACTCATACTCACTACTCAATGCTCGATTAACGCGGTAGTAAAGTTATTCGATTGGATCTGTCAAACTCGCACTAAGCACTCAGTGCCACCCACTGTGGTGTGATGTGACGTGATGATAGTGTGATGGATAACTTAATTGTTTTACGACTTACATGGCAACGTATTGACAGACGCCAGGGCCTGAAACAGAGAACAATAAAATAAAGTAAACAAAAAGTAATATACGCGATTGATTACCTCCTCCTTTTTAGAAGTCGGTTAAAAAAAAAGAGTTCTAATCTAGACTTGGACAAAGTGTCTCCTTAGAGGAAGTTGTTATATCTCATATCTTTGCTCACCGAGACACACTATATCTCCATCATATCTCGCTCACCACTTGTGCCCTAGCTCATACGACGTCCAATCAACTAAGTGCGTGTGGAAACAAGAGACACAAGTGGTGAGTCAGTCTAGTCTACCTATTCCCTACTTTATCCATATCACACGTTTCTTTTAGTGAACTTTCTCTCATCGCTCGTTGGTTATGACGAGAAATGCGGCCGAAGGTAAGCGATGTCAGACGATGTTGATCTCGCTCTCGCGCATTGTGTGTGAGCTGGATAAAATGGCAGGAGATGACTACCGTACTGAGTTGAGAGTGTCTGAGGGAGCTATAGTTGACATCTCTGGGATATGAATGGGACACACTTGACGGGGAGGGAGTTGTGTGTCCAATCATATCTGGCTCTTGAGTTACCCAAGGCTATTCTAATCTAATAATTTGTTACATTTGATTCAAATCAATTATTTTTTAATAAATAAAGATATGCAGGAAGATACCCGTGCCCCTGCCGTGGGACGTACAAGATCAACCCTTTTCTCGGTCGAAATGAAGTTCTATTGTAGTACCCTAACAGGATGTACCTACCTCTTGAATTAAATAAACGTAAAACTGTAACGATACATGATTATTCCAATAAAACAATCTAAAATGTTTAAGCCGGTTTCAGAATTGAGAATTTCACTAACCCTGCGTTCCGAGACACGATGAAATCGATTACAGCGCGACTCCAACCAAATTTAGTAGGTAGTCCTAAAGTATCTCGCACGAAATAGGGTTCTTGTGCCTAAGTACTGCACTTATGTGGATTGGCACTATAATCGATTTCATCGCATCTCGGAACACACACTAAGTAAATACCTTAAGTAACGTTTTGTCACGCTCTTTTCGGGGGGATTCTAGGAGGCAGCGCGAAAGTTAACTAGGTATTCAGTTAGCGGAATTATCAATTCATAAACTGGCCCTTTCGCTCCGTTAATCTTCTCAGTGTCAATCGTGTGATTGACAATCACTCGTCTAAGTTAAGGCACTGCTTGGTACTAACGAGCGCATTCAATGGTAATGAAATGAAAAGGTTTTATTTAAAGTAGCGCAGAAACTGCGGCTTAATGAACGTTACAATTCAACCTAGGTGTCCATTTCAAAATCTAGATCACTTTGGAGAACAAAATGGACAAAAAAATCTCCAAAGTTAGTCTTTTCAAAGTCCTTAATAAACTGAGTTTACATAATTATTATAAAACATAGAACTCATGCATTGTAATTGCTTTAATTCCTCACATCATTGTCATCTAAATAATCCTTTATGTTATAGTAGCCTTTTTGGCACAAAGTGTAGGTACCTAATTAACATATTGTTTGATCCGCGTTTCAGGCAAGCTTAATATATACCTGCCTATGTAGGGATTTTATTATAGAAACATATACAATATAAGGAAATCATAATTATCTTCTTTTCGCGCCTTTGGAATTGTACATCATAAATCCTAACAATTATTGTAGGTTTTTTTAGAACCTACTGACAACCTCTGTGGCGTAACGGTAGCGGCAGCGAATCCCGGCTGGGAACAAAAAAAACCCCAGGTCTTGGATGTTCACATGTTTGTGATGTCGTTGTTTCTGGTTCCCACGGCACAGGGTATCCTAGTGTGGGGCCAGAAGCAATGTATGTGCCAGTATGTAAATGTTAATGTTACAAGTCCAAGAAACTAGGACAATAAAGCAGTTTTCCACTTTGTTGATCCTGGGTTGTAGAGACTGTAGGTTCTAAAAATAGTTGTCACAGTTATTAAGATTTCTCATGTTCACTTTTAGATACATACATAACCTCACGCCTGTATCCCAGAGGGGTAGGCAGAGACCAGGGACTGCCACTTGCCACGATCCTGACACATCACCTTCGCTTCATCAACGTTCATAAGTCGTTGCATGCATGCACGCCGGTTCCGGATACTTTTTATCTTGCCCTTTGCTAATACATCCCCTATCTGGTCGATGTATGTCCGCCTGGGATGACCCCTACCAGCCCTTCCACTCACATTCGCAATATATATTTGTTTCGTCAATGTTTCTTCCTTCATCCTCTCCACATGTCCAAACCAACGCAACATTCTATCTCAATTTTAGTCACTACATCCTCTTTCAGTCAACAACGTTCTTCAGTCCACTTTTAGATAAAAACGTATAATAATACAATTCATGATTTTTATTCCATTGGTGGCGGTAGTTAGCATCGATATCAACCCTTGTATGTCCCCACTGCTGGGGCACGGGTCTCTTCCTGCATCGCAGGGAGGTTAGGCCATACTCCGCCACGGGGGCCAAGTCCGGGTTCGTGGAGGATTGTAAGACAGTGGCGGGCCTTACTGTCAGAAGTTATCAACCCGCCCACAAGGCCTCCGACATGGCTAAACGACTGCAATCGCATGACAGCTGGCACCAACGGCTTAACGGGTTAACGTGCCTTGCGAAGCACAAAAACGTTTGGAATAAATGCCACTAGCGGTAGTCACAAGATGGTCACCCATTTAGAACCTGACCGCGCCTGTTGTTGCTCAACCTTAGTGATTAATTCCAATCATTCGGTTTCACTAGGCTTCGAGCGCTTCAAGTAAGTAATAAATAATTATTTCTTTTTAATGCACTAACCCGTGCTTCTTTAAAAAAGAAATAACCATATGGGTGCAGCGATATCATTCCGATGTAAAACCTAACTGTAAGGTACACGGGGCTGCAAGTGATGCAAATTACTTAAGCCAGATGTTGCTGCCTGTACGTAATCCAGAGAGTATTGTAAAGAGGTTCGAAATTTCACTGATGTCGGTGAGTCGCCCATTAGCTCGGTTGGGAGAGCGCGGGCACAGTTAGCCAGAGGCCGCGGGTTCGAGTCCCGGCATGAGTGGAATTTTTAGCCTCTATAGGTTTCTTAAAAAAGTAATAAATAGCACAAAATTAAAATTGAAATAATGGAATACTCACAACGACCACAACAAGACCTATGAGCGACCTCATGGTATTTTATTTTGCCTAATACCATTTGACTTGCCTTTTATACGAAACCTATACAAAGGGACAGAATTCTGGTCACGTCAATTTGGGTCCTATTCCGGGTGCCGTAAGGGCCAGTATCGACCTAGTTACTTCGATGACAGTTGACACCTTGGAATAGAAAATTGGAGCAACTGTGCAAACAGACTCGTTTGTTGTAGTTTTTAGGAAGTCCTACGACAGAAATTGGTCCTCCGAGCCAGATGAAAGTTCCGCAAATGTAAACTTTGTTAACTCAAAGTTTGACTCGCTACTTATAGTAAATAACTCACTGTCTCTTATTTATTTATTTGCTTAATCTTATTTACGATTTGTTCAGGTTCGTACTAGGTATCTCTCCGAGGCCTGCATGCCGCCTCACGGGTACTGACGGAAGACCAGCGCTGGAGTATCATATCTCCAGCTTATGCTGAGTCAGAGCCCTTTTGCACTTGCCACACCCACAGTACTCACATTGGAAAATGCTCTGTGTCTCTGTTTCATTGTGTATCGGATTGTTGTTGCTTTTCTTGTCTTGTACGTATAGTCTTCTTAATATTGTTTTTATTGCGTGTGTGTGTAAGTGTAAATAAATGATTAATAAATAAATAAATAAATAAATAAATAAACTAGGAGTAGGTACCTACCTACTATCTCGCAAGTCGATATCAACCCTTAAATGACCTCACTGCTGGGACTCGGGTCTCTTCCTGCATCGCAGGAAGATTAGGCCGTACTCCACCACGGGGCCCAAGTCCGGGCTGTGGGTTATTGTAAGACTGTGGCGGGCCTTCTGTCAGAAGTTATCATACCGCCCATAAGGCCTCTGACATCGCTTAACGACTTTCATTACATGACAGCCGGCTTTACGTGCCTTGCGAAGCACGGAAGCGCTCGGAGGAAATGCCACTAGCGGTAGTCACGGAATGGTCACCCATCTAGCAACTGACTGCGATTGTTGCTTAACCTTAGTGCTTGATTACAATCACTCGGTTCCGCTATCCGACGAGCGCCCATCGTTGTATTTATTTTCAACTAAGGAACTAATGATCTGGTGTACGGTGTACTTTTTAACTATTTGCTCAGTTAAGTAGCTTTATGATAGGTCAATCAACATAAGAAGTCAAAAGGAACCATTGTCTGGAATCGGCTTTACCTTGACACATACATAACCTCGAGCTTGTAACCTGAAGGGGTAGGCAGATACCAGGGATAGTCACATGCAACGATTATATTATATACTTTAGATATACCTAGGTGCTTATTGATCACGCCGACAGAAGATAAGATAAGAATATTCTTTATTGTACACTGGAAAAACAACAAATACAAATTTAAAAACCTATTTAGAGGCTAAATAGGTTTTTAAATTTGTTCCTTAGCACGGGTTAGAGCATTAAAAAAATAAAAATAGTGTAAACAAATACAAAACAATT
The DNA here is from genome assembly GCA_934045075.1 of Yponomeuta sedellus. Taxonomy (NCBI): domain Eukaryota; kingdom Metazoa; phylum Arthropoda; class Insecta; order Lepidoptera; family Yponomeutidae; genus Yponomeuta; species Yponomeuta sedellus. The sequence continues at coordinate 6,074,472 of OW203750.1, forward strand.
GCAAATATACATAGTACAATTGGCGGCCTTATTGCTAAAAGCAATTTCAAAACTGTGGAATGAAATCTTAATTTTTTTATAGGGTCAATTACCGGTGGGCACTTGTCGTAATTAAGCCCATACTCTCTCTGAGAGAAGGCATGTGCTCAGTACAGTGGGACGTATAAGCTGCATGGTGAATGACTCGTGGCCCCACTGTCTTAGCCCCGTAATTGTTCGTGGTCCCACTATTTTTGTCCCACTATTGCTCGTGGTCCCACTAAGTCTGAAAACATTGACTCGTGGTCCCACTATTGCTCGTGGCCCCACTAATCCTGAAATCATTGACTCTTGGTCCCACTGTCTTTGTCCCACTATTGCTCGTGGTCCCACTAAGCCTGAAAACATTGACTCGTCGTCCCACTGTCTTTGTCCCACTATTGCTCGTGGTCCCTTTAAGCCTAAAAACATTGATTCGTCGTCCCACTTTTCCCGTCTTTGTCCCACTATTGCTCGTGGTCCCACTAAGCCTGAAAACATTGACTCTTGGTCCCACTGTCTTTGTCCCACTATTGCTCGTGGTCCCACTAATCCTGAAAACATTGACTCTTGGTCCCACTGTCTTTGTCCCACTATTGCTCGTGGTCCCACTAAGCCTGAAAACATTGACTCGTGGTCCCACTGTCTTTGTCCCACTAAGCCTGATAACATTGACTCGTGGCCCTACTGTCTTTGTCCCACTATTGCTCATGGTCCCACTAATCCTGAAAACATTGACTCGTGTCACGGCACGAGTCGAGTCAGAAATCTCAAATACCTAAATAGAGTACGAGTATTTGTCAGAGCGAAAAAACTAACCAAAAACTAGTAGGTAAGTGGCTGACGCACTGTCTTTGTTCACAATTGTAAAGTTGTTCAAATATTGAAACAACTGTTATTCGGTTGAGTCGCCGGGAATCGAAGCTGCTATACGGACACTCTTGGGCCTTTAACATAAGTGCTACAATAGACATGAAAGAGGCACTACACTGTCCGTAATGGATACGAATGTTTATTTTGATACAGACGCCAATGAAAATTGTAAAATGGCGAATTGTGAGGTCGTCTCACAAATATTATTTGGAAATTAGCTCAGTGTGCCTACCTACCAGCGTGGATATACAAGGTGTTGATTGAAATACTGACATTAAACTAACCCTGTGTTTGTCCCCACTGCTGGGGTACGGGTCTCTTCCTGCATCGCAAGAAGGTTAGAACGTACTCCACCACGGGGGCCACGTCTGGGTTGGTGGAGGATTGTAAGACAGTGGCGGGCCTTAATGTCAGAAGTTATCAAGCCGCCCACAAGGCCTCAATCATGGCTTAACGACCGCCATTGCATGACAGCCGGCACCAACGGCTTAACGTACCTTGCAAAGCACAGAACCGCTCGGAAGCACTGAACGCGCCCTGTGTTGCATAACCTTCGTGATCGTTTAAGATCACTCCGGCAGCCGGGGCTACGAGCGATTCGGGTCTTTTTTAGCAGGTTATACGTACATACATAACCTCACGCCTATATCCCAGAGGGGTAGGCAGAGACCAGTGACTGACACTTGCCACGATCCCGACAGATCACCTTCATAAGTCTTCGCGCCGGATCCGGGTAGTTTTTAATTTCCCCCTTGCTAATACATCCCCTATTTGGTCGAAGTGTCCGTCTGGGACGTCCCTTATCAGCCCTACCACTCACATTCGCAATATACCTACATAATCAGGTTGTATATTGTGTAAAGGTCATAGCTGTGTATCTGATAACTGTTGGTTTTTTCATGGTAAACACGTCAGTGCAATGATAATTTATACCTATTATATTTTATTGTTAAGTTCTCACTGAATTGGTTAATTAGCCGTGAAGAACGTGGGTAGGTAAGCAAATACAGAGACATACTTTCGGACAGGTACCTATCGACGTCGGTAGGTACATAAATTATGTTTTTCGACTCGACTGTGCGCTCTGTAAGTTAGGAACTAAGTATTATAAAAAGAAATCCGGCCCACTCTGGAGCGAGGCCGGCATACATTTCGATACCAACCCTTGTATGTCCCCACTGGTTTTGTACGGGTCTCTTCCTGCATCGCAGGAAGGTTAGGCCATACTCCACCACGGGGTCAAGTCCGGGTTAGTGGAGAATTGTAAGACAGTGGCCCCGCCATGCTGCTTGAAGACAATTTCTAAAAAACGTAAGTACAAGTTGAAACTTACAGCTGAAAGTCATTCTTCATCAACCCCTTATGTCCCCACCCAGGGGAACGGGTCTCTTCCCTGAGGAAGGTATAGGTCATACTCCACCACGGGGGCCAAGTCCGGATCGGTGGAGGCTTGCAAGACTAGTGGCTGGTCTTACTCTCAGAGGTTTTCAAGCCGCTCTAAGGCCTCTGTCTATTTACAGTAACTATTTAAATGTAATAGACAGATATTAATTTAAATAGTTGGGGGGTGGGCAGCAGCGCCCCCTGCAGTACAATTCCACCAAACTGCGATCCCCAACCCACATGCCCAGCGTGGGGATTATGGGCATTACCCCCCAATGATGGCACAACCTTGCGCTATGGCGCTCATTAGGGGAGGGCTATGTCCAGCAGTGGACTAGTATAGCCTGAAGAAGAAGAAGAGACAGATAAATAAGATCATTGTATGGAATCAGGCGTTACTTTGCGGAAATCCATAATAAGTAGCATTAAAATGTGAAAGTTACTTTGCTAAATTCCGCCAAAAATCCCACAACTTGCACTTGTGCGCTTGAGGATGCCTCGTGTTAGAGGCGTAACGCGTCGCGTATTTTCTCACACAAGCCCATCGTGAGGTAGACCTAGCCGACACTGGCTAACTACCAAATGGTGTCGGTGGTGGTGTGTTCGTGTCTTGCTTCTGCTTGAAAAAGTGGGAGGGAGGGCGGTGCATCTATTTATTATTATCTAAGATTATCGGGTTATAGAAACAAATATATATATATATATATATATATATATATATATATATATACTTATATATATATATAATTTATTGATAAACAACATGGATAATAAACTATTTATTATTATAAAAATCTACATATTTAGAGGCTAGCAATTCCACCCATGCCGGGATTCGAACCTGCGACCTCTGGCTATCCGTGCCAGCGCTCTTTCCAACTGAGCTAATGAGCGACTCACCGGCATCAGTGAAATTTCGAACCTCTTACAACATCATCTGTATTACGTACAGGTAGCGACATCTGGCTGAAGTAATTTGCATCACTTTCAGCCCCGATATTTTATCCATATTGTTTATCAATAAATTTATTCTCTTGTTTATATAACTATCGATATGTAATAGTTTTCATTCTTTTGGGTGGTGGTGGGTGTTTTAAAGTAAAAAAAATACGTCTGCAAGTAGATATTTTATAGTAGAAATGTCACCTCATTAAGTTTATTACAATTTCAGCTTGACAACGATTGCTTGCACCCTTAAGGGTACAAGATAGGGCGCAATAATTATAAATTTCATTAACTTTCATTAGGACGACATTGACATATTCTTAGCATACAAGAAACCGTATAACGGTACGTTTTACAAAAACTCGATCCTCTAGCACTTCATCGCACTCCAATGGCAGATTAAACTTTAAATAATCTGTAAATACAAGCCGCCCATAAACGCTTCTGCTTAAGCGTTTACTTAGTGAAATACTCAATTCAGAAATTGGGCCACAGTTTTAGAAGGTTACATTTTTGGCTTAAAGTGAATCTTATGACTAAATGGCGCCTCGTTCCAAATGAGGTGTATAATACAGGGCGTCCCAAAGTTATGGGCCATGAAGGGAAAGTACCCTAAATATCGTAGACAGGGTATTTTGCTTAAAGAAGACTTTATGTTATTTTTAAAAGTTGGTTAGTAATTCTTAGAAACCTATTTAGAGGCCAAATATTCCACCCATGCAGAGATTCGAACCCGGGACCTCTGGTTATCCGTGCCAGCGCTAAAATATACTTACTTAATTGACTACGGCAGTTTCACGTATGTTTTTAATTTGATTGAAATTATTAATTTCTCGCCGTTCCTTTCTTTTAAAATACTATGTTACTTAAGAAGATTTATTACTTATTACTTTTGGCCATTATTTCGATTGGCATCATAAAAGTAAGTATATTTTTTTTAAAATTTAAGTCTGTTCTTCCCAGACAAGGCAAGTAATTTTTATAAAATCATTGAAAGCAGAAAGACTAACTTTTAAAAATAACATAAAGTCTTCTTTCAGCAAAATACCCTACGTTATTTAAGGTACTTTCCCTTCATGGCCCATAACTTTGGGACGCCCTGTATATCATACCCAGTGATGTGTTGGAAGCTGCCCCATAGTCACGCCCCTCAGCCATGAGGCTACGACGAAGAACATCTGTTGAAAGGCCTGGAAACCTAAAATACAGGTCACCGATCAAATTAACATCCCAGGCGGACATACTTCGACCAAATAGAGGATGTATTAGCTAAGGTAGGCCCGTCCAACATACGGCCCCCAGGCCACCATACGGCCCGCGTAAGTCCTTTATCCGGCCCGCAACCTGGTTAAAACTTTAAAAAATTATATGTCAAACAAAAAAGATGTCAGACATCTCATTAAGTTTTAATTTTGTGCAGGCATTAGATTAAATTAATAATCTTTATTGCGCACCATACATAATACTTATAAGTGAAATAATTAGCATTATAACTTTATAAGTGAATTAATAAATAATTTGGCATATGAAAAATACCGTTGCATTTTATTTTGCCTATGAAATTTGTTTTGGCCCGCTACGATTACAAACATATTAAACCTGGCCCTCTGCAAAATTGTGTTGGACACCCCTGCTAAGGGGAAGATAAAAAGTACACGGCACCGGTGTACGTGCATGCGACGATGAGCGTTGATAAAGCGAATGTGATCTGTCAGGATCGTGGCAAGTGGCAGTCCCTGGCCTACCCATCTGGGATACAGGCGTGAGGTTACGTTTATGTTGACCTAGTTTAGGCTCCAGTCTTTCCATAAATTGTACTACCGCAGCTTTTTTGCCGTTACTCAACAGGTTAAAGGTCAATAAACATAAGATAAAAGCCGCGTTTTCACGGTCTTAGAACGCTCGGACCGAGTGCGCCATCCGAGCAAACTAATACTTCTGATTGGACGGTTTTTCGTGACAACACCAAAATATTAAAAACCTATTTAGAGGCTAAAAATTCCACCCATGCCGGGATTCGAACCCGCGACCTCTGGCTATCCGTGCCAGCGCTCTTTCCAACTGAGCTAATGGGCGACTCACCGGCATCAGAGAAATTTCGAACCTCTTTACAATATTCTCTGTATTACGTACAGGCAGCGACATCTGGCTGAAGTAATTTGCATCACTTGCAGCCCCGAGTTCCCTACTTTGCAGTTAGGTTTTTACATCGGAATTATATCGCTGTACCCACATGATTATATTCTTTTTTTTATGCACTAACCAGTGCTATGGACAATTGGACAACCAGAGGTCGCGGGTTCGAATCTCGGCATGGGTGGAATGTTTAGCCTATAAATAGGTTTTTAAAATTGACCTTAAGAATATAAACACCAAAAAAGACGATCAGAAGCATTAGTTTACTCGTATGGCGCACTCGGACCGAGCGCATTAAGACCGTGAAAACCTGGGTTAAAATAAAAATATATTCTTTATTGTACACCAAAGCATTTATTACAAAACACGTAACGATACAGAGTACAATTGGCAGCCTTAAGGCCCTCGCCCACGGCGACTTTTTGCAGCGATGCAGTAGCGATGCTGTCGCGCGTTTGCATCGATACTGCCGCGATGTGGTCGCTAGCTGTATGCCCTCGCCCACGTAACCACGATTCAGTCACGATGCAAACGCGATACCGTCGCGCTCCTGGTGCGATTCAATAGCTATTCAGGAATGGCACAGAAATGCCTACGATCGCCATAGTTGCAAGATGGACTCCGTTGAGGCAACATTAGTCACTTGTCTTTGGTGCTGCGTTTTCGTTAGTAGCGCGTTGGCATCGCTTCTGTAGCGCGGTGCAAATGCGAATTAAGCGCGTTCATAGCTATGCTGTTGCGCGTTTACGAGACGCGCGACAGCATCACTACAAAAAGTCGCCGTGGGCGAGGGCCCTTAATGATAAAAACAATTGGACCTATTAAATGTGGTGTTTCATTGTCAGTTTCTTTGCTACATAGTCTGTTAGCTTTTAGAATATACTTGGCTACTATCGGATAGAATCGGATATATTCGTGTGATAGAAATATCGGAACTAATATGACACTTAATTCTTCTCTTCTTCTTCTTCTGGCTATACTATGTAGTCCACTGCTGGACATAGCCCTCCCCTAATGAGCGCCATAGCGCCCTGTCTTCAGCTTGCCTCATCCAGCATCTGCCTGCAGTTTTTTGCAGATCGTCATCCCACCTGGTCGGAGGGCGTCCTACACTACAATGACACTTAATTAAATAAACTTAATAAGAAAAGTTTTATACAGAGCAGGAAGTATTACTCTCGTGTGCTTTAGGCGAAAACCGAAGCCTACTCTAGAGCCCGAGGTACATTCTAAAAGCTAACAGACTGTAATTCATTAATAGTGTAGTGTAACTAACAACTTTCCTTAATTATTATTTTTGGTTTTTATAATGAATTAAAATATTTAAATTGAATTGAATTAATTGTCCAAATACAGTAGCCTAAAATCTACAGTAGATTCTTCTAGAAATTCGGGTTTCCTTCCCCAAATATGTCACATAAATTGACAAATCTAATTTGGAACGAGTTACGAAAATCACATTTGTACATTCGGCCACAGAGAAAGAAGGAACTGAGTAATTAGTTATATACACTACTAAGATACACTCTAAAGCCGTGGGCTTAAAGTAGAATAATTATCACATTTTTACAAAAAAAATTACTTTTTCCTGTGCTCGAGCGTACAAACAATTATAACGTCTATTTCTACATCTAATAATTTAGTTAAATTTAACTTTAACGAAATTTAACTTATACTTTTCATAAGAAGAACAATTTCCCGCGCTCGAGCGTGCAAACTACACATAGACAATTATAAAGTTTAGTATTTTCTAAGGTTAACACGAGCTGTAGACATAATTAAAACTGTTTTTATACGGATTTATGCTCGTTTATTACATTTTTACAATTTTCCAACGTTTCGGCACTTTTTCAGGTGCCGTGGTCCCGGATGACCGGGTCATCCGGGACCACGGCACCTGAAAAAGTGCCGAAACGTTGGAAAATTGTAAAAATGTAATAAACGAGCATAAATCCGTATAAAAACAGTTTTAATTATAAAGTTTATTAGACCTTAAATAGTGTAGTTAAATTTAACCTTAACAAAATTTAATTTACATAAAAAGAACATCATTTTCCTGGACCTGATGGTACAAGCTACACAATGACAATTATAAAGTTTATTCGACGTTTAGTTTAGTTAACTTTAAACTTAACAAAATTTAATGTACATAAAAAGAACATCATTTTCCTGGACCTGATGGTACAAACTTCACAATGACAATTATAAAGTTTATTCGACATCTAATAGTTTAGTTAAGTTAACCTATACTTTAGCCCAAAATATCGCTTATACTTTACATAAAAAGAACATAATTTTCCTCTTCCTGATGGCTATACAATGACAATTGTTAAGTTTATTAGACATCTAAAAGTTTAGTTACATTTAACCTAACATAATTTAACTTATACTTGACATACAAAAACAAAACTTTACTTGTAAAGTATAAGAATTCCATAAGAATACCAAGAAAAACATTTTCCTCTGCATGATGGTACAAACTATACACATGCGATTTCAAATTTTATTTTGTCTCCTAATAGTTTAGTTTCATTTACCCTTAAGTTTTAGTTACACTTTACATTAAAAGGACAATATTTTCCTCTGCAAGATGGTACAAAGACGGTACAAAGTTTCTATTCGACTGCTATAGTTTAGTTCAATTTAACCTTAAAAAATGTTAGTTATTATTTCTACAAAAAGAACAACATATTTCTGCACGATGGTACAAAGACAGAACAAAGTTTCTATTTTGACTCTTAATAGTTTAGCTTAATATAACCTTAAAAAAAATTCATTTATACTTTACACAAAAAGGACAATATTTTCCTCGGCAAGATGATACTTTTAAATTTTCATATAGTAACTTTGTACAAAGACAAAGTTACTATATCGACTCCTAATAGTTTAGTTCAATTTAACCTTAAAAAATGTTCGTTATTCTTTCTACAAAAAGAACAACATATTCCTGCACGATGGTACAAAGACGGTACAAAGTTTATATTTTGACTTCTTTAGTTTAATTTAACATTTGAAAAAATTTAGTTTATCTTTCTACAAAAAGAACAACATAATTCTTCTATTTCGACTCCTAATACTTTAGCTTAATTTAACCTTAAAAAAAATACTCTACATAAAAAGGGCACGCTCACCAACAAGGTGGACGGATCAAGTTAAAGATTCGTCGACCTCCAAATTTTACACGGTTGTAAGAGACGCGTTGGACAGATCCCGATGGAGGCAAATCATCCGCCCCAGATGCAACCCTGAGGCTGACCACGATCCTCAGACATGAGGGACCGACCCCAGAGAGAGAGAGACATAAAAAGGACAATATTTTCCTCTGCAAGATGGTACAAAGTTTCTATTTCGACTCCTAATAGTTTAGTTCATTTGGGCATCATGTGGGCAGACCAGCAGCCAGATGGTCAGTTGACCTATGTAAAGTAGCCGCAAACAGTGGATGAGACTATAGCGCGAGACCGTGCTGGTTGGCGTGGAAATGAAGAGGCCTTTACCCAGCAGTGGGGATTACCGGGCTGATGATGATGATTTTATTTTTCAGGTACTGATTATAATTATTTTTTTTTTTTAATGCACTGACCCGTGCTAAGGACAGTTAAAAAAAACCTATTTAGAGGCTACAAATTCCACCCACGCCGGGATTCGAACCCGCGACCTCTGGCTATCCGTGCCAGCGCTCTTTCCAACTGAGCTAATGGGCGACTCACCGGCATCAGTGAAATTTCGAACCTCTTTACACTATTCTCTGTATTACGTACAGGCAGCGACATCTGGCTGAAGTAATTTGCATCACTTGCAGCCCCGAGTAGCATCAGTGAAATTTTGGACCTCTACTTTTTCTGATTATTATTAGTTAAGTATATGTACGTTGCAGCGTGGGCTGACCCTCAACTGGACGGTTTAACCACCTGGGGGGCGAGTCTCCAAAACGCTTAGTTCTTTGGAGTTTACACGTTCACTCTGGCGTCAGTCTGGTTCCATTTCAATTCCATCAGTCTGGTTAGACTGCCAGTAGACTGATTGTCTATTCAGTGGACTGATGGACCAGACTGACGGATATTCGAATATTTTGATGCTTCATCAGACTGGCGTTAATCCGAGCTTGATCAAGGTCACAGACTGAACTGAACGCGACGTGTAAACTCCGTATCAGAGACATATTAGTCCGGTAATGGTCGTTTCATTCACACAATCGGTAGTCTGGCAACCAATCGCATTGCAAAGGGTTAACCCGTGGTACTTGAAAATGTAATGAAATGAAAAGGTTTTATTCGAAGTAGCGCAGAAACTGCGGCTTAATGAACTTTACAATTCAAACTAGGTGTTAAAATATAGATCATTTTAACTCGGTGCCTCGCGCGATTCTTTAATTCTTCTTAATTTTGGCAACCCTTTTTTCAAAGAAATCAGGTCTTATCCCTTGCCTACATTAATATAGACCCTCTGTGCAAAATTTCAGCTTCCTAGGTCTAACGGCTTGGGCTGGGCGTTGATGAGCGAGTCAGTCATTCAGGACTTTGAATTTTATTTATATAGATTTCAATTCAATGTGGCATGGTATTCAGAATACAGATTTTGGCTGTCGCTCGACTTTTTACGTAGAATTCCAAGTCACAAGCCCTAGAGTCGTATACGATTTATTTTCTAATGAAGTGAGAATTGGTGGTTACGGTGGCGGGAAGTCGCTGAATGCGGGCGGCACAAGACCGTAAAGGCCTGCGGTGACGAGGGACTTTTGTCCCTTGGGGACAGAGCACCTTCAATCCCAGCCGCGCCTTCTCCGTTGCCGATAGCGATTGCTCCTACATGTCTAGGTAAGTGTTGAGGTAAAGGCCTGCGCAGACAAGGGATTTTAGTCCCCAAGGGACAAAAGTCCTCGAATCGTCGAAAATGTCCTCCGAGTACTTGTCGCGGACTCAACGCCTACGGTGTGCGGTCATTTGTTCCCCGGAAATTGAATGAAGCTTACGCTATGGAAGCAATTTATATTTATAGAGGTTGCGGGTTCGAATCCCGGCATGGGTGAAATTTTTAGCCTCTAAATAGGTTTTTAAAAGCAATTTATATTCTGAGATTACATTGTGTTGTAATTTACATGAAGCTGAAACAGAAAAGGCATTTTAAAAGAAAACACCGAACTTTTGTCCAGTCCGGTCTCTTGATGTCCACGGTAACTTGAGGTACTTTTTGTACGGGGTACTTTTAGTCCTTCGTGTGCGTTATTCGATACAATTTATAAAAGATCTATATCGACGGACAAAAAAGTACCCGGGGGATAGTCCCTCGTCTGTGCAGGCCTTAAAGCTTGGAAAAACATGAGGGACGCCTATGGTCTGCACTGGGGTCAAATGGATGATGATGATGTTATGTACGTCATTCTTTTTAACCCGTGCCGCCAGATGGCGCCAGTGCCGCGTGACACATTGCGCAGTTTCAGCTAAAGATTAACCCTTACTTATAGACGTTTAAATGTATAATAACGGTCCTGCAACCCGACGATTTCTTAGACTATTTTAGTGCCTAATAGTGCCTCAACTCTCTCCCTTGACGGGCACGGCGTGATGGTGCGATATTGGTGAGCTATTGGCCGATTCCATGCAGGACTCGGAAGCTTGCTGCGCCAGCTCCGTTGTTATCTGTGGAGGGAAACGTTCGGTCTAGATCTGTGCGATACATTTTTTACGTAGATAGATAGATAGGTAAATCACTTATTTTTGCTTAGAGACATACACACACATAAATCATCACACTAAAATAAAGTTGTTGTTATCCACCTTTGTATGCTGCCTGCCCCCCCCCCCGCTGGGGCACGGGTTTCTTCCTGCATCGCGGAAAGTTTAGGCCATACTCCACCACGGGGGCCAAATCCGAGTTGGTGGAGGACTGTAAGACAGTGGCAGGCCTTACTGTAAGAAGTTATCCAGCCGCCCATAAGGCCTCTGACATGGCTTTATGACTGCCATTACATGGCAGCCGGCACCAACGGCTTAACGTGCCTTGCGAAGCACGGAAGCGCTTGGGAAAATGTCACAGATTTTTCAACTGACCGCGCCTGTTGTTGCTTAGCTCAAGTGATTGATTCCAATCACTCGGTTTGACTAGGCCACGAGGTGCGGTCTGATTACTGAGATTTCTGGAACAAATCCTCCTGTGAGTGTCAGAGTACACGCACCTTGAGCTGCGCGTGCCACGTGCAGTCTGAGTAGCCATTACTCAGATCCTTTTGAATAGTCTCGGACAAATCCTTCTGTAAAAGTCACACAGTAGACGCACCTTGAGCTGCGCGTGCCAGGTGCAGTCTGAGTAGCCATTACTCAGATTACTCAGATCCTTTTAAATCGTCTAGAACAGAATCTCCCGTAACAGTCTCATAGTCCATTAACCTTGAGCTGCAAGTGCCAGGTGCAGTCTGAGTAACAATTACTCAGATCTTTTTGAATCATCTCCTGCAGAACCACTTGTAAGAGCCACACAGTAGGCGCACCTTGAGCTACGCGTGCCAGGTGCACTCAGAGTAGTCATTACTCAGATTTCTGGAACAAATCCTCCGGTAAGTGTCAGAGTACACGTTCCAGGTGCAGTCTGAGTAGTCTTTACTCAGATTTCTGGAACAAATCCTCCTGTAAGTGTCAGAGTACACGTTCCAGGTGCAGTCTGAGTAGTCTTTACTCAGATTTCTGGAACAAATCCTCCTGTGAAAGTGTCAGAGCAGACGCACCTTGAGCTGGGCGTGCCAGGTGCAGCTTGAGTAGCCATTACTCAGATCCTTTTAAATCGTCTCGAACAAAACCTGCAGTAAAAGTCAAATTTCCTGTAAAAGTGTCACAAATTTTCCTGTAAAAGTGTCACAAATTTTCCTGTAAAAGTGTCACAAATTTTCCTGTAAAAGTGTCACAAAATTTCCGGTAAAATTATCACAAATTTTCCTGTAAAAGTGTCACAAATTGTCCTGTAAGTGTCACAAATTTTCCTGTAAAAGTGTCAGAGTGCTTAGTGCGAGTTTTTTAACTACTCGATCGCGTTAGCTTGAACTCATATTTCTATGGCATCACACTCACTACTCAATGCTCGATTAACGCGGTAGTAAAGTTATTCGATTGGATCTGTCAAACTCGCACTAAGCACTGAGAGAGCACGCACCTTGAGCTGCGCGTGCCAGGTGCAGTCTGAGTAGCCATTACTCAGATCCTTTGAATGGTTTTGAACAAATTTTCCTGTAAAAGTGTCACAAATCTTCCTGTAAAAGTGTCACAAATTTTCCTGTAAAAGTGTCACAAATTTTCCTGTAAAAGTGTCACAAATTGTCCTGTAAAAGTGTCTCAAATCTTCCTCTAAAAGTGTCACAAATTTTCCTGTAAAAGTGTCACAAATTTTCCTGTAAAAGTGTCACAAGTCACAAATTGTCCTGTAAAAGTGTCAGAGCAGACGCACCTTGAGCTGCGCGTGCCAGGTGCAGTCTGGCGGCAGCCGCAGCGCCTGCAGCAGCGCCGCCAGCCGCGCGGGGGGCTCCCCGCCCGCCAGCGCCGCCTGCAGCAAGCGCGCGCCCATCTCCGCGCGGGCCGCGGCGTGCCGCGCCGTGCTGCGAACGAACCGCGCGATGTACATCAAATGGGCGTCTTCCAAAGTAGAGTCGAGCGGCATTTAACAGGTAAGCACGTAACATCGTACACTCCGTTTTTAATTCGATGCAAAAAACCTTTGACATGTGTCGGGTCGTGAACCACCAAAATCCATCTATTCGTTGATGTGGGCATCAATGCAAGGACATCTGTTATGTATGTTACTTGTATTGATGCCCACATAATAGTACATCAACAAATATGATGGATTTTGGTGGTTTACGACCCCGACACATGGCAAAGGTTTTTTGCATCGAATTAAAAAACATAGTGTTGACCACGTCTTCGCTTACCAGAAGGCGTGACTGGGGTCAAGTGTAACGTATCCTACTTCAAGAAAAATTCGATAATTCGCGTCGAATTGATAACCTCCTCCTTTTTTGGAGTCAGTTAGTTAAATTAAAAGATTTCGTTCAAAGTAGCGCAGAAACTGCGGCTTAATGCACGTTGTCTAAAGAACTTCTCTCTGCTTCTCCAGCTCCCAAGCCCCCGGTCTCTTTCTTTCTTTCCCCTTCTACTTCACTTTGTATGTCTATCTTATTGTAAACAGTATTAAAACACTCATGTGACAGGCAAAGCGACTAGCGCGCGGCAAAAGTTCCTTTCCTGATTACGTGCGGCGCGCTTTTCCAACTTTTTCAACTTTTCCAAACGGGGGCGACTTTCCGCTATCTCTCCCTCTTCCAATCCTCTCTCTCTCTCTCTTACGCTACTTTCTACCTCTGTCTTCTAACAGTACTACAATACTCACGTGACAGGCAAAACCGCGAGTGGCAAGCAGACGCGGCCGAAGAGCTTCTACAGCGTGAAACTTCCGCTTGACCCCCCCTCTCTCCTCTCTCTCTCTTTCTCTCTCCATCTCTCTCCTACTTCACTCTGTATCTCTGCCTGGTAATAAACAGTACTACAATACTCACGTGGCAGGCTGGCAGCGCGCAATCACGAAAACTTTTCCAACCGGGAGTGACTTCCTGCTTCACCTCCCCCCCCCCACTCCCCTATCTTTCCTCCTCTCTCCTTCTACTTCACTCTGCATCTCTGTCTTGTATTCAAACACTCACGTGGCAGGCAAGGCGGCTAGCGCGCGGCAGGCGGCCCGCAGTCGCGGCCGCAGCGCCTCCAAGCGGCCCGCCACTGAGGCGCGAGACTCTCTTTCCGCTCCCGCTTCCGCTTCCGCCTCCGCGCCCGCCCCCGACACCAGCGAGCGGATCTGCGCGACAGCAACATTTTTTTATTTTATTTAATTTTCCTCTTACAACTAACATTACAGGGAGCCCAATTCGTTAGTGAAGATAACCTTACAATATTTAACCACATATTTTGAATAAATACACTACAAATAAAAATAACAATCAGTAACACTAGTAAAAGTCGCTTTTATTTTTGAATGAGAAAACGGCAATTTTAACACGAGATAAACTTTTATTCATATTGTTACGGGCTAGGGTTCTGGATTTGGATGTAAAACGCCAATGACAACTTGTTAGGATTTATTCACGCAGGGTCTGGTCTGCAGGTCTTCACGACACAAAGTCCACACGTAGATTCCAATCGCAGGTTCAATCGGAGTCCAATAGTATCGCCGAGGGCGTAGGTTATCGCTCGTATCGCAGGTATGTTCGCTCGAAGTTTACTCTTCGCTATTCGAAACGGAACTGACAGCGCGCCGCGGCGGCCGCTATTTATATCCGCCGGCAAGAGTTCTAGAACATTCCCGTACCTACATACCTAATAAATCCACAAATCTAATGTGAACTAATAAATCCACAAGCACAATATACTCGTATATACAAAAATATGCTATCAAATATACAAAATAAATATAACACATACACCCACACGCGCACACACACGCACACACAAAACACACACACTCATACACGCTAAGCATTAAACTGTACATTAGGGTTATGAAATTAAGTTTACTATTTTTTATTTATGTTTAAAAACATCAGTGAACCTTCTGTGCTGATTTGTCTTGGTTTGTATCAAAAAAATTCTATCAACCCGCGCATGGATGATGCTTTATAGCATCTACCCTTGTATTATTTAGGTTTAGTATTTTAAGTAGTTTTAAGTATTTTGGCTTTAGTTAGGTAAGTGCTGAAAATCAGCGCCGTTGGAGGGCGTGAAATCCACGACGTCTGACGGCCCGCGCTGAGCACTGTGCCTTTTGCTGCCAACTGCGTATATTGTGGGTCACTGTTTTTATATAAATTATAAAAAGTGCCAATGAACCTTATAAATTATTGTTACCTGGCTGAGACTAGTTGGTAAAATGTATATGTTAACCAAATGTAAACTTTATTCTTTCAACCATATCTTTTTACTTTTTATTTTACCTACACTCGGCAACGTCGCACGAACAGTTTTATGTCAAAGAGTTTTGAACCTTATGCTAGTGGACATACGAGTCATTATTGCTTGCAGCGTTTATTGTCTATTTGGTGACCATTCGATAGGCTTCTAGAAGGCTCTATTCTAGATGGTTCGGGATAGGACCGCGACAATATAAAATTGTACAAATTACATTGTGAAGTCCCAGAGCTGGGTAAAATACCTGAGACACAAAGATCAGTGCCCGCCCCCAACTTTTTAGATGACACGTGTTGTTGGGAATCGCGGGTGATGATTGATTGCGCGATGCGGAAATGTTGGATTAATTACATGATAGTAAAAAACCCAATAAATTTAACTAAAATAATAATTATAAAAACCTATTTAAAGGTTTTGTTGTGATCATTGTGAGTATTCCTTAATGTAACTTATAAAGTTGTGCAATTTTTTGTTTTTTTAAAACCTATTTAGAGGCTAAAAATTCCACCCATGCCGGGATTTGCACCCGCAACCTCTGGCTATCCGTGCCAGCGCTCTCCCAACTGAGCTAATGGGCGACTCACCGGCATCAGTGAAATTTCAAAGCTCTTTACAATACTCTCTGCATTACGTACAGGCAGCGACATCTGGCTGAAGTAATTTGCATCACTTGCAGATTTTTAGCCTCTAAATAGGTTTTTAAAATTGTCCTCAGCACGAGTTAGTGCATTAAAAAGAATATAAAATAATAATTCACAATTAGCTTTTGTGTATTCGTGTGTGTGTGGGTGGGTGCGTGTGGGTGGGTGGGTGTGGGTGTGCATGTGAGTCGAGTGTGTGTGGGTGGGTGGGTGTGTGGGGCTGTGTGTGAGGGTGTGTATGTGTGTGTGTATGTGTGTGTGGGTGTGTATGAGGGTGTGTGTGTATGTGTGTGCGGGTGTGTATGTGTGTGGGTGTATATGTGGGTGTGTATGTGTGTGTGTGGCTGTGTGTGTGTGTGGGTATGTGTGTGTGTGTTACCTCAGCGCAGACGTGCAGGTAGTGGTGAAGAGCCTGCCCCCCGCTCTCCCAGCCGGCCACCTCATGCCTCTGCGCGGCCTCGTTCAGTTGGTCAACGAGCGGCGCTATGCTCTCGAGGTCGTCTGTTGAGCAAACGCTTCATTTCAGTACACTTTTTCTGACTAAAGCGTACTAGGCTCTACGTATCAGAGCGATACCTGGTCGGGCCCTTCCGACAAACATTTTAGTAAGTTTGTAACGGTGCAAACACCATTTTTTATATTTCTTTTTCTATCTATCACTTTCAAATATTAAAAATAACGTCACACATTTATCGATTTCCCTTATTTTCATCATAACCACTTCACACATTGACTATAGATCTGACTATTTTACCTGCTTGAAAAAAACCCGTACAAATAAAGCAAAAGTTGGAGTCGTTCCAGTTTTATTATATACAAAAGTTCTACAACACAAGTTGATCCCATTTTAGAGCAATAAAAAAGTATGGTATGATATCAACCCTTTGTAAATCTCCACGACTAGAGCACGGGTTTCTTCCTGCATCGCAGGAAGATTAGGCCCTACTCTACCATGGGGGCCAATTCCGTGTTGGTGGAGGATTATAAGACCGTTGCGGGCCTTACTGTCAGAAGTTGTCAAGCCGCCCATAAGGCCTCTGACATGGCGTAACGACTGCTATTACACGACAACCGGCACCGACGGCTTAACGTGCCTCGCGACTAACGGAAGCGCTCGGAAAAATGCCACTAGCGGTAGTCACGGGACGGTCACCCAATCTGCACCTGACCGCACCTGTCGTTGCTTCGTTATCAACCCTTGTATGTCCCCACTGCTGGGGCACGGTTCTCTTCCTGCATCGCAGGAAGGTTAGGCCATACTCCACCACGGGGGCCAAGTCCGGGTTGGTGGAGGCTTGTAAGACAGTGGCGGGCCTTACTGCTGTCGTTGCGTAACCCAGGTGATTGATTCCAATCACTCGGTGCCACTGTACCACGGCAAGACAATTAAATAAATGAATAGCACGCATCAAAGGCACTTACCAGCCAACACGGTTGTGGGCAACAGTTCTTCAAGAAGTACCCGATGCGCCGCGCTGTATTGACCTGAAGCCAGCAGATGTTCTGCCTCCAGCCGGGGTTTGTGCTGCAGAGGGAATTACACGCTCAAACTCAAATTCAAACTCAAATCCAGCGAGCGTGTCCTCGTCTTTCTCTCCTTACCCTCGAATGTCGAGATTGTTGGTTAGACAAATACGGGTATAAAGGAAGGCCAATGAGACGAGATAAAGAATGTAAACAAAGTTTCAGGGGTTCGAAACATTTTTATTTGAATAAATTATGGTTATACAAATTTCGGATTCCCTATTCTAATCGCTGTCGTCTGTATAAGTCAAAAATGATTCACCGGAAGAGTACGAATCAGCCGTATTTATGACAAAACTATCCATAGTACTATCGATCATGTTGTTAATGTGGCAAAAAAAATTGTCCTCGTATCACTTCGAACGCAATCTAAACTGGAATGAAAATGGCAGATGACACCAAATGTTGACAACTGCCGTACTGAAAGTTTTCCTGTACCACGAAATACGCAACGACAGCTGTCGTGGATCAAATGACACCATTACCAGGCGTCCGTCACTCGCTCAAGGTCACGCGTTATATACCTGCCGCTCGGCGTATCGTCCACGATACAACAGACAAAGGGCCGCTACGCCCGCCTGAGCGCTCGCACCGCATGTTTCCCGCGTTTACTAGGTACTCGAAATGCCGAAACCACGTAATTATTGTGCAGTGGATGGGTGTAAAAGTAAAAAAACAAATGAAGAATTATCATTTTTTTCACTGCCGAGAGACAAAGAAAGGTAAGTAGTATTTTAAATCTTATATTTATTTCTTTAAACATTTAGGTAGGTAGGTACTATAAAAGTAAAATAAATACATAAAGGTAACTGCTTTTTTTCGTGGACTTGTTAAAACATTATTATGTGTAAGTGTCTCTGTCTGTAACGTTTTCACGGCTATACCGAAAATTTTTAAAAATTCACAACAATCATAGTCGTAAATTGATGGAAAATGCCAAAAATAACAATTTTATAATAGTTCGCTCCACGACTTTTAGCAACTGCTAAAAGTCGTGGAGCGAACTATTATAAAATTGCTACTTTCGTGAAAAACAAATACATGCACGACAAAGATGGGTAGTTACCATCGATAAATTATTACTACTTTAGTAATAACCATCTTTGTCGTGAGTGTATTTGTTTTTAATGTTCATTTAATTTAGGATCAACTAAATTGGCTTTTTAGTGTTTCGTAGTAAACATTAGAAACAAAACATGTACAACAAACATGGATGTCAAATATTTACGTATTTCTCGAATTCAAACCAATATAATGTGGTCGACTCTGACCGCCACGCCCAATCCAAAAACTAAAATCAGTCCCCTTATTTTTAGATATTTGTCTAGGAATAGAGAGGGACAAATAGAACCCATTCAAATTTCAGGATTAGACGTGGCGGTCAAAATCGCCCACAATGACGAAAAATTAAGTTTGATACCTTAATGTTTGCTTTTCAGACGGCTTCTCAGAATAACAACTCAAAGTCAGCTTGTCATTTTATATTACATATTTTTGACAAATAAATAAATATGGTTATTTCACAACATTCGTTTTATTACAGTAATAATCATCATCGGTACAACCCTAGCGCATTCGTGCGATGACGCGCTTGCACGTGAGTCGCACGGTGGGCAACACAATCTCTACTCTTTGAGCGGGTACTTATGGTATATTTCTCCTCGCTGTGAACAGTAGTTATTATTATTAAGATTTTGTAGGCTATTATAGCGTAGGTATTTTCGCTTTAGTATGGGAGTGATGTATCTGTTACGTAGTAACTATTATCTAATCTGTGCCATTTCTGCATACGTGTGACAAGGACAGAGATAATAATCGCTCACTATCATAATGTAACTCAGTAACGGTCCCTTTGTTTACATTCTTTATCTCGTCTCATTGGCCTTCCTTGAGTTTTTTAGCTTTTAGAATATACCTCGGGCTCTAGAGTAGGCTTCGGTTTTCGCCAATTTTTGCCAGTTTTCGTACTGATGACCGAGTTCTGATTTCGAAATTGAGTGTCATATTAGTTCCGATATTTCAATAACACGAATATATCCGATTGTATCCGATAGTAGCCGAGGTATGTTCTAAAAGCTAACAGACTATAACATAACGCCACGACAGTAAAAAACTTTCAGCACAGTCACATATCGCACAACATCGTTATCAGCCCTTTTATGTCCCCACTGCTGGGGCACGGGTCTCTTCCTGCATCGCAGGAAGGTTAGGCCATACCCCACCACGGGGGCCAAGTCCGGGTAGGTAGAGGATTGTAAGAAGGTGGCGGGCCTTACTGTCAGAAGTTATCAAGCCGCCCAAGGCGTCTGACATGGCTAACGACTGCCATTACATGACAGCCGGCACCAACGGCTTTACGTGCCTTGCGAAGCGCGGAAGCGCTCGGAAAACTGCCACTAGCGGTAGTCACGGGACGGTCACCCATCCTGCACCTGACCGCGCCTGTTGTTGCTTCACTCAAGTGATTGATTCCAATCACTCGGTCCGTCTAGGCCACGAGCGAGTTAAGTGTGACGACCCTTCGTCGGATATCACCTTTGTCAGCTCTTCTAGCAAGACACGCGCAGACCAAATTGGGGACAAGCGTCATTGCTGAGTAAGATGTTATTTAGATATAAATAGTTGTTACTTAAGACTGTTGGGATGATTACTATATTGTTAGATCTAGGAGAAACTCTGTCCGTTCAAGTTAATAAAGTATTTTTTTAACTTTATTCCGTCTCGGCTCTTTAATTAGCGCTTCACACAAAATCTACTACTATTGTTTATTGATCCATTTACACTCACCCGTTTTCATTTTCGTTTCCTTTAAATTTTCGTTTCGATAAATAGTTCTGTCATTCGTTTATTTTTTCCAGTCACATTGTTTATTGCTTCAGCCATTTATTTATTCACTCAGTTTCAGATTGACCATTGCAGACTTTCTTTTGAAACTAGAGACACTTTTCAACCTTTATTCCTTTCCCTTCCCTTCACTATCTAATCATTAATCCATACATGCGTTCAATCAATCTCTTTGTCAATCGAACAATAAATCAATTAATTAATCAACTATTAAGCACCGTATGGTGCCCTACTTTTCTGTTCTAATAATAAATATTTTTATTTATAAATCCGTGTTTATTCAACTATATTTTCACGAGACAATTAATATTAGACAGAACCAAAACAGCAACCAAATTTTAAACTGACAAAAGTAAAAAAAAAAACTATACCTATAAAATGGTAAAGTAAACGATAAGATGATTAATAAGGGGATTATGGGCATTACCCCCCAATGATGACAGAACCTTGCGCTATGGCGGATATATATAGGGGAGGGCTATGTCTAGGAGTGGACTAATAAAGCCTGAAGAAGAAGAAACAATAAGAAAGTCTTACCAACATCCACCAATCAATCAATTATTCATTCCTTCATTAACTTCCATAATTTCTCGCTAACTTTTGAGCCAAATTTAGTCCTCAGTACAGTATCTGAAGCGCTCGTGGCCTAGGCGAACCGAGTGATTGGAATCAATCACGTGGTTAAGCAACACAGGCGCGGTAAGGTACGGGATGGGTGAGCGTCCCGTGTCTACCGCTAATGGCATTTTTCCGAGCGCTTCCGTGCTTCGCAAGGCACGTTAGGCCGTTGGTGCCGGCTGTCATGTAATGGCAGTCGTTAAGCCATGTCAGAGGCCCTAAGGGCGGCTTGATAACTTCTGACAGTAAGGCCCGCCACTGTCTTACAATCCTCCACCAACCCGGACTTGGCCCCCGTGGTGGAGTATGGCCTAACCTTCCTGCGATGTAGGAAGAGACCCGTGCCCCAGCAGTGGGGACATATAAGGGTTGATAACGTAACGTAACAGTATCTGACCTCGTATTTAGCCCTTGCCGCCTGTGCTGCGCGCAGCCAGGCGTCTGGAACCCCCAGTCGCCGCAGCAGCGCTGCTTGCAGCTGCGCGCCGGAGGATGGCGCGTGACGGGACAGCACGCCGCGGATCAGGTGCTCGCGACTGGAGCAAAGCGGTGTGGGGTTAGACAAGTCTTTAAAAACCTATTTAGAGGCTAAAAATTCCACCCACGCCGGGATTCGAAACCGCAACCTCTGGCTATCCGTGCCAGCGCTCTACCAATTGAGCCAATGGGCGACTCACCGGCATCAGTGAAACTTCGAACCTCTTTACACTATTCTCTGTATTACGTACAGGCAGCGACATCTGGCTTAAGCAAATTGCATCACTTACAGCCCCGACTACCTACTTTGCAGTTAGGTTTTACATCGGAATGATATCACTGCACCCACATGATTATACTATTTTTATTTTTTAATGCAATTGGTAGAGCGCTGGCACGGATAGCCAGAGGTTGCGGGTTCGAATCCCGGCGTGGGTGAAATATTTAGCCTCTAAATAGGTTTTTAAATTTGTCCTTAGCACGGGTTAGTGCATTAAAAATAAAAATAGTATAGATAAGTCTTTTTCATTTCTTATACTCGGAAAGTAGTGTTTTGATCTGATTATTGGGTGGAAGAAAATGCTGCTTCCCTCCATAGAGAAGGAAAACTCATTTAAATTACTTCCCACCTAACGGCCGGAATGAACTACAGTCACCAGTGAAGAGGTTTATGTAAAAAAAAAACTAATTAAAATATGCTGCGGCCATGTTAGTTTATAAACAGCCAGTGTGAACTTAACGCGAACTTCTTTAAGCGGAATAAGCCGCAACAATGAGCGATTTTCTGACAGCTCCTAAAATATAGTTCCAATCTCGCTACTAGATGGCGATGCTGTCTACGTACGTAGTTTTTTTTTAATAGGTACCGCTGAGAGACCTTTTCTGTGTTTATATGAGGCATATAGAATCAAAGGCTGCTAAGTGCCATACTTAATATATCACTGTCGTCGTCAAAGTTGAAGTTTTGTTATCACTGTCGAAGATTTTATTACAAAACAGACGTCATTATTAACTACTTAATTTTAAGTTTTTAACAGTGCATTTTCATGACTTCTCATAAATTGATGATTTGTTGATTGACTTCTCTGACACAAAAGAAAAAAAAACAAATTACCCTAAAAACAACCGGTTTTTTTTGTAAAAGAAATTACTAGAGTTGGTTAAATTGTTCTGTGGTCTAGACGGAACACAGATTATATTACTAGAGACGGAATGACAGAAGTTCACAGATTACAAATATATTGTGAAAAAAAAATCAAGTCAAGTTTTATCAGAGCCATCTGTGGGACTTTAGAGAACTATTTTTTGTTTTTAATTTGCTCTAGGAAAATCCTTCATTACGCGGTGAGTTCCTTTAAAAAGTCGACATAAATTGGCGGGTACTAATCTGTTATAAGTATCTGTGACGGAATAAAATAAAAATAGGTAATAACTTTTATGCTAAAATTTTCATAAACTTAACGAATAAATTAACACAGCTACTACAGAGCGAGAGGTATATTCTTAAAGCTAACAGACTGTAGTTACGACTAGTTAGACCTGAGATTTCCGCACTGAGCCTCATAATGGGGCCATTGTACGTAGCAGACGTAGAGGCACGTTAACACTTCAGACCCTAGGGTTTCCTTACGATGTTCTCCTTCACGGTCAGCGAGTGGTATTGAGAGAGAGAGAGAGAGAGAGAGAGAGAGAGAGAGAGAGAGAGAGAGAGAGAGAGAGAGAGAGAGAGATTATTGCTATTATAATTTCACAAATGTACGTAACTTGCTGTGTGGTGTCGGCCTAGAGAATAGCACCAACCCAATTCTTCCCGCGGGTGCCGTAAAAGGCGACTAAGGGACACAAACCGGGGGGTGGGCAGCAGCGCCCCCTGCAGTACAATTCCACCGAACTGCGATCCCAACCCGCATGCCCAGCGTGGGGATTATGGGCATGACCCCCTATGATAGCATAACGTGGCGCTCTTTAGGGCTATGTTCAGCAGTGGACTAGTATAGCCTGACGACGACGACGTAACTTACAAAAACAGTCATTGGTACATGCCGGGATTCGATCCCATGGAGCGCTCGTGGCCTAGGCGAACCGAGTGATTGGAATCAATCACGTGGTTAAGCAACACAGGCGCGGTAAGGTACGGGATGGGTGAGCGTCCCGTGTCTACCGCTAGTGGCATTTTTCCGAGCGCTTCCGTGCTTCGCAAGGCACGTTAAGCCGTTGGTGCCGGCTGTCATATAATGGCAGTCGTTAAGCCATGTCAGAAGGTCTTATGGGCGGCTTGATAACTTAAAACAGTAAGGCCCGCCACTGTCTTACAATCCTCCACCAACCCGGACTTGGCCCCCGTGGTGGAGTATGGCCTAACCTTCCTGCTATGTAGGAAGAGACCCGTGCCCCAGCAGTGGGGACATATAAGGGTTGATAAGGATCCCATGGCCTCCCGATTGAGGAGCCGGCATTCTACACCGCTCCGCTATCACCGCTTCATGTTAGTATGCCACACGTAATGAAACTTAATAGAGTTTACATATCTAAGCTGATGTCGATTACTAATGATTCGATATGTAAATTTATTATATTATTTTTTAATGCACTAACCCGTGCTAAGGACAATTTTAAAAACCTATTTAGAGGCTCTCTGTACGTAATACAGAAAGTGTTGTAAAGAGGTTCGAAATTTCACTGATGCCGGTGACTCGCCCATTAGCTCAGTTGGATAGAGCGCTGGCACGGATAGCCAGAGGTCGTGGGTTCGAATCCCGGCATGGGTGGAATTTTTAGCCTCTTTAGGTTTTTAAAATTTATTATTTCATTACTTTCCTCAGGGAAGAGACCCGTGCCCTTCGGTGGAGATATATTGGGTTAATAATGATGTCTTGCTGTCGATTGAATTATATCCACTGTATTTGTATTTTTTTTTGTATTTTCTGTGTGTCGGCAAATTTAATTTTGGTTACAAATACCTAAATTTATTTCATTTCATCTCCTCTCCTCTCTTCTCCCCTCCTCTCTTATCCTCTCGCTCCTATGCTCCCCGTTCCTCACCATTCCTCTCCTTTTTTCCCTCTCCGCTCCTACCCGCTCCTCTCCTCTCCTCCCCGCTCCTCCCCGCTCCTCTCCTCTCCCCCTCCATGTGGTATACTCACGCCTTATCGTCGGGATGGTAGGCCAGCGCGGCGGCGGCCAGGTGCCAGGCGCCGCAAGCCTCCAGCTGTTCAGCTGCGCCGCATATACTCTCCACGGACGGCTCGCCGAGCCAGGCGCCCACCACGAAGCTGGAGTAGGATACAGTTACATTAGATTGGGATCACAATTAGACCACAATGAAATTCGAAAGAGATTTGTATAAGATTAGAGTGAAATTTTGCGAAAAACTGCCGGCAGATGCTGGATGCGGCAAGCTGAAGACGGGGCGCTATGGCGCTCGTTAGGGGAGGGCTATGTCCGGCAGTGGACTACATAATATAGCCTGAAGAAGAATGGCTCTCATATCACCTTCATATGACTATATTTAACTTTCTGAAGACTCGACAAAGGCTGCAGTTCATGAGATCGGTATAAGCGGTGTGCCATAGTCTCGGGTTTCGTAAGCGCTCGTACATATAATATGGTTTTCTCAAACATGCTCGGAAATGTTTGTGTTATTACCATGAAATAAAGCCACAAAGTTTCTCTTTTATGGCTCCCGCCTCACTTTACTGGCCTAAGCCAGTAAATTAAGTATGAAAATCCATTACCGTCCGCTGCTCTAACTTTTTAAATTTACTTACTAAAATTAAACTGACCAAGGGAAAATTACATACAGCCAACCACCTACTAAGTTCTGTAAGCATACTTGCAAGATTAAAAAAAAAACACAATCTATGGTATTGGTTTTTGTGCGGTTAAACATGGTGCTCAAATATGTTAGTGTATTTAAAAAATAAAAAAGGCGGCAAACTAAACAACTTTTTTCTGCTTGTTTTTTCTGATAATCATTTCATCGAAAATATTGAAAATGAGTTCTAGTGACGAGAGTGATGCGGAAATTATGAACTGTACTCCGCCTAATTTGAGTAATGAAGCAAAATTAGCAATGGAGAATCTGTTACCGGCTAAAAGTAAAGAAAAATACATTTTTACGTTATTTTTTTCCTAATAAACTATTATTTCTTAATTACCTAGTAATTATTTTAATATTAATATTTCCTCGCATTGTTTGAGAAAAGCATTATACAATCCTCGGCCGGAACAGGGATTGCAGGACTCGTTCTAGACGTCTATCCCAAACTCGTCCAGCAATCCCTTACTTCTCGGCCTCTGCAGTAGTACTATTTATAACATATTTGCTCGTAAAGTGGTTGTAATTACACCAATTTCAATATCGTAATGTATCTCATTACGTACTTGTGCGATAATGTAATGTAAAAGGCACGTGTTTTTTTTTTAATAAAGTTTTAAGATACTCCGTCTAAAAATGTACGATACTTTTAAAAATCTTAGCAAAGAGGTTTTATGTCAAGAAAGTGGTCAATATTTTATGAATAAAATTAACTTTGGGAAATAAAATATAACAAATAAACATTTTATTCTTTAATTTAATTAATTTTGACAATAAATTACAACCATTTATCTGTAACAAAAACACAAAAATATTAATTTACTTTATTAGTAATACTGGCGGTTTTAGTACCTTTGCCTAAAAAAAAAAGTTGATGCGCGCGATTATTTGTGGACAAGTAAAAATAAATCCGCGCGCTTTTTCTTTTCGATGTAGGTATTGTTTTTATTTGAAAATGTCGTCAAGTAGTGATGATAACAAAGTCAGAGTTTTATTAATTTCCTCGTAAATATGTTATAAAACGTCGTATGACATACGTGCGCTTTGAAAATTACAGCCTCTGCTTCCTTATAGCCCTCGCCGATGGCTCGGGCTAGTAATATCGCCTCGGCTGTAATTTTCAACTTACCGCACTTATATCATAATGTACTATTACGGCACTGTTGTGACCTTGATATGAAGACTCTGAAGACTCACCAAAGGCCGCTATCCCTAGATATCGGCCGTATAAGTGGCGGGCTGTCTCGGCCGCAATGCGCAAGAGCCCACTTGCGGATATAATACCGTTTTCTGACTCTCTCCTCACCTCTATATGACTCTATTAAAGAATTTAACTCTCTGAAGACTCTTAAGACTCACCAAAGGCTGTAGTCCATGGGATCGGGCGTGTAGGAAGCGGGCTGCAGTTTCGGTCGCGAGTTGAGTGCGCGCGCGCGGATCAACTCGTAGCGGAGGTCCAGGATTCGACGCTTCCTGCCATTCTGTTAAAGCAGACAAAAAAAAATCTAGAAATAAGTCCCTCTTTGCTCAAAGTATAAGTTGAATATGATGATGATATCAACCCTTTGATGTCCCCACTGCTGGGGCAAGGGTCTCTTTCTGCATCGCAGGACGGTTAAGGCATACTCCACCACGGGGGCCAAGTCCGGGTTGGTGGAGGGTTGCAAGACAGTGGCGGGCCTTCCTGTCAGAATTTATCAAGCCGCCCATAAGGCCTCTGACATGGCTCAACGACTGCCATTATATGACAGCCGGCACCGACGGCTTAACAGCGTCGGAGTGGTCCCTTCACCCAACTAGTGCGAGTGAAGATACCACTGGAAGCGGTATAAATCATCTCATTAACCCTTAATAAGGCATGGGTAGTATGATTTGAAGATACCACTGGAAGCGGTATAAATCATCTCATTAACCCTTAATAAGGCATGGGTAGTATGATTTTTTATTGGTTTTGGACTCTATTTAAAGGTGATAAAGTTCAATGTAACATGGGAACTATTTTCTCCATGCTCAATCAAGGGTTAAGTAGATGCAATAAGGCCAATATATATAAGGTGGGACCGAATTAAGCGCAAATAATTTAAGTAGTGGCACAATTAAGTGAGAGAAATATATTAGGCGTATATTAAAAAAAAATACACGCTATTTTTTTTCTATTTTTTCAAACAAACTAATTTAGTTATTGACCTGTAACCCAAACTTTCAGATTTTCATTACTTTTTAAATTGTAAGTTTGACATCTCGCAAAATTGAGGCCAGAGTTGTGTAAAAATGTAAAAAGGTTTTAAGCGTTTTCTTAAAATCAAGTTTGCGGCAACAGCACAGGTTCCCACCCGGTTTTGTCTGAAAACTTCGTAAGACTGGCGAGATTCCCTTCAGGGTTCTGAAACCGTGATGAGCACACTTTTACTAACAAAATAAAACTTATTTCTAAAATGACAATTATGTTATTTTCTTATGTTGCATAGCAACAGAATCCAAAGAGTATGTATTAATTTTCTATGATATCTACACCAAAGATAATAAGATCAGGCGGAGACCTCTTGACCACAATGTCAAAAAGCGCGCCAAAATACAGGGTGTTTTTTTCACGGTTTTGATTTTTGAGCATTTCTCGATAACTAGCGTACAAAAAGTTGTAAAAATTTACAAAACAACTTTATTAAATGTTTCTAACCTGCCCTTAAAGTATTTGCGCTTAATTCGATCCCACCTATATATATATATTATTTGAAATGCACAGCTCACCGACTCGACGCTGGCGTCATAGTCGGCCTGGTAGGGCGGTAACGGGTACTGCATATCGTTGCCCTGGTCGTCATCAGCCAGTGTCAGGTCCGCGTCCTCTGGCTCCGTGCTGGAGGTCTTGAACAGGCCCTCGTACTTCTGGATCACCTGCTCCAGGGTCGGCACTTGGGGGCACAGGTATCTGCGGGCCGAGGGACGGAAGGATCATTCGACCAGTCTATATTTTTCCTGCCCAATAGTTGGCTACTGCAATTGCAGCGGCGTTGGCCTCTGTTAGGTCCTCCAGTGTGCAGGTGTGATGGAACAATGGGCATTGGAGCAGGTGCACCATGGATTGCGATGAGGCTCCACAATCACATTACTTAAGGAAGGTTCAGCTGGGGACAGCTAGGAGAAGGGCTATGAACTCATGCTTCACAAATAAACATCTTTGTTTATATTTTTTTTTTTTCAATGCACTAACCCGTGCTAAGTACAATAAAATTTAAAAGCCTATTTAGAGGCTAAAAATTCCACCCTTTTTTTTTCGATTCGGAACACGCGACCTCTGGCTATCTGTGCCAGCGCTCTTTCCAACTGAGCTACTGGGCGACTCACCAAATGATGCAAATTACTTCAGCCAGATGTCACTGCCTGTACGTAATACAGAGAATATTGTAAAGAGGTTCGAAATTTCACTGATGCCGGTGAGTCGCCCATTAGCTCAGTTGGGAGAGCGCTGGCACGGATAGCCAGAGGTCGCGGGTTCGAATCCCGGCATGGGTGGAATTTTTAGCCTCTAAATAGGTTTTCTTAAAATTGTCCTTAGCACGGGTTAGTGCATTAAAAAAGAATAGAACTAAATCACGGAAACTACTAGTACCAAAACTTTCGTAAGCACAACATATTGTAGACTTTTAGTCCGGACTACTTACGGGTGTTGTTATATCGTAAGAGTCCGACCAGGTTTCGCTCCGATTCGCAGAGCTTAATCATGGTGAGCAGAGACGGAGCTCGCGTTAAGCTCTGCGAATCGGAGAGAAACCTGGGCGCTGATTTTTGCCCATGCGAATTGAAAGCGTAGACGCAAAATATTCGAAGGCTTATACATTTGTCGCAAAAAAACATGATAAGATAACTGGACTGAGTCATTAGACATTTATTTTCTCATTCGAATTCAATCTAGCACGGTGTTCAGAATACAGTTTTTTTGCTGTCACTCGACTTTTTACGTAGAATTCCAAGTTATAAGCCCTAGAGTCGTATACGACTTATTTGCTAATGAAGTGAGAATTGGTTCCCTGGTCGGACCCTTCCGATATAACAACACCCGTAAGTAGATCCGGACTAAACGTCTACTACTAATACCGCTCACCTGGCAGTGGCATGCAGGCTGTGCAGCCAGTGGGCCCGACTAAGCGCCGCCGCGGGCGCCTCTCCCGCCAGGAGAGAGAGGGCGTCTCTTCGCGACGCAGAGACCAGGGCGTCGGCGCCGGACTCCCGCCAGACGGCCAGTTGGCGCGCTACCAAAGCGCGGAAGGCCGGATCTCCTGGCGAGGTGAGGTAAAATGATAACATAAGAATCCTTATCGACCCTTGGTTACTTAGTTGGCCCTGAAATTTCCGCACTCACCCCCCGGTTTCTGGTACACTAACAATCTGTTAATCTATTGTTAGCTGTCAAATATTTTTGTTGTATGCACTTTGGGCAACTGACAGCAGTTAACAGTAGATTAACGGCTTGTTAGTGTGCAAGAAACTGGCGGTTAGCCTCATAGTTGGGCCATTGTACGTAGCAAGCGCCGAGGTAAGCTAACGCCTCAGACACTAGGGTTTCCTTACGATGTTATCCTTCACCGTCGGCGAGTGGTATTGCTACTATAATTTCACAAATGTACATAACTTAGAAAACAAAGTCATTGGTACGTGCGCGGTTCGAACCCACGACCTCCCGATTGAGACGCCGGCGTTCTACACCGCGCCGCTACCACCGGGTCTCCTGTTGAGATGAAGTAAGAAGATAACATAAGAATCCTTATCCACCCCTGTATGTCCCCAATTTTTTATGCAATAAAGAATTTTTATAATAAACTAGTTGACCCAGTGAACTTCGTACCGCCTAACAGTCAATTCTTAATTTTTTTTTATTTTTCTCTCCGTAAGAACCATCCTCGTCCTTCAAGCAATATTGTAAAAAAAGAATTAGAAAAATCGATTCAGCTGCTCTCGAGATTTGCGATTACCAACACATTCAGCGATTCATTTTTATAGTATAGATCATGAATTTATTTTTCACCCCCCCCCCCCCCCCCCCATCTCGAAAAGAGTAATTCTGCTCTCCGATATCTGTGTGCAGAAGCACTTTTTATCCACTAGAAGATAAAGTAAAATGAATTTAGAACATGGCGTGCACTAAGTTTGTAAATTCAAAACATAATTAAATCTATTTACTTCTCCGCCGCCTTCGAGCCAGCACACGATACAACCCTTGTATATCCCCACTGCTGGGACACGGGTCTCTTCCTGCATCGCAGGAAGGTTAGGCCCTACTCCACCACGGGGGCCAAGTCCGGGTTGGTGGAGGACTGTAAGACAGTGGCGGGCCTTACTCCCAGAAGTTATCGAGCCGCCCATAAGGCCTCTGACATGGCTTAACGACTGCCATTATATGACAGCCGGCACCAACGGCTTAACGTGCCTTGCGAAGCACGGAAGCGCTCGGAAAAATGCCACTAGCGGTAGTCACGGGACGGTCACCCATCCTGCTCCTGACCGCGCCTGTTCTTGCTTAACTCAAGTGATTGATTCCAAACACTCGGTTCGCCTAGGCCACGAGCGCTTCGAGCGCCACGAGCGAAGATAAGAATGCATAAGATGAATACGGTAGGGCGGTAGCCCAATGGACTCGGAAACGGGAGACCCAGGTTCGATAGCTCGATATAATTCGATATTTGTTTTCTGAGGCGACGAAGCGGTTAGAAACCGCGAAGGAAAATATCGTGCGAAAACCTGAGTGTCTGCGGTGTTCAAATACTTCAGCGCTTGATATTGTCAATCCACGTCGGGCACGCGTGGTAATCAAGCCTATGCTCTCTTTCTGGGCGAAGGCCTGTGTTATTAATCCCACTGCAGGGGCAGTGGGATTAATATAGGCTACAGAAAAAAATTAAAACTAACCAAAAAACATGGCAGCCGTGAAGAAAATCACCGTGAGCAAGTCTTCTCACCTGAAGCCTGAGCTAGCAGTGTTGCTGTTGAAGACTCCTTGGAACTATTTTATAATTCTGTATATTTTTTCGTTTGACTTTTCTCTCTCATGTCACTCATGCTGTAATATTGTTTCCGTCACCATTTTCATTGCCCATTGTTTGTGTTATTTTCATATTATACTACTTTTTACCCGTTTTCCATCAGTTTCCTTCTTTATACAGTCCATTCCGTAACAGTTGCCATGGGCAAGTCTCCCCCTGGCAACTTTGCAGGTATTTATGATCCATCCGCCCAGCAGGTGCGCCCATTCTTTAAAATCTAAAACCTTGACAGCTCTTAATAAAAACGCCCTGAGCTAGTCTTCTCCCCTGAAGCCTGAGCCAGCAGTGTTGCCATATGCAAGTCTTCCCCTGGCAACTTTACAGGTCTTTATGATCCATCCGTCCAGCAGGAGCGCTCATACTTTGAAAACTAATACTCGGACAGCTGTGAAAAAAACACTGTGAGCAAGTCTTCTCACCTGAAGCCTGCGCCAGCAGTGTTGCCATGTGCAGGTCTCCTGCGTCCCTGGCAACTTTGCAGGCCTCCATAACACGCCCGCCCAGCAGGAGAATCCATATCTGAGCGCTGTGACCATCGGTCTCTGTGAATATAATATTAAAGAAACACATTTAGTAATGAAATGAAATGTAATTAAAACTGTTTTAATACGGATTTCACTCGTTTATTTTATTTTTTTACAATTTTCCGACGTTTCGGCACTTTTACAAGTGCCGTGGTCTTGGATGACTGAGGTGACAGGCGTCTTTTAGAAAGAATTAACTGTTAGTTTACTACCCTCATCAAAAATTACATAAGTGAATTATTTCTTTTGTAATTTTTGCCGAAGGAGTTTTAATTATGTCTAGTACTCGTGTTAACCTTAGAAAATACTTTATTCAAAGTAGCGCAGAAACTGCCGCTTAGTGAATGTTTCACGTCAAACTAGGTGTCCATTTCAAAATCTAGATAATTTTGGAAAAAAAATGGACAAAAAAACTTCTAACTTACTTTTTTCCAAGACATTCATTAGAAGAGTTTACATAATTATTATAAAACATACATTGTACTGGCTTTAATTCCAGACAACATTGTCATCTAAATAATCCTTTATGTTGTAGGAGCCCTTTTTTCCACAATTGTACTTAACAAATTTTCTAACCACGTTTCAGGCAAGCTTAATGTATCATCCATCACCATCATATGCAATGTCTATTATAAAGAATATATGTCTGTTAGCTTTCAGAATAGACCTCGGGCTCTAGAGTAAGGCTTCGGTTTTCGCCGATTTTCGCCGGTCTTCGTGCCGATGATCGAGTTCTGATTTCGAAATTAAGGGCCGTTTTCTCCATAGAACCAAATCTAGATTACGGCAAGCTAAATCCGGTTTTGGACTCCTAATCGAGATTACAATAACCGATTACAATGGCCGATATTGGACAATTAGCTTCTAAAACCAGATTAACAGTCAGACAAATGGCAGATATCAGCTGCCAAAAGACGTTAAAGGTTTTACTTTACCAAATATTGTTTTCACTATTGGTAAATGTTGGATCTCTTTTTCGTTTATCATCATCTTTTATGAGAGCCGTTCAAAATTTATTTCGCACAAAACAAAACGCGCCAGAAACAAAATTCAAAATTGCCGAAAAAGGTTTTGAAATTACACAGAATAACCGGAAATATCACAGAATTCTCGACTTTTTTGACAGCTGCGTTTCAAAATAAAAAAATATAAAAAAGTGTTACCACCCTCAAATCTTAGCGTTTTTTGTCTAATCGGTAACAAGAACTAGATTTCGTGAACCAGATCAAAAAGTTACGGGAGAAATCAGATAAATCTATTTTTTAAACTTCGTTCAAGCATGATCCGGATTATGAAATCCAGTTTTGCGCAGCAAATGGAGAAAACGGTCCTAAGTGTCTCATTAGTTCCGATATTTCTATTGCACGAATAGTAGAATCCGATTCTATCCGATAGTAGCAGAGGTATTTTTTTTTATGTAGCCTCGATTGTGTCCCACTGCTGGGCAAAGGCCTCCCCTTTTGTCTTCCATTCCTCCCTGTTCATGGCCACTTCCTGCCAGTCCTTCCTTCCAGCAGAGTTATATTTCAACAGTATTTTCTATATTCTAATTCATGTGTGTATAATGTGTAACATTAATGCTGACATTCAGAGACGAAAACTAAGCTAAGACCAGTCTCAGAAATGTCAAAATCACTTACTTAAGTAGCCAATATTGGTGACTTTACGTGAACTTAGATAGAACTGTCATCTGTCATTTGGTTCTCTTCACTTTGAGGTTACCTTTTTGTCGTATTGTTTTGGTGTGAGTTTGTGATAAGCGTTGTGTTTACTGCGGAGTTTTGTGAGAAAATGAATCGCTTAGAAGTTATAGACTATTTAGAAGAAGTAATTTTCTGTGACAGTCTATGAAAAATTAAGGAAACTGAATAATTTACAGAATTGAGAATAGGTACAATTTTCGCCAACTTATAAAACTCACGCCAACCGCCAACCAAAGAAAGTAAGATTCTTTCGTTCACAGACGACTCCAAAAGTCATTTCACTGATGTTCTACGAGCATTATCTGTGAGCTTTTTATTTCACTCTCACATTCACAAACTTGAATGATGTTGTCCTGCTCTCGTGTAGCGATAGAATATTTAAAAACCGGTAAGAACTACATCACTAAAAAATAATATGCAATATAGATGACTTTCTTAAGACAGTTCTTCTCTTAGCTCATACTTAACCCCGGCGCTTTACTAACTATGACTTAGTTTACTTTGCTAAGACTGCTCTAAGCGTGAACTTGGGATTCGTCTCTGAATGTCAGCCTAAGTGTTGTCTCTTTGTTTAGGTTTACTTTCGTTCGTTATCAACCCTTGTATGTCCCCACTGCTGGGGCACGGGTCTCTTCCTGCATCGCAGGAAGGTCAGGCCATACTCCACCACGGGGGCCAAGTCCGGGTTGGTGGAGGATTGTAAGACAGTGGCGAGCCTTACTGTCAGAAGTTATCAAGCCGCCCATAAGGCCTTTGACATGGCTTAACGACTGCCATTACATGACAGCCGGCACCAACGGCTTAACGTGCCTTAACCGTGCTTAAGGTTTACTTTAATTTTATGTAACTCTATCGCATTAGGAAACTGTAATGTTAGATGTTAAGTGGTGATACAAATAAAAAAATAAATAAATAAATAAAACAGACACGTAAAACTAACAGACTATAAAGAGGTAAAAGCTAACAGACTATAAAGAGGTAAAACCTAACAGACTATAGATTAGATTAGAAAATTCTTTTCACACCTCCTGCTCGACAATGCCTTATTACGTACCGTCAAATATCATCGTAAAGCATAGCCTTGTCTCTCGAGGGCAATAATAATGAAGAATTTCCCTAGGGAATAAAGTGATTTGAATTTAGAATGTCAAAATTCGCATGAAAACTATGAAGAAGCCCCGCATTGCAATTCGAAATTCGAATTGTTGTTCGAAACTCACCCCTTTTTTCTTTTTTTTCTGAACTACTGTGTCGTGTGACCGCGCGAAACACCAATAAAAAAAAGAAAAATTTTATTGTCTCCCAGATGGTGTGAAAAGTAGAGTATTCACCTCTGGAATAAAACATGTCTTAGTCTCGGGCGGTATGAACCCCTGGCTTCACTCAGGACTCTACATAACTCCCTCGCTTCGCTCAGGAGTTAACTCGGAGTCCTTCGCTCCGCTCAGGGTTCAATATACCGCCCATGACGTAATACATGGTTTTATTCCCTTAATGCATAATCTACTATTATTGCACAATAAGCATATTTGTACAAAGGCGAGCTTAATACTAATGAGTACTTTCTTCCAGCTAACCTTGGGTTACGTGGATATTAGTGCGGGTAGTGCCCGAAGAGAGTTATAGTTAATACATTATCATAATTAAATAAAATCGCATCGTACGAGTTAAAACAAAAAAAATGACCCCGCCACAACCTCCGCGGCTCAGGGGCGTGAGACTGACCGTCCTCGTCCTCGGCGGTCCTCGGGCGCGCCAGCTCGGCGTCTGTGCGGTCGGCGCCGGCCGCCGCCAGCCAGGCCAGCAGCGCGCGCTGGCGGCCCACCACGGCGGCCTGGTCGGCGCCGGCCTCCCCGCCGCGGGACAGCTCGGCCGCCCACAGGGCTTCACACAGCCGCCACACCTCCAGGCGGTAGGCGCCTGTCACGCCGAACTGCGGCCAGACAGATAGATAGATATTAAAAACATATTTAGAGGCTAAAAATTCCACCCATGCCGGGATTCAAACCCGCGACCTCTGGCTATCCGTGCCAGCGCTCTATCCAACTGAGTTAGTGGGCGACTCACCGGCATCATTGAAAAATTTCAAACCTCTTTACACTATTCTCTGTATTACGTACAGGCAGCGACATCTGGCTTAAGTAATTTACATCACTTACAGCCCCGACTACCTTATTGCAGTTAGGTTTTTACATCGGAACGATATCAAAAACGATAATAAAAACATATTTAGCCTCTAAATATGTTTTTAAAATTGTCCTTAGCACGGGTTAGTGCATTAAAAATAAAAATAGTATAGATAGATAGTTTGCTAGATCACAATCAAACGACAACATAAGACATTTATGGCGGAATAGTAGACAGCTCCGCCGCCCACAGGGCTTCACACAGTCGCCATACCTCCAGACGGTAGGCGCCTGTCACGCCGAACTGCGGCCAGGCAGACAGATAGGTCAATAGATTGTTTGATATTGATAGATAGATAGTTTAGTAGATAAGTAGCTTGATAGATAGATAGACTGATTGATAGACAGTTTGGTAGATAAGTAGCTTGTGCAGTCCTCACAAACCTGCGTCCACCGCCCAGGACTACCTAAACTTTAGCGCAGTATATAGACCTGTCCCCGTTACGAAGAGCTGTCTAAGCTTTAGCGCAGTCTTCACAAACCTGCGTCCACCGCCCAGGGCTACCTAAACTTTAGCGCAATCTATATCCCGGTCCCCGTCACCCAGAGCTGTCAAAACTTTAACGCAGTCTTCAGACCTGTTCCACCAGTCTTCAGACCTGCTGAACTTTAGGTAGCCCTGGGCGGCGGTCCAGGACTACCTAAACATTATGCAGTCCTCAAAACCTGTGTGCCTTGTCAAAGACTATTTAAACTTTAGCGCAGTCTGCCCCGAGCTACCTTAACTTGAGCCCAGCGCTCAAAAACCTGCGTGCCACGTCCAGGGGTATTTAAACTTCAGCACAGTCTGCCCAGAGTTACCTACACTTGAGACCAGCGCTCACAAACCTGCGTGCCACGTCCAGGGGTATTTAAACTTCAGCGCAGTCTGCCCAGAGTAACCTACACTTGAGTCCAGTCCTCGCAAACCTACGCGCCCCGTCCAGGGGTGTTTAAACATTAGCGCAGTCTGCTCCGAGCTACCTAAACTTGAGCCCAGCGGTCACAAACCTCCAGGGGTATTGAAACATTAGCGCATTCCGCCCGGAGCTATCTACACTTGAGTCCAGTCCTCCCAAACCTGCGCGCGTCGTCCAAGACTATTTAAACTTTAGCACAGTCTGCTCCGAGCTACGCAAAATTGAGTCCAGTCCTCACAAACCTGCGTGCCTCGTCCAAGGCTATTTAAACATTAGCACAGTCTGCCCCGTTCTACGTAAACTTGAGCCCAGTAATTACAAACCTACGCGCCCCGTCCAGGGGTATTTAAACATTAGCGCAGTCTGCTCCGAGCTACCTTAACTTGAGCCCAACGCTCAAACCTCCAGGCGTATTGAAACATTAGCGCAGTCCGCCCGGAGCTATCTACACTTGAGTCCAGTCCTCCCAAACCTGCGCGCGTCATCCAAGACTATTTAAACTTTAGCACAGTCTGCTCCGAGCTACGTAAACTTCAATCCAGCGCCCACAAACCTGCGTGCCCAGTCCAGGGGTATTGAAACACTAGCGCAGTCCGCCCGGAGCTATCTACACTTGAGCCTAGTTCTCGCAAACCTGCGCGCCTCGTCCAAGACTATTTAAACATTAGCGCAGTCTGCCCCGAGCTACGTAAACTTCAATCCAGCGCCGACAAACCTGCGTGTCCACGGGTATTGAAACATTAGCGCAGTCCGCCCGGAGCTATCTACACTAGAGTCCAGTCCTTCCAAACCTGCGCGCCTCGTCCAAGACTATTTAAACTTCAGCGCAGTCTGCCCAGAGCTAGGTAATCTTGAGTCCAGCGCCCACAAACCTGCGTCCGGCGGCGCTGAG
Organism: Yponomeuta sedellus; assembly: GCA_934045075.1. Taxonomy (NCBI): domain Eukaryota; kingdom Metazoa; phylum Arthropoda; class Insecta; order Lepidoptera; family Yponomeutidae; genus Yponomeuta; species Yponomeuta sedellus. The sequence goes on from OW203750.1 coordinate 6,111,928, forward strand.
TCCGGCCCGCCTCCCGCAGGTGTCGCTCTAGCAGCTCGCGGCGCGCGGCCGGCTCTCGCCGGACTGCTAGTCGCGGGCAGCCGGACGAGGACTGCTCGAGGGTCGAGAAGTCCAGCATGGCCTCCAGGTGGCCGGCCAGGGCATCCTGGTGAGGTCGGGGGAGAAATGTTCGTAAATAAAGGAATCATAAATACAGGACTGTCGGCGAAAAACCGCCGGCAGATGCTGGATGCGGCAAGCTGAAGACGGGGCGCTATGGCGCTCATTAGGGGAGGGCTATGTCCAGCAGTGGACTACATAATATAGCCTGAAGAAGAAGAAAGGAATCATACGTAGATTCACCTGGAAGAGCACGCAATCTAAATACATTAACGAAAAAATCTTTTTTATTGATCAATTGACATCAAAATACACGATTATATTCTTCTTAATGCACTAATCCGTGCTAAGGACAATTTTAAAAACATATGTAGACGCTAAAATTCCACCCATGCCGGGACTCGAACCCGCGACCTCTGGCTAACCATGCCAGCGCTCTCCCTACTGAGCTAATGGGCGTCTCACAGTGACAATTTTGTGGCACGTGTGGATTTTTTAGCCTCTAAATAGGTTTTTAAAATTGTCCGTAGCACAGGTTAGTGAAGGGCACAGGCTTAGTCGAACCGAATGATTGGAATCAATCACTTGGTTACGCAACAACAGGCGCGGTCAGGAGCAGGATGGGTGACCGTCCCGTGGCTACCGCTAGTGGCATTTTTCCGAGCGCTTCCGTGCTTCACAAGGCACGCTAAGCCGTCGGTGCCGGCTGTTATGTAATGGCAGTTGTTAAGCCATGTCAGAGGCCTTATGGGCGGCTTGGTAACTTGTGACAGTAAGGCCCGCCACTGTCTTACAATCCTCCACCAACCCGGACTTGGCCCCCGTGGTGGAGTAGGGCCTAACCTTCCTGCGATGCAGGAAGAGACCCGTGCCCCAGCAGTGGGGACGTACAAGGGTTGTATCATGTGCTGGCCCGAAGGCGGCGGAGAAGTAAATAGATTTAACTATGTTTTGAATTTACAAACTTAGTGCACGCCATGTTCTAAATTCATTTCACTTTATCTTCTAATGGATAAAAAGTGCTTCTGCACACAGATATCGGAGAGCATAATTACTCAAAAAGGGTTGATATCGATAGCGATTTGATTTGAAACGGTACAAGACAAACCTGTACATTCTGCGTATTTTCAGCGGCGCACAAACTCATCCGCGCCACCACGGGCGCGCTCCAGTCCTGCTCGCCGCGACCTGACACGTAGGCATTTAGCGACGACAGAACTGCCACTGTGAAACAAGAAGATGCTTTATATAGTGCACTACCACTGTGAAACAAGAAGATGGTTAGTATAGTGCACTACAAATGTGAAAGAAGAAGATGGTTTTTATAGCGTACTAAGCTGTGAAACAAGAAGATGGTTTTTATAGCGTACTACCGCTGTGAAACAAGAAGATGGTTTGCATAGTGCACTACCGCTGTGAAACAAGAAGATGGTTTGCATAGTGCATTATCGCTGTGAAACAAGAAGATGCTTTATACAGTGCACTACCGCTGTGAAACAAGAAGATGGTTTGCATAGTGCATTATCGCTGTGAAACAAGAAGATGCTTTATACAGTGCACTACCGCTGTGAAACAAGAAGATGGTTTGCATAGTGCACTACCGCTGTGAAACAAGAAGATGGTTTGCATAGTGCATTATCGCTGTGAAACAAGAAGATGCTTTATACAGTGCACTACCGCTGTGAAACAAGAAGATGGTTTGCATACCGCAACTGTGTGTGAGTGTGTCTGTGTGGGTGTTTCTGTGTGCGTGTGTCTGTGTGCGTGTTATTGTGTGTGTCTGCATTTTTTTTTCTATTTTATTAATAACAAAAAAAAAACAACCTTTACATTTTTGGTAACACAAATTTCGCCAAACTGCAGTGCAGTTTGTTGGCGTTGCGCTCTTATAAATTAAGGCTTAATTTAATTATTTTACAGCTACCTATATTGAGTAATGTAAGTACCTCGTTATTTTCTCCTAGTGCGTGTGTTTGTGTGCGTGAGGCTTTGTACATGTACGTGTATTGTTGGTGAATGTGTGTGTGTGTGTGTGTGTGTGTGTGTGTGTGTGCGTGTAAAACTGCGGCTTCATTGCTGTCGTAACTCCGTCCTGTCATAGGCGGTCGCAGCAGTGTACTGACCGGCGGGCAGGTGCGCGAGCGCGTCCCGCGACGTGACAAAGGCGAGCGCGTTACCAGCCGCCAAGCACGCGCGGCCGTGTCGCGCGCGACAAACCGCCATGTCGGCGACACACGCCGCGCCCAGCCGGCCTGGCGGGGGAATTCAAAACTAAACACCAAGTTGCTGCTACGTACAATTTTTTGTGAGCGCATTTCAACGATAATAGTACATTACACAACTAGGCCGCGATCGCAGAAGTTTGCGGCCCGTGCTGCAAGCGAGGGACGTAAATACGCGATCGAGAGATTTCTTTATTACCTCCCGGGTTGTGTACACTTTTTATGTCTACCAGGTGTGGCATAATAGTACATTATGCCACACCTGGCAATTAAGTGGCTTTTTCCGTACGCGCAGCGTGTCGCCTTCTGGCCAAGTGTAGACATAAAAAGATGTACACAACACGGGAGGTAATAAAGAAATCTCTCGATCGCATATTTACGTCCCTCGCTTGCAGCACGGGCCGCAAACTTCTGCGATCTCGGCCTAGTTGTGTAATGTACTATTATCGCCCTAGTTGTGTAATAGTACATTACACAACTAGGGTGGTAATACAAAGAAGGGCCGAGATCGCAGAAGTTTGCGGCCCGTGCTGCAAGCGAGGGACGTAAATATGCGATCGAGAGATTTCTTTATTACCTCCCGTGTTGTGTACATCTTTTTATGTCTACACTTGACCTGTGGCATAAAGATATTTATTTGTTAAACATGAGTTTAAAAAGTTGGTACAGTGTGGAATATTCAGATTCTTCATCATTTGCCCTTTCTAGGCATACAAATATTTTTAAAAGAGAGCGCCATACAGTTGTCATTATGTGATAATAACAATAAGGAATTACTTAATTTTTTTACAACTTCATATTCTTAGTGAGTATTCTTTTTATATTCTTTTTAATGCACTAACCCGTGCTAAGAATAATTTTAAAAACCTATTTAGATGCTAAAAATTCTACCAATCCCGGGACTCCAACTGATATTCTCTGTATTACGTACAGGCAGCGACATACACAGAGGGTATTGTAAAGAGGTTCGAAATTTCACTGATGCCAGTAAGTCGCCCATTAGCTCAGTTCATAGAGCGCAGGCACGGTTAGCCAGAGGTCACGGGTTCGAGTCGGCATGAGTGGAATTTTTAGCCTCTTAATAGGTTTTTGAGTATTCTTGTGATAAATGTGCTTCGTGGGTTAATTAAACCTGAGATTTCCACACATAGCCTCATAGTTGAGCCATTGTACATAACAAGCGCTGTTAACACTTCAGGGACTAAGGTGCCCTCATCATCAACCCTTGTATGTCCCCACTGCTGGGGTACGGATCTCTTCCTGCATCGCAGGAAGGTTAGGCCATACTCCACCACGGGGGCCAAGTCCAGATTGGTGGAAGATTGTGAGACAGTGGCGGGCCTTAATTTATTTATATTCTTTTTAATGCACTAACCCGTGCTAAGAAAAATTTTTAAAAACCTATTTAGAGGCTACAAATTCCAACCATTCCGGGATTCGAAACCGCGACCTCTGGCTATCCGTGCCAGCGCTCTTTCCAACTGAGCTAACGGGCGACTCACCGGCATCAGTGAAATTTCGAACCTATTTACAATACTCTCTGTATTTTGCATCACTTGCAGCTCCGAGTACCTACTTTGCAGTTAGGTTTCACATCGGAATGATATCGCTGTACCCACATGATTATATTCTTTTTAATGCACTAACCCGTGCTAAGGACAATTTTTAAAGACATATTTAGAGGCTAAAAATTCCACCCATGCCGGGATTCGAACCCGCGACCTCTGGCTATCCGTGCCGGCGCTGGATGCGGTCATCAGATTGTTATAAAGATGGCGGGCCCTACTGTCAGGTAACAAATGATCACCTGCAATGGTCTGCTTGAAGGGCGGCACTTTTCTGTGGTACTGGAGGACGATCGTGTGAGGACGCACTAGAAGCGGCTTCATCGGCAACTCTGCGGAAAAAGGAATTTTAAAAACCTATTTAGCATCTTCCATCGTAAGGTTGTCCGGAAGAAATTGCTTTTAGCAATAAGGCCGCCAATTGTACTATGTATATTTGCAATTGTTTTGTATTTGTTGTTTTTCCAGTGTACAATAAAGAATATTCTTATCTTATCTTAGAGGCTAAAAATTCCACCCAAGCCGGGATTAGAACCCGCGACCTCTGGCTATCCGTGCCAGCGCTCTTACCAACTGAGCTGATGGGCGACTCACCGGCGTCAGTGAAATTTCGAACCTCTTTACACTATTCTCTGTATTACGTACAGTGAGTCGCCCATTAGCTCAGTTGGATAGAGCGCTGGCACGGATAGCCAGAGGTCGCGACAGCCTTATAGCTTCAGTAGTTCACAAACCAGTTGGCCCAGGGCCTCGATTCTCTTACTGCATTACAGTTGTCTGTCTGTCTGTGTGGTTGTCTGGAAGAAATTACTTTTAGTAATAAGGCCGCCACTTGTACTGTACTGTTATTCTTTAAGTCTCTTATGTAATCCCTGGCGTACATGCAATAGAGAATATTCCATCTATCTATCTACATTGACAGATAAAGGGACGCGTCACGTGACTTGTTTTCTTATACCATTGGTGCCTAGAGGGTGTGACACCTGTGCGGGCTTAGGCATAAAGCAGCAATGTAATGAAATCACCACGTTAATGCGGTTGTCATTGTACTACAATGTATTTTAAAAACCTATTTAGAGGCTAAAAATTCCACCCATGCCGGGACTCGAACACGCGACCTCTGGCTAACCGTGCCAGAGCTCTCCCTACTGAGCTAATGGGCGACTCACTGGCATCAGTGAAATTTCGAACCTTTTTACAATACTCTATGTATTACGTATAGTAAATGTATTAACAGAATCTAGGGCCAGTTCACAATGTAGTTCAACTAAATCACAAGTCACCAGTAAATCTTGTTCACAATATAGTTCGACTAGGTCACAATCAAGTTCAAATAAAATACTATTTGTTAACCTAGTTCAAACGTAATTCACCTAGACCAAAATCTGACATTTTTTCTACTCCATAATCTAGTTTAACTAAATTACAATATACCTTTCGTGTGTGTTACGTGTGCACAATCCAGATTTTTAGGTCACAATCATGTTCATTACAGCTTACAGTCTAGTTCTCCTAGGTCACAGCAGCGTTCAACTAAATCACAATGTAGTTCAACTAAAATACGTAGTCACATACTGCAGCCTTCCGGCCGCCAGGTTCGATCGCACAGTTCGATTAATCGAACTACGAGATATTTTATTTCCTTATGGTTCGATCAATCGAACGACGAAGATTTGTAATTCCTTGTAGTTCGATCAATTTGGTTTAATCGAACTATCAGGAATTTTAAGTCCTTGTTGTTCGATCAATCGAACTACGACGATCTGTATTTCCTTATAGTTCGATGGGTAAAAAAGTCAGCGATACTGTCCAAGTGCAAATTGTCCTAGATGTGTAATTCATATTTTTATAGATTTTAACGTCTTGTTCGGTTTGTATGAATGAATACTACAGAAAATACACAAACCTTTCTAATGCATAAACTCTTTGCGCAACAAAATAGATGATTTAATCTCTAATGTCAAGTCAAAGTCAAATTAATATTGCATAAATAGTTATAAATACAAGTATTTTCCACTTTAATGCGACTGTGAAATTACTATTATGATTTCTAAGAGTTCCTTTAGCAATTATGTCGGAAGAAAATGAGAATGATTTATTTTTTATCAAACGCAATGGAGGCGTAGTACTTCAGCACAACGGCTATAAATTTTTTCATAATAAAAAATATAAAAGTGGATCTTCGCTTTGGATGTGTAGCTTCAAGAAAACAGGCTGTCGTGGATCGGTTACTTTACAAGTAAGTCATCTGTGAAATCACTAGTGTCTAAGCATATACGAGTTATAAAACTAATATAGCTACATTTCATTACTCATTTCATATTCTTGATGACTTGATACATGGAATGCTATTTTATGTTTAAATTATAAATATATATAATTTATAATATATGGATCCTATTTTATTGTTTACCGTTTTTGTGTACAGGATTCCCGAATTATAAAAATGAAAGACCATTCTTGTCTACCAGACCATAGCAGAAATGAAATTGACAAACAAATATATAAAATGAAGCTGGCAGCATGTTCTAGTATTACACCTATGAAAACAGTTTATGAAGATCATATTATTCCATTAAAAAACGCAGGCTTAGATTTAATTACAAAAATACCTTCATTTACTGCCGTAAAAACTGGCCTTTATAGCAATCGTAAAAAAGCCGCTGGAATTTCAAAAATAGTCTAAGGAAGTTGAAGTACCACCAAAATTCGAAAAATTCGTCTTGGCGGACTATTCCTACAACGAAAGCCGAATAATTGCGTTTTGCTCAAAAGATGCCAAAGAAAATATACCTAAAATTGACCACTATTTTGGTGATGGCACATTTCGGAGTTGCCCATCTCCTTTTGTACAACTATACACCGTGCATGGGGATGTTGGTTCTTCGGTTGACTGTTTAAACGTAGTCCCACTTGTCTACGCATTTAAAAAGAGGATAGTTATATTGCACTTTTTAATATGCTTAAGTCGCAACTTCCAGACTTTAATCCTAGAAAATTTCAGACTGATTACGAAGCTGCGGCAATGAACGCCATAGAAAGTGTCTTTCCACAATCAATCATAAAAGGTTGTTTGTACCATTTTGCAAGGGCTGTTTGGAGAAAAGCAAAAAGTCTTAAAATTACTAAGGCACAAAGTGACAAAAGAATAGTAGCACTGAGCTCAGCTCTCCCTTTCTTGCCATGTCACTTAATAATGGATGGTTGGGCGTATATAGTGGAAGACATTACAGAAGATACGGGAATGAAACAATTTAAAAAGTACATGGAAAGCCAATGGCTACATAACATTGATTTTTTAAAAAAGTGGTCTGTTAATGGAGAGCTACACCGGACAACAAATTGTCTCGAAGGGTGGCATAAAAAAATCAATGCACTTATTAAAAAAGGACCAAATTTGATGACTATATTGACCAGTTTACACCGAGATTCTGAGTATTATGGCATTAACCTTTGGAATGCCAGAGCCACCGAAAATGTTGCACCCTTGTGCGCCGGGCGTAACGGTGTAAATTAGCGCGAGTGACAGCGTGTTAGATAATGTCTTGGAAATTTGGAAAAATGTATGGAACCTATGAAATTTATGATTGTTATGGAAAGTCCAATAACGAACAAGTAATATAAACACAATAAGATTGTAAGGTCGTCATTTATTTTTATTTTACAGCCTCAAAAAGTAAACAATGTGTTTTTTTTTCCCTTCTTCCTGCATTGATGATGTTTTCTGTCAACTACTTTGTTTTATTTTTACTTTTACTTAGCACTAACTATTCACCATGTACCTAAGAATTCATTAACATGAAAAACAGCGCATTTCTAGAGAAAATTGTCGCCGAAAAACTATTATCAAAAGTCCACATTTCTCCAGAAGAATCGCCATTTTGCACTTGTTCGTTGCTCACTTTTCGAGGCTCACAACACATCGTCACATTGATGTAAGTCATATGTTCGTGCTTATTTAGGTAAAATATAATGTCCTTTTTCATTTATAGTTATCAATAAATCGCATAATCCTTCTAATGAACATTTTTTTGCCAAATGAATCTAACAATTGTGTTTAGAGTAGGTTATTTTCGTTCAAGCTTTTTTTTATGAAGATCTACTCTTTTGTCTCTGGAAGTAGCGGTATCGCAATGTTCAATAAATGGACTGTCGATGTGTATAAGACAGTAGTACTCTGTGGAGCAACTTTTTTGAGAAAATAAACTATAAACACAGCATATTCTCGCACCACATTTCTACTGTTCTATACATGTGTGAGTGAACGGCCTACTGCGTTCAATTGCCGAAGCGCGTATCCGCGCGAAGTAATCTTTACTCACCTGCCTAAGCGCGGATCCGCGCGACTATACAGGGGGTCGTATAGACGCTAAAAAGCTAGGGACATTTCGTACCAATTACAATTACGTTTTATTATTTAATATTATTGAGATGGTGTAAATAAATAGTTAGGATAGAGTAAAATATTTTTATTGATAAACAATATTTACATTTTTACAATTTTTTTTAATAATGTTGGTCTGCCAAGGCTTACACATTCTTTCACACACAAAATGTATCCCTAGTTTGCTGGGGATAATAATAATAATAGGCAACACAATAAGTAAAAAAGTATACATACACTGTCCGTGTGAAAAAGGCTGCGTGGCCTCAACCACCTCAACCCTCTCCCCTCCAAGAATTTCTTGGGGCCTAAATTGCTGCAAAAATTTTGTACATTTATCAAATCATAAAATATGCATTAGACACAAAATAAAATTGTTCACTAAATATAGATTTATACGTACTCTAAGACTCCCTGACGCACTCCTCTCTAATATTACTTGGTCGTTGCTCCGTACCCTAAAACTACTTTCAGGAGTACGATCGACGACCATGCCCAGTACTAGCGATGGTTGGAGTGGTAAATCCGCCATTATTTCTTCTGTAAGAAAGACTATGTTTATCGGGGGCAAGATCGACGCGATATTTATTATATTATATAGTATTTATATTTAATATATAATAAACATAATATAATATTATCAGGTTCAAATGATGTTAGGATACGACCTTTTGGAATGAAGCGGTATATTACGCAAACAACGGGAAAACGCGTGACACGTGAGTGACGAATAGAACTTCATCGTGTAACGCAACTCCAACAAAAGATCATATCCTAACAGCATTTCAATCAGATAATTAGTATAAATAAATATACATATAAAGCTTGAAGAATTTACAAACTTATTTAAAGTAAAGAAAGGAAAAAAAATGGAGTTATTAGTTATGTATTATAATAGTTATTATTATATAATTAATTATATATTAGACATTTTTTTATAAATTAAAATTGGAAATAAACTTATATTATCATTATTATGCTATTTTCTAAATCGTAAAATATGTCTTCATATTAAAATGTTCAATGTTTACATGGCATGATGTGTTTCGAAATAGGAAAGAGCCACCTGTATAGTCGCGCGGATCCGCGCTTACGCGGCGAGTGAACATACAACATCGTATGTGTGCATGTGTGCGTGTATTTTAGACATGATGGCCAAAAAAGGCATTTATCTGCTACACTATTTATCCAACGTAATTATTGAATTGAAATATATAAAAGGGACAAAATTCCCATCAAAATGATACAAGTAAGTCAATACAAACATACTGAGAGATGTGTACAAACATGGAACAAACATTCCAAGTACTTTAGAATGTTAGTTTGGTTTCAAGATAATACGATAATAATGCATAGATTCAATCAAAATTTTATTTATGTAGATAGCAGAAGAACTATAAATAATGATTACTTACCCCTTATTTCGTAAATAAGCTTATTTTCCTTAGAATTTCACTTTTTTGTCTACCTCGTAGTTGTTTGCGCGCACTCGGCAAGTTTGAATTTCAACCACTTGAATTGACCGGTTTTTTGACATTGTACTCTGTGGGTGACTATTGTTTATGGTTCATTCGTTCATTAGGATTAAGAAAAACACTATTTTAAACTCTGTTCCCTTGTATTATTGATTAAAATAGCGCAAAACCTACACGATATCGGATGCGCGCGGATACGCGCTTAGGCATTCTAGTACTGCCGCGCGGATCCGCGCTTCGGCGTTCCAGAGGTTAAAATGAAAGGAGGACTGTTAGAGAAGCGAGAAAAAGAACCACGAAGACGGAATGAGTTCATAATTTCAACAAATATGATGCTTGCTCATGGTGATATGCATGTGGGACTTTTCCTGGAACGTATGGCATGGAAAGGTTCTTTATTTAAATAAAGGATATTTATTAAATAGTAATTACTTTTCTGATACAGTAGGACGCTTAAATTAATTTTCTGTAAGGTTCTAAAATTCCTTATAGTTCGATTAATCGAACCACGTTTACTTAAAATACAAACACCGCACTGTTCGACTTTTCACTCGAACCATAAGGACATACAATTCCTCATAGCTCGATTAATCGAACCACGGTTTACTTAAAATAGCAAACTCCGGACAGTTCGACTTTTCAATCGAACCATAAGAATATAAATTTCCTCACAGTTCGATTAATCGAACTGTGCGATCGAACCTGGCGGCCGGAGGGTACTGCAGAGTGACAACTCTAGTGTGCTTTACATTTTGTACTTTACTTGTGTATTGCGTGTGTCAATCATTCTTTTGTGTGTCTAATACAAACCATTACTCTAGCGCACAATGCAAGTGAATGAATAAATAAAAAACTAAAATGTAGTTCACCTACTTTACAGTAGGGTTCAACTAAATCACAATCTAGTTTAACTCATTTACAATCTTGTTCACCTAATTCACAGCAGAGTTCAACTAAGAGTAAATCACAATCTGGTTCAGCTAAATTACCACTAGTTCACCTAGTTTACCTAGTGAAGATCAACTAAATCACAATCTAGTTCAATTAAATTACCATCTAGTTCACCTAATTCACATAGGAGTTTACCTAAATCACAATCCACTTCAACTAAATTACCACCTAGTTCACAATGAAGTTCAACTAAATGACAATTTAATTCAACTAAATGACAATTTAGTTCAACGAAATTACCATCTAGTTGACCTAATTCACAGTGAAGTTTAACTAAATCACAATCTAGTTCAACTAAAATACAATATGGTTCACCTAGTTCACAGTAGAATTCAATCTAAACCACAATCTAAAGGACGGCCAAGGAGACGAAATAAAGAATGTAAACAAACGGACCGTTACTGAGTTACATTGCGATAGTGAGCGATTATTATCACTGTCCTTGTCACACATATGCGGTAATGGCGTCATTTGATCGACGACAGCTGTCGTTGCGTATTACGTGGTACAGGAAAACTTTCAGTACCGCAGTTGTCAACATTTGGTGTCATCCGCCATTTTGGGAACTATAATAGTTCATTCCTGTTTAGATTGCGTTCGAAGTGATACGAGGACAATTTTTATAGCCATATTGACAACATGATTGATAATACTATGGATAGATTTGTCATAAATACGGCTGATCCGGACTCTTCCGGTGAATCATGTTTGACTAATACAGACGACAGCGATTAGAATAGAGAATCCGAAATTTTTATAACTATAATTTAGGCGTGAGTCGCCCATTGGCTCAATTGGTAGAGCGCTGGCACGGATAGCCAGAGGTTGCGGGTTCGAATCCCGGCATGGGTGAAATTTTTAGCCTCTAAATAGGTTTTTAAATTTGTACCTTAGCACGGGTTAGTGCATTAAAAATAAAAATAGTGTAATCATGTGGGTACAGTGATATCGTTCCGATGTAAAACCTAACTGCAAAGTAGGTAGTCGGGGCTGTAAGTAATGCAATTTGCTTAAGTCAGATGTCGCTGCCTGTACGTAATACAGAGAATAGTGTAAAGAGGTTCGAAATTTCACTGATGCCGGTGAGTCGCCCAATGGCTCAATTGGTAGAGCACTGGCACGGATTGCCAGAGGTTGCGGGTTCGAATCCCGGCATGGGTGAAATTTTTAGCCTCTAAATAGGTTTTTAAACTATAATTTATTCAAATAAAAATGTTTTGAACCTTTTGTTTACATTCTTTATCTCGTCTCATTGGCCTTCCTTTAGTACAACTTCAGTAGCAACTTACCTTCAGTAATGAACACGGGCGCTTCCTCCGTCTCTTCCATATCTCCGGCGGGCGGCGGCGTTGCGAGGGGCGACACCGTGAGCAAACCCGCCGGTTGTGGCACTAGCTGGTCGTCCGTGGATGCGGACACGTCGTCTTCCATGTCTGAAAGGGGCAATGGGAGTCAGAAACCAAACAAATATTTCAATTGATGTCATGATTGTAATGATTGAAAATGATTTCAATTTTCAACGATGCAGGTTCTAATAGCTGTAGGAGGTCTAAATTCAAAGTTTGGGTTTACTTAAATGAAATTAAGTTTAGAGACGCATAAGATGCTTTCCTTGACTTTGTAACCGCAGGTGCTCTTCATTTTAGGTGCTCTTGAAAACAAGAGGGGCTCTTTACTTACTATGTACGTGAGGTAGGTTCTATTATCACCAGGTGTTCTTATTTTAAAGTTAGGTAGACTCAAATTAACTCAACTTTAGAGTCACACAAGATGCTTTCCACCTTACCTGTGTAACCACAGGTGCTCTTCATTTTAGGTGCTCTTGAAAACTAGAAGGCTCTTCACTTATCATGCGCGTGAGGCAGGTTCTAATATCTCCAGGTGTTCTTATTTTAAAGTTAGGTAGATTCAAATTAACTCAATTTTAGAGTCACACAAGATGCTTTCCACCTTACCTGTGTAACCACAGGTGCTCTTCATTTTAGGTACTCTTCATATTAGGTGCTCTTGAAAACTAGGAGGTTCTTCACTTCTTATCCGCGTGAGGCAGGTTCTATTATCTCCAAGTGTTCTTATTTTAAAGTTAGGTAGACTTAAATTAACTCAACTTTAGAGTCACACAAGATGCTTTCCTCCTTACCTATGGTGCTGTTGAAAAAAAAAACGTTTTTTTCTCACTTACCCGTAACAGCGTAAAGAAAAGCCTTCATCAACTTAGGGTGCGTCGGTGCCCCAATCTCGCCCGTTCACTAAAGGTGCCCTGGAGTTAGTACCCAGGTGCTCTTAATTTACAGTTGGATTGACTTCACTTGAGATTCAGATAAGATGCTTTCCGCTTTACTTTTGCATCCTCAGGTGCTATTCATTACAGGTGCTCTTGGAAAAAACGGGTGCTCTTCACTTACCCATATCGGCGTAGAGAGATGCCTTCATCATTTGAACGTTATGGCTGCGCCGGTGCTCCAACCTCGCCAGCTCGCTGGAGGGGCTCTTGACCTGATACGCGCGGTAGGAGTCTTGAGGGTACAGGGAGGGTATCTCGGCGTTATCCTCCGTCGTATCCATTTCAAAGGCTGAGGAGGAACAGTGTATAGATAGATAGAGAACACTTTATTGTTTATAAAAAAAGGAAATTACACTAATATATTACACAGAAATTACCGCCGCACAGACGGCGGCCCTATCACTAGAAGTGATCTCTTCCAGCCAACCTTCGGATGGACTGGAGCAATACATTCGTGAAGGAAGTAGATGCACAAACAAATTAAATTATTTCAGATTTTAGAAATTTATGTACGTAGTTTTTTTTTTATCTAAAGATAAGATAAAAGATAAGATAAGAATATTCTTTAATGTATACCGGAAAAATAGTTACAAAAACGGCAGATACAAAAGATCAAATACAATTGGCGGCCTTATTGCTGAAAGCAATTTCTACCAGGCAACCTCAAATTGGAGAATTTGCCGAGGAGAAATAGATACGGGTAGCCGGTGCAAATACGAATTTATAAATAGACAAAAGTACGTATACGTACCTAATAATAAACTTACATAAATCATACTTAAATACTCTAAATAAATATCTACATATACATACATAAATAGTGTCTTATAACAAGTGTGTTATATGAACAAGAGAAGGTTATATACCTACATATATATGTAAAGAGAAGTGAATGACTACTTACAGTAAAATTACTCAATTAGACAGAAGAAATTCCGTTACTCTGGCTAATTGATAATTAATTAATTGATAAGATAATTTATTTAAAAAACATTTAAAAGTGACCTTGACTAAAGCAGTGGTACCCTGCTCCCTAAAAAAGGCTAAAACCTGTGGATTTAGGATAAGCAGTGCTCCTCTGAAACACATTTTACATAAGAGACTTCAATACTACTCAAAATTTATTGTACTTTTACAGAAAAAATATATATATTTATATTATAATATCTCTAATTTACTCATGTAATGTTAACTGAAGGAAATAAGTTTCTATACTTTGTCCAAAAAGTGTAGAAATTAAAGAGTAAGGTTTTGCTCAGACTTCTTGTCTGTGTTAGTTAATTTCTTGCACTTGAAAATAAAAACTACAGTCATTGCATTAAAATTATGTATTGTACTAAATCAAAGGTAGTAAATGGTCATGATTCTCCTAATACCAATAATAAAGTTCCACTCCCGGTTTCTTGAATTTTTTGACAAACTTTACGTCAGTGCTTCGCATCGCAGACATCAGAGTGTCTGTCTTAAAAAAAATGTTAGGTTTTGCTAACAATACTGTATTTACAGAGAGGAAAACTTTCCCCTTCTTCGCAACTCGAGCCTAAATTCATTTCAAAAGGGCAATTCCTCTCAGTGCGGCAACACTGCCTCTTGTTTTATTTTCAGCAAACTTTTATGGCAATAGCTCATGAGTTTCTAAGCCGGTTTGTAAGTGGTTCAAAAAAATAATTATATATATAATAAAAAAATACAAGTTTTTGGAAAAGGGGTTAGAAGCAAATACCTTACTTTTTTACCTACTTTCTGCTAAGCTATTAAAATATCCGTGTTACTATTTTGAAAGAGATTTTCAACCACACTTTTTTGTTGAGAAGTATTGAGAAGAGAGGCAAGCAGTGTTACCGTACTGAGAGAACTTTCCCTTTTGAACGGAATTTAGGCTCGAGGTGCGAAGAAAATTGAACTTTTTCGAGATTTAATAAATATTTTGACGCTGTATAAATCATCTCATTACGTAGATGCAAAAAGGCTATTGTTTTCACCTCTCCCAGCTCCGTTTAGCAGGTTCAGAGTGGACTGCTGCATCGCCAGAAGACTGTCCTCTGGAGCCCCCAGGCCTCCCAATCCCGCAGTTGGCTGGATCACCGTTTGGCCCTTTTGTGCTGTGGACAAAGGAACTTAATTACTAAAGCACAAACGGAGGATTGTAAGATAGTGGCGGGCCTTACTGTCAGAAGTTATCAAGCCACTAAGGCCTCTGACATGGCTCAACGACTGCCATTACATAACAGCAGGCACCAACGGCTTAAGGTGTCTTGCGAAGCACGGAAGATAGACGTCATAAACGGTCGCCATCCATGCAATGAACGCGCCATATGTTGCTTAACCTTCGTGATCGTTTAAGATCCCTCAGGCAGCCGGGACTACGAGCAATTCAATTATATGTCATGCGCTGAGGCATTTGAAATATTCAAACTATCCTAAGTATTTCTGGCGCGCAGTAATGGATACTGGTTGATATTTTTCAATTAAATATCTTCTTATCTTGTCTTATGTGCTCTTGTCTAATAATAATTTTGAGTAATTGTCCATATCCAAAGAAACTGCATTCGGCGCGCAGTATTGGACGCATTTTTTTATTATTGAGAGTTTGTCTTTTTTACTTGATAGAAAACACTTTATTTAACCTAAGATTTATTTTGTTATGTCGGCTTATCATGTCTTGTCTTACATTATCGTGTCTTATTTTATCTTATTCTGTCTTATCCTATTATTGATTGTTTATTCACACCCGAAGAAACTATATTTTAGGCGCAGTAATAGATACATTTTTTATTATTGAGTTTGCCCATCATCTTCTTATCATGTCTTGTCTTATCTTATCCTGTCTTATAATATTATTTATTGTTTATTCACATCCGAAGAAACTGTGTTTGGCGCGCAGTAATAGATATATATTTTATTATTGAGTGTTTGGCTACACCCGATCAAAGCGTATCTTTTCCTGTATTGTCTTGTCTTAGCTTATCCTGTCTTACAATATAATTATAACAAGAAGGGTTCAAAATTATCAAGATAATTACGCGGCTTGATTATCACGATAATTATCGGATAATCATCGGATAATTATCACCCGTGTAAGAAATTAATTTAAAAACCTATTTAGAGGCTAAAAATTTCACCCATGCCGGGATTCGAACCCGCAACCTCTGGCTATCCGTACCATTTTAAATTTGTTCCTTAGCACGGGTTAGTGCATTAAAAATAAAAAAATAAAGAAATTAATTTGCTATATTGTTTGATAACAAATACATTATAATTTGGCCAATTCTAACAAAACCAAATACATTTTATGATTTTAATTTAAAATCCAACACAAATTAACATTAATTAAAGTGAAAAGTCTCCATCAGATTCGACATTCTAAATATATATTAAATTGGATTGGACCAAAGATGCCAAAGGAATATCTTCATCCGATGATGATTCTATTTCCATTGGCTGTGTTGCTGCTGTAGCTGCAGTAGAACTTCTTTGTTGACCTATTTGTTGACTTATTTGTTGACCTATTTGTTGACTTATTTGTTGACTTATTTGTTGACCTATTTGTTGACTTATTTGTTGACTTATTTGTTGACCTATTTGTTGACTTATTTGTTGACCTATTTGTTGACCTATTCCTAATAGCCAACTAAGATCATGCTGCTTGGTTTCGTTTGCTTTGCATAAACGATTTTTTTGTTATTATCAATTGATGATGATCGAGCTATTTTTATCAAGATAATTATCATGATAATTATCAAGATAATTACCGAGGCCATGAGAGCCAGAGCGGCCTAACTGCACAAACAAAATTTTACAGTACTACAGAAAAACTAGCAGCCTTGATTATTTATAGAATATTTTTAAGATTATCTTGAATATTTATAACTTTAGTAAATAAATATGTACCATAACATCCTTTGCTGCTTTAGTGTTTTAATTGTGAGATAATTGCTGTGTACAATAGTTTGCACAAATAAAATTAGTATTGAATAAAATGCAGTTAGGCCGCTCTGGCTCTCATGATTATCCTTTCGAACCCTGCAAGAAAAGCGTATCCAGCCGACTGAAATGGATCACAAACCTGGAGACGCGTTCTTCTGGAGCGCCTGGTTGACGAGCTGACGCTTCAGCACGTCGGGCGTTATGTCGTCTTCCTCATCCGAATCTGTCAAGCCGTACTTGCTAAAATGCTCCACCTGTGACAGAGCAAAAAAAATATTATTATTCTAATTCTTTATCTACTCTGATACTCGATATCAACCCTTGTATGTCCCCACTGTTGGGGCACGGGTCTCTTCCTGCATCGCAGGAAGGTCAGGCCATACTCCAACACGGGGGCCAAGTCCGGGTTGGTGGAGGATTGTAAGACAGTGGCGGGCCTTACTGTTAAAAGTTATCAAGCCGCCCATAAGGCCTCTGACATGGCTTAACGGCTGAACGTTAACTTATCTTGTCATGTCTTATCTAATCTACTCACCCGGAAAACCCAGCTGCCGGTCTGCGGGCGGTATTCTATGAACTTGGTGTCGTGTTTGTCGCAGACGCGTCTCAATTTGCCCTCGTAGTCCATTTTCATCAGCCTGCGGATGAGAACGACTTTCCAATAAATACCTTCGTAATGGGAGCCCTTCTTCCTTATTGTTTTGAAATCTTTCTCGTTTAATTCTTTTGTTCGTTTAGAATCATTATTACATGCTGTATCTGTATATCTGTTACAGTAATTTCTGAGTACAATAATAGTACATTACTGCAGAGGCCGAGAAGTAAGGGATTGCTGGACGAGTTTAGAAAGAGTCCTGCAATATCTGTTCCGGCCGAGGATTGTAGAATGCTTTTCTCAAACAATGCGAGGAAATATTAATATTAAAATAATTACTAGGTAATTAAGAAATAATAGTTTAGTTTGCCGCCTTTTTTATTTTTTAAATACACTAACATATTTGAGCACCATGTTTAACCGCACAAAAACCAATACCATAGATTGTTTTTTTTTAATCTTGCAAGTATGCTTACAGAAATTAGTAGGTGGTTGGCTGTATGTAATTATTCCTTGGTCAGTTTAAATTTAAAAAGTTAGAGCAGCGGACGGTAATGTATTTTCATACTTACTTTACTGGCTAAGGCCAGGCCAGGCAAGGTAAGGTAAGGCCAGGTGAGGCGGGGGCCATAAAAGAGAAACTTAGTGGCTTTATTTCATGGTAATAAATAACACAAACATTTCCGAGCATGTTTGAGAAAAGAATATTCTACGTATCTATCTTAAACAAATTATAGATTTATAAAATCCTGAAATTATTGTTTTTCTTCTTTTTCAGTGTTTTTATAATAATACGGCCATTTATTTCGAGTCAAAAACGATAACTACCAAACATCAGCTATTTTGAAATTTAAACTGAAACTATAAAAAAAACGTTTAACGAACGGGAAATTAATAAAATTCAATTATATAGGCTTACATTTTTCTATACCGCTGTACCGCTTACATTTTTCTAATTCAACCACAACCATCTCTACCGCACACAACATTTCTCATATGCAAATAACCCGGAGTCATTCGCACTTTCCAGTATCAGCCTCAATATTCCGGACTCCCAACTCAATTGTCAGCAATGGGCCGACACGCGATTTTTCACATTGAATTGAGCAGAAACCACCTAAGTTAAAACGGTAACTTGACAAAAAAGAACATTCAAAATGTATGCCACTCACAAGTAGTACCTATTCAAGTTATAGCAAGTCCCTATTCCTTTACATACAAAATTTCCTGTTTCATCCACATTTTCCGGACTCATCCACTTATATTCCCGACTCATCCACTAATTCCCTACTCACTACTCACCTCTCCGGGTCGGTGACGGGCCGACGCGCGGTCTTATCGCGCGGCCACACCCGGTCCAGTGTGACCACCGCGCGCCGGTTCAGACCCTCCCCCACTGGAGGCTTGTCGCTGTCCTCCGGGTATACTATGACTTCCTTGTTCAGGAAATGGACTGCGGAACAAGCAATTGATATTATGTAAATAGTTTGCTTACAACAGCCGCTTGGTCTGGTCCAAACCTAGGATACCATTAATTTAGGGGCCAAGTATTACGTGAGCAGCTTTGTCGGCCTCGGTGGCGCAGCGGTTTGGCACGCTGACTGTAAAACGAAAGGTGTCGGGCTCGATCCCCGGCCGGGTCAAACTAGGAAACGAACTTTTCTAGTTTGTCTCGGGTCTTGGATGTTATCTATGAATTTATTGTATTAAATATATCGTCGAGGTAGCACCTATAACACAAGTCATTTAGTTGTACTTAGTATAGGGCTAATAAGATCTGTGTAATATCTTCTTCCATATTATTGTAGTCCACTGCTGGACATAGCCCTCCCCTAATGAGCGCCATAGCGCCCTGTCTTCAGCTTGCCGCATCCCGCATCTGCCTGCAGTTTTTCGCAGATCGTCATCCCACCTAGTCGGAGGGCGTCCAACACTACGGACGTTTGCCGAGTCGCGTAAGATGCCCATGAATATTTACTTGTTTATTTTACGTATTACGTAATCAGATTTTTGAAGTATTACGTAAGCAGATTTTTAAAGTATTACGTAAGTAGATTTTTTCAAGTATTACGTAAACATGTTTACGTAATACTTGAAAAAATCGCCAACACCGCCTATAAGGAGAGGCAAACAAACTCATTCACCAGACGTGTTATTCCAATACCCACCATAAACACAGTCCAGTAAGGTCCACAACTCACCGAGGCCGTCCAAGTCCAGGCCGGCGACGTCAATCTCGCCGTCGTAGAACACGTTGCCGTAGTTGTAACGGCCGATTGTCAGGTGCGGTACCACGCAGCGGCCGTCCGGGCGAATGTAGCCTGTGGGCCGAAGGGAATTGGGGTTAGTTTGGCTCAACTGCGCCTTGGAGTAGAAGCGCTCGTGGCCTAGTCAAACCGAGTGATTGGAATCAATCACTTGCGTTAAGCAACAACATGCGCGGTCAGGTGCGGGATGGGTGACCGTCCCGTGACTACCGCTAGTGGCATTTTTTCCGAGCGCTTCCGTGCTTCGCAAGGCACGTTAAGACCAACGGCTTTCATGTAATGGTAGCCAGGTCAAAGGCCTTATGGTTTGCTTGACAACCTCTGACAGTGAAACCCGCCACTGTCTTACAATCCTCCACCAACCCGGACTTGGCCCCAGTGGTGGAGTATGGCCTAACCTTCCTGCGATGCAGGAAGAGACCCTTGCCCCAGCAGTGGGGATATACAAGGGTTGATAAAGATATCGCGCCTTGGAGTACAATGAAGACGGCTAGGGGAGTCTTGAAAAGTGAAATCGGGCGCCACGAACGGAAGAAACCACATCTTTTCTAGGGTTCCATAGTCCACAAGGAAGCCTTATAGTTTTCCCATGTGAATAATAGATCGGCACAATTATGCAGCAAGTGGAGTTTGCGAACAGGCATCTCCAGGTATTTAGGAGGTGTACTCACATTTTATTGTTAACTAGATGACTCAGCGAACTTCGTACCGCCTAGCAGTCGATTCTTTTTTTCCCCTTCGTAAGAACCAGTCGATTCTTTTTTTTTCCCTCCTCGTACTTCAAGGCATAGCCAAAAAAATTTGCGAAATCGGTTCAGCTGCTCTCGAGATTTGTACTTACAAACACATTCGGCGATTCATTTTTATACTATAGAAGATTATGACTTACTGATCATATCTTCCAGAGATGGTATGGTGTAGTAGCCGGGTCTAGCGAGCTTGACGCCGGCTGGGTGCGGCGGGGCGTCGGCTGGGGCCACGTTCTCCTCCTCTGACACTGTTGGGAAGCGAATTTTCATTTAACACTAGCTGTCCCAGCGAACTTCGTACCGCCTAACAGTCGATGCCTTAATTTTTTTTTATTTTTCCCTCCGTAAGAACCATCCTCGTACTTCAAGGAATATTCTAAAGAATTAGCAAAATCGGTTCAGCTGCTCTCGAGATTTGCGCTTACCAACACATTCAGCGATTCATTTTTATATTATAGACTAGGGGGCGAGCCCCCTGCGCGCTTACGCGCACCAACCCCCAGCCGCTCCGAACTGCGCTTTCCGCGGCGCTCGGCCTAGGGCCTCGCTAGACACTAATTGTAGCGAATTGTTGCATGGGAACATGCATGGTCTCGGCCTTCGGCCTCGGCCTGGACGGAGCTCGGCCTTCGGCCTGGACGGAGCTCGGCCTTCGGCCTGGACGGAGCTCGGCCTTCGGCCTAGCCGCGGCGGGGTTTCTCGTGCTCGCTCGGCGGAGCTCGGCCTCCGGCCTCGCAAGTTTGTCCCTCTTTGCTCTTGCGCTGGTACTTGTGCGCCGTAACCTGAACGGTCTCGGCCTTCGGCCTCGGCCTGGACGGAGCTCGGCCTTCGGCCTCGCCGCGGCGGGGTTTCCCGTGCGCGATATCTACATATATAACCTCACGCCTTAATAAATAAAGTAAACCGACATGTGTGCCCTTCAGGTTTTCATTATTTCTGCTGTACTGTAGCCTCAGACCATATTACTGATAGAAGCTGATATATTATATATTACAGACCAAGTTTAGCTCAGATATCAGCTGTAACTTTAATTCTGGAACCTCAACAACATCACATCTCCATAAATACTTTAAATTTAAGAAAACAGTGTAAAACAACGTATTGTCTGTTAGCTTTTAGAATATACCTCGGCTACTATCAGATAGAATCGGATATAATTGTGTAATAGTGTTTATTTTGTATTGTTATTTATAACTTTACATAACTTAGAAACCTATATAGAGGCTAAAAATTTCACCCATGCCGGGATTCGAACCCACAACCTCTGGCTATCCGTGCCAGCGCTCTACCAATTGAGCCAATGGACGAATCACCGGTATCAGTGAAATTTCATAAATTTCATTGACATAATTTTTCAATTCAGTGAAGGAAGAAGTTTTATACAGAGCAGGAAGTAGTATTACACTCGTGTACTTTCGGCGAAAAACGAACCCTACTCTAGAGCCCGAGGTATATTCTAAAAGCTAACAGACTATGAAAGGTTTCTTCTTCTGCCAAATAAATTTCATTTCATTTTTCATTTCATTTCAAACCACAATTCTACGCCTAATTACCAATATTTTAACAACCACTTACTATTAAATTTCATGTAAATGTTACCTACACAACACTAAATACACATAGTTTTAAACTACTGTTCTGCTTGAATTACTCGCTAGAATATCATAAATTTGGCTTTTTAATAGGCGTGACGACAGTATCAAATAATAAGATATTTATCGCTATTAAGGAAAAGTTTATATTAAAAGGATTTAAAACACTGATTTAAATTTTACAAAAAAAAACATTAATTAGTAGGCGTGACGATAGTATGAAATAATCAAAGATTTAAGATAAGATAAGAATATTCTTTATTGTACACTGGAAAAACAACAAATACAAAACAATTGCAAATATACATAGTACAATTGGCGGCCTTATTGCTAAAAGCAATAATTTAATTACCTTACGGGAAATTAAATATTAAAAGGATTTAAAACACTGATTTAGTTTTATATGTAAAAAAAGAGATTACCAATATTTTCAATAAAATAAAACATTATATAAAGTAATTATTCAAGATTATTATAATACTTCTTTAGCCATTTTCACTGAAACACCCAACACACCGCGTGACGTCACGTTTAGGTTAACATTGATTGGTAAACTTCACCCACGCTTTTGTGTGATACGATGTTTGTTTACGTGGGCGTGACGTCAGATTCGACGCCATGACACTGCCATAGCTTTTCCCATAGCTTTAAAATAATTTTAGAAAAATGCCTTTAACCCTCCCTTTAGTTTATTACCGAAATATAGGTTTTAATTGTCTAACTGACCCAGCGGACTTCGTACCGTCTAACAGTCGATTCTTTATTTTTCTTATTTTTTTCCCTCCGTAAGAATCCTCGTACTTCAAGGAATATTCTAAAAAAAGATTGGCGAAATCAGTTCAGCTGCTCTCAAGATTTGCGCTTACCAACACATTCGGCGATACATTTTTATATTATTTATAGATAATAAACTTGTCCCCACACCTACCCACATTATGAATGCACTTTGTGCCAAAAGGGCTACTATAACATAAAGGATTATTTAGATGACAATGAGGTCTGGAATGAAAGCCAGTACAATGTATGAGTTCTATGTTTATAATAATTATGTAAACTATGTTAATTAAGGACTTTTGAAAAGACTAAGTTAGGAGTTTTTTTTGTCCATTTTTTCTCCTAAATGATCTAGATTTTGAAATGGACACCTAGTTTGAATTGTAACGTTCATTAAGCCGCAGTGTCTGTGCTACTTTGAATAAAAACTTTTCATTTCATTTCATACTAGCGGCCCGTCCCGGCTTCGCACGGGGGGACTTAAGATTTTTTACATAGTTCTACGTTTTATTTTATTTATATTTTATATTACATAGTTCTACGTTTTATTTATATTCTCAATCAGACAAAATGACATTACTTTGGAGCAAACATCTAAATCATTAAAACGATTGTTATGGGTAAACTATAAAAGGTAGACATATGCTCTCGCGGATTTTTTTAAAGATAATGTTATATGAACAATGTATCCATAGAGCATTTTTATATAACTTTAACTATATGCTCAGCGCACGCCACGGAAGGCCTCAGAAACGATACTTTTCCCCCGTTTTTGAAACATTTTCGGTTACTGCTCCACAACTATAGGACCTAGCGTGATATTATATAGCCTATGTTACTTCTGAATAATGCAGCTTTCTAATGGTGAAAAAATTATTGCAATCGGTCCACTAGTTTTTGAGTTTATTCATTACAAACATACAAATCTTTCCTCTTTATAATATTAGTGTAGATGTATGAGGATATAAAAATCTTTCGTCACGCCTATTTCTATTTTTATGTACAGTAAAGTGTTCTCTACGTAACTATTTATTTTCTACTCTATATAGGGTGTGAAACGAGACCGTATACTCCGCGGATCTGATGGGCAATCTTCTCACAGCGCGAACACTGTTCGGCGGCCACGCCCCAGCGGTGGGGACAGAACTGCAGGCGCTCCCCGCCTACTGGGGGGGGCGGACTTTAGTTGTGGTGAACTTCAGTTGAGGGGACTTCAGTTGGGTGGACTTTGGATGGGGCGGATTTAAGTTGGTGTGTTATACTGTTAAATTTGAGTATTTTTTTTCCTTTTGCACGCTGCGCGACTCAATCAACCGCGACTGACTGCAGCGCGACTCAATGACAAACGAGGCGGAATCCACTTCAGATAGGAGCATGCACCCGCATGCTGTCATGATGACATTCGTCTTCTTGTTTATACGCAACGAGATGTATTTTATATATCTTTATAGACTCTCTAGCGACAGAGGATCAACATTCTCCGCTGCGCGACTCAGTGACTCGCGACTCAATGACCCGCGACTCAATGACAGGGAGTCGGAATTCCCTTCAGATAGAAGCGTCCACTCCCATTATGATATTTGGACCGAATTTCTACACAACGAGACGCATTTTATCTAACTTTATAAACCGGAAAAAGACTCACGCGACAGATGATCGATATTCTCCTTGTCGTGGACGCTGCGCGACTCAGTGACCCGCGATTCAATGACCCGCGAGTCGGACCCAACTTCCGATCTGAGCTCCCGCACGCTGTCCTGGTGGACGGTCGATATTTGGACTGTCTTCTTGCGGAGCGGCTTGGTAGTCAGCCTGTGGAGTAGGTTAAACATTTTCATTTATTGATTTGCAGACGAAACTTTAAAAACCTATTTAGAGGCTAAAAATTCCACCCATGCCGGGATTCGAACCCGCAACCTCTGGCTAACTGTACCGGTTCGTATTCGTACCAATCTGGTACGGATAGCCAGAGCTCGCGGGTTCGAATCCCGGCATGGGTGGAATTTTTAGCCTCTAAATAGCTTTTTAAAAATGTCCTTAGCACGGGTTAGTGCATTAAAAATAAAAATAGTATAATCATGTGGGTACAGTGATATAATTCCGATAAAAACCTAACAGCAAAGTAGGTAGTCGGGGCTGTAAGTGATGCAATTTACTTAAGCTAGATATCGCTGCCTGTACGTAATACAGAGAATAGTGTAAAGAGGTTCGAAATTTCACTGGTGCCGGTGAGTCGCCCATTAGCTCAGTTGGAAAGAGCGCTGGCACGGATAGCCAGAGGTTGCGGGTTCGAATCCCGGCATGGGTGGAATTTTTAGCCTCTAAATAGGTTTTTAGAAAGGGATATATTCGTGTAATAGAAATATCGGAACTAATATGACACTTAACTCGACATAAATTTTCAAAATAGTGAAGAAAAGTTTTATACAGAGTAGGAAGTAGCATTACACTCGTGTGCTTTCGGCGAAAACCGAAGCCTACTCTAGAGCCCGAGGCATATTCTAAAAACCTATTTAGAGGTTACAACATAAATCTTAACGTGGCGCTCGAGGTCTACAGTAGAACCGAGTGATAGGAATCAATCACTTGAGTTAAGCAACAACAGGCGCAGTTAGTTGCTGGATGGGTGACCGTCCCGTGACAACCGCTAGTGACATTTTACCAAGCGCTTCCGTGCTTCGCAACGTACGCTAAGCAGTTGGTGCCGGCTACCGCCGATAGATGGCAGAGGCCTTAGGGCGGCTTGAAAACTTCTGACATTAAGACCAGCCACTAGTCTCGCAAGCCTCCACCAATCCGGACTTGTCCCTCGTGATGGCCTATACGTTCCTCAGGGAAGAGACCCGTGCCCCTCGGTGGGGACACAATGGGTTGATGATGATAGTTTGAGAAATAAAGCTTTCCACTTACCAACTGGATCGCCTTTCGGAGTTCTCTTCAGGTAGTTCTTTGTCTGCAATGAAAACAAAAAATAAACTAAATATCCTGTGTCGCCGGTACCAATAGTCGAATACATTTTAAAGCGACGTCTC
The DNA here is from genome assembly GCA_934045075.1 of Yponomeuta sedellus. NCBI lineage: Eukaryota > Metazoa > Arthropoda > Insecta > Lepidoptera > Yponomeutidae > Yponomeuta > Yponomeuta sedellus. The sequence goes on from OW203750.1 coordinate 6,137,844, forward strand.
AGCTTTTAGTAACAATAATATCATTATAGTATTTTTTAAGGTTAACACGTCATTATCAGCCAACAGAGACCACGGTACCTGAAAAGAAGCCGAAACGTCGGAAAATTGTAAAAAATGTAATAAACGAGTAAAATCCGTAGAAAAATAGTTTTAATTAATAATTATCATTGTAACATCCTTTTTAATACAGTTGCTCAAAAAGTGGCGTATTACAGGGACGTATAGCGTGCGGGATGTCGGCTAATTACACACTCGTGCTTTTTTTTTACCTTTCCCGCACTCGTGCGTTTTCTTTCCCAACTGTCAAAATAATTTCTATTAAAAAGAAAAACCAACCATGAAGTTTTTACTAAAAAAAATCATAGAAGTTTTTATAAGCTACTAATTTGTTTCAATATCAGATTTAATGATTTGATTGAATGAGTTAAGTTAGGTTTCGTTTCATTTCATCTCATTAAATTTCATTTTCATTTCATATCAATAAAAAAATTCTACTGAAGACTTGGCTGTATGGGCAGCTGTGCCTACCAGAATGGGTGAAGAAAAAAAATCTCTGCTTATATTTTTTTACGGTTGGCGCCATTTTCCAAATAATTTTTCTTTATTAAATTGCTTATTTTTTTCGCAACAGTATTAAAAATAGTCGTTCAGTACACGTGCGGAACCGTCATTGCAACTTGTTCCGACTGTCAACCCTCGCCTTCGGCTGCGCCTCGGCTCGGGTAGACATTTGTCGGAACTCTTTGCAATGACAGCCTTTCCGCACTTGTAATGAAATATACTATTACAATAAAGACTGACCAATGTTTGGTCACATACTCGTAATGACACACAATACGCTACTTGACCCTCTTTTTCAAGTTAGTCTTAAATGGTAAATATGTCTTCCATCTGTACTTGAGCAGCTGGAAATTTGCAAATTATCTAAGGATAGGTAATTTACAATGCTGAATGAACAGGTGGGCAGCTCCTCTGTTTCCCCGTTAATCGCTATTTTTGCGCAAAACAATAACGACCGTTAGGCGGTTGACGGTTTAACGGTCACCGGTTTGACGGTTAGATTACGTTATTGGGGGCGGGGCGGCCTAGATTGTAAATACGGAGTGTTTTGGCGGTGACGGTCACTTGCACTTGTGAGCCTGAGGATGCCTCGTGTTAGAGGCGAAACGCGTCGCGTGTTTTCTCACACAAGTATTGGTGTCGGTGGTGGTGTGTTCGTTTCTTGCTTCTGCTTGAAAAAGTGGGAGGGAGGGCGGTGCATTCACTAACCCCGCATGGTGCTTGTGGGATTTTCGGCGAAATTCAGCAAAGTAATTTTAGCATTAAAATGTGAAAATTACTTTGCAAAATTCCGCCAAAAATGCCACAAGCACCGTGCGGATTTCCGCAAAGTAACGCCTGATTATACGTAATACAGAGAGTATTGTAAAGAGGTTCGAAATTTCACTGATGCCGGTGAGTCGCCCATTAGCTCAGTTGGAAGAGCGCTGGCACGGATAACCAGAGGTCGCGGGTTCGAATCCCGGCATGGGTGGATGTACGAAAAAGCCATACAATACAAAGTGATTTTCACATTTTAATACCTTCACTCACACTAGATGGCTGCAGTACAATGCCAACGAACTGCGATCCCCAACCCGCATGCCCAGCGTGGGGATTATGGGCATTACCCCTTATGATAGCACAACGTGGCGCTCTTTAGGGGAGGGCTATGTCCAGCAGTGGACTAGTAAAGCCTGACGACGACACTAGATGGCTGACGGGACCACACGAACGTTGTAGTGTTGTGTTACAGACACACAAACGCACACACACACACACACTTAACAATATCACAAGTAAGACATTAACATTGGCCTTTTGCATCTACGTAATGAGATGATTTATACATCGTCCAGTGGCATTTTCACTCACAGTAGACGAGTGAAGGGACCACTCGGATGCTGTAGTGTCTGGGACATGGTTTTATAGACGGTGAAGGCTTGCCCAGCACCTATACCATCCTGACAGCTTAGTCGGCCTAGCCCACAGGAAAGAAAAGACATTAAAGCTCACCCAATTCTGGATACAATTTTGGCGTAGGCTGAATCTCGATATGTTTTTCTTTGGAATCGTTCCACGACAGTTTGGAGGAGCCAAGCCAACTGCCGTGTCTCTCCGAGCTGTCTTCCAGGTCTGGAACAAAGGATTTTCTTGAGAACTTCCATATTATAATTGTCGTTATCAACCCTTGTATGTCCCCACTGCTGGGGCACGCGTCTCTTCCTGTATCGCAGGAAGGTTAGACCATACTCCACCACGGGAGCCAAGTCCGAACTTGACCTCCTTGACCTTCCAGCGATGCAGGAAGAGACCGCTCGCTTGAAGCGCTCGTGGCCTAGCGGAACCGAGTGATTGGAATCAATCACTTGGGTAAGCAAAAACAGGCGCGATCAGGTACTCGTGACTACCGCTAGTGGCTTTTTTTCCGAGCGCTTTCGTGCCTCGCAAGGCACGTTAAGCCGTTGGTGCTGGTTGTCATATAATGGCAGTCGTTAAGCCATGTCAGAGGCCTTATGGGCGGCTTTATAACTTCTGACAGTAAGGCCCGCCACTGTCTTACAATCCTTCACCAACCCGGACTTGGCCCCCGTGGTGGAGTATGGCCTAACCTTCCTGCGATGCAGGAAGAGACCCGTGCCCCAGCAGTTCTAATGTAATCTAATCTAAATCGTGCCCCAAAAAATACCTGTATTGACACCCCTGGTGTTCTCGGCGAACTCTCCGCTGCGCCGGCGCACGTCCGCGGGCCCGGCGTCCGGCGACTTGTGGGTCGGGGCGCCGTTGGTCGCCTCGAGGGGCGGACGCGGGTCGGGCTCGGCCGGGGCGCGCCTCTCAGGCGACCTGGCGGCGATGGGACGCGCTTAGAGTTTCACCAGCGACAATAGCGACACCCTAATCTTCGCGTACATTGTTATTATAACGTATTTATGTAAGTTTATCATAACTACATATGTAATTGTTTATGTAGGTATATTGTTATTTATAATGGGTGATTCATTTGGAGTTACTTTTTCCAAAACTAAAAAAAATATGAACAAAACAAATTTATCGGGTAATCTTTATTATAATACAAAAGAATCGTTCCTTACATTTACTTTTTAAAGATTATTTCTTTCAAATGTTGTCCGTAACTGCGATTAAGGTGGTCCATTCTGGAGTTCCAGTTTTCGATGACCCGACCGAGCATTTCCAGTGGTATTTGGCGAATAACGCGAGTAATGTTGGCTTCCAGTTGATCAATCGTACGCGGCTTATCCATATAAACTTTGGACTTTACATAACTTTTGGTACCAACAAGACGGCGCCACTTGCCACACAACACGTGAAACCATGGCTTTGTTGCGAGAAAAATTTGGTGAGCAGGTAATTTCGCGTTTCGGACCAGTCAGTTGGCCGCCTAGATCCTGTGATATCACACCCTTAGACTTTTTTCTGTGGGGTTATGTAAGGTCCAAAGTTTATATGGATAAGCCGCGTACGATTGATCAACTGGAAGCCAACATTACTCGCGTTATTCGCCAAATACCACTGGAAATGCTCGGTCGGGTCATCGAAAACTGGAACTCCAGAATGGACCACCTTAATCGCAGTTACGGACAACATTTGAAAGAAATAATCTTTAAAAAGTAAATGTAAGGAACGATTCTTTTGTATTATAATAAAGATTACCCGATAAATTTGTTTTATTCATATTTTTTTAGTTTTGGAAAAAGTAACTCCAAATGAATCACCCATTATAATTAGTGTATTAATATATTCATGTTTGCACCGACTACCCGTCTCTCATTTCCTTCAGCAACTTTCCGTCGCAAGGTTGTCTGGAAGATACTCGCATTCAGTTACTCGCTTGATGCGAACCCGAGCTGTCGCGCGCGCGTGCCATAACTACACAAAGTGTGCAAGCGAAATCGACCGGCGTTTAATCATGGTCAAGTGTTTAAAATGTAATAAACTTGTCACAAAAAAATCCCCAGGACTACAGTGCGGAAAATGTAGCAAGTGGTTCCATGGTGAATGTGCATCAATATCTACAGACCAGCTCAATGCGCTAGTGGCGACAGATTCCGTTGACTGGAAATGTCGTACCTGCACGGGCGGTGCCAAACCGAAACGTTTGTCGTGTATTGTGCCAGATGCTGAGGAGGAAGATAACACCGATAGCGAGTCTGTCGCTAATGTCTCCTTGCAAAACAAAATGATCCAGAATATTCTGCGCGAAATTCGTAAAGAGGTTCGAGAGATTATCAGCACGGAACTCAAAACTACCCTGCAATTTTATTCCGATAAAATTGACGAGTACGAGGAGAAAATAATCTACTTCGAATCAAACATGAAGCTCATGGAGAATCAATGCAAGGATACGAAAAACTCTTATCTAAATATACAACTTAAACATGACGCTTTGGAACAAAAAATGAACGCGCTGGAGCAACAACAACTATCCAACCAAGTTGAAATATGTGGAGTGAAAGAGGTCCCAAACGAAGACGTTGAAGGAATCGCCAACCAAATATGTTCAAAATTACAACAGGATCCAGGCAACATGAAAAAAGTGTATAGGAAAACAAAAACGCGACTAAATGCCAACAAAGAGTTGCAGTCATCGGTCATCGTCGTATCCCTGCAGGACGGGTGTCGCGATTCTTGGCTAGAAGCCTCGAAGAACAGCCAACTCACTAACATAGAAATAGGTCGTGAGGAAAACCACCGAATCTACCTACGCGAGTCCCTCTCCGCCAACTCCGCCTACCTACTATGGAAGTCAAAAACCGACCTAAGACAAACCGATCTGTGCAGATTTGTATGGTTTAAAAACGGACAGATAATGGCTAGAAAAAATGAGAAAGATCGGCACTACATTATAAGATCCACCAGCGATATAGATCGCCTGAAAAATCTATTCTCAAAACATACATAAATTCTCACAATTGACAATGGACATACAAGCTACCTACTAGAATTAAAACTTCATGGATTGTGTACAATCACAACAAAGCGAAACAACACACTCATCATGGAATGAATTCGACAACTACCATAAAAAACATAAGCGGCTGTCTGTCCTGAGTGTAAACATCAGATCCCTGATCAAAAACTTCGCACAACTTGAACTAATAATCACGAGCAGCCCTAGCACGATCCACATCATTGTCGTCACGGAGGTGAACATCTCAGATAGCTGCAGATCACTGTTTGAGCTTCAAGATTACGAAATGCACTCTGAACTACGTAGTACAAGAAAAGGAGGTGGTATTCTAGTTTATGTCCATAAAAGCATACAGTTTAAGCGACTACATGCGTCGTCGATTACTTATGAGTGCGTGCTAGGTGAGATTTCAACCAGTGATAAATATGTAACCCGTTTATGTGCTTTGTACGGGCCACCAAATGTAAGTAAACAACTTTTTATAAACGAAATAACTTGTATGCTTTCAAAAATACCGGAAAAGTCGGACGTATTATTTTTAGGCGACATCAATATAGATATAAAATTATCAAATAATATTGTTACAAGTTATCTTAATGTCATGTCTAGTTCGGGACTTGACTGTGGGATTACTGACTATACAAGGGTAGAAAAAAGAGGCCAAATAATTACTAAGACATGCATAGATCATATTTTTTCCCGCTGCACGGGCAATCGTTCTATTCAAACAGCTGTTATCCATAGTGCATTGGCTGACCATTACATAACCGGTCTCGTTGTAACAGGTCCCGCGACTACTCAAGCGAAGTGCAAATTGATATCTAAAATAGAAAGCAATAAAGCACAAGATGAGCTAAGCAAAATTGACTGGAGCGAAGGCCTAACTTATAATAACCCTAATGAGATCGTTAACTTTATTATTGGTAAATTTGATAGCGTGTACGAAAATTGTAAAAAAACTGTAAAAATAAAGTTAAATAAAAGACAACAGTGTGCTTGGGCTTCCAATAAAATTGTAAAAATGTGTGCCAGACGGGATGAATTGTTTAAAATTTGGAAAGGTGATGAAAGTGACTTAAATAAAAGATTGTTATACAATAAATATAGAAATAAAACAAATAAAATAGTAAATAATGTTAAAAACAATTACTTTAGAAGTCAAATAAGTTGTAACTTTAAAAACCCTAAAAAAATATGGGAAATTGTAAATAATCTATGTGGAAAACTTTCTAGATCTATAGATGAAATAATTATAAATGCGTTTAATAGCAATACAAACGATTTAGTTGAAAACTTTGCCAAAGACTTTCGGAATAACGTTAAAAAAATATGTACTTACTGTGATGTACCTTTATTGCAGCCAGAGTTATATACAAAAAACTGTGATGTATCAATGAGGCTAAGAAAAGCCAGCGACGATGTAATCTTTTCCATAATAAAACACATGAATGCAAAAAAAAGCCCTGGAAATGATGGCATACGCTGTAAGGATATTATGTTCATTAATAGGTACATAGCGCCCCTTATAACCCACCTAATAAACACCTGTATAAATTTTTCTATATTCCCGGACAAGCTCAAGCTTGGCAGTATAAGACCTGTTTATAAAAAAGGTTCCAAAACCGATATAAATAACTATAGACCTATCACAATCCTTACATGTTTGGACAAGATTGTTGAGAGATACTTCGGCAATGAATTAAATAGTTTCCTTACTAAAAATAATATAATAAACAAAAAACAATTCGGATTCCAAAAGAAAAAAAGTACCTCACAACTATTGTCCAAATTTACTAATAAGATCAACAAGCACATGAATGACAAAGAGCATGTGCTTGTAATTTTTATCGATTTTAGTAAGGCTTTCGATACGATAAATTACACAACTTTATTCACTAAATTGGAGAAAAATGGTATACGGGGACCATTTCTAAAGCTATTACAAAACTATCATATAAATAGGTATACAGCTGTCAACATAGATGGTAAATATAGTAAGTGGTACCCCACAGAAGAGGGCGTGGCACAAGGTTCAATTACCGGTCCAACCGAATATTTAATTTACGTAAACGATATGTGTAACGTATTTGACGAAGAGTCTGTGTATCAGTTTGCCGACAACACTTGCCTAATAATAGCTCATAAAAACCTAGATAAAGCACAAGAACAGATGCAAGCCAACTACAACACACTGTGCAAATGGGCACATGACGTCGGATTAGTGCTAAATGCGGAAAAAACAAAACAGCTACACATACACTCGCCCTACCTAAAAAATACAATGGACGAACCTTTTGTGGTGTCGCACTCTCATAATTGTCTTCACACAAACCCAAAAGACTGTTCCTGTCAGAAACTTCAATTAGTAAAGGAACACACCTACTTGGGTTTAGTAATAGATAATAAGTTCAGCTGGAAACCGCATATTCACTATGTCTGTGGTAAACTAAGATCACTCCTATCTAAACTACAAATACTTAAATTTAAAGTCCCATATAGCACCCTAAGATTGTTGTACCTAGCCCTAGGGGATCCAGTTATTAGTTATAGCCTAAGTAGCTATGGAAGAACCTACAAGTCACACATAGACAGTATTTATCAATTACAAATTAGACTTTTAAAAACAATTGTACCATTAAAAACTAAAATGTTCTATCGTGATAACTATTCGGCCCTGTTTAAGTACTGCAATGTACTACCGATACAAGAAAAAATAAAAATAGCTATTGTACTGGAGGAAATCAACATAGACTCGTTAAACAAGATAAGTCGCCCAGATAACTTACGACAGCTTCGAAACTCAACCAAGTTTACTTTACCACCTACAACCAATGTATACGGGACACGCAAGTGGGAATACTTGCTCCCCAATATTCTTAACGAACTACCAGACGATATTGTTGATAAAATCCGTAACAACCCGAAAAAGAGTAAAAATGTAATACGTAACTATTACTTACCAATAGAATAAAAAACAAAATTAGATATGTAAAAAATAAAAGTTGGATTAAGTTAAGCAAGTTAACTCAACCATCTGCAAATAAACCCCTCAGGTTTAAGCAGCTTGGTACTCATGTAACCCACTCTGTATAAAATTCTGTCATAAATAAATAAAAAAAAGAAAAAAAGAAATTGCTTTTAGCAATAAGCCCGCCAATTGTACTTTGTACCTTTACATGTTTTATAATACATGCTCTGGTGTACAATAAAGAATATTCTTATCTTATCCTCGTAAGCCTCGTAAGGCCCGACCTTGAAAATAACAATTGTTTTTGTGATCACTTGAGAACATTGGGCCTTAGAAGGCTTCTATCATCTTATCTTCTATTTATAGTCGCAATACCACACGCTAACTGTGAAGGAAAACATTGTGAGGAAACCCGCGGCTCGGTTGGCTCCGCACGTATGGACTAGTCTTTCCTGTGGGCTAGGCCGACTAAGCTGTCAGGATGGTATAGGTGCTGGGCAAGCCTACACCATCTACAATACCATGTCCCAGGCACTACAGCGTCGGAGTGGTCCCTTCATATCTAGTGTGATGGAAGATGCCACTGGATGTTGTATAAATTATCTCATTAAGTAGATGCAAAAAGGCCAATATTATTATTTAATGTTCTATAATCCCGCTGTGTGGTATTGGCCTAGAGAATAGCACCAACTTAATTCTTCCCGCGGGTGTCGTAAAAGGCGACTAAGGGACACAAACCGGGGGGTGGGCAGCAGCGCCCCCTGCAGTACAATTCCACCAAACTGCGATCCCCAAACCGCATGCCCAGCGTAAGGACCTTTCGCTCATTAGGGGAGGGCTGTGTCCAGCAGTGGACTAGATTAGATTAGAAAATTCTTTATTGCACAATAAGCATATTTGTACAAAGGCGAGCTTAATACTAAGGAGTATTTTCTTCCAGCTAACCTTGGGTTATGTGGATATTAGTGCGGGTAGTGCCCGAAGAGAGTTATACCTAGTAAATAAATTATGGACTAATATAGCCTGAAGAAAAATCTTCTATAATATAAAAATGAATCGCCGAATGTGTTTGTAAGCGCAAATCTCGAGAGCAGCTGAACCGATTTCGCTAATTCTTTTTTAAGAATATTCCTGAATCTTACCTATCCTGACCGCCTTCGCTGGCCGGCTCCTGGCTCTGCTGCGGTCGCAGCACGAGCCGCTTGCGACTGGGTCGCAGGCTCAGGCGGTCCTCCAGACTGGGATCGGACTCTTCCAGGCCGTCGAACAGGGATTTCTGCGGAAGAGACTTGTTATACTATTTTTATTTTTAATGTACTAACCCGTGCTAAGGACCATTTTAAAAACCTGTTTACCGAGCGCTGGCACGGATAGCCAGAGGTCGCGGGTTCGAATCCCGGCATGGGTGGAATTTTTAGCCTCTAAATAGGTTTTTTTGAAGAGACTTGTGTCAATGATATATGAAACCAAATCAATTTTTTTATTTCAACGTAAAGAATTTAGATTCTGTCACCAGAATGTCAATGTACAATGTAAAATGTAAGTCGCTGCCTTTGAACCTAAGTGTAGTAGAAAAAAGGCAGCATGAATAAAAAACTCCACTCTGTCTGACCATCTTTTCTCAAGTCATCTAAAGTCCGTTTTTTAATTCGATACAAACAAACTGTAATATTGACATGTGCAGGGGTCGTAAATCATAAATATGAACAAGATTCGAAATGTCGACACGAAAAGAAGAAGATTCGTTCGTTTGCATTCGCGTAGCCAAGAGAAACGAAAGGAATGACGTCTTCTCGATGTGTCAACCTAAGGTTGTTAAATACTTCTCTTTAGTAAGTATTAAAATATAAGGGCGACTTGCGTAACGCTTTTAAATATTGTTTAAATACGAGTTAATCAAAATTAGGTTCTTAACTAACATTAAAGACTTGCACAACAAAAATTTTGTTCTTAATTAAGTTTAGGCGACTGTCATATTTAAACAGCCGAGATTGGCTATTAACTCTGCTAATCATAGTTAGCGCCATCTTACTTTCACAGCTGTTCAGTGTCAATATGAGAAGTGAGGTTATTTTCATAAACTCTTTGTTTGGTGTGCTTCGAGAAGTTGATTTTCAAACAAATAACCAAACAAAATAAAAGGAACAGATGTTGCGCAGAATGAGATTGAAAGTTTTGTTTTCTTTTTGTAACTTGTTTCGTTCCATGCAGATTTTTATCTCTAACCAACTTCATTTTTGTCAGCGGAAATAAGTTCAGACGTAAAACGGAACGTAAAGTCTGCTTTACCGACACGCATTCGTCCATAACTATATTTAGCTAAATAACGGAATGACAAGTGTTGTGCAAGACGATTCTGATTATGATTAGTTTAAAGAAATTTAGCAGAGAAAACGTGTTTAGTTAATTTTATTTAAAGTTAAGCGAAATGTCACGCAAGTCGGCCTAAAAGTTATGGCCTTTGATGCCATAACTTTTTTGTTTATACAAGTCTATTAATTATGGTTTTGAAAATCTACCTGGGCCAACTATATATTTTGCTGTGGTATCACTGCCTCTTTTTCTTTTTTGCATCGAATTAAAAAACGGACTTTACACCAAATACACCAGTTGCCACCTATGCATATCATTTATTTATTTATTTAATCCACTTACAGCTACCATTACAGGATCAAACCTAAGGCGATAGCGAAGTAAACTTTTAACCTAGTTACATAATAATTATGTACATCTTAGCCCCTATGAACTCGTATGGCCCCACGTTGGGCGCCAGTGGAACGTTTTATAACTTTTATAATTAATAAATAAACTCTGGAACGACTTCAGGTGTGATTTTATTTGTAGATTTATAGTAACTTTAAAACAGAAAACTGGATAAAAAACGGAGAAGCAGGTAAAAAGTCAGATCTGGTCAAAGGGTAAAGTAGTAGTGGATGAAAAATGAGGGAAATCGAAGAATGAGTGACATACATAATTTAAATATTTGAAAATGATAGATGGAAAAAGAAATAAAAATGGTGTAAAGAGGTTTGCACCGTCACACAGTTAGCATGTAAACACGTCAATAGTGATTCCATGATTAAGATTCCATGATTCAGACATCATAAGATTCCATGATTGCCATACTTATTCACATACCCACTCACTTTCTCAGTCACTTTTTTACTTACTCAGTCACTCTATCACTTACTACAGCACTCAGTCACTTAGTCGCCCGATCAGTAGAGTGGCGGCATGAGACAGTTTGAATGAATGAATGAATGGATGGATAGATGGATGGATGGATGGATGGATGGATGGATGGATGGATGGATGGATGGATGGATGGATGGATGGATGGATGGATGGATGGATGGATGGATGGATGGATGGATGGATGGATGGATGGATGGATGGATGGATGGATGGATGGATGGATGGATGGATGGATGGATGGATGGATGGATGGATGGATGGATGGATGGATGGATGGATGGATGGATGGATGGATGGATGGATGGATGGATGGATGGATGGATGGATGGATGGATGGATGGATGGATGGATGGATGGATGGATGGATGGATGGATGGATGGATGGATGGATGGATGGATGGATGGATGGATGGATGGATGGATGGATGGATGGATGGATGGATGGATGGATGGATGGATGGATGGATGGATGGATGGATGGATGGATGGATGGATGGATGGATGGATGGATGGATGGATGGATGGATGGATGGATGGATGGATGGATGGATGGATGGATGGATGGATGGATGGATGGATGGATGGATGGATGGATGGATGGATGGATGGATGGATGGATGGATGGATGGATGGATGGATGGATGGATGGATGGATGGATGGATGGATGGATGGATGGATGGATGGATGGATGGATGGATGGATGGATGGATGGATGGATGGATGGATGGATGGATGGATGGATGGATGGATGGATGGATGGATGGATGGATGGATGGATGGATGGATGGATGGATGGATGGATGGATGGATGGATGGATGGATGGATGGATGGATGGATGGATGGATGGATGGATGGATGGATGGATGGATGGATGGATGGATGGATGGATGGATGGATGGATGGATGGATGGATGGATGGATGGATGGATGGATGGATGGATGGATGGATGGATGAATGAATGAATGAATGAATGAATGAATGAATGAATGAATGAATGAATGAATGAACGAATGAATTAATGATTTATTTGCCACAAACAAACATGCTTACATAACAAAAATTTATAAAATAAAGTGTTCGTGTGACAATTATACTTTTTTTTTATTAATAACAAAAAAACAACCTTTACATTTTTAGTTTCACAAATTTCGCCAATCTGCAGCGCAGTTTGTTGGCGTTGCGCTCTTATAAATTAAGGCTTAATTTAATTATTTTACAGCTACCTATATTAAGTAATGTAAGTACCTATTTATTTTCTTACACAAAAATAAGTTCCTATAAATAAATATTTTAAACTAACAAAACTAACTATTTCAGCGTTTGCTGTTTTTTATTCGTTACAGCGCTGATTTTCAAATAGCACCTTCACACCAAATAAGTAATAACGTGTCATGCAGGTAGGGCTATACATGAAAAGAACTTAAATGATTAATAAAAATTAATAAATAAATACATTTGTTCCAATTTGGGAATATTACAGAAAATCGAATTAGTTAAAGTTAATGTAAATTTAAGAAAATTTTTATACTTATTATTGCTGTAGTAGATAACAACATTTATACAACACGATTAGAATAAAATTGATTTAGCAACTGATTACTGCAGACAGTTGTTATTTCCTGCCAACAGTCAATACCGCCGTCGGAATCTCTCAGTAACTTTCAGCGTACACGGGTATAATGTACTCACTCAGTCTGTCAATCAGTCAGTAGGTCGCACGCATATTAACTCAAGGTTACTTCCGGCCAAGCCTGTTTGTACTCTTCTTTACAGTAAGCAAGTTTTAAAAACCTAATTAGAGGCTAAAAATTCCACCCATTCGAACCCGCGACCTCTGGCGATCCGTGCCAGCGCTCTTTCCAATTGAGCCAATGGGCGACTCACCGGCATCAGAGAAATTTCGAACCTCTTTACAATATTCCCTGTATTACGTACAGGCAGCGACATCTGGTTGAAGCAATTTGCAACACTTGCAGCCCTGAGTACCCACTTTGCAGTTAAGTTTTACGTCGGACGAATATTGTACAGAGAATTTTTTACAGAGAATATTGTAAAGAGGTTCGAAATTTCACCGATGCCGCTGAGTCGCCCATTAGCATGTCACTCGCTGTCACAGCCAGTTACTTAGTCGCAGCCATTCACTCATTCACTCCTTCGGTCAGACAGCCAGTCCCTCAATCACTCACTCAGTCACTCTTCGACTCGCTATCACGCTCAGAGTGCTTAGTGCGAGTTTGACAAATCCAATCGAATAACTTTACTACCGCGTTAATCGAGCATCGAGTAGTGAGTATGAGTAAGTTAACCGTTCGAACTGGCAATACGCTGTCACAGTAAAACTCGCACTCGCGTTTATTCGTGTTTTGACTGGTAAACGTGTTCACTTCTCAACGTAGACCATTACAACTCGCACTCAGCAATTTTAATTTCCATACTTGTCGCTAGGTGGCGCTTCCTCGATGCCATAGAAATATGAGTTTACGTTAACGCGATCGAGTAGTTAAAAAACTCGCACTAAGCACTCTGTTCCTCCCTAAGTCAGTCAATCAATCAGACACTAAACTTGTCGGTATCGTGAGACACGCGCGGCCGTGCAAGGCACAAACTCATTGCCTCGGGCGAGGCAGCGCTTTTGTCACTCCCAGTCAACAAGGTCATTATGGACTCATTTAATCAGTCAGTCAGTCACTCAGTAAGTTAACAGTAGCGTGTAACTCTATTAGCACTCAGTAACTCAATTAGGGACATTGACAACTTTCCTTTCCAAGAGTCGTATATGACTCAGAGGAGTGAATTGGAGCAAGTTCATGAAAACCTATTTAGAGGCTAAAACTTCCACCCATGCCAGGATTCGAACCCGCAACCTCTGGCTATCCGTGCCAGCGCTCTTCCAATTGAGCTAATGGGCGACTCACCCAAAATCTCACACAAAATGAAATTCAAAGTAGCGCAGAAGCTGCGGCTTAATGAACGTTACAATCCAAACTAGGTGTCCATTTCAAAATCTAGATCATTTTGGAGAAAAGATGCACAACAAAACTCCAATTGACCGTCTCAGTAGTCGGGAGAGGCAACGCCGTAGTTACTTCCAGCCAACAAGGTCATTATGGCCTCACTCCATCAGACAGTCACTCAGTGCCTCACTCACCTTGTCAGTGGCGTGGTGAGGCGCGCGCGGTACGAGGCGCAATGGCGTTGCCTCGGGTGAGGCAACACTGTAGTTACTTCTAGCCAATATCGTTATAATGGACTCACGCAATCAGTCAGTCACTCACTCAGTAATTGATCGTCTCAGTAGTCGGGCGAGGCAACGCCGTAGTTACTTCCAGCCAACAAGGTCATTATGGCCTCACTCCATCAGACAGTCACTCAGTGCCTCAGTCACCTTGTCAGTAGCGTGGTGAGGCGCGCGCAGCACGAGGCGTAATGGAGCTGCCTCGGGTGAGGCAACACTGTAGTTACTTCTAGGCAATATCGTTACAATAGCCTCACTCCATCTGACAGTCACTGTGTGCCTCACTCACCTTGTCAGTGGCGTGGTGAGGCGCGCGCGGCGCGAGGCGCATCCTGGCTGCCTCGGGCGAGGCAACGCGGTAGTTGTTTCCGGCCAGCACTGCTTGCACCGCGGCCGGATTCGTCGGCTTCAGCGCGTCCTCTCCCGACATACCTGCTTGGTAAGAAGATAAGATAATTAACACTAACATTAAAATTTACATACAGGCACATACATTGCTTCTGGCCCCACACTAGGATACCCTGTGCCGTGGGAACCAGAAACAACGACATCACAAACATGTGAACATCCAAGACTTGGGCTTTTTTTTGTCCCCAGCCGGGATTCGAACCTGGGACCTCTTGCATGGTAGGCAGACGCGCTACCGCTACGCCACAGAGACAAGATCATCAGATAACATCATTAGTTTAACTTGATCTGTTTCTGTATACTGTCGTAGTGAGGACGAGGGAGGCGCAAACATCGTGAGGAAACCCTAATGTCTGTAGAGTTAACACACCTCAGCGCTTGCTACGTAATGAAATGAAAAGGTTTTAAAAAACCTATTAAGAGGCTAAA
This sequence comes from Yponomeuta sedellus, assembly GCA_934045075.1. Taxonomy (NCBI): domain Eukaryota; kingdom Metazoa; phylum Arthropoda; class Insecta; order Lepidoptera; family Yponomeutidae; genus Yponomeuta; species Yponomeuta sedellus. The sequence continues at coordinate 6,153,051 of OW203750.1, forward strand.
AATTCCACCCATGCCGGGATTCGAACCCGCGACCTCTGGCTATCCGTGCCAGCGCTCTTTCCAACTGTAATTAGATAAGCTAAGATAATTAGATAAGACCATCAGATACCATCATTAGACAAGATAAGATAATTAGATAATATAAGATAATTAGATAAGATAAAATAATTAGATAATATAATTAGATAAGATAAAATAATTAGATAAGATAATTAGGTAAGATAATTAGATAAGATAATTGGGTAAGATAATTAGATAAGATAAAATAATTAGGTAAGCTAAGATAATAAGATAAGATTAAATTTACAATATGATTGTGCCCTGGGCGGAAACCTGTATCTCAGGGGCCAAGAAATACGTGTTTTAAATGTCTCGTTCTAGTTAGAACTTGAGATTTTTGCACTTAGATCACTGAGACAGAGAACAATTTTATTGTACCATCAGCCAGGATAGGACATTTGACTGTATAAAAAATAATGGTTCATTATAAAATACATTCTTTTTAATGCACTACCCTCTGCTAAGGACAATTTTAAAAACCTATTTAGAGGGTTACATTTTTTGTACGTAATACAGAGAGTATTGTAAAGCGGTTCGAAATTTCGCTGATGCCGGCACTCGCCAATTAGCTCAGTTGGGAGAGCGCTGGAACGGTTAGCCAGAGGTCGCGGGCTCGAGTCCCGGCACGGGCGGAATTTTTAGCCTATAAATAGGTTCTTAAGGTCTGTTCTCGCCTGCATCTGCAATATTCATTCATGAATCCATTCGTTCATCCATTCAAAGAAACAAACAAAATCCATACATTCATTTTTAGCCTCTAAATAGGTTTTTAAAATTTGTCCTTAGCACGGGTTAGTGCATTAAAAATAAAAATAGTATAATCATGTGGGTACAGTGATATCATTCCGATGTAAAACCTAACTGCAAAGTAGGTAGTCGGGGCTGTAAGTGATGCAATTTGCTTAAGCCAGATGTCGCTGCCTGTACGTAATACAGAGAATAGTGTAAAGAGGTTCGAAGTTTCACTGATGCCGGTGAGTCGCCCACTGGCTCAATTGGACGAGCGCTGGCACGGATAGCCAGAGGTTGCGGGTTCGAATCCCGGCATGGGTGAAATTTTTAGCCTCTAAATAGGTTTTTAAAATTTGTCCTTAGCACGGGTTAGTGCATTAAAAATAAAAATAGTATAAAATTCATACATTCATTAATTCATTCGTTCGTTCCTTCGTTCGTTCGTTCATTCATTCATAACTAGTACAGGTATCAACAACCCCTTAGCATTAGCATATGAAATAATTAAACTAAGCTTAGCCCGTATTTAAACACTTCTTATGGTCAATACACTTATTATTATTCTTCACTCATTCAAATGCCAACTGTCTATCGCAGCAATTCAATACAGTCAGAAAGACCCTAAAATGCACTCACTGGAATCCGGAAGCAAGTTCTTGAACAGCGGCGAATCGCCATAGGGACGGGCGGCCAAGCACAGGATCTGCTCGTGGACGTTGCCGGCCGGCGCGGCGCCGGACAGGTTGTTACTGGAGCAATGAGCGTTAACAGGTAATAATAATAAGGGCTCTGCACGATGCTGTCTTACCACCGGGTACTGACAGAATAACAGCCTTTTTTCATTTGCCACACCCACAATGGTCTGTTGATTATTATAATGTGTTTGTTTGTTTTCTTCTTAAATGCTGTACATTCTGCTGATTTTGTGTTGTTCTTGTACATGTGTGTGTGTGGAAGTGTTAATAAATTTTTCATTTATCTATCTATGTAATAATAAATATTCATGGACTTATTACACAGATCTCGTTAGCCCTATACTAAGTACAGCTAAACGACTTGTGTTATAGGTGCTAACTCGACGATAGATTTAATACAATAAATACATAGATAACATCCAAGGCCCGAGACAAACTAGAAGAGTTCGTTTCCTAGTTTGACCCGGCCGGGGATCGAACCCGAGACCTTCGGTTTTACAGTCAGCGTGCCAAGCCGCTGCGCCACCGAGGCCGTCCAGGTTATTAGACAGTATTAAGAAAAAGTATCGATATCAACCCTTGTAAGAACAGTACGGGCCTTCCGCCACGCCAGGTTCGCTGGAACAAATCTCTTACAGAGATAAGCTCGCCTTTGTACATGTTATTTTATTTATTTAATTTTATTAGGAAAACTAACAGCTTACATAATATAACATATAGCCGTATTCACTCGTGGCCTAGTCGAACCAAGTGATTGGAATGGATCACTTGAGTTAAGCAAAAATCTTGTTCGATATCAACCCTTGTATATCTCCTGCCGAGGCACGGGTCTCGTCCCGCATCACAGGAAGGTTAGGCCATACTCCACCACGGGGGCCAAGTCCGGGTTGGTGGAGGATTGGTTAGAATCAATAATTTGATTCTAACCGATGCAGGAAGAGACGCGTGCCCCAGCAGTGGGGACATACGGGGGTTGATATAGTATCGTCGTAAGCCTGCAGTTAAGTTTTTGTCAGTTCATAACGGGGGGCCGGCCCCAAAATAGAATGGGAAAGAGCCAGGCATAGAAGACGAAGAGGGAGAAGTACTACACAAGAAATAAGTCTCGCGGATGTACCTGCGCGATGACCAAATTTTGGATGTGCGGCAAGTTGATGGACCAATCAAATAGTTTCATTTTATGGCAGGTCGCGCGCCTTTGTTGCTATTGGTTGAGTCAACGTCATCGATGCAGGTGACTATTAAGTAGTTTGGCAATATTAGCGTGAGCGAAATAGGTAGCGCTACTGCGGCAATCAATTCTGCACCTTAACCGTATCGGTTAGAGATCATGTTGAATGTACTTATAGCTTCGGGTACTTTCGTTCCACTTCTTCCTAGTCTGCGCGAACGTAGATTGCCGAAGGGACTTTTATGATGTGTAGTACTGTACGAAGAAGCCGAAGCTACTCACGCCTGCATCGGTTGCCCCAACCCAAGAGAACCGCCCAGGTTCAGCCCGCCGCCCAAGCCTCCGCCCAGAGTAGTGTTTCCTGGAAATCAATATCATCATTATTGATCATTTTTAGCCTCTAAATAGGTTTTTAAATTTGTCCTCACCACAGGTTAGTGGATTAAAAATAATATTATCATGTGGGTACAGCGATATCATTCCGATGTAAAAACCTAACTGCAAAGTAGGTACTTGGGGCTCCAAGTGATTGGAAATTACTTCAGCTGCCTGTACGTAATACAGAGAGTATTGTAAAGAGGTTCGAAATTTCACTGATGCCGGTGAGTCGCCCATTAGCTCAGTTGGTAAGAGCGCTGGCACGGATAGCCTATACATAGGTTTTTTAAGTTGTCATTAGCACGGGTGCATTAAATGCATTAAAAAGAAAATAATTAAAATAAAACTGGTTATGTAAAATATGCGGTGGAAGATTTGCCGCTCAGTATGGTGTCAAATTGAACTCTATAGAATTGGTTTGGGGACAAGTCAAGGGTAATATCGGAAGAAACAGTAAAAGCTTTAAAATGAATGAAGTCAAAAAACTATTTGAAGATGGCTTAAATTTAGTGACATCTCAACGCTGGGCGGACTATATAGAGCACACGAAAAAGGTTTAAAATAGCGAAATTAGATCATTTGACTGACGATGTCGTAGATACATATATAATTCATGTAAGCGATTCAGATACTACTTTAATATCGTCCGATTCAGAATACAAGAACAGAACCTAAAACGTCTTATTTTATTCTAAATTCTGTTTGATTTTGATGTAATATAAAATCAATAATTGAAATGAAACTATATTCTCACTAATCATTGCATTTATATTATTAATATTGGGTTTTCAGGCTTGCCAATCATGAGGCTTTAAATTCGGATTAAGCAGAATAAAGAAAAAAAAAGAGATGTCATGAGAATATTTAAATTTATTCATCCTGTTAAAATTATCTCATAAATAATACTTCCGTGATTTGTCATCAACGACAGTACTAAGAAAATAATTGATTATGTTGTTAAATCTATCGACTAAAGCACATTTTTCACTAACACGATGATTCTATCTGTCAATTTACTGACTAAGTTGGTGGGCTGAACTAAAGTCTGTTAGCTTTTATAGAATCGCGATATAGAATCGGATATACCTATTCGTAATAGAAATTTAATGAAACTTAAATTTCGAAATCAGAACTCGTTCATCAGCACGAAAACCGGCGAAAACCGAAGCCTACTCTAGAGCCCGAGGTATATTTACATACAAGATATATACATGCACGCGGTTTTTTATACATGTTAGCTAGAAACAAGTACCTGTATTGAAGTTGAGCGTCGGTGCGGTCTGTCCTCCGCCAAATATGGACGGTCCCGAGGTGGAGAGGGAAGGGAACCCGGTACCTCCGGGCTTCGCCTGGAACGAGGTGCCCAGCCCACCGCCTAGACCACCGCCTGTAAGAGACACCGTAAAAGATTAAGCTATAATTAAAAAATAAAATTAAGCTGGAGTCGCCCATTAGCTCAGTTGGATAGAGCGCTGGCACGGATAGCCAGAGGTCGCGGGTTCGAATCCCGGCATGGGTGGAATTTTTTGCCTCTAAATAGGTTTTTAAATTAAGCTATAACTTAATTATATTCTTTTTAATGCACTAACCCGTGCTAAGGACAATTTTAGAAACTCTCTTAACTTGTCTCATTTTTAAAATTGACTCTTTCCTAACTCATGTGCACTGTGGACGACTTCGACGTATTTTTACGGTGACACTTTCCCAATTCGCCTCGTTTTTAACACGCCGTTTTTTGGCGCAAGTAACTAGCAATGAAACAACAAACATCAACAAGGCTTATCAATCATTCAAGTAGGTTTTAATCGATCGCCCGGAGGGATCTCAACTACCAAGCTTAAGGTTAAAACAGCGACTAAGCAAAACATCAAGTTTTACTTGAAACGAATCAGGAAGGAATCAAGTTAGGAAAGAGACAAGTTCAAAGCAGAGGACAAGTAAGAAAATGAAATGAAATGGTTTTATTCAAAAAAGCACAGAAACTGCGGCTTAATGAACGTTACAATTGAAACTAGGTGTCCATTTCAAAATCTAGATCATTTAGGAGAAAATATGTCCAAAAACCTCCAAACTTAGTCTTTTCAAAAGTCCTTAATTAACATAGTTTACATAATTATTATAAAACATAGAACTCATACATTGTACTGGCTGTAATTCCAGACCGCGTTGTCATCCAAATAATCCTTTACGTTATAGTAGCCCTTTTGGCACAAAGTGTGCTTAACATATTTTTTTAACCGCGATTCAGGCAAGCTTAATGGAAAGTTAAACAAGAGACGAGAGTTTGGAAAGAGTAGAGTTTAACAAAATGTCAAAGTCGTCCGGAGGGTATGAGAGGCTTGCCAGTCAAGCGAGACGGCATGGCAGGTGTGACTCACCGAGCCCAGCGCTGGGCTGCGTGGCGCCAAAGCCGAAGGCGGGGGCGGCGGCCGGCTTGAAGCTGTTGTTGAATAAGGAGCCCGTAGTGGACGTGGTCGCGCCGAAGCCTGTAGTCCCGGTGCCGAATGCTGTGGGCAAAGACACTCGACTGTGCAATCAAAATCCAAAACACTGGATTCACTGCTACTTAGTTGCATTGTGAGGCAACCGGGAACGGGAGTGGTAGTATTTGTTGAAAATTACTCGAGATGCTTATACGTTGTTATATATTAAAGTAAAGGTACGAGGGGCGGCTGAAAAATTTTGAGCCTAAGTACTTCTAAGAGTCACTAATGACTCGCAATGTGCATCACTAATTGCGCGTATTCTAAGTAGTATAAATACCAAGTTTCATGTCATTATCATCATTACGCTTCTAGTAATTGAACATTAAACAACACCATGTCTGAGTCATCCGCGCTTTGCACGAAATTGGAGTACAGAGCTGTCATAAAATTCCTCACCAAGAAGAACAAAACGCCGACAAAAATATTTGAAGAAATGTCTGCAGTTTATGGGGATTCACCTTCATTTGCCACCGTAAAACGTTGGACACGTGAATTCAAACACGGCAGGGAGTCGCTCGAAGATGATCCCAGGTCAGGACGTCCAAACACCGCCGTTACCGAAGAAAATATTGAAAAAGTGAAAAACCTTGTTCTCGAAGATCGGCGAATCAAGATGTGGCAGATAGCTGAATCCATAGGCATCAGCAAGGAGTGAATTGGTGACATTTTGCACAATCATTTGCACATGAAATAGGTGTGCGCGCGATGGGTGCCAAAAATGCTCACGCCACTGGACAGGCAGCGTCGAGTCACAACTTCGAAGGAGTTTTTGGACATCTGTGGCGATAATCCTGACGATGTTTTTTCTCGCCTCGTCACTGTCGATGAAACATGGATCCGGCAGTACGATCCGGGGTCAAAACAAGAGTCAATGCAATGGATAGCAAAGGGAGAAAAGCCGCCACGGAAATTCAAAGTGGAAAGATCGGCTTCCAAGCTCATGGCCACTGTTTTTTGGGATTGCGAAGGAATTTTGTTCATCGACTACCTTCCCAAAAATACTACAGTGAACGGAGACTATTACGCCGTATTGTTGACAAAAGTCCGTCAAGTGGTTGTCGAGAAAAGGAGAGGCAAACTGGCGAAAGGAGTCCTGTTTTTGCAGGACAATGCGCCCGTGCACACTGCCCGAGTTGCGAGACGTGCCCTCGCCGAAACAGGATTTGAAGAAATCAACCACCCACCCTACAGTCCAGACCTGGCTCCTAGTGATTATTTCCTTTTTTCAAATTTGAAAAAGGACTTCCGAGGACGAAGATTTTCCAGTGACGAAGAAATGAAGGCGGCCGTAAACGAGCATTTTGAAGGCAAAGACGACGAATATTTTTTTACCGGGTTAAAAGCTCTTTTAAACAAATGTAAGAAGTGTATTGAAATAGAGGGAGATTACATTGAAAAATAATTTTTTTATACATTTCTATCAGCATTTTTAATAACTTAGGCTCAAAACTTTTCAGCCGCCCCTCGTAGGTACCTCGGTGCTCTTACGACACATGCTGAGTCGGGACCATTTTAGGGGCTCAATACTTTGAACACTAATTAATATTGCCGTCACGTATATATGTTTTAAAAATTCAATTTTACTGTTTTATTTTTTGTTGTTAAATTAAAAAGAATATCTTATTTTTCTTTTTGGTACATATTTCTGTTTAGTTTAAAACTTTATTTAGTTAAATGTCTTGTATTTCTGTTTGTTCACTATGTTTTGTTTTGACTATTGTGTCACTATTCATCACTATTTTTTTGGGCGGTAGATGTCAAAAAGTAAACAATTTAAAATTTTGCTGCTATTATAATTTTATTTTAAAATATAATAAAAGTGGAATTCACTGCTATTTACATGCTGTAATAACTGTTAGTAGACTTTTACCTGCCAGCAATTCATTTCATCCAGAAAGGACCACCTTTTTGGAAGTGGACTAAGACATTTGGCACTGATACATTTGAGATACATATTCACCTCCACAACACTACACTTCACTATGGAATCTATAAAGGAGTCCTTAGAAGATATGACGGTGCTATTTAATAGCAGAATGGCGGTATTCGTCGGTCTGTTGTCTGCAAGAGATCACTTTTAGTGATAAGGCCGCCGCCTGTACTCTTAGGTTAAGAAATATCCGTGTAATTTCTATTTTTATGTACAATAAAGTGTTCTCTATCCATCTATCTATCTATCTATCTATCTATCTATCTATCTATCTATCTATCTATCTATCTATCTATCTATCTATCTATCTATCTATCTATCTATCTATCTATCTATCTATCTATCTATCTATCTATCTATCTATCTATCTATCTATCTATCTATCTATCTATCTATCTATCTATCTATCTATCTATCTATCTATCTATCTATCTATCTATCTATCTATCTATCTATCTATCTATCTATCTATCTATCTATCTATCTATCTATCACTAAATATATGTTCTTATCTATCTATCTACCTATCTAAAACGGAACAGAATTAAGCTACTCCCATTACCATTATGTACCATTCATTGCCTTTGTTTTCTAAGTTATGTACCTTTGTGTAGTTATAGTAGCAAAAAGTACTATTTCTCGTTCAGCCCAGGTCGTTATCTGAGTGCTTAGTGCGAGTTTTTTAACTACTCGATCGCGTTAACGTAAACTCATATTTCTATGGCATCGAGGAAGCGCCACCTAGCGACAAGTATGGAAATTAAAATTGCTGAGTGCGAGTTGTAATGGTCTACGTTGAGAAGTGAACACGTTTACCAGTCAAAACACGAATAAACGCGAGTGCGAGTTTTACTGTGACAGCGTATTGCCAGTTCGAACGGTTAACTTACTCATACTCACTACTCGATGCTCGATTAACGCGGTAGTAAAGTTATTCGATTGGATCTGTCAAACTCGCACTAAGCACTCTGGCGTGGCGGAGGAAACTTACTGTTCCTTGTTCAGACAGAGTAGTTACTGTGGTGGCAGAGGGAACGTACCGTTCTCTATTCAGCCCGGGTCGTTACTTGGTGCGGGTAAGGCACATACTGTTCCCTGTTCAGCCCGGGTCGTTACCTGGCGTGGCACAATGCACATACTGTTCCCTGTTCAGTCTGGGCCGTTACCTGGCGTGGCGCAAGGCACATACTGTTCCCTGTTCAGCCCGGGTCGTTACCTGGCGTGGCACAATGCACATACTGTTCCCTGTTCAGTCTGGGCCGTTACCTGGCGTGGCGCAAGGCACATACTGTTCCCTGTTCAGCCCGGGTCGTTACCTGAGGTGGCGCAAGGCACATACTGTTCCCTGTTCAGCCCGGGCCGTTACCTGGCGTGGCGCAAGGCACCGTTCCCTGTTCAGCCCGGGTCGTTACTTGGCGCGGGTAAGGCGCGTACTGTTCCCTGTTTAGACAGAGTCGTTACCTGTCGTGGCGCAAGCCACTGTTCCCCGTTCAGCCCGGGTCGTTACCTCGCGTGGCGCAAGCACCGTTTTAGCTTCGGTTAGACAAATTCTCCTTAAGTTACATAAATCATTTAAACACGCACTCACTGCTTGCACTTCAATATCCTGCGGGATTTGTTGGTGAAAGAGATATCAACTGTGATCTGGCAATACCTCCTATCTCATTTTTATGGACAAACAAAACACTAAACTTTTTGTCTTCATTGCGTCATAAAGTCGAGCTTTACCGAGCCTTATTGTTAGATATTGACATGTTTAAAAATTCACACGTAAATTGACTTCATTCAACTTCTCGTATCGTATTTTTGCCTATGGAATGTAAAACATGTTTTTGTCATCACTGTAAAGTTGACAAATTGGAGATAGGACGTATTGCCAGATAACAGTCGATTATGTTGGAGCGCACCTGGCGTGGTGGCGGGGAAGGCGGGCGCGGCGCTCTGCGGCGGGCGCGGCGCGAACAGGCCTCCGCCGGACATGTTCCCGAAGGCGCCCGGCGCGCCGCCGAACCCGCCCGCCGCCGGCTTGGCGCCGAACAGGCCCGTCGACTGCTGCCGGGAGAGAGAGAGAGGGGCGTATAATGTGTCCTACTATGCTACAGAGATCACAGACCCGTCGACTGGCCGGGAAAGACAGAGAGAGAGGAGAGTTTAATGTATCGTACGTGAGGTTATGTATGTCTGTATATGTACCATCCTACAGAGGTTACAGGCCCGGCGACTGCTGCCGGGAGAGAAAGAAAGGCGTTTAATGTGTCCTACTATGCTACAGACATAACAGACCCGTCGACTGCTGCCGGGAGAGAAAGAAAGGCGTTTAATGTGTCCTACTATGCTACAGAGATCACAGACCCGTCGACTGCTGCCGGGAAAGACAGAGAGAGAGAGGCGTTTAATGTGTCCTACTATGCTACAGAGATCACAGACCCGTCGACTGCTGCCGGGAGAGAGAAGGATACAGGCGTTTAATGTGTCCTACTATGCTACAGAGATCACAGACCCGTCGACTGCCGCCGAGAGTGAGAGAGGGGCGTTTAATGTGTCCTACTATGCTACAGAGATCACAGACCCGTCAACTGCTGCCGGGAGAGAAAGGCGTTTAATGTGTCCTACTATGCTACAGAGCTCACAGACCCGTCGACTGCTGCCGGGAGAGAGAGGGGCGTTTAATGTGTCCTACTATGCTACAGAGATCACAGACCCGTCGACTGCTGCCGGGAGAGAGAGAGGGGCGTTTAATGTGTCCTACTATGCTACAGAGATCACAGGCCCGTCGACTGCTGCCGGGAGAGAGAGAGGGGCGTTTAATGTGTCCTACTATGCTACAGAGATCACAGGCCCGTCGACTGCTGCCGGGAGAGAGAGAGGGGCGTTTAATGTGTCCTACTATGCTACAGAGATCACAGGCCCGTCGACTGCTGCCGGGAGAGAGAGAGGGGCGTTTAATGTGTCCTACTATGCTAAAGAGATCACAGGCCCGTCGACTGCTGCCGGGAGAGAGAGAGGGGCGTTTAATGTGTCCTACTATGCTACAGAGATCACAGGCCCGTCGACTGCTGCCGAGAGAGAGAGAGGGGCGTTTAATGTGTCCTACTATGCTAAAGAGATCACAGGCCCGTCGACTGCTGCCGGGAGAGAGAGAGGGGCGTTTAATGTGTCCTACTATGCTACAGAGATCACAGGCCCGTCGACTGCTGCCGGGAGAGAGAGAGGGGCGTTTAATATAGCCTGTTTAGAATAAAAGTTTGATTTTGCAACGCACCCATGACGGGCGGAACCACTTGACATCTGTCAGATGAGCTGAAAAACTTGCCCTCTTGTTTATTGGTTGTTAAACGTTTGATTTCCCAAAATTGTGTGGCAATTAGATTGCCGGGCTTATATAATCGCGTGAAGTGCAAGATGAGTTCAGGGACGGATCCCAGTGTTGACATTGTTGTGGTCGGGCGACGGATCGCCCAAAATATTGCATATTTTAGTGGAAACGTGGTGCCGTGAAAGTGCACTGAAGGTATAGCTTTCTGGGGAAAGAGCTCTTGGGATAGACGGGGAAGTCTAGGCATCCCCAAACCTCTCAGTGCACCCATCCCGAACGGCGCCGACTGCCAAGTCGAGAGGCGTCGACGAGGACAGACTTTATAAGTGCCTTCTTTTCTCTTTAGTTTTTAAGTATTACCCAACATAGCCTACTATCCTACAGCGAAGGTGATCTGTCAGGATCTTGGCAAGTGGCAGTCCCTGGTCTCTGCCTACCCCTCTGGGATACAGGCGTAAAGTTATGTATGTATGTGTATGTGCTATCCAACAGAGATTACAGGCCCGTCGACTGCTGCCGGGAGAGAGAGAGAGAGAGGCGTAAATTTATCCTACTATCCTACAGAGATTATTCTCTTAACTGGATTAATCCTAGCCTATTTATTTACGCAGAACCACGAAATACCGACGTACAAACCGACCAAACAAGCGACCAAAACCAAAACTTGTTACTCTTTCAGCTTAAGTTACATAAATTCAGCTTAAGTTACATAAATTCAGCTTAAGTTACATAAACTCAGCTTAACCTTTATAAATTTAGGTTGAGTTACACAAATTCAACGTCGTAATCGTCAGGCTATAGGTATTAGTCCACTGCTGGACATAGCCCTCCCCTAAAGAGCGCCACATAATAATTCAACATAATTTACAAAAAATCAGCTTAAGTTATATAAAATCAAGCTTAAGTTACCGGCTCCATGCTGAACAGACCCGTCGACTGCTACCGGGAGAGAGAGAAAGAGAGGCGTTTACTAATCCTATTATCCTACAGAGAATAAATAACTTGTTACTCTTTCAGCTTAAGTTGGATAAATTTAGCTTAAGTTACATAAACTCAGCTTAAGTTACATAAATTCAGCATAAGTTACACCAATTCAGCTTAAGTTACGTAATTACAGAGGCGTCGGGAGCTGCCACGAAACCAGCTTTATGTAACTTACGCCAATTTAATTAATTAGTAATGGATTGAATTGAGTGTTTTTGTCATTTCATATTTGTAATTTATGTCCGTAATACTGTTTTGTGTATCTAATAAATAAATTAAATAAAAATTTACTGCACGCTTTTTAGGATTCAGTGTCATACCTGATTTTGTGTGGTGGCGCCGAAGCCGAAGGCCGAGGTGTTAGCGCCAAAGGCCGGCGCCTGCGCCTGAGTCGTGGTCGTACCGAACAGGCTGGTGGTTCCTGCGAATGTACAGTTCAATATGTAAACGAAGTTTTTTTTATTAACATACAGGCACATACATTGCTTCTGGCCCCTGAATACCCCTGGCCCCACACTAGGATACCCTGTGTCGTGGGAACCAGAAAAAGCGACATAAGGCTGGGCGCATGTTGAGACGCAGGCGACGCAGCACAGCGCAGTGCAGACCTTGAAACTTGTGGAATGCAATAAAGTATTGAGTATTGATTTTGTAAAGCATCGAACGTCATTGAGCTACGTACACTGCGGCGCAGGCACGCGCGACGCAGACATGTGTCTGTCCTGCTCTGCGTCTCGTTGTAGTGCCGGCACAGATTTCTGCGCGACGCGTGCACGTCGAGGCGTGTTTACTAACAATTTTGTTGCAATGACAGAACATTTAATTAAATTAGTTCGCTGTGAACCTTGTTTGTAGGATGATTTGTATCATACAAACAAGGTTCACAACCTTGTTTTTATGATACAAATCATCCAGACTATTAAAAAAATACACTGAAAGAGTTATTATGGGTGAGAATTGCCAAGGAATGGAGCGAATAGTTGCGTCGCAGCATGCGGTGGGGGCCTATGTCTCCCTCAACTGCCCTGCACTGTACTGAACTGTGCTGCGTTGTGCTTCGTCGTCGATTTTGTAGTGGATTGGACATGGTTTTTAAATGGAGTAGGCTCGTCCTGCACCTATACCATCCAGACAGCTTAGTCGGCCTAGCCCACAGGAAAGAACAGTCCCCGTTTATAGGCTAGATCTGTTAGAGGATTAGTAAACTATTTGGTGTGCTAGGCTTCGCTAAAATGCCAATGTCATTGATTATCTGTTCCCGTCGGTCTCTCGGTTGTTTCACTGAAAATATATTGCAATCCGTGCGCTTATCACCGATCCCTGGCTTTCCTTTATATAATACAATTAACCAACAAGATGAAAAATGTTTCGCCCAACACACCTGGAGTAGAAGTGGCGCCGAAGGCCGGCTTGGCGGCGCCGAAGAGCGAGGGCGCGGCGGCGGGCGGCTGCGGCTGGCCGAAGGCGAAGGCGCCGCCGGAGCCGAAGGCCGAGCCGCCCGCGCCGAATACCGAGGGCGCGGCCGCCGCCGACGTGGCCGGCTGGCCGAACGCCGCTGCGGGTTGAGATACCATAGTACCAGAGATAGGCATGACGAAAGATTTTTAAATCCCCTTCCATAATGTGACGACACATTTATTATTTACGAAAGAGCAATTTTTCTAAAATTAATTTAATCCTTTGGAAAAACAGCTTGGAGTGGCAACGAATCTGACGTCACTCCTAGTTAAACAATAATCAAATGTGTCTATGCGCAGCCAAGAAAGTAAACAAAATTTGAGTATTTTGAACCGTCCGTTTTTTCGAACACTTATTACCTGAACCTCTTTAAGATGCGTGTCAACAGGCTTCTTCTGGGCAAACTCGATCCATCCTATACCTCATCTTAATCCTAGATAGAGGTCAAGATTAAGCCCATTTATTATTTAAAAAAATCTAGAGACTATAAAATGTTGTACAGTGCATCCAAACATCAATCTAAATGCGTAACCACTAGAAGTCACAACAAAGCACGGGTGAAGTTAACCGGTTATAATCTTTAATTTTATTGAAAATAATGGTAGTGGCCTTTTGCCCGAGCGCTTCCGTGCCGTTCAGGTGCGTCACAAGGCACGTTAAGCCGTCGGTGCCGGCTGTCCTGTGAAGGCAGTCGTTAAGCCATGTCGGAAGCCTTACAGACAGCTAGATAAATTCTGTCAATAAGCCTCACCACTGTCTTACAATCCTCCACCAACCCGGACTTGGCCCCCGTGGTGGAGTATGGCCTAACCTTCCTGCGATGCAGGAAGAGAACCGTGCACCGCAGTGGGGACGTAGAGACTTGTTATCATGCCTAGTAAACGAAATAAATAGACATATTTAGAGGCTAAAAATTCCACCCATGCCGGGATTCGAACCCGGCCACCTCTGGCTCCACCATCACCACCACCACCATCCGTGCCAGCGCTCTTTCCAACTGAGCTAATGGGCGACTCACCGGCATCAGTGAAATTTCGAACCTGTTTACAATATTATCTGTATTACATACAGAGATTTTTAGCCCCTAAATAGGTTTTTAAAATTGTCCTTGGCACGGGTTAGAGCATTAAAAATAAAAATAGTATGAAATAAAGGTCAAAAACTCACAGCTCCCCCCAAACAGGGGCTTCGCCCCGCCGAAGACCCCGGCGCTCGCGGCCCCGCCCTTGCGGCCGGCCAAGTAGTCCTCCAAACGGAGCTCCTCCAGCGATTTCCCCTCGTACTCCTGTGGATTTGGGTTCCATTAATACTCAGCATCTTTCGAGGAGCCCTGGGGTGCCAGCGCCACCAAGGAAAATTAAATAAGAATCATAACTTGTTTAGTAATAATTTTTTTTCTAAAAGTAAACATCAAAAATATTAATTTCTTCGATATAGTATATTTCATTACAAGTGCGGAAAGGCTGTCATTGCAAAGAGTTCCGACAAACGTCTAATCGAGCCGAGGCGCAGCCGAAGGCGAGGGTTGACAGTCGGAACAAGTTGCAATGACGGTTCCGCACGTGTACTGAACGACTATTTTTAATACAGTTGCGAAAAAATGAATTTATTAAAATAAAATTATTTGGAAAATGGCGCCAACCGTAAAAGAATATAAGCAGAGATTTTTTTTTCGTCACCCATTCTGCTAGGCAAAGGAAACTATGCCCATACAGCCAAGTATTCAGTAGAATTTTTTTTATGGATATAAAATGAAAAAAAAATTAATGAGATGTAATGAAACCTAACTTAACTCATTCAATCAAATCATTAAATCTGATATTGAAACAAATTAGTAGCTCATAAAAACTTCTATGATTTTTTTTAGTAAAAACTGCATGGTTGGTTTTTCATTTTAATAGACATTATTTTGACAGTTGGGAAAGAAAACGCACGAGTGCGGGAAAGGTAAAAAAAAAGCACGAGTGTGTAATAGCCCACATCCCGCACGCTATACGTCCCTGCAATACGCCACTTCTTGAGCAACTGTATTAAAAAATATTTTTAAAACGTTCATAACACTAACGTACAGGCGCATATTATGTTCTAGTGAGGACTGACCTTCATGCAAGTGATGCAGTGATGCTTGATGCTGATGTTCTGCGACTGGCCGGACTTGACCATAACATCCGTGCCCACCACGGGGTTGTACTTGACGTGGGCCGTGCCCGACTGCTGCTGTTGCCCGAAGCCCCCTGCAGGTGAAATCACATTATTTTTATCTCATCATCATCGTCAGGCTATACTAGTCCACTGCTGGACATAGCCCTCCCCTAAAGAGCGCCACGTTATGCTATCATAGGGGGTAATGCCCATAATCTCCACGCTGGGCATGCGGGTTGGGATCGCAGTTCGGTGGAATTGTACTGCAGGGGGCGCTGCTGCCCACCCCCCCGGTTTGTGTCCCTTAGTCGCCTTTTACGACACCCGCGGGAAGAGTTTGGGTTGGTGCTGTTCTTTTTTTATTTCATTTTATCATAATAGGAAAACGTACAGTTGTGAACAAAACACATCGCGATTGTAACAATGAGTGAGAGCCAATTACAAGTTTTCACTTGTAGAAATATTTTAGAGGAAAAAAATTAAGTAAACAAATACACACTATTGGAAGGCCAAGGAGACGAAATAAAGAATGTAACAAACGGGCCGTTACTGAGTTACATTGCGATAGTGAGCGATTATTATCACTGTCCTTGTCACACGTGTGCGGTAATGGCGTCATTTGATCGTCGACAGCTGTCGTTGCGTATTTCGTGGTACAGGAAAACTTTCTGGTAGTTAGCCAGTGTCGGCTAGGTCTACCTCACGATGGGCTGGTTGAGAGAGCGGAATGGGAGGTGAAGTGAATGGACTTACTTGGTGATGGTGGATGATGGCTCGCTTTAGCAAAATGTCTATCACTTCACGAGAATTCGAGCACTTATCACGCGCGTATGTCACGAGAATGTGTGTGCAGATGGATGGATAAAAAATTAGTAGCGAGCGAGCGGCACGGGCGACGGCACCGGAACGACAGACTAATGAATGAATGACCACAGATTCATGATTACGTCGCGCGATCGATTCTCGCGCGAACACTTTCAGTTCCGCAGTTGTCAACATTTGGTGTCATCTAGATTGCATTCGAAGTGAGACAAGGACAATTTTCATAGCCATATTGACAACATGATTGATAATACTATGGATAGTTTTGTCATAAATACGGCTAATTCGTACTCTTCCGGTGAATCATGTTTGACTAATACAGACGACGGCGATTAGAATAGGGAATCCGAAGTTTGTATAACTATAATTTATTCAAATAAAAATAAATGTTTTGAACCCGTGGTACTTTATACTATTTTTATTTTTAATGCACTAACCCGTGCTAAGGACAAATTTAGATGCTAAAAATTTCACTCATGCCGGGATTCGAACCCGCAACTTCTGGCTATCAGCGCTCTACCAATTGAGCCAATGGGCGACTCACCGGCATCAGTGAAATTTCTAACCTCTTTACACTATTCTCTGTATTACGTACAGGCAGCGACATCTGGCTTAAGCAAATTGCATCACTTACAGCCCCGACTACCTACTTTGCAGTTAGGTTTTACATCGGAACGATATCACTGTACCCACATGATGGCACGGATAGCCAGAGGTTGCGGGTTCGAATCCCGGTATGGGTGAAATTTTTAGCCTCTAAATAGGTTTTTAAATTTGTCCTTAGCACGGGTTAGTGCATTAAAAATAAAAATAGTATAATCCGAAATTTGTGTAACTATAATTTATTCAAATAAAAATGTTTTGAACGCCTGATACTTTGTTTACATTCTTTATCTCGTCTCGTCTGTGTTTACCTTTTGTCTCAAGCTTCTATAAATAGGGTATACGTTTTACTGCGGGAAAATATCTTATTCCCATGGGAAAATCGACAAACCGCGGGTAACATCGCGGGGCGTTACTGGCTTGGCTTGACTACTGCCGTCTATTGACGGCAGCCGGCACCAACGGCTTAACGTGCCTCGCGAAGCACAGAGGAGGTCCTCTAGCTCAATATTATAATTAACTATCTGTGCCCCGCGCGCTCGAAGCGCTCGTGGCCTAGGCGAACCGAGTGATTGGAATCAATCACTTGGTTAAGCAACAACAGGCTCGGTCAGGTACGGAATGGGTGAGCGTCCCGTGACTAGTGGTATTTTTCCGAGCGCTTCCGTGCTTCGCAAGGCACGCTAAGCCGTTGGTGCCGGCTGTCATATAATGGCAGTCGTTAAGCCATGTCAGAGGCCTTATGGGCGGCTTGATAACTTCTGACAGTAAGGCCCGCCACTGTCATACAATCCTCCACCAACCTGGACTTGGCCCCCGTGGTGGAGTATGGCCTAACCTTCCTGCGATGCAGGAACAGACCCGTGCCCCAGCAGTGGGGACATACAAGGGTTGGTAAGGACGAACCTGTGGTGTTCCCGAACAGGCCCCCTCCCCCCATGCTGGTAGTCTGCTGCTGCCCGAAGAGCCCGGTGCCCGTGCTAGTCGCGCCGAACAGTCCGCCGCCCGTTGTGCCCGTGGTAGCCGTGCTGCCGAAACCGAAGCCTGAGGGGAGGATAGACAGATAGAATATTCTCTATTGCATGGTACACCGGGGATTACATGAGAGACTTAAAAAATAACAGTACAGTACAAGTGGCGGCCTTATAACTTAAAGCAATTTCTTCCAGACAACCATGGGGAATCACATAACATAGCCTGAAGAAGACGAAGAAGAACCATGGAGAGTAAACATAAACTCAATTTTTTTTATTACATCATCACCTCACACTAATATTTTAAATGCGAAAGTTTGTGAGTGTGTATTTTTGTTACTTCTTCGCGTCTAAACGGCTGGAGCGAATTAATAAAATTCGGTATACCACTACCGCTAGGTATTTTTTCCCAGCGCTTCTGTGCCTCGCAAGGCACGCTAAGCCGTTGGTGCCGGCTGTCATGTAATGGCAGTCGTTATGCCATGTCAGAGGCCTTGCGGGGCGGCTTAATAACTTCTGACAGTACGGCCCGCCACGGTCTTAAAATCCTCCACCAACCCGGACTCGGCCCCCGTGGTTGAGTATGGCCTAACCTTCCTGCGACGCAGGAAGAGCCCCGTGCCCCAGCAGTGGGTACACACAAGGGTTAATATCGAAACGACGTGGCAGGCAATGAGATCCATCGGAGCTAAATAAAGGTGTATCCAAATTACAACGGGCTGAGACGGTGCCGTCGAATGAGGCGAGTTTTAGTCATCTGCGATGAATTACCTCACAAATCCTATTCTCTCGTCTTACAAGTATACGGAGTATTCTTTTTGCACGACCCTGGAGGGTGTAATATGTGGATAAACCCGTGCCCCAGTAGCGGGGCACACGCAAGGGTGGATATCGCAGTAGTGTTCGCAGTTTAGTGTTCTTTTATTTTTTTATTTTAATGTTTTGCAAACCTATTTAGAGGCTAAAAATTCCACCCACGCCCGGATTCGAACCCGCGACCTCTGGCTATCCGTGCCAGCGCTCTATCTAACTGAGCTAATGGGCGACTCACCGGCATCGGTGAAATTTCGAACCTCTTTACACTATTCTCTCTATTACGTACAGAGTGTATGATGCCGGTGAGTCGCCCATTAGCTCAGTTAGATAGAGCGCTGGCACGGATAGCCAGAGGTCGCGGGTTCGAATCCCGGCATAAGTGGAATTTTTAGCCTCTAAATAGGTTTGCAAAATTGTCCTTAGCACGGGTTAGTGCATTAAAAATAAAAATAGTATAATTATTTTAATGTTATTTAGTAATCTGTGTCTCAAGTTTGCTTTGTGAATGTTGGCTGTAGTGAATGTTTTTTTCTTCTTCTTCAACACGTTTCGCTCACCAGCAGGCTTAGCGCCGAACGCCGAGGTGGTCTGCTGGGGCGTCGCGGTCGCGCCGAAGAGGCCGCCTCCCGTCGACGCCCCGCCGAAGAGGCTCGAGCCCGCCGTGCCAGACTGGCCGAAGGCGAAGCCGCCGGTCGCGCCGCCGCCGAACGAAGTAGCCGCGGCCGGCGCGGCGGACGCCCCGAAGAGGCCGCCCGTCGTCGACGTGTTGCCGAAGAAGCCTGGCGAAGGGATTTCGGGTCGAGTTGTTGAGGCGATATCAAAGTGTTCGCTCGGATAAGTCACACTCGGAAAGCAGACTTTCGAGTTGGAGTGACTGATGAGTTGCTGCAGCTTAAGTTACGAGTAATATTAAATTTTTGTTTTCTATTATAGTATTTTTTTTATGCAGGGTGAATTTTGGAGACGGATCAGTAAGGGCAGGTAACATAAACGTTATAGTTACAGGAATACGTTTTTTGGAGTTTTCCTCACACACACAAACACACACACACACACACACACACACACACACACACACACATACACACAAAGAGTGGAACAAGTAATAGGTGGTAGATTGTTAACCGAGAGAAGAATCAATTCCCGAGGTATTTCGACGCCCGAGCCCAGCGATGGCGGCTATAGTCCGAGTAGGAATTGATTCTTTTACCCGTGTTAAGCACTCTACTTTTTATTTCGAATATGAGGAAAATAAAAACTCATTTTTAATATTCAAATCATAGCTTAAAAGATTATTACCATTTTTTTTTTAATTCCGTCACAGATACATATAACAGATTATAGTGCGTTCACATTAACTTGACGCGTGAGAGAATTGGTAACAAGGACATAACATGTGAATTAGCTTTTGGACCTAATCGGAAGATGGTAAAACAAGCCCTCAATCCTTTTATTTTCCCCAAGTAATGGGAATGATTTCTTATTTAACATGGTAACAGTAAACATCTCAGTGCTACCAATTCTCTCACGCGTCAAGTTAATGTGAACGCACTGTAGTATCCCGCCAATACATGTCGACTTTTTAAATTTTAAATTTTGAACTCACCGCGTAATTATTGCGGCTTATTCCGCTCACAAGTTTGCGCTAAGTTCACACTGGCTGTTTAGAAACTCACATAGCCGCAGCATTTTTTTTAATAAGTTTTTTTTAAAAGTCTATTTATTACGTAACTCGTGAAGAGTTTTATGTAATAAATAGGCTTCTTAAAAAAAAACTTATTCGGCACCTAAGGGCCGGAACAAACTTTAAAAATAGAACTAGAGTCAGCTGTGAAAGCTGACCGTTGTTCTATTTTTTTTAAAGTTCATTCCGGCCCTTAGGTGGGAACTGGGAAGTAATTTGTGCGTGTTTTTCCCTCCTTATGGAGGGAAGCAGCATTTTCCACCCAATAATCAGTCCAAAACAACACTACTTTTCGAGTATAAGAAATGAAAAAGAATTTGTCTATTTGGGGAGCCTGTTTACGAGGGATGGAACGTGTGAAGGTGATATCGAAAGAAGAGTAAAAGCGGGACATGCTGGGGATGGTAAATGGCAAGTCGGGACACTCACTGCCCCCGGTGGCGGGCTGCGGCGCGGCGGCGGCGCCGAAGGCCGGGGCTGCCCCGAAGGCGCTCGTCGCGGCCGCGGGCTTGAAGCCGCCGAACGGGGAGGACGTCGAGGCGCCCGCGTTGAACGAGCCTGCCGGACGAAAGGTACGGACGTAACATTAGTTAGCTAGTCTTTAGGATTTTGTACTTGTTCCTTGTGCTTATAAGAAACATGGTTAGTTAGTTAGTTAGACGTGAGATTTCCGCATCTTAGCCTCATAGCTGGGCCATTGTACGTAGCGAGCGCTGAGGTACGCTAACACCTCAGACACTAGGGTTTCCTTACGATGTTTTCCTTCACCGTCAGCGAGTAGTATTGCTACTATAATTTCACAAATGTACATAACTTAGAAAACAAAGTCATTGGTACATGCCGGGGTTCGAACCCACGACCTCCCGATTGAGACGCTGGCGTTCTACACCACTCCGCTACCACCGCTCTCTAAGAAACATGATGTTGATAGATAGAATATTCTTTATTGCATGTACACCAGGGATCACATAAGAGACTTATAAAATAACAGTACAGTACAAGTGGCGGCCTTATTACTAAAAGTAATTTCTTCCAGACAACCATTGACGGAAAAGAAGAAACGGAAACTGAAATACGTGAAATAAGTGTTTAGCTGTTTATTTCCTATTCTCTAGTAATTCCGTGGAAACCTGCAATTGGCCTTACTATAAGTATTTTTGTATGTAATATTTTGTTTAGATTCGCTGTTGATTTTCCTATCAATAAATAAAATAATAAAAAAAAAAAAAAAACATTAGTTAGACTCGAGATATCCACACTTTGATTGAACTTGTTGTACATTTTGATAAAGTCCATGATTTTTTTTATTCACTGTAAAGTGATGCAATTTTAATGAATAAATAACAATAACAATGATTTTATTAAGCGCTAACTAGCGCCACCAATGAAATAAAAATACTAACTCGTTATATAATACGTTTTTATCTAAAAGTGAACAGAAGAAATCTTAACTCTAAGGCTGACATTCGGAGACGAAAACTAAGCTAAGATCGGTCTCAGAAATGTCAAAATATTAATATTTAGTACGTGAT
This sequence comes from Yponomeuta sedellus, assembly GCA_934045075.1. Taxonomy (NCBI): domain Eukaryota; kingdom Metazoa; phylum Arthropoda; class Insecta; order Lepidoptera; family Yponomeutidae; genus Yponomeuta; species Yponomeuta sedellus. The sequence goes on from OW203750.1 coordinate 6,174,834, forward strand.
TTTGACATTTCTAAGACCAGTCTTTGCTTAGGTTTCGTCTCTGAATGTCAGCCTTAGTCTGTATGGTTAAGATATATCTGTGTAATTTCCTTTTTTATGTGCTATAAAGTGTTCCCTATTTCTATCTATCTATCTATCTCTTTATCTCTATTTTAACAACTGTGATAATTCATTTTAGAATCTACAGTCTAGAACCTAGGATTAACAATCTAGGACTAATCGATTTCCGCCGTAACGGCCGTTTTTAGCGGAAACCGATTAAAGTCCTAGGATATTTATACTACATACCTACTAGGCTGTATGTTGTAAAAATAGTTACCATAGATCCTAATTATACTCGTGTTTACTTTTTGAAAAAAACGATATTAACAAGTTATGTGACTTGTCAAAAGCATTTGATTGCGTTGACCACAAAACTCTTCTTTTAAAATTAAAGCACTATGGTATAAACGGGAATAGCCTAAAACTTATGACATCATATTTAGAAGAAAGAAATTTAAAAACCTATTTAGAGGCTAAAAATTTCACCCATGCCGGGATTCGAACCCGCAACCTCTGGCTATCCGTGCCAGCGCTCTACCAATTGAGCCAATGGGCAACTCACGGCATCAGTGAAATTTCGAACATCTTTACACTATTCTCTGTATTACGTACAGGCAGCGACATCCGACTTAAGCAAATTGCATTACTTACAGCCCCGACTACCTACTTTGCAGTTAGGTTTAACATCGGAACGATATCACTGTACCCACATGATTATACTATTTTTATTTTTAATGCACTAACCCGTGCTAAGGAACAAATTTAAAAACCTATTTAGAGGCTAAAAATTTCACCCATGCCGGGATTCGAACCCGCAACCTCTGGCTATCCGTGCCAGCGCTCTACCAATTGAGCCAACGGGCGACTCACGGCATCACGGCATGGGTGAAATTTTTAGCCTCTCAATAGGTTTTTAAATTTGTTCCTTAGCACGGGTTAGTGCATTAAAAATAAAAATAGTATAGAAGGAAGAATTCAAAGAGCTGATATAAATAGAACTAAATCTTCAGGGTCAGAGGTCAGGATAGGAGTACCACAGGATCGATTTTGAGGCCGTTCCTCTTCGTCGTATATGTAAATGATTTGCCGTTCATGGTTCAAAATATGTCAGAGATAGTATTATTTGCAGACGACACGTCACTTATTTTCAAAATTAAGAGACAAGAAGATGACCTTGACAATACTAATGATGCTCTCTCTCTCAGGTACTAAACTGGTTAACGTCTAATAACTTATAGTTAAATTCAAAAAAGACAAAATGTATAAAGTTCACTCTACCAAATGTCAAAGTAGTTGACAGCAAAGTTATATTGGGAAAGGACAAACTAGACCTTGTCGAAGAGACTGTATTTCTAGGTATCACAATTGATGCAAAGCTTCAATGGGGTCCTCATATAGAAAAATTGCCAAATAGGCTTAGCTTTGCAGCATATGCTGTTAAAATAATTAGGGAACTAACTGACGTCGCAACTGCCAGGCTTGTTTATTTTAGTTACTTCCATAGTATCATGTCCTACGGCATACTATTGTGGGGACGGGCAGCGGACATTGAGACCATCTTCGTCTTGCAGAAAAGAGCGATCAGATTCATCTATAAGCTAGGCAGTAGAGATTCGTTAAGAGAATTCTTTAAAGAAACAAACATCCTGACAGTTGCCAGCCAGTATATCTATGAAAATATTATGTATGTCAGGAAAAATAGTAGCAACTTTAAAACTGCAGGTAGCCAACACAATGTAAATACTAGAAATAAACATAAACTTTTGATCCCAAGATTTAGGCTGGCAAAGGTCATCTTTCATGGGGCATTGTATACGCTTCTACAATAAAATCCCTGAAGATATATTAAGTTTGACTAAATCGCGGTTCAAAAAATTTGTAAATTACACTTTGTGCCAAAAGAGCCACTATAATATTAAGGATTATTTAGATGACAATGATGTCTGGAATTCAAGCATGTAAAATTCAGGAGTTTTGTAGAATCTGTGTAAATTCTGTTAATTAAGGAGTTTGAAAAGACTAAGTTTGGAGCATTTTTGTCCATTTTTTCTCCAAAATGATCCAGATTTTGTAATGGACACCTAGTTTGACTTGTAACGTTCATTAAGCCGCAGTATCTGCGCTACTTTGAATAAAACCTTTTTATTTCATTTCATATGATTTTTGTTCCATTGGTGGCGATAGTTAAAATTGCAGTTACCTAGGTAAGTATAGTTATCATAGGTAAGACTGCAAGTATAGTTATCACAGTTGTTAAATATTTATGATGTTCACTTTAAGAAAATAATGTAATAGCATTAAAAAGTTAAAATTACTTTGCTAAATTCCGCCAGAAATCCCACAAGCACCATGCGGTTAGCTAATGCACCGCCCTACCTCCCACTGTTTCAAGCAGAAGCAAGACACGAACACACCACCACCAACACCAATAGTTGAGTGTGAAAACAGCGAGGCTCCCAAATGCAAGTTTGCATTTGGCGGCAAACTTGCATTCGGAATTTTTAGCCTATTTAGAGGCTAAAAATTCCACCGAATTTTTAGCCTATTTAGAGGCTAAAAATTCCACCGAATTCTTAGCCTATTTAGAGGCTAAAAATACCACCCATGCCGGGACTCAAACCCGCGACCTGTGGCTAACCGTGCCAGCGCTCTCCCAACTGAGCTAATGGGCGACTCACCAGCCGGCATCAGTGAAATTTCGAACCTCTTTACAATACTCTCCGTATTACGTACAGGCAGCAACATCTGACTGAAGTAATTTGCATCACTTGCAGCCCCGAGTACCTTACTTTGCAATTAGGTTTTACATCGGAATGATATCGCTGTACCCACCTGATTGTATTATTTTTAATGCACTAATCCATGCTAACGTAAAACAAGTTATTATTATTGGTGGGGCTAGTTAGCGTTAAGGGAATCTGATAAAAATAACTCACCAAAGCCCGAGGTGTTGGCGCCAAAAGTAGGTTTTTGAAACATCCTGCCGGAATTTTGGGGGAGACCTCTCAATGTACAAAGTCAAATGCTGCAATTCGTCCACCTGCCTCTCTTACTCTGCGGCCGGTGTCAAATTGTGGGCATTGTGTCTTCTGAAAGAGAACAAGAAATATTATTAACTAGAAGACCCAGCGAACTTCGTACCGTCTAACAGTCGATTCTTTAATTTTTTTTTATTTTTCTCTCCGTAAGAACTCCGTAAGAATAGCGAAATCGGTAAGCGCAAATCTCGACAGCAGCTCTCGAGATTTGCGCTTACCAACACATTCAGCGATTCATTTTTATATTATAGAAATGTAAAAATTACTTTGCTAAATTCCACCAAAAATCCCACAAGCACCATGCGGTTAGTTAATGCAGAGCCCTCCCTCCCACTTTTTTTTTGCTTCTGCTTGAATTTGGCAAAGTAATTTTCACGTTTTAATGCTATCATGGATTTCCGCAAAGTAACGCCTGATTCCATACATTACAAGTAATATTATTTACTAGCTTCACATTCTCGGTCACTTTAATAAACATCTCTTCACAATAGGTGTTACAGATAGTCCTTTGTGCAGAGCGTGCATGGACGCGGAAGACACAGCCGCCCGTGCTGGTGGAATGCGCGGGGCTGGCCTCACAACGGACGGCTCTCCTTGGAAACCCAGGGACACTCAGGGAGGCCTGCAGTGACACTTGCAGGCTTCTGGCTTTCCTTGAGGGGCTGGGGTGGCAGGACTAAGGCTCCTTTGGGGACAACACCTTCCATTTCACGCAAAATAGGCTCATTTGCAGTCGAGTTGCGGAAAACCAAACAGTCACCCATACCAATACCAATAGCTTCACATTGACGGTGAAGGAAAACATCATGAGGAAACCTGAATGTCTGAGGCGTTTCTAGACATCAGCGCTTGTAGTCACAAATCAATAAGTATATCACTTATGGTGATTTAGCCCAGGTTTTTTTTCTATGTGTAGCATTAAATATGTGTTAACGAAAACATGTAAAAATAATGTGGGTTAAATCTACGTATTGTGGGTTTATGTTTCTGAGTAAGACATTCCAATTATGCTTTGACTCTTTTTATTAATCTTTATTTTAAATGAAAAGAACATTATAGGTAGCAATCTGCCCTGGATTTTTTTTTTGTCGTATCGGAACATTGAAGGAAATTATAATAAGATAGGTACTTATTAATTTTCTTTCAGTTAGAATTTACATTATCTGCCATTTAGTTAGGGGTTTTAGGGAGGACGCGGGGAGAGGGGGAGTGGTGGGAAACCCCCCGGAAAGGGGGAATCTGTAACCTAATAGGTTTTGAGAAAAAATAATAACAAATTTTAAAATTTTGAGTTAATGTTGGTAAATTTTCAATAACTTTATCACTAGAAGCCTTATTGTAGCTTAAATTTGAAACGATACTCTGTTATAATACATTATCACATCAGTTATAAACAAGAACCTGACATATAATAAGAAAATTAAGTTACAATGTTTTATTTTACTTTTAGTACAGTCAATCCAACAAAGTAAACTTTTTTACTGCCAATGTTTCGTCTCAAGTAACCAAGGGCGGCTTGAAAGCTTTTGACAGTAAGGCCCGCCGCTGTCTCACAATCCTCCACAACCCAGACTTGGCCCCCGTGGTGGAGTATGACCTAACTTTCCTGCGATGCAGAAAGAGACCTGTGCCCCAGCAGTGGGCATGTGGGCATGTACAGGGGTTGATATCGAACCAAGTATGTTATAATACAGATACAACTTATATTGGATTCATTTTAGTAAATGGCCAGATCCGTTTAAATTTCAAGTGTCAACTAAAGGGCAGATAAAGGAAAACTTTGCCTTTTATTTCTAAACCTGGGATATGAGACTCTAATAATTATGCAGTTGTACAATAGAATCATATTAGTCCGGTTATGGTAATCGTTTTATTCACACTATTGGTAGTCTGGTAACCAATCACATTGTAATGGTATAAGCTGTGCTACTTAACTCGGCGCCTCGCACGTTTCAATATTCTTCGCGTGAGATGTTTATTTCATTTGCGCGGGTTATACCCCTGGAATGACATTGTACTGCTATTGCTTTGAAGACTACCAAATTCAGGCAAATATCGACCATTGTCATGCTTATATTGTTCTATTGAAAAACTATGTAAGTATTAGACTCTAGGGCAGAGCGGTGGTAGAGGAGCGGTGTAGAACGCCGGCTTCTCAATCCGGAGGTCGTGGGTTCGAACCCCGGCATGTACCAATGACTTTGTTTTCTAAGTTATGTACATTTGTGAAATTATAGTAGCAATAGTACTCGCTGACCGTCAAGAAAAACATCGTAAGGAAACCCTAGTGTCTGAGGTGTTAGCATACCTCAGCGCTTGCTACGTACAAGGGTCCAACTATGAGGCTAAGTGCGGAAATCTCAGGTCTAACTAAAACTGTTAATTACTTTATAGTATTTTCTAAGGTTAACACGAGCAGTAGACATAATTAAAACTGTTTTTATACGGATTTATGCTCGTTTATTACGTTTGTAATAAACGAGCATAAATCTGTATAAAAACAGTTTTAATTATGTTAATTACTTTGTTGATTGACCTGATGGTATCCGGGCGGCCCTTTAAGTCAAAATGCCGCCAGGACTCTTATAACTCGAGGGTTGATATTGAATATGGGTGACTAATGAGAAAGGTATGCCCTTGTTTTCATTGCATGATAATAAACAATTGATGTGCAATATTGAAATAACGCAATATTGTGTGGCAATAGGCTTACCGAGGAATCTGAGGTAATTTGAGGTTAGCACATAACAATAATAATAAAAAATCTGTAATTTTGCGAGACTATCTTGAAATAAATTTTAGGTTACTTTATAATTTTTTAATTTAATGAAGGTACCTACCTACAAAAGAGTTTTTATTTTCATTTGCCTTTACGAAGGAAGGTTATGTATGTACCTATACTGTGATGTTGTGCCATTTTTTTTTCAAGTTCGACGGCTACTGCGTGTGTTTTTCCGCCATAAAATGTCAATAGGTAAATGAAACAAAGAACTTACCCACGAATCGTATTCCCGAAGTAGATACCACAAACAACAAATTATTATTGCACTGAATTAGACTTCTATTGTAGTAAAATCGCTTTTTCGCACCAAAACCAAGAAAACTGACCGGTACAAGCTCAATCACTACCACAGAGCATATAAATAAGAGACGGGACCTCCCTATAAGCTTTTGTAATGAGTTTAGCCCCGTTAGCAATACCAACCAATAGAGCAAAAATGCAATGTCAAAAGTGCTACCAACATAACAACTTGTCTGTGCATTAGGGACGTCCACTTACATTGGTACTACATTTATCGATATCGATAAATTTTCATCCAGGGGCTCCGCAGTTAGCCAAATGAAATTAATAAAAATCAATGTTTTCAATAAAACGACAAATGAAATTAGTATTTTATTATTGATTATCAAATCACAATAATTGTAGTCAAGGTCTATTGAATTTATTTCAGCAGCTATTTGGTTTTTGATTAGAGGTGTCCAATCTGAGCGAACTTCATCAATCGGTGGTTTGGATTCAGGTGCTGAAATCATCAAAAAAAGTTAAGTTGAGTCGTTATTGATTATTCATTTGTTGGTAAACTATGCTACTTACCGGGATAGTTCTGATAAATATGCTGAGATTCCAGGCCACAATAATTGTGGTCAAACCCTATTGGACCAATAGCAACAGCTGATATTTTGGCCGCTGTACAAGGTGCTGAAAATGATAACACTTTGTAATTTATCAAAGTAAACAAACTCTAGTTACAAAAAACTTCAGCGATACATGAAAAGTCTACGTACCAGAGTTGTTTTGTGAAGCTCGACAACTAATAGGTTTTTGTATAGCTGAATCTGAAAATAAACAATTGCAAGAATAGTCCGAAAAAAAAAATAGTTTTTTCCTGTTTACCACATAACTGCATAATTGACTATGTAACTATCAAATACATTTTTATAAAAAAATATTTTAATTATAGTATTTTTATTTTAATGCAATAACCCGTGCTAAGGAACAAATTTAAAAAAAAATTAGCCTCTCAATAGGTTTTTAAAAATATTTTAAGTAAAAAATTAGTAAAAAAATATTTTAGTAATTCCAATCACTAACCAGTTTCAAGTGATGCGACGTGGCTACGTGGTAAGGAAACTCAGCTAGTAAGTAATCAGGAAGAGGAGGCGCATTTATGAGCAGAGAAGATACAGCCCTGTAAAAAAATGTTTATCAAAGTATGTCATTTATGTATTAAGACTTAATAATAATATTGCGTTCTAAATGACGGAGCAAAATAAATTCAAATGTTCGACGTAAAGCAAGGCGTATTTTGTGTTTTATTACATAATTATTCATGAAATGTAGTAAGTGTTACATTATAAGTTTATAACACAACTCACCATTTCTTTAATCGGCTTCCTTTTAAAATCGTTGTAAAAATCTTTCGGCCGGAAATGATCTCTACAAACATATTTATGTTGGTGGAGTTTTTCGATGGGGATATACGATATAAGATCTTCCACAATTTTCACCCATTGTCTGCATCTAAAAAAAAAACAACAACATTCAATGCAGCCACTAATAGTGCATCGTTGAAACATTGTTATGGCTTACAGCAATTCACCCGTCGTACACTGAGTAGTAATTCTGACCAAGGTACTTATCAGATATTTTTTTATCGATATTGAATATGTGTATGGCACATCACTATGACATTGAAACATAGTATTTTTCTCATAGTATATTAATTACGTTATTTAACATAATTTATGATCTTGCTCTTGTGCAAGATGACAAAAACTGTAGCCAGAAATACTTACCGGTCTTCATCCCTGGGAAATTTACCCATAAACTTTCTTTTGGTACCCTTTGACCGGCTGCATCTTATTTTACAAATGGCACAAGTTCGACACCATCCGATCAATGCCATTATTAAAAGAAAATCACTAAACACTGTACAACAAGATACACACAGCTAGATATTGAACAAACTTAAAACACAAAAAAATTAACTAGAAAACGTTCTATTATGTGCCGCGTTCCGCCATATTTGTTATGTTTTCAGTTTGACATTGACAACAAAGAAAGAGTAAGTAGTATTAAAGAGTGAGACAAAAATATATCCGCCATTAAAACGGGGCTAAATGCGAACAAAAATTTCAAAGTTCCTACTTGCGCTAGGCTGATCACTACCACAACGTCCACAACGCAAACGCAGATGTGCGCAGATTTGACAGTTGTAGTGTTGTTGTAGCTTCGTAACTTTTGAGATAATCGTTCGATTGTGTTTCAGACCTGCTGAGACTACTTATTACCGTTATATAAGGTCGTTACCTCTGAAATTGCCGTTATGTATTAAAAAAATAAACGAATTTTCGCATTTGATTGAGCAACGTGATTTTTAACGATTTACACTAATTTATTTTTGTAGATGTTTAGGTAGGTACGTGGTAAATATTTGAAAGAAATAATCAGAATGCGTACTACGCAACACATAAATATTTTGATAGGTCAAGGTTTGAACGCGAGACGTAGAGGCATATTATTTGAAATTGTTCAACAACAACAATAACAAATTCCATTTCCTTTTGAAGGCTGCCAGATTTTTTCTTTGATTGAACCAAAGTTGTTGCTAAAGGTAATGAAATGGTGATATCAAGCGGGCCACTGCAAACCACGTTATATTAAGTAACGTCATAACTAAGGTGTGACTTTGGTCCCCTCGCTAGGATACTCTGTGTGAAGGAAACCAGTGAAACCAGTCATAACATAAGCAACAAAGAAAAAGAAACTAAACAGCTCAGCTGTTTTTAAAAGCAAGTCAATGAGTTTTATCTGTCTCTGCAAGATGTCTCCATATAGGCATACAATATTGTCTTTATTTCCTCCTCGCAAAGATTATTATAACGTATTTATGTATGTATGTATGTATGTATGTATGTATGTATGTATGTATGTATGTATGTATGTATGTATGTATGTATGTATGTATGTATGTATGTATGTATGTATGTATGTATGTATGTATGTATGTAACTACATCATTATGTACCTGTTTATGGAGGTATATTATAATTTATATAAGTAGTGTATTAATGTATTCATACTCAGCTAAAACTGTAAATAAATGTGTGTTTAAAATGACATCATCACATTGGTATGGGCGCAGGTGTCGGCGGACCAAGAATCATTGTTTGGAGTTGTTTCTTGAAATGTTCCTGTTGATTCTTATCAGACACTTTTACTGCTTGTATCATATCGTTGATAACGGCTTTTACTTCGTCATCAGTGCTGGGTTTTTTGCCGTTGAAATAATTTTTGACTGCAGCCTCCAAATTGTCCCATATTAACCAACTTTTCGTAGTTCCGACCAATACGTCATCTGCAGCGTCTATAAAGTCCTCATAGGTCCTATAGTGACTACGCTTTCCTTTTTCTATGAAATTTTGCATTGCTTCCAGTTTCCTTTTTATTTCAGCATCATTGTCGTTTCTTGACAAACTCTCCATGTTACTAATTAGTTGTTTTATGTCGGAAGCAGAAACCAACCCGTGAAAGGACGTTGTTTTTATCAAAAACAACCAGCGTATCCAAAGTTCTCGGAGTTTGATTTTGTCGTGAAAATGTAATAAAATTAAATTTGCGATTTTAAGGCTGAAGTATTTAAAACCGAATCTCGGTGGGCAGATCTTGAAGACTTGGCATACTCGCTCTTGCATTGAATCTAAATAAAAATTTAAATGATTTGATATTTGTTCTTTTTCGCTATCATATGTATTTCCGGTTGAGCGACGGATAGCTTGCCACACCAAACTATATAAAAGGAGCTTATTTTCATTTATAATGTTTGAAACAATGTTATTATAAGAACGCCAATTTGACTTGTCACGTAGAACTTTGTTGGAAAAATACTGGAATTTCCGGTGAAATAACTGTGCTACATTTAGTAAATTTCTTCTGAAAGTAATATTGTATTGTAATTTGTTTAATAATGATTGTAAAAACATTATAGTGTTATTGTGGAAATATTCAATCACATCAATTATTACTTGCTCGGTAACTACGTCCTTGGTATTATAATTCAAAACTTCAAAATCTAAATTACCATGAGCTCGCTTATTGTATTTAGAGCTGTTATTTTCTTGTAAATTTTTAAAGACTTTTTTAATATTTTGTGAGATTTCTTGCCATTTACTGCAGAGTTCACGGAGATATTTGTACGAAAGAACGTCTACAGACATACACGTTGTCACAGCTAAACCTAAAACCATGTAAAATAGCAGTTAGTACTACGTATATGAAAGTTAATCACATTGAGAAATTTTCAAATTATTTTTATTAATAGGTATATAACTTGCATAATAATGTGAGGTTCACAACTTGAAAAGCAAACATAATTTTTCCTTAAGATGGGTGGCTATTTCGTTTCTTCGATAAAAAAAACTTTTTATTTCATTGCGTAATAAAATCCTGTTTAGTAGGTTTGCGTCCATAAACGAATTTCAAACTTAATCTTTTATAGATGCACTCGTCATACCTGCCTGCGTCTTCGTCCGCATAGGACTTAAATCAAAATAATGATGATGGGGATCTACAAGGGTCAAATAGGATCTACCTATTTGTCTATATAAAAAATAATACAACTTTCATAAAATAAAAACTCTAGGTGCAGAGGATGTAAAAATACAAAGACTTTAAATAGTTATTAAGTAATAATAAATCTCACTTGCTTTATCCTTTAGTATAGCATATCCAATTTTTTTTCTAAAAACTGTCAGTGTTATCGACTCCTTCAAAACATTTCTCCAATGCAGTTAAAATAGACTGTTGTAATTTTTTTATCAAAATTCAAAATTCAAATCATTTTATTTCAACGTAAAGAATTTACATTCTGTTTGCTAAATGTCAATGTACAATGTAAAATGTAAGCCGCCGCCTTCGGGCCGTATTGTAGTGGAGAAAAAGGCAGCGGAAAAAAAAACTCCACTCTGACCATCTTTTCTCAAATCTTCTTAAAACCAAATACATCAGTTGCCATTATGTAAACCTAATAAGATTTTATGATTGCCATTAACAACCCTAAATGCTAAAGCATTAGTCAAATGTCTCACAATAATAGGGGAAAAACATAAGTGCTGCGGCCAGACACACGAACAGCACTCGTTCACGAGCATAACGCAGTGCTCAGCCATCACCAGTCTCAACCATTTTGGAGGGAGATAGATGACCCGAACACCACGCTACCATTCGAATGACCTTTAGCAAACTTGCAGTTAAGTTTTTGTCAGTTATATAATGTATCATATAGTTCTTAAAATGCAATCACGTCGTCTGTACACACTTGTATGATATGTTATACTTAGTTATACTTAACAATAAAATCACGGTGGAATTGGTTTACTACCACGGACTAGGATCGTTTATATAGTCGTCTATTCTATAATATGCCTTTTTACATAGCGAATTTTTAATGAAAGTTTTAAATTTATTTTCAGACAAGGATAGAACACGTTCTGGAATTTTGTTGTAAAAACGAACGCAGTAACCTACAAATTATGTGCCTACCTTGGCTAATCGGGATTTAGTAGAAGCAACCTTGTTTCTATTCCTTGTGTTTACGTTATGAAGGTCCCTATTTAATTTAAACATAGTTATATTTTTTATCTTGTCGCAGACTGCACTTGAGTATTATTTAGAAAAAAACGTGATTTTGGTAGAAATATATATTTCTGTTAGTGTTTTAAGCCATCTGATTCATTTACCCTGACAATAATAAAAATAATAGCTTGTTTACATATTGAGCAAAAGATTATAATAATATGGCATAAAAATAATTAACCGAGTATTAGCATGAAAATATGTTGTAAAAGCTTCGATAACCTTTTTTTATATTAACAGAAAAGTACAATTTGTGAGTAAATACGGCACAATAAGTTAACACAATTTTATTGCAATATGTAGTACCTATTAACAAGAAGATGTATGTATTAAGACCTAGAAATAAGACTATGCAATTCATCTAACGGCAAAAGGCAGTTCTAGAAGAGGTAGGTTTGGATCGTGGACTAATATTTTTAGTTGTTTTTTGAATCGCTCTCTATCAGTTTCATTTGCTGCATTCACTGTATCTATCATATTCTTCAGAAATGCTCTCAGCTGAGGATTAGTGTCTCGCTTTTCACCCTTAAAATAGCTTTTGATTGCTGCCTCTAAATTGTTCCATACTTTCCAGCTTTCATCAGAGCCGGTCAATATGTCATTCATGGCATCTAAAAATCCTTCGTAAGTTTTTAATCTTTCATTCAAATATGGTACGTATGGTTCTATTTTCAATCGCTTACCATGTTCAAAATAAAGTTTTACTCCAGTGAGTTTCTTTCTAATTTCAACATAGTTGTCAGTCATTTGTAACTCTTTCATGTTGATTCGTAGCTGTAACTGTATTGATCGAGATACCAAGCCATCAAAGTTAGTCTCTTTTATCACAGTCAACCAGTTGTGCCAAAGAATTTGTAGTTTGAGTGGATCATGAACTGATAACAGAAAATTCACGATTTTAATACTAAAGTATTTAAAACCGAATTTGGGAGAGCAGATATTGAACAATTGGCATGCTTTATCTTGATTTGAGTCTCGTAACGTATTTAAATCGTGTGCTAGTTGTAGATGTTCAGTGCTTTTGGTTGCAGTTTCAGTTGACTGAAATGCTTGCCTTACAAGACCGTTCAAAAGGTGCGTAGATTTACTAATTATGTTTGAAAACAAAATTGACTTTGTACGCAAACTTTTCTTGCGTCGTAGAAAGTTTTCGGCATTTAGTTTATACTTCTCGTGGTATAACTTGGCTACATTTTTTAATTTTCTTCGAAATGCTATATTATATTGTTTTTTATTCACTAATGACTTTAAAAATATTATCGTATGATTGTGTACATATTCAATTACGTTAACCACTGTTTTAACTGAAACCTCGTCTTCCTTAGTGACATCCTTTGAGACTTCAATGTTTAAATTAATAGCAGTAGTTAGTTCTCTATTATTTTCAAAACATTGATTGTTTTGTAAATCTAATATATTTTTAAGGATTCTCATCATAGTTTGAGTTATATCTTGCCATTTAATTCGAAGTTGTCGCAGATTATTTATATCTAAGGCAACACAGCTTGATAATCTGTAACCTGAAAAAAACAAAGTTTGAAAAATACTACAACCTTGCCTATGCTACTAATAAAAAATTATTAATATATAATTTTTTTTCTTGACTTCCTGTTATAATTCAATATCAAATAAACTTGGTTATCAAGGTGAAAATTATTTTAAATAATGCTGAAGTTACATTTTAATTTTATTTCTAGAGCACCTTCATCAACCATCGGCCTCCTGTAATTGTGTAGAAGTACTCAAGCACATTTTATAATATAATAATAAAATAAATTGGTACTACTTGCATAAAAATATTGCGACTTGATAAGTAAAAATCATGTTGGATTTTTTAAATTTTTGTCACAGTAAACGAATATCAATCGTTTTCTCCATTTATTCTTTAAAGTTTGAAAGACATAAGAGTACCTATTTGTTTAGTCGTTGATCAAAAAACAAAATTAATTTAAAGACTTAATTTCTCATTCCCAATGCAAGGATCCGGCTGACCCTAGTAAAAAGGATAAACGATTTCGTGACTTCATAAACTTTACTAGCATTGATACCGCTAGGTACTTGTGCTTCATTGCGTTATGTTGCCATTCGATTTATATTTCATGATTACAGCCAGTAACGACTTATGGCCGGTACAATATGGTTATTAAACTAAAGTACCTAGCACTCTATTAGCTATAAGCTACAGTTTCTTATTGCAACTAAACATACATAAACATATATTCAAAATACGGCGCTTAAAACTGTCACACTTATATTATTTAAAAATATATTCACGTCCCAAAATATGTTTTTATACGTGAACCAAACTAGCTTTGACGCACACATTTGGGTGAAAGTAAATATCATTCGTGAACTTGGTATAAAATATAGTAAAATTGCTATAATTGCTGGCGGATGCTTCAAATAAACATATTCTCTATTATGAAAACGTTACCCAAATATTTGAAGAAATATTCGCAGATCAAAAGTGTACAACAATAAAACATAATTACTTGTGTAAATTTTCAAGACTTACGGAAGGAAAATAATTACCAAGTTTAGAGATTAGTGAATTTATTTTAACAATTATTACTTGGTGGGACCAAGTCCGGATTGTTGGAGGCTTGCAAGACTAGTGGCTGATCTTACCGTCAGAAGTTTTCAAGACACTCCCTCTAAGGCCTCTAACTTGTATTAACGGCGGCCATCTATCGACGGCAGCTGGCACCAACTGCTTAACGTGCCTTGCAAAGCACGGAACCGCTCGGAAAAATGCCACTAGCGTTAGTCGCTAGTGGCACTAGCGAACGCTCCCTATGTTGCTTAACCTTCGTGATCGTCTAAGATCACTCAAGCAGTCGGGACTGCGAGCGATTCGTTCTTTATTCAACCACGAATGGTAGGTAAACAGCAGTTAAAAGATAAGAAAAACAACATCGGTACTTTAATGCTTTGGCAAAACTGGGCTGCTACTACGTAACTTCTCCGCTGTATACACTTCCCTAGAAAAGAGCAATAAGCAATTACATAACTTGTGACCTATTGCTTGTTGCATGTATACTTATAATCCTGCTGCTATTTGTATGATTTATGAATACCTAATTTATATCCGTAAATCCTACTAATCATAAGCGTAAAAGTTTGTAAAGACGTTTATATATTTGTTCCTTTATCACGTAATAACGGTTGAACGTATTCATATGAAACTTGACACACAGATAGACAAAAATCTGATTTAAGGTCACTTGATTACCCCCGTACTGCGTGCTGCTCTAATCCTGTGCACATGAAGTCGCGGGCACAAGCTAGTAAAATTAAATCATAAATAATAAAACAACGTGAAATAAAAGATTTCGGAGTTGGTTTCTTAGATCTTAGTTTGTTTAGATAGGAACCTTAATATTTTTATGTATTCATTTTATTTGGTAAATGAAATAGGTTTTAAAAATGAAGCTAGCTCAATAGTATCAATTCATGGTTGTAATAAAGAGAAATGGCAAAATTAATATTATCAACATATTTTCTTGTACTGTGTGAGTTTCATTAGCCAAGTAACACTAACAGTTTATGGAATTTTTAAAAAAGATGTTTTTTTTAGGTGGTACAATTTGTACCGGCCTGCAGTTTATTTATGATTTTGGATTAAATATTACAAATGTAAAAAATATCGGTGATAATTTTGCCGCTAACATTCTGAACGCCTATTTTGATATGTCAAAAACCGTAAAATCATGGGAAGCAATAAAAGAACAGGACAGCCCGGTTTTCAAAACTAACGAAGCATATTTACATAGCAATGAAAAAAACAAGTCGAATAATGCAGTCAAATTTCTCGGAATATTCTACAATAATAATTTATATTCTGATGTAAAATATAAAGAGAACCAAGAAAGCTTAAGAAAACAAAACATTCATTCTAAATCAGATGTTAATAAAAAACTTTCACTAATTGTGGATAAAAAACTAAGGCCAAAGCAAGCAGTCCAATTTCTTGTATCGTTGTACAATAATTTATATCATACATTGAAAGAAACAGCAAAACATAATTGTTTACAAACTATTTTGTCAGAAAATAACAATGCTAAACATAAGTCATTCCTTAAGTGGAAAAACTGTTATAACGCCGTACAATTGCTCGGGGAAGTGTACAACAACACAATAAAGTTTTTAATAACATTGTCTGAAAACAATTACAGAAATATATCGATCATTACAACATTTCCGAGGATTGCCAAAGCATATCATAGACGCTATGAAAATATTGTTGCTAATGTATTAAACGCTACCAATATTAATTCTGAAATAGAACCAGTTCAGGTGGTGAAAGCATCATTTCGTATACTATCTGATTTATTTCGTAGAGTTTTCAGAATAACGACTAGAAGAAAAAAAATAGCTGACAGTGAACTGATATTTTTGCGTCGAGCTTTGGCTAAAGCAATAACTACAGAACTCGGCCGAGTTTGCAAAGAATATGGCGCATGCCCATTTCACTTCGGTTTTAAGGATTACTGCAAGAAAATAGTAATGCTCATGTTAAAGAGCCAAGATTTTAGATTGACAGATATGTGGATCAAATGGCTAAGAAGCATAAAAATGCTAAGATACGGTAACTTGATGACAGGTCATACATTACTACAGTTTCGTGTGAACATGAGGTATCTGGAATTAACGGATTCACCTTCAGTACTGAAAATAAAACTCACTGAGATGAAAAATTACATTGATACAGGAAAATTACTGTTACATCACCCAATGAGTGTTAAAACTAGATTGGGTTACAGTATTGAGCTAATAGAACTTGTGCACAAGTTATTGGTACACGATGCAGAAATGGTTGAGGCTTGGGAACACCTGGAAAAGGCCCTGGAGAGTTGGCTAAAAGACAACGCATTTGATACTGTAAAAGCTTTTAAAAATTTAGTAGAGCAAATGGTGAAAAGGCTTACAAAGTTGCAGCCTGACGAACTTCGTGAATTGAAAGGAAAGATACACATTGTCGTGGACCCACCTCCGTTAGCAACTCTTGAATAACCTAGTAAGACATCTCATGCAGAGCACAAGCCTTCTTTTTTGGGTCACGACGGTTGCCAAACCGACTAGCCTCTTTCAAGCGCTAAGCAATTATTTTACTGAAAATTTAACGCAGAAAAATAAAGGAAAACCTAAAAATCTGTGCTCGGTATTTTAGTTCTAAAATACCGAACTTTATTTCTCAGATGATTAGCCTACAAGTATTAAAAATTAATTTAATTTTAAATTCATGCTTATTGTTCAAGGTTTAAACTAGACTATCGATATTAGAGAAACCTGAGCGTACCCGAGACCACGGCAACTGTAACGCTGCCGAAACGTCAGGAAATAAGGGAATTACGTTTTACCTAATAAATAATCGTGATTTGACCCATTTAATATTATAACTTTATTAGAGAAACTGTTTTATTGCTTGATAGTACCTACCTCAATATTGTGCTAGCAAATTCTTAGAGGGCTTGCAAAAACTGTAGGTAAAATAATTTGCTGGAACAAAATCTTGAACTTAATTGTACGGTTGAACTGAAAGTAGACAGTCAATTCAATTCTGTTTTATGGACTCAGTGCACTGATTGTCCAGTACAATTTCGCCAATATCACGTGTTAGACAAGACTATAGCCAATCACAAGTAGACAGTCACATTGTGCGAATCTCTTTTTTTTTAAAAAAGAGTAGATAATCATGTTTTTACTTTTTTATACGTGAAAGCAAAAAGTAAAATTTTATTTTTACTTCTTATTGTAATATCATATGATACGTATATGAATGAAAGTAATAAATTAACTCTAAATACTTTTGGGGCCTGTTCACTACTAGAGCTATAATTTATTCATGATTGCAATCAGGTCCATTGCAAGACCGGGCTACACAAATCTGTGTCGTAGATAAATCAATATGTCATACATAATAAAGAAAGAATTATTGTGGTTATTTTACATGAAACGCAGTCCTGGTTTCTCCTCTTTCATATTGCATTTCAATATTTTTTTCAATAGTCTATCGATTGTCGTTTATTGATACATCACTATTTTGTTTTTTTATAGTTCTGTGTGCCTAAGGGTACCGTCGTTGTCGATTACTGAGCCACATTTAATCTCTAAACTATCGCTGATTTCCCAACAGATTAAAATGTTTATATCAAGAAATTATGAGAAATCCCATAGAAAAGTAAGTTTTTTACGCTTGCTGGCACAGCGATCTTGAGTAAAAACTGTAAATTTAGTGTGATTATGATTCACAACAAATGATAAAAAGCGGCTGGTCCAGAGTAAGACTCATTCCTACCTGCCAAAAGGTCAGACCTAAACGAAACATATTTTTTTTCCATTTATTTTCTTAAACCTACTACGACAGATACCTACGTGTTTTTGAATCACGTAACACGTAAAAACTGTTTCCCCGGCACCAACAATTTATTAATAATTTTGATAATAACTTCCACACAGTATAATCTCATCTCAAACTAAGTAAAAAGTCTAAATTCTAAATACGTTACTGTACAAATTGACCGCGTCCTTCAAGTGTACCTATATTCAAAATAAGGAAAAGAGAGAGTTTTCAATATTTTTTATTGAAAGTGGTTTACACGCCTAAACTGAAAAGGTGTATGCTGTGCATAGGAAATGCAAAACCGGGATGGCCGATACTATATTTTGTGAAGTTGATCTCGACTCGACCGACTAATTTTCGGGATTCGCTGGACTGGTGTTCAGATTCCTGAGCAGCGTAGATCGTAAGTGTTACTCTCCGCACGGCGACGGTGAATCAATAGCACAAGCTGGGCCTGTCATTGTCAGTAACTTTGAGATTCTGATAAAGAAGAAAATGTATTATGTCAAGTCGGGTGATTTAAAAGATATTCAAATTCATAGGTTAAATACTTACTTCATTATTTTACCAAGCATCGTGTAAGTCGAGCTTAATTTTACAGCCACTGCTGGGTTACTTGTGTGCAATATCAGTCTGGAGACAAGACAATTTGATACCTATCCAAACTTTTGTATGAAACTATTTTTAAATAATAATGTTGAAATTTCTTATGTTTACGAGACTGCCATGCGCCTAGCAGTACGAGTATGTCACAGTCATGCCTTATTCTTCTTCTTTTGTGTCGAAAGCGCCACCCTCCTCTCAGACATCTCGCTCCCAAAACCGCGCCACTGCGAGCGCGCCGGGTGATGCCTCCGTGAGATCCCGCAAACTGCAGTGTGGAGCTTCAGAGCAGACACAAAGATGCATTGTGGTTTGTGCAGCTCCACATCGGCACAAGATATCAGCGTCTTCGGGCAGGATCCCCCATCTTTTTAGGTTATCTCTGGATCGAGCAACACCAGCGCGCAGACGGTTCAGCGATCTCCATACTCCCCACTGCTCATGCCCTCCAGGTGGTATTGACTCCACCGGCTTTATGAAGTCAGGAAGGTGTTTTGTCTGCTCCCTCCACCTACGCAGTCGAAGTTCCGCCGGTGTTTCCACGTCAAGTGGCTTAAAAGTAGTGAAACTTTTCCGGGACTTCAGCCGCTTTTTCGTTAGGATATGCCTTATTAGTTTTCGGTTAAAAATTTAAACCATCAAAACGAGGTTTATTTATTATATAGATATTTAGAGAACCCTTTATTACACAACCAGAAAATGAATGGTTGTATTCTTTTTCTGGTTGTGCAATAAAGTGTTCTGGTTGTGATTTCTTAAATCTAAGTATTAATGTTATACAATTGGCGGTCTTACTACAATTGATTTTAGAGGTATAAATCTACACTGTTTAATCCGGAAAATACCTAGATCCAGTCCCACAATGACCTGGACTGAAATTATTTTGCGGTATTGCTTTCTGTAGCTGCGCGTTATAATAATGTGATTATAATGTGGTGTGGGCGGAACCCTTGATGCTTGAATGCGACTCGCACTTTTCCGGTTTTTTTTTTTTGTAGCCAGTCTAGATGTTACTCTTCTGTCTGGTGTCTGACAGATGAACGCAAAAAAGTTAGGTTATCTTTGTATTTACAAAACGGAACTTTTCCGTTTTTTATTTGTAAAAATGTCGTCGAATCTCGCGGAAAAGTCCTCGTGCCTATTTTGCAATATCGCGAACAAACTTGAAGACACCCAAATCCTCTACGAAGATGAGGAGATATGCATTTTCAACGACATAAAACCCGCTAGTCGGTTTCATATTTTAACAATACCTAAACGGCATATCGAGGACGCCAGAACACTAACATCTGCCGATAAAGAGCTCGGTAAGTGCTTTTTTGTATTAAATTACGTAACATGTTTCATCTGATTCCTTAGATAAAAATAAATTTGACCTGATATTTCCGTACTGAGCCTCGCAGAGTTGTACTAGTAGCAGCAAGCTTCATAGGTGCAAGTGCTGATGTATGTTAACACTACAGACGCAAGGGTTTCCTCACGATGGTAACCTTCACTTAGCCAGTGGTATTGCTCCTATAACTTCACAAATGTAGGTACATAACTTAGAAAACAAATTCATTGCCAGATGTCGTAGCCTTGTATGTAATACAGAGTATTGTAAAGAGCAGTGTTGCCGCAACCGAAAATGTATTTCGGACGTTACCCAATTTGAAAAAGGACCGTTTTCAAGATTAAGGTACGGTTTTCAATGTAAAATGAAATTAATATACTTTATTGCGCACCAGGAATTACAATTACTGTACTGTATGTATAGTAAAGAAATAAAGTAAAAAAACAAGATTTGAACAGGATACTAAATTAGTCAATTTATTTCATCATGCATTATTTTAATTTTATTTTATAGTTGATTACATAAAATTAGTATGTTCAAATCGTAAAAAACAAATCGTAAAATCACGGCAAAATTTTTGTTTTCTTTTCATTGATGATGTTCCGCTCTACGCAAATTATTTAGGTTGCAGTTCATTCAATTATTATTTCATGTTATCCATCTCATCCACTCTACTGTACTGAGTGTTATGTGAGCTATAGCTAGTTTTTTCCTAATTCGGAACGGACCATGCCATGAGTTCGTAAGCGGCATGTCAAAATTATTGCTATCTTTGTTCCCCATAACAAATGAATATAGTGTTATCTCAGTTTTTGCTTAGCGCTGTCGTAAGGATGCGTTCAAAGAAAACATAATGACTTAGTTGGATGTGTTCACTAATAAAATGTTGATTGTGGGATGCGTAGACGGAGTGGCGGCTTAGAAAAAGGGACGGTGGTAGCAATGGGACGGTGAAGGGACGGTCGTAAAATAAAAAGGACGGAAAACCGTCCCTTTTAGGACGGTGTGGCAACGCTGGTAAAGAGGTTCGAAATTTCGGTCAGGGTGTAGCAAAGGGTGTGCAAGGGAAAAAACAGAAAAATTTCGCAAAAAAAAAAAATAGGGTCCCCGTAACCCATTCTTTTTATATTTTTAATCAAAGGGGGGCATCACAATGAGCAACTTTTGCCCCTAAAAAAATATCTAAATTAAATATTTCAGATTTTACAGGCGATATAAATTTTATATGGCTAAACACAGAAGAAAAATTGACTTCAGAAAACGGGTCCCCGTAGCCCCTTCTTTTTATATTTTTAATCAAAGGAGGGCATCAAAATGAGCAACTTTTCCCCCTAAAAAAAATCTCTAAATTAAATATTTCAAAGTAGGTACTCGGGGCTGGAATTGATGCAAATTACTTCAGCCAGATATCGCTGCCTGTACGTAATACAGAGAGTATTGTACTGAGGTTCGAAATTTCACTGATGCCAGTGAGTCGCCCATTAGCTCAGTTGGAGCGCTGGCACGGATAGCCGGAGGTCGCGGGTTCGAATTGCGGCACGGATGGAATTTTTAGCCTCTAAATAGGTTTTTAAAATCATTGGTACATGCCAAGATTCGAACCCACGACTTCCGATTGAGAGGCAGGCGGTCTACTGCTCCGTTACAACGCTGGTTGTGTCTGGCGTTAATGTGACAAATAAAATAAGGAATAACAAAGTGTCACCGATTTGAGTTGCCATTAATAAAAAAAAAATTACATACAGGCACATACATTGCCTCTGGCCGCACACTGTTACCTGTTAGCGAGTGTTAGTTAAACCTAAGATTGCCGCACTTAGCGTCATATTTGAGCCATTGCACGTAGCAAGCACTGAGGTATATTAACCCTTCAGACACTAGGGTTCCCTCACAATGTTGTCCTTTACCATTAGCGAGTGGTATTGCCACTGTAACTTCAAAAATGTACATAACTTATAAAACAAAGTCATTAGTACACCAGGATTCGAACCCACAACCTCCTGATACCTCTAACCCTCCGCTACTACCTCTATCATCACTATCATGATCAGGCTGTATTAGTCCACTGCTGGACATAGGCCTCCCCTAATGAGGGTAATAGCGCCTCTTCAGCTTGCCGCATCCAGCATTGATCCTGACAGTTCACCTTCGCTTCCTTAACATTCATAAGTCGTTGCATGCACGCACGCCGGTTCCGGGGACTTTTTATTATCTTTCCCTTTGCTAATACATCCCCTATTTGGTCAACGAATACCCGCCTGGGACGTCCCTTACTGGCCCTCCACTCACATTCGCAATTATGTTTCTTTCGTCAATCTTTCTTCTCTCATCCTCTCCACATGTCCAAACCAACGCAACATTCCTTTCTCAATCGGGGGGCACGGCAGTGCCCCCGCCAAGTCGAACGCGAAGCAAACACTGCCGTAGCATCCTTTACTGGAACCATTTCGCCGCATTTTGAATCTCTGGATCAGACCAGAACGCAAAAATTTTCGTCATCCAGTAAGCTACGAGTATCATCACATACTTAAAATCCAAAAGTCTGTAGGTCATTTAGTTCCGAAGTTAAGCGAAAGCAAAGTTTCTCATTTATGACACTCACTCATGATCATCACAATAGAACCAGTACTTCCCATAAAATCGGAGAGCTGAAATTTGGTACAGAGTTAAGGTTTAATGGCCACATAAAGGGAAAACTATAAAAACTAGGATAATCGAATATGTGGAGTACCTGGTGACCCTGATTAGAAAACACAAGAGCCCAACCAAACTATTCGAAGGTTATTAGTTCGCTCAAAATTTGGTCAAAATATAATGCATTAGACTAAGAGTGGCGGTGATACCCACACACGTCGCTAGATGGCGCTGACTGTATTTTAAAACGGGCTTACGTGTTGTTTTGCCAAGTCTGAGGTTCCTTACTGCGATTTCTTTATTATTGTACTTAATGTTGTGTGACTTGACACGACTTTGTCTAGATTTAATTACTTTTTAGAGATAAACGAGCATCGCCATCGAGACTTGGCTAGTTTTTTTACAGAATGTTTTTGGTGGGATTCTTTCAGTCCGCAACATTCTCTAATCAGACTATTACGTATCCTGTCATTCAAAGTAACACTACACCTACTTCTCAAGGACCTCATTTGAACTGCGTCGATCCTACTTATACTACAGTATTATGTTATTTAATTTTACCGTTCCAGTAACGAGAATGCTGACCGCTGCCAAGGAATACCTGCAGAAGCAAAATCTGAGTCTTGAAGATGCTCGCTTTGGCTTCCATTGGCCGCCATTCCGCTCCGTACATCACCTGCACCTGCACGCGATAGCGCCAGAGTCCGAGATGGGAATGATAGGGAAGGCTGTCTTTATGAAGAACTCGTACTGGTTCGTTTCGGTAAGTTACCACCCAGACACCCTAGCTAGTGTCTGGCTGAGATTTCCATCGTCTGTCGTCTGAGCATCGTGTCGGTGGTCTGCCTACCAACCTCCTTCCCTCCCTTGGCCACCACTCCGATACTGCCCTGGTCCACCGGCCGTCTTCCCGAAACGAAAATTAGGTTGGCCAACGGTTGGCCACTGCTGGACATAGGCCTCTCCCATTGCACGCCACTCGGCTACTCTCATCCAGCTCTTGCCAGCCGCCCTGCGAAGATCATCGCTCCACCGAGTCTGAGGACGTCCTACGCTACGTTTACCGATCCGCGGTCTCCACTCAAGAACTCTTCTGCCCCATCGGTTATCAGTTCTTCGGGTGATATGGCCGGCCCACTGCCACTTCAGCATGCTAATTCGGTGGGCTATGTCGGTGACTTTAGTTCTCTGTCGGATGACGTAAATTCATTACATTGAAATTTTAAATGTTCCAAACACTCCATCACTTACAAAGTTTGAACTAAAGGAAAAGGTTAAAGAGTGCCTATTAAAACTTGATTACGGTGAAACTGAGATGCTGTTGATGAGGTAAACTCACAATCACGCATATACACACTAACACATAACGCACACACAAACACACACACCTACACACACACAATCATTCACCTACGTAAACAAACACATCCACTTTTTCCTGTTTTTTTTTTACGTACCTAATATTAAGATCAGTCACTGCATTTCTTATTAGTGATAAAAGGCCGTCCTCTGTTGTACAGAGGATCTCTGGCTCCCATAATATAGATCACTCTAGCTTGGGGGACAGAAGACTCACCAACTTAGTTCCTTGTCAGCCATCTGTTCACTCCTACTTTGTGTATATTTAAGCTGATTGATTGTATGTGGCTATCAATAAAGATTTTATTTTTGGTTTTGTTTTCATTTGATTACTTATTTTGTGTTCTCCTCTAATGTTGTTATTTGAGCTGAAATTTCTCTGTTTCAGCCAGAATATGTGCTTTCGAGGCTTTGATTGAAGCAACAGATCATGGAACACACATCTGCCAGTGGGAATCTTTAAATGATGTTTATAATTGATTTGTAAATGTAAGTCCCATGATGAATTGAGATTCGAACCCTATACCTTTAAGCATAGGTCTATCGGTGACAGCCAGCAGTCTATAAATCATAGAACCCATCTTGTCTTAAAAACTTACGTTGGCCGGGGCCTGATTCATAGAATTACAATTAATGGTTTATTGTTGTTATCACCCTTGTATGTCCCCACTGCTGGGGCACGGGTCTCTTCCTGTAACGCAGGAGGGCTAGGCCATACTCCATCACGGGGGCCAAGACCGGGTTGGTGGAGGATTGTAACACTGTGGTGGGCCTTATTGTCAGAAGTTATCAAGCCGCCCATAAGGCCTCTGACATGGCTTAACGACTGCCATTACATGACAGCCGGCACCAACGGCTTAACGTGCCTTGCGAAGCACAGAAACGCTCGGAAAAATGTCACTAGCGGTAGTCATGCATGTTAAATTATAGGTAATGAAAATATTTGTATGCTTTTTCTTAGCAGAATGTAGAGTACATAAATGTATTTACGCTTGTGGCATTTTTCCGAGCGTTTCTGAGCTTCGCAAGATACGTCGGTGCCGGCTGTCATATAATGGCAGCCGTTAAGCCATGTCAGAGGCCTTATTGGCGGCACGGCTTGATAACTAAGTAAGGCCCGCCGCTGTCTTACAATCCTCCACCAACCCGGATTTGGCCCCCGTGGTGGAGTATGGCCTAACCCTCCTGCGATGCAGGAAGAGACCCGTGCCCCAGCAGTGGGGACTTACAAGGGTTGATAACGATAACATGCAATAAGTAAAATCTAATTTCTAAGGTCAAATGTCCATAACAAAATCAATTGTCACTATCGAAGTCCATCATACATAGGTAGTAACTATGAAGTAGTTCAATGGAACTTTACTAGAGAACCTATGAAGCAGGCCCCAGCTAGATAAGGGACCTTCCATAAAGCTCGTGACACGTTATGGAGGGATTCGACGATGTATGAAGTAACATTTAAATGTAAAAATTACTTTAAATAGGTTTTTAAACTGACTTTGCTAAATTCCGCCAAAAATCCATGCATCCATCCAATTTCGAAAATAGAATCGAAAATCCATTTTCGGCATGCGCAATTGCGCAGACTCACAATGCCTCGTGTTAGAGGCGAAACGCGTCGCGTGTTTTCTCACACGAGTATTGGTGTCGGTGGTGGTGTGTCCGTGTCTTGCTTCTGCTTGAAAAAGTGGGAGGGAGGTCGGTGCATTAGCTAACCGCATGGTGCTTGTGGGATTTTTGGCGGTATTTAGCAACCACATTTTAATGCTATAGGTTTCCTCAAAGTAACGCCTGATTAAATACAATATCTGAAGCATAAAATTGTGACATGGGGGAGTATTAATTATGTGGCGTCACATTTCAAAAATATGTTAATAATTTATGGTTGTGTAATAAATAATAATGATTATTATAATTGAAATTCTTTATTGGACCGAGTAAATAGGTGTTGTACAAATAGGCGGGCTTAACACTTAATAGTATTTTATTCTAGACAACCAAAGGGTGACGGGATAATTGACATTATGTTCTTTTTTATGCACTAACCCGTGCTAAGGACAATTTTAAAAACCTATGTAGAGGCTTCAAATTCCACCCATGCCGGAACTCGAACCCGCGACCTCTGGCTAACCGTGCCAGCGCTCTCCCAACTGAGCCAATGGGCGACTAGGTACAGTACATCAGGCAGCGACAATTATGTTGATGATATTAAAAAGTAGTTTTAATGGAAGTAAAAGTCATGGCGGAACTGCTGTTTGAATCAAATAATTTCTAGGTGTAATATGTGACGTCACATTAAGGGGGGCGGTCCTACAAAAGTGACCAACTGTGACAAGGAAATGGAATCACGAGGAAAGAGGTATTACTAAATGTGAGGCGTGTTCTTGAGTGGAGACCGCGACTCGGCAAACGTAGTGTAGGACGCCCTCCGACCAGGTGGGATGACGATCTGCGAAAAACTGCAGGCAAATGCTGGATGCGGCAAGCTGAACCTCATTAGGGGAGGGCTATGTGCTATGTCCAGCAGTGGACTAGTTAAGCCTGACAACGAAATGGTAGCCGCAGCTTGCGAGTACCTTTATTCTCAAATTTTGACATTTTATCGCGACAAACCGCGTAACTCGTGCCATCATGCTACCAGACTGGAAATAACAACATCTACAACCCTTAAAATAAAATAACGTATTTTAAGGGTTTTTTTCAACAAATCGTATTATTTTAGCTTAATTCTAGTTTTCTATGTATTATCTGGCGCGGAGTAGGTACAGTCTATTTATTCTTACTTGTCCAATTTAGTAAACAAGATTCTACCCTTAAACTGTGACTTTTGAGTCCAAAACTGCCATATTTCCATAAATGAAACCTGGAACACTCTTTTAGATAACACGCTGCCAATTTTATAAACATAGTTCATGAATTTGCGAGAAAACGTCTAGTTTAGGCATCTAATCTCAATTTTAAGGTTAGAATCTTGTTTACTAAATTGGACAAGTAAGAATAAATAGACTGTATATTTTATTGCACACCGATATTTTAGAGGTATGGTTAGAAGGGTTTTCTAATAGTCTAACACCCGTATTCTAGGACGTTTTTCGAAGTTTTCCTCCACTCCACTCTTGCTCAACCGAGGAAAACAGTATTTTAAAACGTATTTTTCCTCCAATCGAGCAAGTTTCTCACTCGACTCGAGGAGTCGAGGAATCAACTGTCAAAGCTAAGGTACCTCGGGCCCTACCCTAAAGCTTCCTCGAGAAAGAAAAAGAAAAACTTCTGCCTGTCGGAACTTAGCAATGACATCGCCATTGCCAACATGAAAACCACAGATTATATTGATGTAGGTACTCACTCGACTACACTCCAAATACTGGCTGGTAATACTAACTCATTACTAACCCTTGCGCTCATTAAGGGAAGGCTATGTCCAGCAGTGGACTAATATAGCCTGAAGAAGAAGAATACTAACTCAAGTAAATGCCTCTTCTTCTCCTCGACTCCACCTCCATTGAGTATTGAGTCAAGGAGACTTTGAGGAACGTCTTGGAATACGGGTGTTAGTATTGACTTTCATTAATTTTGTATTAAAAATTATTGTAGCAGTGTTAACAGACGATCGAACTTGGTACGCGTCCGACAGCGGTTTGGGCGTACCATCGGACCGAGCGAACACGAAACAATAGGTACTAATTGGGTTCGGCTGACATTCCTCACGAACGGATGTGGTATGAAGCGTACCGAATCCGCTGTCCGCACCGTACCAGGTTCGAGCGTCTGTTAATAATATAATTGTGAATTATTTATGAATTTAATATTTAAATAATATTGACTAAATTATTTATGAATTTAATATTTCATATTGCATTGTATTCCAGAGGTATACACAGGGTTTGTTTGCCATTAACTTTTTTGTAAGTAGGTATACGGGGTATACCTACATTGGAGACACCCTATATAGTTATAAGTAGATACAAATTGTTTATGGATGAATAATATATTTACACTATTTTTATTTTTAATGCACTAACCCGTGCTAAGGAACAAATTTAAAAACCTATTTAGAGGCTAAAAATTTCATCCATGCCGGGACTCGAACCCGCAACCCCTGGCCATCCGTACCAGCGCTCCACCAATTGAGCCAATGGGCGACTCACGGCATCAGTGAAATTTCGAACCTCTTTACAATATTCTCTGTATTACGTACAGGCAGCGACATCTGACTTAAGCAAATTGCGTTACTTACAGCCCCGACTACCTACTTTGCAGTTAGGTTTAACATCGGAACGATATCACTGTACCCATATGATTACACTATTTTTATTTTTAATGCACTAACCCGTGCTAAGGAACAAATTTAAAAACCTATTTAGAGGCTAAAAATTTCACCCATGCCGGGATTCGAACCCGCAACCTCTGGCTATCCGTACCAGCGCTCTACCAATTGAGCCAATGGGCGACTCACGACATCAGTGAAATTTCGAACCTCTTTACAATATTCTCTGTATTACGTACAGGCAGCATAAGTACGCATAATTTGCTCAAGTCAGTTGTCGCTGCCTGTACGTAATACAGAGAATATTGTAAAGAGGTTCGAAATTTCACTGATGTCGTGAGTCGCCCATTGGCTCAATTGGTAGAGCGCTGGTACGGATAGCCAGAGGTTGCGGGTTCGAATCCCGGCATGGGTGAAATTTTTAGCCTCTAAATAGGTTTTTAAACTTAAAATACTTCCCAGGGACAGTTTAATTAGTCTATGGCGAAAGATAAAGACGAAACCATAAACTTACGGGTCATGTTTTGTAAAACTGTATGTTTAAAGAAATTTTTCTATCCGATACTTCATTACTTAGTACAAATCAATATTTTTGATAGCATTCAGTGACAGTTACATATTTATTTAAAAAACATCTCCCATAATAAGAGAACTGCTAACACAATACTATCATACTTTCTCGAGAAGATTCAGGATCGTGACTTTATAGGTACAATAGTTCTCCATTTTCTCGGTCATAATGCGAAATGGGATCCGTGCGGAATGGATTCTTTTTTTTGCCCTATAAAGGGCGCCCTCTGGAGGACACGGGGGAGGGAGGTGGTGAATGCTCATGCATAACAGCACGGACCCGGCCGTGCTGCCAATGTGGGACTCACAAGAAGTGCGCATACCCACTAACATCACCTTGGGGCTGGTTTTGGTCCTAAGCACAGATTAAAAAGACTCAGTCCTAAGGACCCCTAAACCCACATCGGGAGCGACCCGCCTCGAGGCCGAGGTAGGCTTGCAGAATGGATCCCCTAGGCTGCATTCTTTGTGCCTCTAGCTCGTCTGCCCTCCAATTGGCCCAAAACTATCTTCTTCTCTAGCTAGACTAGACTTCATCCCTTAGCTGTCTGGGCATATTATGCGGATGACCGCATAATATGCTCAGAACAGCTAAGGGACCTCTGGTGACAGACTGAGGACAGTCGCTTTGTTAAGGCCTGTGCAGACGAGGGACTTTTGTCCCCAAGGGACAAGTCTCTGAATAGTAAAAAATGTCCTTAGAGTACTTGTCGCGGACTCAACGCCTACGGTGTGCAGTCATTTGTTCCCCGGAAATTGAGTACTAAAGCGTACGCTATGGAAGCAAATATTCTGAGATTACATTGTGTTGTAATTTACATGAAGTTGAAAGAGAAAAGGCGTTTTAAAAGAAAACGCCTTTTCTTCTTTCTTTTGTCCAGTCCGGTCTCTTGATGCCCTCGGTAACTTAAGGGACTTTTTGTACGGGATACTTTTAGTCCTTCGTGTGCGTTATTCGATACAATTTATAAGAGATCTATATCGACGGATAAAAAAGTACCCGGGGGATAGTCCCTCGTCTGCGCAGGCCTTTATTCTGAGTTCGTATAGCATAGAAATATTGGAAGAAATATTGCAGACGAGGAACTTTTGTCCCCAAGGGACAAAAGTCTCTGAATAGTAAAAAATGTCCTTAGAGTACTTGTCGCGGACTGAACGCCTACGGTGTGCAGTCATTTGTTCCCCGGAAATTGAGTACTAAAGCGTACGCTATGGAAGCAAATATTCTGAGATTACATTGTGTTGTAATTGTTATTAGGACTCCAGGTAAAGATGTGTTTCTTGCAAACTGATGAATTTATTGGGATCGGTGAAAATACAGATAAAAATAACAAACGTGGTTACTACGCCATTTTTCAAAAACACGACAGTTCGATACAGTGGTGCAATAGACAAAACCTGAATATATCCTCTTTAGAGTACATATCAAACACGTTTTATTGCCTAACTACAACACCTCCCCTCAATAAAATATGTATAACAAAACTTTAACACTAACACTCATGAACTTCCCTTTAATACACTGACATGCCCTTAACAAAACAAAAAATCTCCTTCTAACGTAACCTCCCCTTAACAGGCCATCCTAGACTTAATAACCAACAAACAACATAACACACAAGTTACAAATAAAACTAAATCTCACACTAATATAACTAATTTTAGAAAACAAAATCAATCTAACTAAACAACCTTCCTCTTAAATCTTTAAACATTATACCACCCAGGGGTTTAGTTAAAATATCGGCAATTTGGTTACTGGAACTTACGTACTTCAATACAATAATGTTATTGTCGATTTTTTCTTTTACAAATCTTTGTTTAATATCTAAGTGTTTAACTCTTGTATTTCCAGTAGCCATGTGAGCCATTTTGATAGTAGACTGGTTATCTTCATAAACTACAATAGGCCCCAAATCTATGTCGAAATCTTTTAATATTGATTTCAGCCAGCAGGCTTCACTCGTAGCATGGCTTAGAGCAATATACTCAGCTTCTGTTGACGACAGAGACACAGATTGTTGCTTTTTTGATACCCAAATGACAGAACACCCAAATAATTTGAAACAATACCCTGTTGTAGATTTTCTATCATCACTCCCCCCCCAGTCACTATCAACATGGCATGTTACGCCCTCATTACAATCCCTGTAATACGTTAGACACAAATCTATCGTTCCCTGTATGTACCTTAGTACATTTAGTAACATTTTATGGAGTAGTTGACTAGCGCAACAGACGTATCTGCTCAACATATTAACTACAACACATAAATCTGGCCTAGAACCAGTAACTACATATAATAGTTTCCCAATAAGTGCTCTGCACTTATATTCAAACTGACTGTCAGACTTTTCTTTTTTTTAGTAAGTAAATCAAATTGAAAATTCTTATCAATGGGCAAAGACAAAGGTTTACAATCAGTCATACCATAATAGGATATTATCTTTTTTAAGTACTCTTTTTGACATATTGTTGTGTAGCCCTTGACCAAATCCTGCTTCACCTCAATCCCCAGAAAATTGCCTACATGTCCCATGTCTCTCAACTTAAAAGCGTTAGTCAAACTTTCTCTCAACTTTGACAACTCTTTTTCACACGTACTGAAATAAAGAATATCATCAACATACAGTAGCAAGAAAGTTTTGTTACCGTTTTCATTTTTTGAATACAGGCAATAATCTTTGTCAGAGATTTTAAACCCCTCCGCCCTCATGACCGCATCAAAAGTTTCGTTCCAATATTTTGGAGACCTTTTTAAACCATAAATTGACTTGTTTAGTTTGCAGTACTTATACTTAGTGTCTACGCCCTCTGGCATTTTTAAGTAAACATCCTCGTCAATTTTGCTGTTTAAAAAAGCGTTACAAACATCCAATTGATTTATTCTACAGTTCAACCTAGTAGCCACCGCTGTGAAGATCCTGAATGTATTAAGCTTTACCACTGGGGCGTAAAGATCAAGATCATCAAAGTCACTCTGTTGGAATCCTCGCGCCACCAACCTTGCTTTATAGATTATTTCTCCTTTATGATCTTGTTTTAGCCGTAGTACCCACTTAGTACTGATGATCTCTTGACCTTCTGGCACCTTCTCTTTTAATGTCCAGGTATTCTTTTCTTGTAGTTGTTCTAGCTCCTTGTCTATCGCTTTTTTCCAGTTATCAGCATCCTCTCTTTTCATTGCTTCTTTGTAATTTTCAGGTTCACCTTCGCCTGCAACAAGTATATAATCATCCAATAGTCTAGGACGGTTCACTACTCTGCCTGATCTTGTCCTTATCGGCTCTTCAATCTCCTCGGCTGACTCAAAAGTTTCGCTTCCAGTCTCATTTTCTGTCTCTGATGTTACTTGCAGATTCTCTCTGTCTACCTGCTCTTGGTGTCTTTCACTGTTCAGTACTTCCTGCGATATCTCCGATTGTTCGAGTGGTTGCTCCATGTTCAGATACACCACCTCTTCATTTACTGTCTGTTCAAGCTCTTGGTCCAGGTAGACTACCTGCTTAGTATTGATCTCAGACACAGGTTCTGTATTATGAATAAATACAACGTCTCGCTTAACCTGAACTATTTTCTCTCTTTGATAAAAAATCCGGAAGCCCTTAGTACCTTCATATCCGACAAACGTGCCTTTTTCGGCCTTTGAATCAAGTTTTCGCCTTTTCTCTTTCGGAATGTGCACCCATACACTCGTTCCAAACACTTTATTCAAGTTGTTGATATCATAGTCTTTCCCCGTCCATATTTGATAAGGCGTCTTTTTCTTGTCTCTGCTTTTACTTGTTCTATTAAGCACATAAACTACAGTATTTATGGCTTCCGCCCACAGCTCTTTGCACACTCCCTTAGCAATCAGCATGGTTCGAGCGGCCTCGACTAGTGTCCGCATATCTCTTTCGGCCTGACCGTTTTGCTCAGGAGTATAGGGCACAGTAGTTTCTTGCCTTATACCTTTCTCATTAAAGAAAGCCTCCATCTCCTTATTCACGAATTCTTTCCCATTATCCGATCTAAAGATTTTCAGTGCAC
Source organism: Yponomeuta sedellus (assembly GCA_934045075.1). NCBI lineage: Eukaryota > Metazoa > Arthropoda > Insecta > Lepidoptera > Yponomeutidae > Yponomeuta > Yponomeuta sedellus. The sequence goes on from OW203750.1 coordinate 6,207,690, forward strand.
AACTGGTCTCTCTCTCTGCTGTCTGGACAAACAACTTTACCTTTTGTACGACCTCTGACTTCTTCTGAAGAAAGTAGACGTAACGGAATTTCGAGAAATCATCCTTTATGAGCAAGAAATATCTTGATCCACCGAGTGAAGTAATTTCTAAAGGCCCGCAAACATCCGCGTGAACCAGCTCCAAAGCTTGTGTTGAAGTACTCGTTTGCTCTCTAAATAGCAATCTATGTGCCTTACCTTGTAAGCAATCCGTACATCTTTTAGTGTCACTTCTAAAAGAGATGTTATTATTTGACAACACCGTTTTTACATACTCCATGTTCTGGTGACAAAGCCGCTCATGCCACTCGCTTAACGAGACTGCCGCGCATTGAGCATCGTTTCTCGTGAAGTTCATAACATAAAAACTTTCTTCTCTAAATCCGGATGCACAAACTTTACCATTTATCTTTATTAGGCATTTGTCCAGCAACAAATTAACTGTGTACCCTTTACTTGTCGCACAAGATACCGAAAACAAGTTTAATTTCAACTCTGGTACGAACAAAACGTCGCTTAGTTTATTGCCCTCGAATAATATATCTCCATTTCCTAATACTGGTAATTTTCTCCCATCACCAACCACAACAAATCGATCTGACGTCTCATTGAATGACGTAAAAAGGATTCTCTCAGAAGTCATGTGTTGACTTGCGCCACTGTCTATAATCCATTTGCTTGTTGGAACTACATGGAGTCCGCTGTCAGTAGTCATCGCATTTGCTGTCATAACCAGGAATGCATTGTCATCCTTGTTAAAACCCGATTTATTATTCGCATTAGTCTTCGGGCAGTGCGATTTTAAATGACCAGCTTTATTGCACAGGAAACATATCCGGGTTTCCTTGTTACTTCTGCAATCTTTTGCTATATGTCCCACTCGATTGCATTTGAAGCACTTTGCTTGGCTTTTTGCAGCTAAAGCGATATTGTTGTCTCTGCTATTCTCCGGATTAGTCAATCTACTCCTCAACCTATCCTCCTCCATCAACAATCTTCCAACCAGGTCATCCAGGTTTTGACGCGCTGGATCAACCGACTCCCATGCCGAGATAAAATGTACATATTTCTCTGGTAATGACATGAGTACCTTCGTCATGAGAAACTTCTCAGACACTTCCTCTCCAGCTTGTTTCAGTTGACTAGCCATCTCTTGTATTTTTGAGACGAACGTTGACAAGGCCATCCCATCTTCATATTTAAAGCTGAAGAAGCGTTGTTGAATAATATGAGTACTCGTGTTTGACTTCTGCTCATATATGGTCAGTAATTTGTTCCACATCTGAGTCGCCGTCTCACAGGTCGTAATGTGGACCATCGCACTTTCAGACAATCTACTGACGAGCAATCCCTGAGCTTTCGCATCCTTTTTAAACCACCCAACTGCGTTTTCCTCAGACTTCACTTCCGTGCCGTTCACGACTGACAGCAAGTCTAACGATCTTAATAGCACCGTCATTTGAAACTTCCACAGACTCCAGTTTCGTTGCCCCTCGAGTTTGAAAACCCCCACCGATCCCGCCGACATGAGCTGATCCATTATCCTGGATATAACTCCCCTTTCGTTGTAGGATGTAACAAGGTTGCGCTTGTTGCAGTACTTTTTAACTCCAGTACCGCCAGCCCCCAAACGCTGCTGCTCTTCCCTTGACACTAAGCGCCTCTCCAACGAAAATCAGCTTGCCTCCCGAAACAGCAATTTTCACCTAAACAGAGTTACGAAAACGACTGGGCCCATAACCTGTTATTAGGACTCCAGGTAAAGATGTGTTTCTTGCAAACTGATGAATTTATTGGGATCGGTGAAAATACAGATAAAAATAACAAACGTGGTTACTACGCCATTTTTCAAAAACACGACAGTTCGATACAGTGGTGCAATAGACAAAACCTGAATATATCCTCTTTAGAGTACATATCAAACACGTTTTATTGCCTAACTACAACAGTAATTTACATGAAGTTGAAAGAGAAAAGGCGTTTTAAAAGAAAACGCCTTTTCTTCTTTCTTTTGTCCAGTCCGGTCTCTTGATGCCCTCGGTAACTTAAGGGACTTTTGTACGGGGTACTTTTAGTCCTTCGTGTGCGTTATTCGATACAATTTATAGGAGATCTATATCGACGGATAAAAAAGTACCAGAGGGATAGTCCCTCGTCTGCGCAGGCCTTTTTTCTGAGTTCGTATAGCATAGAAATATTGGCTGTGAAGGCTGTCCACGGGATGTATGTACCTATAGGTACACAAATAAAACTGACGTAAAAATGTGAAGACGTTTTTTATTATCATCTCAAAGGTAACACTGCTGTATTAATAATAGTTGCCAAGCCAACCGTACTATAATAATTATAGGTAATAAATGATTATAGTTAAATTATGTTTAGGTACGCAAATTATTGTGCTTGTGCAATAAATTAATAAAAACTGGGGAAATGGTATATTATTCTGTTATCTTTTCTATGATTTTGCAGTACCTGCATTTGTTTGTTTCAGCATAAGTTCGACGAGCGGGAACTGGAAAGTTTGTCTCAAACTTTCTAGATTCATCTTGTCAAACTGGGTATTTCCCGTTCATCCGATCTGCCAACTGATCAATTGGCCCAATGCGAAATCTTTGCCCCGTTTAGCCAACGCCCACCTTTTATTTTTGTTACAGTCATGTTTAGAACTGTTTGTGTGATTACGACCTCCTATACATTCTTCTTGATACTTTTCATTGGATTGGTTGCAATAAAACTGTTCTGCAAATGACAGTACACATCTAATAGGAACACGATCTTCCAAATGTTAGATCAGTATGGTGAACGGGAAAAAAGTACCGCTGCGTATACGATCGACAAGGTCGACCGATCATACTAACTTGAAAATTAAGAATCGACTGTTAGCACAGATTAGATAATAGTTACCTAACTGTTAGGCGGTACGAAGTTCGCTGGGTCAGCTAGTCATACCTACAATCTATTTATTCTTACTTGTCCAATTTAGTAAACAAGATTCTATCCTCAAACTGTGACTTTTTGGTCCAAAACTGCCATATTTCCCTAAATGAAGTAACCTGGAACACTCTTTTAGATAACACGCTGCCAATTTTATAAACATAGTTCATGAATTTGCGAGAAATTGTCTAGTTTAGGCATCTAATCTCAATTTTAAGGTTAGAATCTTGTTTACTAAATTGGACAAGTAAGAATAAATAGACTGTACATAACTTTGACGAGCGGGAATTAGGTAGGTAGTTTGTTTCAAAGAGTTAACATGAGAAATCTTAATATCCGTGGTAACTATTTTTAGAACATACCTACAGCCTAGAGTGTAGTATATAAATATCAGGGCTATAATCGATTACCGCTATAAACGGCTTTTTTTGGCGGATATCGATTGAAGTCATAGATTGTCAATTCTAGGTTCTAAAAAAATATCACTATCAAATAACACACTTGTTAAGATTTGCCGTGTTCACTTTTAGATAAAAACGTATTATAAAACAAGTTATGATTTTTTTCCATTAGTGACGCTAGTTAGTAGGGTTGTTGAGGAACTTGTGATGAGGAAGAGGATTTTTTTATAATTGATTTTGAGGAATATGGCGAGGATGAGGAATCTGACAGACTAAGAGGATGAGGCAGAGGGATTTTTTAAACTCGATTTTGAGGAATATGGCGAGTATGACGAATCTGACAGAATAAGAGGATGAGGCAGAGGATTTTTTTAAAATCGATTTTGTGGAATATGGCGAGTATGACGAATCTGACAGACTAAGAGGATGAGGCAGAGGAATTTTTTAAAATCGTCTTGAGTAATATGGCGAGTATGACGAATCTGACAGACTAAGAGGATGAGGCAGAGGAATTTTTTAAACTCGATTTTGAGGAATATGGCGAGTATGACGAATCTGACAGCCTAAGGATGAGGCAGAGGAATTTTTTAAAATCGATTTTGAGTAATATGGCGAGTATGACAAATCTGACAGACTAAGAGGATGAGGCAGAGGAATTTTTTAAAATCGATTTTGAGGAATATGGCGAGTATGACGAATCTGACAGACTAAGAGGATGAGGCAGAGGATTTTTTTAAAATCGTGTTTGAGGAATAGGACGAGTATGAGGAATCTGGCAGACAAGGAGGATGCAGGAGACTAATCTCTCTCTCTTTCCCTCGCAAATTTCGTTTCAACAAAACTTATAACTCTCGTTCCTATTAAATTCCTCTTAAAATATAAGGACGAGGAAGATTAATTACTTATTTAACAATCATTTTCGAGGAAAAGAATGAGGAACCTCAAAAATATGAGGAAATTCCTCATTTTGAGGAAGAGGAGTCTTCATCAACACTAGTTAGCGCCCCTATAAGCGCCTTTCTTAAATTTAATTTCCGCTCGTCAAAATTCATGTTGGGTGCCTACTACCTAGGTAGGTATAGTTTGTTAAAAAGTGTAGAATTTAAAGAGTAAGGTTTCGCTCAGACTTTTTGTCTGTGTTACATAATTTCTTGCAGTTAAAAGCATTATAAAAATAAAAAATAGAGTCATTACATTAAAAGGATGTATCTATTGTGCTTAATCAAAGATAGTAAATGGTCTTAATTTTCGATAATACCAATAATAAAGTTTCTCTTCCGGTTTCTTGAATTTTTTGACAAAGTGGTAGTCTATTGAAGGTGACACAGAATAATGTGAATGAAATAAAATTGATTTACCTGCATATGTTCGCGTGATATATATTACACGTAAAAATTGTAAAAAACAAACATTTTGCAATAAGTGTGTTATTATTACATAAAATACTATTGAAATGATGTTCATTTAAATTGTCTTCCTTTTACATTAGGCTATTTAAACAGAATTTAAAGACATTGTGTTTTTAGGGTTCCGTACCTCAAAAGGAAAAAACGGAACCCTTATAGGATCACTTTGTTGTCCGTCTGTCCGTCCGTCCGTCCGTCTGTCAAGACCCTTTTTCTCAGGAACGCGTGGAGGTATGAAGCTGAAATTTATATCAATTACTCAGGTCTACTGTCCCTTGAAGCTGTGAAAAAATCAAACTTCTAAGCCAACGCAATCAAAAGATACAGCCGTTTATGCCGCAAATTTTCGACACTTGCAAGGGAATCAAAACCTACAGGGTGCTTCCCGTGAACTCAGAATCTTGAAATTTGGTACGAAGCAACGTCTTATAGCATAGATAAAGGAAAAATTACGAAAACCATACATTTTTAGTTAAATCACATAATATATTTTTTTTTAATAATTTTAAACTTACTACCCATTTCCTCATAAACGCGTAGAGGTATTAAATTGAAATTCATACCAAATACTCAGGTCTATAATACAGGTTTGTACGGAACCCTCGGTGCGCGAGTCTGACTCGCACTTGGCCGGTTTTTTTTATAAATAAGATTGCGCGACCGTAATTAAAAAAAAGTAAAAAATAAATACAATAAAAAAACCATTTTTATTATGATTATACTCAAGTTCCGAATAAAATATTCAATACTAAGTATTTCCGTTTATTTACATTCCATATTTAGGCCAATTACTTGATAAAGCGTAAGATAATTGTAATCTAACTCCTGTTCAACATCAATAATAAGTACTTTATCAATGTGTTATCTTTACAATATCGTTTATTCACGTTACCTAATTGAAACCTTACTGATATGCCTAGAGAAAACGTTACTTAACTACAATTTTGCAATCACAGGAATGAAAATCGAATATAAACTCAGGTAAAGATAAAACGCTCGAAGCCCCGGCTGCCTGAGTGAACTTAAACGATCACGAATGTTAAGCAACATAGGGCGCGTTCAGTGCATGAATAGGTGACCGTCTATGACTAACGCTAGTGGCATTTTTCCGAGCGGTTCCGTGCTTCGCAAGGCACGTTAAGCAGTTGGTGCCGGCCGCCTTCGATAGATGACAGTCGTTAAGCCGTCGTTAATAAGTCGTATATATATATATATATATATCTGTAAATACGTAAAGATTACTTTTAATTAGTACCTAATTTTACACAGCAATGTTCTACAATTTCAATACAGATACAATAATATTATTTAATCTACAGTTTTAAAGCTGGTTAGGTTCTAGTGGAAAATCTAGTACATTATCAAATCATAAAAAACAGCTCTTATTAATATTGGTATATAATTTACACAATAAATACAAACATTTCATGGAAAAATGCTTATGGAATTACAACGTTGATTCCTAGACCTATGTAGAGGCAAAAAATTCCTCCCATGCCGGGATTCGAACCCGCGACCTCTGGCTATCCGTGCCAGCGCTCTTTCCAACAGAGCTAATGGGCGACTCACCGGCATCGGTGAAATTTGGAACCTCGTACGTAATACAGAGAATATTGTAAAGAGGTTCCAAATTTCACTGATGTTTTTTAGCCTCTAAATAAGTTTTTAAAATTGTCCTTAGCACGGGTTAGTGCATTAAAAATAATATAACGTTATTTCCTCACAAATTCTCTCTAGTTTTCAATCACTTTCAAGACAAGTGCCCTCACCTTTTACAATAGCGGGTACCTATTAGCTTACACCCTATATAATTAAATCCAAATTAATTTTTATCGTGCTATTATGCGAAGGTTAAGCCTGGTGGTAATAATGTAACAACAAAGTAGCAAAACTTAACTAATTTATAAAAACCCATTTAGAGGCTAAAAATTCCACCCATGCCGGGATTCGAACCCTCTGGCTATCCGTGCCAGCGCTCTTTCCAACTGAGCTAATAGGCGACTCACCAGCATCAGTGAAATTTCGAACCTCTTTACAATATTCTCTGTATTACGTAACTGATTTATTTATTCATTCGTGTATATGTTACAGTCAGAAGTCTTAAACGGTCAACACTAGTTTTGACTGTTTCGACGACCTCTGTGGCGTAGCGGTACCGCTGTAGGCTGGGAACAAAAAAAACCCCAGGTCTTCGATGTTTACATGATTGTGATGTCGTTGTTTCTGGTTCCCACGACACAGGGTATCCTAGTGTGGGGCCAGAAGCAATGTATGTGCCTGTATGTAAATGTTATGTAAAGGTAAATGTTTAACTGATTTATTTATTCATTCGTGTATATGTTACAGTCAGAAGTCTTAAACGGTCAAAACTAGTTTTGACTTAAATTTAGTCAAAACCGGTTTTGACTGCAGAAAAATAAAGGAAAATTCTAATATGTATCCATCAATGTCGAGTTGGTGTTCGGTCTTACATGTTCAACCTAACACGCTCCGCTACGCTACGCGCTTCGTCGCACCTATATTTTTGCTGTCGCAGATTGAGTGATGCATCACAATATTATAAGGTATTTTTACCATTTGGTATTTCAAATGTAAGCTTTGGACAAAATTACTTTTGACTGATTTTGGCAGCCTAACTAGTTTTCATCTAGGGTTTTGACCGTTTAAGAGTTTTGACTGTAACATGTACATTTCCATTTTAGCGTAGAAATGCTACAAATTCTAACATGACGTTTACTATTTTGGGAATGTCATAATACTTGTTCGTTTTTGGGGAATCCATAGACAATAAATACTTACATTGATTAAAACTGTTTTTATACGGATTTATGCTCGTTTATTACATTTTTACAATTTTCCAACGTTTCGGCACTTTTTCAGGTGCCGAAACGTTGGAAAATTGTAATAAACAAGCATTAATCCGTAACAAAGTTTTAATTATGTCTACTGCTCGTGATAACCTTAGAAAATACTATACTTACATTGAGTAAGTAACTTTGTAAAATTCTCAACTAACTATGCAGATAGGAACCATTTTGCAGAAAGGCCGTGTTTAGCTTAACCTTCTTGATACTGCTTTTGAAAATAACAATAGAATACCATTGTTATTGTCAAGCTCACGATTAAGTAGGTTAAGGCGCTATGCGGTGCTTACTACCGCCGCCAATGGAATAATCATTACTTACAGTGCTACACAAGAAATAAGTCTCGCGGATGTACCTGCGCCGATGACCAAATTTTTGATGTGCGGCAAGTTTATCGGCCAATCAGATAGTTTCATTTTTAGGGCAAGCCGCGCGCCTTTGTTGGTATTGGTTGATTCAACGTCATCGGTGCAGGTGACTATTAGTTTGGAAATATTAGCGTGAGCGAAATAGGTAGCGCTACTGCGGCAATCAATTCTGCACCTTAACCGTATCGGTTAAAGATCATGTTGAATGTACTTATAGCTTCGGGTACTTTCGTTACACTTCTTCCTAGTCTGCGCGAACGTAGATTCCCGAAGGGACTTTTATGATGTGTACTTTACAAACTGTTTACTGTATTTAATATTGTAAAGTACAGTTTAATGTACTTTACAATACGTTTTTTTTTAAAGCTAAGTTATAAGTCTCTACTGTGTCAATTTTTAGAATATTCAGTGTAGAGTGTGAACCTACTAGGATCAACAACTCAGGACTTTCATACTTTTTCCACAAAACGGCCGTTTTTGGTAAAACTGCTCTAAATTCCTAGGTTATTTTCAGTATATTTCTAAAAATAGCTACTTTATTAAAATTAGATTAGATTACTTTATTAATAATATAAAAATGAATCGCTGAATGTGTTGGTGAGCGCAAATATCGACAGTAGCTAAACCGATTTCGCTAATTCTTTCTTTATAATATTCATTGAAGTACGAGGATGGTTCTTACTTGGAAAAAAAAGAATCACCTGTTAGGCGGTACGAAGTTTGCTGGGTCAGCTAATAATAATAAAATTACATGTCAATGTTTCATTATAAAATTAGTTAAAATAATAGTACATTATATGATATAAGTGCGGTAAGTTGAAAATTACAGCCGAAGCGCGATATTACTAGCCCGAGCCATCGGCGAGGGCTATAAGGAAGCAGAGGCTGTAATTTTCAAAGCGCACGTATGTCATACGACGTTTTATAACATATTTACGAGGAAATTAATAAAACTCTGACTTTGTTATCATCACTAAAGTAGAGCCAATTTAATAGGCCACATTTGCCATGTGTCAGTTTTAGCTTCATAATGAGGTGAACTGCTAAAAGACATCGATTAAATCGAATAATTCGATACGGACTTCAAACATTTATGAATCGAATGCAGTTATTGTGAAAGAGTACGTATAGGTACTGTAATTTTAATTGAGTTCCATCGAAAATCAAATCAAATAAACAATTATTAATCAAATACCTGTCCCATCATTGTCTAACCAAAATTTATAAAACAAAATAAGACACGTATATAGTTTAACCAAGAAAAACTGCATTTATTCACTAGAACTAATAGAACTATAACGAGTGTTGTCATCGTCATCACTGCTGTCCGCTCCCAAAGATATAATAAATTGTTCTTCGATAATGTTGTCTATTCTCACATCTCGTTCAAAATCATCGAAAATTATTTTCTTTGTTTTCTCGACGACTTTTCTCCAGTCTTCTGAAGTGACTGCTGCACATGCAGTTTGTAGCAGAACCATCATTTTTGCAGTACTGAAGGGTGGCTCAGTATTGTTACGCGCAGCATGACCCTTTTGTTTGTGCCCAAATAAGCTCGATAGCGTTATACTGGCAGTGGTAAGGTGGCAATCGAATAACTTCGTGTCCATGCTCTAGTGCTATTTCATCAATTACATAGCAAGGCTTGGATGGCTTGTTTGCTTTTACCAAATTCAACAACTCAGCTTTCAATAAAGGTGGACTTGCATCCACATTTTTTTTTCCAGCCACGAGACAATTTCATGCTTTTTATTTGCTTGAGTTGGTGGTTTATCAACTTGTACAAAGTTTGGACCTGGAACGAACATTATGGACAAGCTCTAGTGTTGCCAAGAACATCCTACGAGTTTTTTTTTGCCTAAAAGTGTAATAATATTATAGTGAAACGAGAAACAATAAAATATTTACAAGATAAATCGTCTAAAAATTAACACTCAAACGAAAAAGATATTTATAAAACACAACAAATATTTCACTTTGACCTTCTACAAAGGATTACCTGCGTTAACAAGTTGTTTTCGGATACATAAAATGAAAAAACGTTAGACCTGGCTGAACGGACGAAAGTCCTTTGCCTATTCTGCTATCAGCAGAAAAACAAGATAAAAAAAATGAAACTGATTTTGTCTTTATTCAATTATTTTTTTATTTTTTATATTATTGAAAGATAATATAATAATGAAAACAAAACTCTTGAGAAACATTACGCATAGGCCAAAAAAAAAATTAAAGTTTTATTACGATACAGGTCTTGTATGGACACCTGTATAATAATATAACTTTTTAATCATAACGATACACCTATACAACCTCCAGCTGGACCAAGAAGGTTGAACCTCTACTTAAAAAAAAAGGTTTCAATGAACGAGTCCGCGCCGACGCAACACGCATGCGCAATCGATGTTAGCGCCTTGGCGCCAATATTTAACATTTAAAAAAACTTTTTAATATAAACAAAGTTTGGTTCTGTTTTTATGTAAGTATTATAGTATGAGAGTAGATAAAGTAGTGTATGACACTACATATCTTGGTCTTATAACAATCGTGTGATACTATAAACTCGCCTACAGTTCATTTCTTTAAAATACACTAGTGTTATAAGAATTCTTATTATGCAACGGTACCTATCTTAAACTACTATTTTCCCTTCTCATGCTAAAAAAGTTCGTCTTTATGTGATGCATACTAGTTGTACAATCTACTAATAAAATAATCACAATATGGAATGATGTATGGCGATACATTCCTTTACTTAGGTAATCATTGCATTTAATACAACTTTTTCACTGATGATTCCTTCGATTTTTACAGTAACATCCCTAGTTTTTAAAAACAAAAAGGGTTGACCGACATAACCTTGTGATGAAGTTCAGTTTTTTAGGACAAACATTGTATATTAAGTTTAGAATGGTTTATTAGTCAAAGTAAATTGTAATAATGCCTTCTTATGACATTATTACAATAAATATGTATTATTAACTGAAGAAAGTGAAGCAATTGTGCAGTTCTAATTTTGAAAAACTAAATAATATTGTGTGCCCTGCGTTACAAGGTTACGTTGACGAATTTCGATGAAGTGTCAAATGTGACCTATTAAATTGGCTTTACTGTACTTGACGACATTTTCAAATAAAAACAATACAATACATCGAAAAGAAAAAGCGCGCGGATTTATTTTTACTTGTCCACAAATAAACGATGCGCGCGCATCAACTTTTTTTTTTTAGGCAAAGGTACAAAAACAGCCAGTATTACTAATAAAGTAAATTAATCTTTTTGTGTTTTTGTTACAGATAAATGGTTGTAATTTGTTGTCAAATATATTAAATTAAAGAATTAAATGTTTATTTGTTATATTTTATTTCCCAGAGTTAATTTTATTCATAAAATATTGACCACTTTCTTGACATAAAACCTCTTTGCTAAGATTTTTAAAAGTATCTTTCATTTTTAGACGGAGTATCTTAAAACTTTATTTAAAAAAAACACGTGCCTTTTACATTACATTGTCGCACAAGTACGTAATGAGATACATTACTATATTGAAATTGGTGTAATTACAACCACTTTACGAGCAAATATGTTATAATACTTATAATAGTACATTACACAACTAGGGTGGTAATACAAAGAAAGGCCGAGATCGTAGAAGTTTGCGGCCCGAGCTGCAAGCGAGGGACGTAAATATGCGATCGAGAGCTTTCTTTATTACCTCCCGTGTTGTGTACATATTTTTATGTCTACACTTGGCCAGAAAGCGGCTTTTTCCGTACGCGCAGAGTGCGGAAAAAGCCACTTTATTGCCAGGTGTGGCATAAAATAAATTACAGTTCAGTTACTAATTATCTGGGTAAAAAAAATCACTTATGTCGTATGGTGCCATCTCAAGAAGACTACGCTTCAGTAAGATTTATGTTTTCAAAAACCTATTTAGAGGCTAAAAATTCCACCCATGCCGGGATTCGAACCCGCGACCTCTGGCTATCCGTGCCAGCATAGAGAATATTGTAAAAGAGGTTCGAGATTTCACTGATGCCGGTGAGTCGCCCATTAGCTCAGTTGGAGGTTTGGAATCCCGGCATGGGTGGAATTTTTAGCCTCTAAATAGGTTTTTAAAATTGTCCTTAGCACGGGTGAGTGCATTAAAAATAAAGATTTGTGATGTTTTACTTTTTCTAAAGACGCGTTATAAAAATAGTTAAGATTTTTTTCCATTGGCGACGCTAGTTATCAGTTTATCACCCCGTAGGTAGCACCTTAGGGAGGATTTCCTACTCATCAATACAGAGGAATCGACAAAATTTGGAGAAAACTTGCTTCATATTTGGTTGAACAGCTTTGTATTCGACGACCTCTGCGGTGTAGCGGTAGCGCGTCTGCCTACCATGCAAGAGGTCCCGGGTTCGAATCCCGGCTGGAAACAAAAAAAAAAGTCCACGTCTTGGATGTTAACATGTTTGTGACGTCGTTGTTTCTAGTTCCCACGACACAGGGTATCCTTGTGTGGGGCCAGAAGCAATGTATGTGCCTGTATGTAAAATGTTATGTTTGTATTTAGATGACTACTATGCAACTAGCTGTACGCCGCGGTGTTATGCGCTTTTCCAATGGGAATAAGATATTTTCCCGCAGTAAAACGTAGCCTGTGTTATGGGGCTTCTAAACGAGGCCGGCAAATATTGGTGTCCCTCTATTACTCACATGTTAGAGAAAGACGCCAACAGTTGTCGGCCACGTATTGCAGTAAGATATGGCCCGCTTAGAAGCCCCTTGAATCCAGGGTGTCAGCTAACTCCAAACTAAATTTTATTGAAATCGCTCCAGCCGTTTAGACGTGAAGAAGTAACAAACATACACACTCACAAACTTTCGCCTTTATAATATTAGTGTGAGGTGAAGTGAGGAGCTCTTTTCAGGGCGTTCATACTGTAAGTTGCTCTTGTGCTCTGTAAAGGACTCATTGTAATCTATATATATAAAATTCAAAGTCCTGACTGACTCGCTCATCAACGCCCAGCCCAAGCCGTTCGACCCAGAGAGCTGAAATTTCGCACGGTGGGTCTATATATAATGTAGGCAAGGATTAAGACCGGATTTTTCTAAATTCAACCCCTAAGGGTTCCTCATTTTACATGATAACCCCACTCATTTTTGAGATCTTCTTAATTTTTCAGCATAACTACTTCACGGCGAAAAGGATTGCCAAAATTTGTATGGGAGTTATAAAGAATGTTGTCTAATTTTCATGAAACTTAAAATAAATACTCTTCAACACAATTGATTGAACACGTGTTTCGCTGTTTTTCTAAATTTAACCCATAAGGTAGTGAACGGGGTTGCAAAAAAAGTCCACGCGGACGGAGTCGCGGGCAAAAGCTAGTTCTATTATAATGTTCTGCCGAGTTAAACTATTTGACGATGTAGTCACCTAAATTGAATGAAAGAAAATGAATAGCGAATGCAAAAATCCATGAAATTATTATATATTATATGTAGGTATAGCTGGTGCCCGCGACTTCGTCTGCGCAGGATTAGTATTTCGAGTAGTTTATTTTAGCGTGGCGTACAAACGGTTTTGGCAGCGCACGCCAGAATAGCTCGCAGATGTTAGATTTTTTCTTACTTGACACTTATCGCCATATTTTGGACAATTCACACAATATCCTCATAAATTGTTGCCTATGTGTGATTCTGAAGCTATATTATTGTAGTTTCATTCAAATCCAATCAGTAGTTTTTACGGGAAAGAGTAACAAACATCCATCCATCCATACTTACAAACTCAGTGTTTTATGTAGCACATATTAGTTATACAAAGTGCATAGTTTATGTGATGTAACTTGATTGACACGTTCTTAATAAATTTAAAAAAATCCTTTGTTATTTCAGAGTTGGTCCCTTAATAAAAATGGTTTCTACGACTATACTTAATATATTGATGAGTAGAATGACCCTCTTAATTGGTACCGTTTTTTTCTGCAATATCATGTAAAACATTATTATTTTAACTTAATAATGTGATTAAATTATTACATCTGTTAGTGCTTAATGCTATCATGTAAAATAAAGTTCTACGCCCAAAGTTTACTGGTCTTATTTACTAAAACGAGATGCCTTAGGACACTACTCAGAAGCAGTTTAAATTGTCTGTGGTAATCTGGCTAATCAGCCCATAAACAGAGCCCACTGTGGGGCATTGGCCAACGCTAACACATCTGGTCCTTTGCTAGTCTCGTCCAATGTTTCACAGGGCTGGGGGCTGCCCACCGACTGGTGACCCATTCTTGGCCATCAATCAGTGGTTGTCTTAGTCCACTTGCCGTCTTCCTTCCTAACGAAATTCCCCGCTCATCTCCATTTTATTAGGTTTATGATAATCTTTGACTTGGTTTGATAAGGGAAAGACATAACTACAGATTATCGAAACTGCCTCTGAGGAGTGTTTTAGAGGAATCGTGTCTTTATAAATACCACCAAAGGTACATAAATAGACGACAACATTCTATTTTGTTTTGTGCTTGCTGTCTTTTTAAAACTTTAGGAGTTTTTACAAGTTGTAGATAATAACAATTACCTACAGAATGAAGCGATTCTACCTTCACGTACCCATACAGCTACTTTTCACCCCTATGACCACTATGATTATGGCAAGAAAACCCATTGCCGTTAGCTATAATGAGAAAAAAAAAATGGAACAATAAATAATCTTATAAAGCCTAATATTTCAATTGACCCCTTAACTTTACGACCCTCTGCATAAACCTACAATAAACTATGAACATCGATAAATTCAACAAGAAACATACAAACAGTACGCCATACAAAAAAGCTTCTACATCGAGAGTGGCGCTTAGAACCACCAGCATTAAGGGCTAGATTCGCTCACAGTACCTTTCTGGCTCCGATGAGTTCTTGTACGTCAAGTATCCAAGCAGTACAGCTACAGCCGTCAGCAACAGTGTAATCGTTTGGTAAATTTTGATCCATTTCACTTGCTTGTTCAGTAATTCATAATTCATCTGGAGATTGCTCAGCGAGTTACTAACCGAATCAGCTTCTTCTTGCCTCGAGTCGAGTACACTGCCGTTTCTCGTCTCTTTCTGCAGTTCCTTCTCGGGGAATTGGCATTTCAGCCTGTATTCGTCCACTTTGCTGCCCGAAGTCTTCTGCCACACTTCAGTGAGGTCCTTCTGCGAAAGATCAGTCTTTGGTATCTGCACGGCTAGGACTAGAAATCTGTCCTTTGTCACGGTGCGTAGATGGAAGCCCGGCTGTAAGACAATCATGACAGTTTGTGACGCTCCACTGGACAGAGCGCCAGAGCTCGGTCTAACACGGAACTTCTCCGGTGACGTTGTTCTTATTTTAAACGAGATAGCACTGTCATCCATGTTAGTTAAGGTGAATTGGCCCGATATCTCATCGTTTTCACTCTTGAAAAGTATGGTATCATTCGGAATGAGTCGTAGCATCTCTCCTGGAGAATGCTGGTTATCACCTTGCTCCGCAAATGTGACCTTCTTAGGTGTGTGCTCTTGGTTAGTCCTGTTCTCCGGTACAAACTCGAAAACATAGTCATCCTTGCCCCCCCAGCAAGTCAAAGCTTGCTCAGGGGCGACCACCTCCTTTAAAGTGTCTTTTGACATGAATTTCATCTTTTCAACAGCTCTTGCAGGCAACAGCTGCTTTATTACTTTAAACGCAGCTGACAGAACCCACGGCATTTGGTAAATGATGATGTAGTGAAGGAAGTATGGGTAATAGAGCTTCAGCAATGTAATTATGTACTTGATGAACTCCATATCCATGTTCCCGAGGCCACAGCCTTCCATGTCGAAGAATAAAGTGATCGGATTTCCATTTTCCTCCCTCTCTATGCGATCAAAGTAATAGATAATACATCTCTTCAGTTCCTCGAAGTCTTTTGCGCCTTTCACGTGAGTTTTCGACTTGAAAATCAGCAGAAGGCTGCCGTCAACGTCCCTGCCATGAGGGAAAAAGCCTCCATCGCGTATGTAGTCAAGTCGGATGTTGGATTCGTTGATGTCGCTCGCACCTACGGTTTTCCGCCACACCATGATGTCCCAAAGCATGTCCGCCGCCTGCTTTGCATCGTTATCGGAGTGGCGAAGCACCCTTTTGATGTATTTGTCGTCTTTTACCCTCTCCAAGTCCGCAGGATGAAACTCACCAGGCGGGTTAGGTATGCCGTCGTTTAGTCGTGCCTCGAACAGAGCACGGACGTCGGATGCGGTAGCCATCGTCGCTAACTCGATAAACTGTTAAGTTTTCCGACACTGACACCAGTTTTCCGTGGTATTTTGTGTTTTTGCGCGACTTGGAGGAGAGCGGTTTGAACAAAATCCTTGAGTCAAGTGACATTTAATTTTTTGGTATAAATGTCAAGTCCGAAGTCCGGTCTGTTGAGAACGGAACGGTGCAAGCACAGACTAAATAAATAGTCAAATTGCGAAGTGATGAGTAGGCTTGGGCAAAATATATCGATATATCGAAAGGCGGATACTTTATAGAAATTAATCGACATATCGAAGACCGGTGATTGGATTAAGTGAAAAATGTGTTACTAATCATTAAAACAAAACATCTAAAGTAATACTAAATTAACAACTTAACTAAAATCTAATTAAGATAAAGTAATAAAAATAAAGACCTATAATTTACAAATAAAACACAGATTTTTTGATAATCGATATCTGTTTTTTTTTCGGGTATCGAAATTGATGTGTCGACGACTAACGTGTCTTTATTCTCTAGCTTTTCTTTTTATGGATATTATACATACCGTATAATATCTGGTCACGCCAAACATGTAGTTATTTCTTCGATTAAGTGGACTGTATTTTAGGTACGTACAATTGAACAAGGGGATCAGGAATATAGGGGTGAGAAAAGGAACACGCAGCACATACCTCGCAAAGTGGCATCCAGGAGACGTGATCTCTCCAGCTAAGGCGGCAGCTGCCGCGGCGGGCCCACAGTCCACACAAACAGTGATTGAAGATGTTTCACAATCAAATCCTTCTCAATGGCGCTCGCGGAGGGCGCGACACACTTCACAGGGGTGGTTAAATACCAAAAAGCGTCAATTAAGCGGTTAACAACGATTTTAGCGAATTTGCTAGAACCGCGGCGGTTGAGGTCCAAATGTGAACTAACTGCAGTCGTTCGCCGCCAGGTGGCGCTGGCAGCGCATAGCGACGACGTCATGCATGCGTGTTTAAGGTGCAGGAAAAAAGATGGAAAGGAATGTACCATTGAATATTTAATAGTTTATGATAGACTAAGTAATTTGGCGTTACCAATATCCATAAAAAGAAAAAAAATTAAGTAAATTTAACTGTCTTTAGTTTTAGGTCTTATTACGTCAATGTCTAGTGTGAAATAAACAGTTACTTTAAAACAGTTTTTTAGCCTCTAAATAGGTTTTTAAGTTATTTTAACGCAAAAAAGTAACAACAGTATTAATAATATTTTTTAATAATAAATCCTTATTTTGATTACTTTAACCAATGACTGATTGTGCCTGTGTGTGCACAATGCAAAATGTGATTGCATTTCTTTACAGTCAATTGTTGCGCACCAATATCGATATATCGATACTTTTTTGCATCGATGTTGATAGCAACCGGTTGGTTTACTCTGTGGCTTTTCGTTTACAAAAAAAAACAATCAACAACGACTTGAAATGCGTTTCGTTAGCGTTATCGTTTCGGCAACAAGGATTCGAATCGTCTCTCAACAAAGAAAACAAAACAACGCCAACCAACGCTTGTGTGCTACTTGTTTAGAGTACAAAATGTACCACGAAATTAGTTAAAAATTTCTATGTATTTTAATATTAAAATATACTAGAGGTAAAATAATTCAAGAAATGATACACAATAAATATCAAATTGTCTTTCTGATTTTTTTTGTTTATTTATTATTTTGAAGTCACTTATTGTGCATACAGTAGACAGCAAATTAAACTTTACGTGCAAGCAATTTATTAAGTACCTAAGGTACTTCTTAGACAAGGCTTGTTGTTAATTCTGTTTTTCCTCCTTTATAAAAAAAAATAAAAATAAAATAAAATAAATAGACATGTAAAGACTCAAGACATGGAAGGAATTGAAGGATTGAAACCTGCGGAAATTTTCATCTGATGTTGAATTATTACATATCATTAAAAATGCTGTTTATTATTAATAATTATTAATCATATTGATCAGTCTTAAAAAAAAGTAAATTGAAAATAATTCTTTGCATGCATGAAATTACCTAAGGCTAATTTTTATTTTGCATGGAACCAATCATGCAAAATAAAAATTAGCCTTAAATTAACGCGATCAGGTGCAGGATGGGTGACCGTCCGTGACTACCGCTAGTCGCATATTTTCCCAGCGTTTCCTTGCTTCGCAAGGCAAATAAATAAAATAAAAATCGATATCCATATCAACCCTTGTTATGTCCCCACTGCCTAACCTGCATCGCATGAAGGTTAGGCCATACTCCACCACGGGGGCCAAGTCCGGGTTGGTGGAGGATTGTAAGAAGGTGGCGGGCCTTACTGTCAGAAGTTATGAAGCCGCCCATAATGCCTCTGACATGGCTTAACGACTACTATTACATGGCAGCCGGCACTAACGGCTTAGCGTGCCTTTCCGAAGCACGGGAGCGCTCGGAGAAATGTCACTAGCGGTAGTCACGGGACGCTCACCCATCCCGTACCTGACCGCGCCTGTTGTTGCTTAACCAAGTGATTGATTCCAATCACTCGATTCGCCTAGGTCACGAGCGCTTCTCGAAAACCTATTTAGAGGCTAAAAATTCCACCCATGCCGGGACTAGAACCCGCTCTCCAAACTGAGCGTTGGCACGGTTAGCCAGAGGTCGCGGGCTCGAGTCACGGCATGGGTGGAATTTTTAGCCTCTAAATAGGATTTTAAGATTATTGGATTCTAAAATTCAAGTAGCTTCATTTCCAATATCTTGACTTGCATAGTTGGTACCCAGAACATATGCGATAGTTCCACTATATCAGAATCTTCAAAAAGCGGTTGAAAGAGCATTATCTATTTCTATCGTAACATCCACAGAACATAAAAAAGAGTAGAAGTCATAAGTGGGCGGTGCCCGCGTGCCTAACATATGCAATGTATTGCATATGCGTAGTCGGTGATAGTTTTGCTTACGTCAGTTGCCGTGCGCTTCTAGTAAAGAAAACAATGGTGAAAACTTTATTAGAATGCCTTGTTGTGCTGTGTTAGAGAGCAAAAATAAAAGTTGGGGACCAAAATACCTATAACATTTCATCGGTAAGACGTGGTAACATCACATCATCACATCAGATCATTATTTAATTATTTATGTACATGCACCACGTACCGACTATATTCTACATGCAATCCATTCCATCCAAAGGTTGTCTGGAAGAGATCGCTCTTAGCGATAAGACCGCCAATCGTATAACATTACTTAGATTTCGTCCGTCCGTCCGTCCGTCCGTCCGTCCGTTAGGGCTGGTAAGGGACGTCCCAGGCGGACATACATAGACCAAATAGCGGATGTGTTATTAGCAAAGGGCAAGGTAAAGGCTACCCGGAACCGGCGTGCGTGCATGCAACGACTTATGTATGAACGTTGATGAAGCGGAGGTGATCTGTCAGGATCGTGGCAAGTGGCAGTCCCTGGTCTCTGCCTACCCCTCTGTCCGTCCGTCCGTTATTATTATATATAACACACTAATATTTAAGGCGAAAGTTTGTTAGTATGTTTGTTACTTCTTCACGTCATGCGTCATACCAAATTGTATTAAATTACTCCAGGCGTTAGGAGTGATTTTAATCAAATTTGGTATGGTGTTAACATAGGCCACGTTACTGCGGAAAAATATCATATTCCCATGGGAAAATTTATAAACCTCGGGTAACACCGCGGGGCACAGCTAATTGATCTATATATTTGTACCAAATTTTATTACAATCGCTCCATCCGCTTAGATGTAAAGAAGTTACTTCTTATGTAATGTCCTGTGAAATGTTTGTGTGCAATATGGCATAATTTAAATAATGAGGGCTTTTCAATGACAGCTGTGAGTTGATTGCATTAAAAAAAACTAGATTCCGCTGCAAGGAGAACAAATGTCACCAATCATACGTTTTATCGCGTTTTGTGTTGTACGCACAGATTATTATTTGTGATAACCTAAACATCTCTTTGTAGTCTGTGATCTAAGCTAAACTATGTTTCGAAACTGTTGAAATTTGAAAGTTTTGAAGTATTTTTACTTTGTTTATTACATACATACGTGAATTGTGTCTTAACTAATGGCTAGCCCGTGCATTGAGCATTTTTATAAAAGCATAGGCAGTCACCGTTTTCCTAAATGATGTAAATTTTGACATATTATATGACGTCAGCACCATCTATCGGTAACTTGCGGTACTGTTTTTTGTTTTAATGGCGCTTTGAAAAGCCCTCATTGAAGTTGTAAAGAAATAATTACCGTCAGCTAGGGCTGGTAAGGGACGTCCCAGGCGGACATATAGACCAAATAGCGGATGTGTTGGCAAAGGGCAAGATAAAAGCTACCCGGAACCGGCGTGCGTGCATGCAACGACTTATGTATGAACGTTGATGAAGCGAAGGTGATCTGTCAGGATCGTGGCAAGTGGCAGTCCCTGGTCTCTGCCTACCCCTCTGGGATGCAGGCGTGAGGTAATGTATCTGTGTATGTACTAGGTGTAGGTATGCGGTGTATGTACGTATGTACGGGAGCAATAAATTGCAAATTGGTTCTCAAACTGTAGTAAGGGTATGCAGTAGGTTAAAATTTATTGTTATCCTAACCTTTTTAGGGTTCCGTACCTCAAAAGGAAAAAACGGAACCCTTATAGGATCACTTTGTTGTCCGTCTGTCCGTCCGTCCGTCTGTCAAGACCCTTTTTCTCAGGAACGCGTGGAGGTATGAAGCTGAAATTTATATCAATTACTCAGGTCTACTGTCCCTTGAAGCTGTGAAAAAATCAAACTTCTAAGCCAAGGCAATCAAAAGATACAGCCGTTTATGCCGCAAATTTTCGACACTTGCAAGGGAATCAAAACCTACAGGGTGCTTCCCGTGAACTCAGAATCTTGAAATTTGGTACGAAGCAACGTCTTATAGCATAGATAAAGGAAAAATTACGAAAACCATAAATTTTTAGTTACATCACATAATATATATTTTTTTAATAATTTTAAACTTACTACCCATTTCCTCATAAACGCGTAGAGGTATTAAATTGAAATTCATACCAAATACTCAGGTCTATAATACAGGTTTGTACGGAACCCTCGGTGCGCGAGTCTGACTCGCACTTGGCCGGTTTTTTTTCATTTGGTGTAATATCTTGTTAACTTTGAGTAAATAATGTAAAAATTCATGATCTTCCTCTTATTTCCGATATTATGTAAATAAGCAAAAAATAATCGATCGGTATGATAAAACTACAGGGTATTTTTTTTCTTCTGCAGCGGTTTCTATTCCCGATTCAACCATGTAATTATTTAAAAATCGATAAATGCCGTTTAAATTGCTTCTGTCAGTAAAAGCTTCCATCTACAATATTCAAGGTACCTACTTTCTCTCCATGTGGCATAGCCGTGTGACGCCCTGTTACAAGAACATTGTTCAAGAATCTATTACTCAAAAGCAGTTTTGCCAAATACGGCCGCTTTTAGCGGAAATCGATTTAAGTCCCAAGTTTTTGATCCTAGGTTCTAGACTGTGGGTTCTAAAAATACTTGTGTGGCGAGCACATGTCAACTCTGCGCGCGCACTACAACGTTCATAAGTCGTTGCGTGCATGCAACGACTTATGACCGTTGATGAAGCGAAGATGATCTCTCAGGATCGTGGCAAGTGGCAGTCCCTGGTCTCTGCCTACCCGTCTGGGATATAGGCGTGAGGTTACGTATGTATGTATGTATGTATGTATGTATGTATGTATGTATGTATGTATGTATGTATGTATGTATGTATGTATGTATGTATGTATGTATGTATGTATGTATGTATGTATGTATGTATGTATGTATGTATGTATGTATGTATGTATGTATGTATGTATGTATGTATGTATGTATGTATGTATGTATGTATGTATGTATGTATGTATGTATGTATGTATGTATGTATGTATGTATGTATGTATGTATGTATGTATGTATGTATGTATGTTTGTTTGTTTGTTTGTTAAGATTTATCACCTTCATTTCATGAAGAAAACGTACCTAGGTATTATAAAACAAGTTATGATTTTTATTGTATTAGTGGCGCTAGTTAGCACCCCATAGCGCCTTAAGGCATTAAGTCCGCCATGTTGTAAACTTCTTTGAGTGCAAGGAAATTATTAATAATAATTTACTAAAAAAATGGGTGTAACATTTGTAAGTACAAATTATGAAACATTAAGCATTCTTTTAGATAATGCTGTTTTAAGCGCATTTTATTACGGAACTCCAAATATAAATGTTGTTACATTTGAAAGTGAAAAATATTTATATGTTTTGTAAAACAAATAAACCTAACATCAAAATGAAACAAGATGATGAAGAACAAAAAAAAACAAAAATATTGGAAATGCAATAGTGCGGACTCAAGTGCAACAAAAGAAAAGGCTGCAGCTCGGCCAAATGCTGGCCACAAGTGTTATGTTATGATTATGAATAAGTTGCAAAGACAGAATGAAAAATTTAAATAACTAGCTGACCCAGCGAACGTCGTACCGCCACAGATAACATAATACTGTACCGCCTAACAGTCGATTCTTTATTTTTTTTTATTTCCTCTCCGTAAGCACCATCCTCGTACCTTCTTCAAGGATTATTTTCTAAAAAAAAAGAATTAGCGAAATCGGTTCAGTTGCCCTCGAGATTTGCGCTTACCAACACATTCAGCGATTCATGTTTCTATTATAGTTATAAATAAAAAAAAAATAAGTTAAAAAATGCGCCCTTAAATACACTTTTTAATAAAATCATAAACTTTATTAAAAATAACTACAAGTTCAATCAAATATGCCAAACAGATAAAAAATATCAACGTAAGTGTTTGTGTGTGTGTGTGTGTGTGTGTGTGTGTGTGTGTGTGTGTGTGTGAGCGAGTGAGTGTGTGCGCGTCTGTAATATCTTACTTACGTGACGTGTAATTATGCCACAATCATGATGCCATAATTACGTCAGAGAAACATTTTTGTTCATGGAATGGCTTACAGTTATCTTTAACTCGATTAATCGCTGAACTTTGAGAACAACTGTGTGTTTACAACGCTCTTATCAATACAAAAACCCTGAACTGGCATCTCTTTCTGACACTTCATTCAGTCCCCAACGCGCTCGGCCGCTGCGCGTGTTAGGCGAGTGTTTCGTAACTAATTTTCTGTTTAACCAGTTTACAATACATAACAATGGCAACTTTCAATCCTACTGGTACGTATGTTAAGAAAACTTTGATTCCGTGAAAATTTTTAAGGTTACTTATTAGCTTAGTATCTTGTTCAAGCATGCTATCTTGTTTATGAAAGAGAATTATGGTATTTTATTTATTGATTGCGTAAAGGTCATGTTCGTTCGGGTAGTGTTGTGGCAGGCGGAAAAGCGAATTATAATCCCCGGCAAATAACTTGACTTTGACTCTCTCGTTGTCCGGGGACGCGGAATGTGACTTAGTACCTATTGTTCAGAATGTAGTTTAGGCAAATATACAATAAAATTAAATCTAGGGGCACGTCAGTGCCCACGTCAAGTCGAGCGCGAAGCAAACGCTGCCGTAAACTATATTTACAGGAACCATTTCGCCGCATTTTCAGGCCCCTTTTTAAGAACCTCTGAGTCGCATACTAACATCCAAAATTTTAAGTCTGTAGGTCATATAGTTCCGAAGTTAAGCGACATCAAAGTTTCGCATTTATGACACTTACTCACTGATGATCATTAAAATAGAACTAGTACTTCCCATAAACTCATGAAATTTGATACAAAGTTAGGGTTTAACGGCCACATAAACGGGAAAACTATAAAAACTAGGAAAATCGAAGATCTTGAGTACCTGGTGACCCTGACAGAACACACAACACAAGAGCCCAACCAAGCTATTAGAAGATTGTTATTTATTTTATTATGTCGCTCAAAATTTGGTCAAAATATAATGCATTGGACTAAGAGTGGCGGTGACAAACGAACACGTCGCTAGAAACCGGCACCAACGGCTTAATGTACCTTGCGAAGCACGGAAGCGCTCGGAAAAATTCCACTATCGGTAGTCACGGGACGCTCACCCATCCTGTACCTGACCGCGCCTGTTGTTGCTTAACCAAGTGATTGTTTCTAATCATTCGGTTCGCCTAGACCACGAGCGCGCGGTATAATGATCTACGATATAACGATTTTTATACAAACCTCCTAGTTATCCTCAGAACATCAGCACGTCCGCTACAACCCTTTGAAGGACGAGTGGGTGCTGGTCTCGCCACACCGCTGCCTGCGACCCTGGTCCGGCCAGACCGAGGAAGCCGCTGATGAGGAGCAGCTTCTGGACAACCCGCTCAAGCCTGGCGCCACCAGGGCATCCGGCCAGGTGGGTATTCAGCAGGGTGTTACGAAGCTTCGCTCTTAGACGGAGTTTACACGTTCAGTCTTCTTCTTCTTCTTTTTCAGGCTATATTATGTAGTCCACTGCTGGACATAGCCCTCCCCTAATGAGCGCCATAGCGCCCTGTCTTCAGTCTGCCGTCAGTCACTTCCATCAGTCTCAAAATGAAAACCTATTTAGAGGACAAAAATTTCACCCATGCCGTGACTCGAATCCGCGACGTCTGGCTGACCGTGCCTGCCAGAGGTCGCGAGTTCGACTCCCGGCATGGGTGGAATTTTTAGCCTCTAAATAGGTTTTTAAAATTGTCCTTAGCACGGGTTAGTGCATTGAAAATAATATAATCCATGAGTCTGGTTAGACTGACGGCAGACTGATTGTTTATTCAGTGGACTGAGGGACCAGACTGACGAGTATTCGAATATTTTGATGCTTCATCAGTCTGGCATCAATCCGATCTTGATCAAGGTCATGGACTGAACTGACGCCAGACTGAACGTGTGAACGCCGTCTTAGAATTACAGGGATATAATAATAATAGCATTAAAAAGTGAATTGTACTAATAAATAAATTACTAAAGTGAAATTATTAATAATATTTTATTTGAGATAAATGAAAATCCATGTTAAAAATAACACATTATAAAAGAAAAAAATTATGGCCACTACCCCCAAATGGGACGACCTTGCGCTATGGCGCTCATTGGGGGAGGGCTATGTCCAGCAGTGGACTAATATAGCCTGAAGAAAAGATACAAATACAATAAATTAAACAAAGAAAGGAGAGACATCGCACAAATTATTACTAGAGACTCGATCTCGTTTCTGAGAGAATGGAGAGTGTAAACAATTTCATTCAATGTCTCAGAAACGTACAGTCCATATGGGTATTTCTATGCTCTAAATCTACATAAATAAAATTCAAAGTCCTGACTGACTGACTCACTCATCAACGCAAAGCCCAAGCCGTTGGACCTAGGAAGCAGAAATTTTGCACAGAGGGTCTATATACTTACTCGTATAATGTAGGCAAGGAACAAGACCGGATTTTTTGAAAAAACCCCTAAGGGGGAGAAAAGGGTCGCCAAGGTTTGTATGGGAGGTATAAATAATATCAAATTTTCTTGAAACTTAAAATAAATGCTCTTCAACACAATTGATTGAACACGTGTTTTGCCGCCGTTTTTCTAAATTTAACCCTTAAGGGAGTGAACGGGGTTGCAAAAGTTTGTTCCTTGAATCTTTTCCGCGCGGACGGAGTCGCTGTCAAAAGCTAAGCTAGTATACCATAATTATATTATTTTTAATGCACTAACCCGTGCTAAGAACAAATTTAAAAACCTATTTAGAGGCTAAAAACTTCACCCATTCCACGGGATTCGAACCCGCGATCTCTGGCTATCTGTGCCAGCGCTCTTTCAAACTGAGCTAATGGGCGACTCACCGGCATCACTGAAATTTCCAACCTCTTTACAATATTCTCTGTATTACGTACAGGCAGCGACATCTGGCTGAAGTAATTTGTTTCACTTGTAGCCCCGAGTACCTTTTAGCCTCTAAATAGGTTTTTAAAAATAGTATAACATATTTATTTCTACGTGTTCGCTTTCAGAAAAACCCCCACTATACGTCCACTTACGTGTTTCCCAACGACTTCCCGGCGCTTCTGGAGCGAGTACCGGAGCCCCCTGGGGCGGAGCACCCTCTCTTCCAAGCGGCCCAGGCTAAAGGCACCTGCAGGTAATTCAGCTAGCTAGGTGTTAGATAGGAGTGGGTTTTGGGAGAGATCTGAGAAGGAGTCGACGCTCTCGACACGAAAGAAGCAAGCTAGCTATGTAGTTAGGAGAGATATACACAAGGATGTTGGGTAAAACGTTCTTGGATATACATCTGGGTTTGTTCTAAAACAGTGGGTACAGTACTACACATCATAAAAGTCCCTTCGGGAATTTACGTTCGCGCAGACTAGGAAGAAGTGTAACGAAAGTACCCGAAGCTATAAGTACATTCAACATGATCTTTAACCGATACGGTTAAGGTGCAAAATTGATTGCGCTACTTAGCGCTACCTATTTCGCTCACGCTAATATTGCCAAACTAATAGTCACCTGCATCGATGACGATGAATCAACGAATAGCAACAAAGGCGCGCGGCCTGCCATAAAATGAAACTAACTGATTGGTCGATCAACTTGCCGCACATCTAAAATTTGGTCATGTGCGCAGGTACATCCGCGAGACTTATTTCTTGTGTGGCACTGTAAGATATATATAACGATTCCTAAAACTGGCTCAACTGCCTTCGGGTAGAAAACTGTCAATAACGTACGATTAGAATATAACTTATATGATACAAAACACGTTGAACTAAAGCGCTCGTGGCCCAGTGAGACAGAGTGATTGGAATCTTAGCACGGGTTAGTACATAAAAAAAAAAGAATACATTATATAATCATGTGGGTACAGCGATATCATACCGATGTAAAAACCTAACTTCAAAGTAGGTACTCGGGGCTGCAAGTGATGCAAATTACTGCAGCTAGATGTCGCTGCCTGTACGTAATACAGAGAGTAGGTATTAGAGAGTAAAGAGGTTCGAAATTTCACTGATGCCGGTGAGTCGCCCATTCGCTCGTAGTTGGCACGGATAGCCAGAGGTCGCGGGTTCGAATCTCGGCATGGGTGTAATTTTTAGCCTTTAAATAGGTTTTTAAAAATGATTGGAATCAATCACTTGGGTTAAGCAACAACAGGCGCGGTCAGGTCATGAATAGATAACCATCCCGTGACTACCCTTATTGGCATAATTTCCGAGCGCTTCCGTGCGTCGCAAGACACGTTAAGCCGTTGCTGCTGGCTGTCATGTAATGGTAGTCTTTACAAATGCCTTATGGGCGGCTTGATAACTTTTGACAGTAAGGGCCGCCACTGTCTTACAATAGTCCACCAACCCAAACTTGGCCCCCGAGGTGAAGTATGGCCTAACCTTCTTGCGATGCAGGAAGAGACCCGAGCCCCAGCTATATCCAAAATGAATCTGAAAATTGAAATCAACAAACCAACCGGTATGTTGGTTACGAATACTTATTGAAATTGGTTTTGCAAGAAAATAAATAACTTTAGGATGCTTCATTGACATTTACAATGGTTTTGTGAACGTGATTTTGTCAATGAAGTCACGCACGAAGCTGCTGATCAGTCACAGGCTGTCAGACTGAGGCAGTCAGATGCAACTTAGGCACCTTACGTGTTCGCGCCACGCGACGATCAGCTCATGTTTTGACTAAAGACGGGAAAGGCTCCGCTCGCTGGCGGCGACCTCTACCGGTCAACCCGATATTGTGTTATAATTTATTATTGTGCATTGGACACTACTCAGCTCATCCATAGTGTCATCCTCATCGTCGGCTCATACCATCTCTAAGACAAGGAATCAGCTCTGGTGAGTCCGCCATTTCTTCCTTTTTCACCACCTCACATCTCACCCATCCCACTCAGGGTTTAGGTCCCCACACCTAAATCCCACATAACATCTTGTGACAGGATCCCTTTCTCATTTCAGAGTGATGTGTTTCCACCCGGACTCCAGCATCACGCTGCCGTTGATGAAAGTTGACGAAATCTTGGCTGTGGTCAATGAGTAAGTAATAGTAGATTGCATAACGAAGGTAGAAAGAATCAATTCCCGAGGTATTTAGATAGGCTATAGTCCGAGTAGGAATTGATTCTTTTACCCGTGTTAAGCACTCTACTTTTCATTTCGAATATGAGGAAAATAAAAACTCATTTTTAATATTTAAATCTTAGCATAAAAGATTATTACCACGGATTAGGTACAGTGCGTTCACATTAACTTGACGCGTGAGAGAATTGGTAGCACTGAGATGTTTACTGTTACCATGTTATATAAGAAATAATTCCCATTACTTGGGGAAAATAAAAGGATTGAGGGCTTGTTTTACCATCTTCCGATTAGCTCCAAAAGCTAATTCACATGTTATGTCCTTGTTACCAATTCTCTCACGCGTCAAGTTAATGTGAACGCACTGTACATCCGTGATTATTACCTATTTTTTTGAATTCCGTCACAGATACTATAACAGATTAGTACCCGCCAATTCAAGTCGACTTTTTATATTTTAAATATGGAACTCACCTCGTAATTGTTGCGTATTATTCCGCTCAAAGATGTTTGCGCTAAATTCACACTGGCTGTTTAGAAACTCACATGGCCGCAGCAGTTTTTAAAAAAAAAAATACTCAAAACTCAAACTACAAAACTCTACAAAAACTCTTCACAACCGACAGTACAGTAGTTCTATTTTTAAACTTCATTCCCGCCCTTGGGTGGG
Source organism: Yponomeuta sedellus (assembly GCA_934045075.1). NCBI lineage: Eukaryota > Metazoa > Arthropoda > Insecta > Lepidoptera > Yponomeutidae > Yponomeuta > Yponomeuta sedellus. Next base: position 6,236,690 of record OW203750.1, read on the forward strand.
AAGTAATTTGTATGAGTTTTTCCCTCCCTGTGGAGGGAAGCAGCATTTTCCACCCAATAATCAGATAAAAACAACACTACTTTCAGAGTATGAGAAATGAAAAATTATTATACAACAGGGAGGGACTGTGCCTAAGGGGCCAGGTGCCCCTAGGCACGCCGCAGGCATACCATCAGGGGGGTGAGTAAGTGGATGACCTCTGTGGCGTAGCGGTAGCGCATCTGCCTACCATGCGAGTGGTCCCGGGTTCGAACCCTGGCTGAGGACAAAAAAAACCCCAGGTCTTTTCATTTCATTGAGAGTGAAGGCGTGACTAATTGATTGCTTTATCTATTTACAGTTAACAATAATTCTGTACCAGCGTAGTCCATGCTCAGAAGCCATAATTTCAGTTTGGTTTTCAGCTCGTGTTTTGTGAGAGGATGAATTTGGAGTTGTTTTTCAATTTTATTAGATATAAATATGTGAGCTCATAACATAACATAAATAAAACATAACAAGGAGAGGGTATGAGCATTTTTATAATAATTAAAAAAAAAATGTGAAAGGGGAAAAGGGTATATAATGTGTATGAGTGTATAAGTGTGAGGTGTGTGTGAGTGTGTGTGTGTGTGTGTGTGAGGGTGTGTGTGTGTTGTGTGTGTACGAGAGTTCATGCATGTGAATGTATGTATGTATATAAATTTATGTTGGTAGAGAAGTAGGTCATAATTTCGGTATTATTATTATATTTTTATTTATTATTAAATAACTTAAATGCAAACTTGTTTTGGCCAAGCTGTTACTGTAATGCATATTCGTAGTGGTTAATTATTCTTATGCAAATTCTTAATAATTGTTAAAACTGTTGGTTTATTACTTAATGTATTGTATAATTTATTGTGTTTAATGGTACCATTTAATCAAGGTCCCTGAATAAATAAATCAGGGGAATGTAAGGAGAGTAACAAATAACATTATTTAAATGCAAAGCTGGTTCTATGTCTGGGTAGAGGGCAAATTCGGTGACTCCTGCGTCAGCTAGGGTCGGTATGGGCAGGCACTTCGTTTCCTAGTTTGACCCCGCCGGGGATCGAAACCGAGACCTTCGGGTTTACAGTCAGCGTGCCAAACCGCTGCGCCACCGAGGCCGTCAAGCTATTAACTGTAATGCTATTAATGGAAAATTTCCAGGTGGACGAACCAGCTTAAGGAGCTGGGCCGCAAGTATACGTGGGTGCAGATCTTCGAGAACAAGGGCGCGGTGATGGGGTGCTCCAACCCACACCCCCACTGCCAGATCTGGGCCTCCAGCTTCCTGCCCAACGAACCAAGAGTCAAGGACAGGTGAGGAGCGTCTTCGATATCAACCCTTGTATGCCCACGGGGTGGTAGCTCAGTGGGTAGAACCATAGACTGGCAAGCGAGAGCCCCAGGTTCGATCCCGAGTGCGGGCATGTACCAATGACTTTGTTTAATTTCAAAGTTACGTACATTTGCGAATTTGCAGTCGCAATACCACACGCTAACGGTGAAGGAAAACATCGTGAGGAAACCCGCGGCTTGGTTGGCTCCGCACGTATTGACTAGTCTTTCCTGTGGGCTAGGCCGACTAAGCTGTCAGGATGGTAAGGTGCTGGGCAAGGCTACACCATCTATAAAACCATGACCCAGGCACTACAGCGTCGGAGTGGTCCCTTCACCCATCTAGTGTGAGTGAAGATACCACTGGACGCTGTATAAATCATCTCATTAAGTAGATGCAAAAAGGCCAATATTATTATTATGCCCACGGGGCACGGGTATCATCCTGCATCGCAGGAAGGTTAGGCTATACTCTACCACGGGGGCCAAGTCCGGGTTTGTGTAGTAAACGTCTTAGTTGACACTATACTGATAATATATTATAGATATCATTCAAGTTTATTACGGAATCGCTTAGCCCCGGCTGCCAGAGTGATCTTAAACGATCACGAAGATTAAGGCTGAGATTCAGAGACGAAAACTAAGCTAAGACCGGTCTCAGAAATGTCAAAATCACGTACTTAGAAATATTTCGTATTCAGAATCGAATCTTATCAAGTTGAGTATGAAATGGTACTTAGCTAAGTGTAAGTAGCCAATATTGGTGACTTTACGTAAACTTAGATAGAATTGTCATCTGTCATTTGGTTCTCTTCACTTTAAGGTTACCTACCTTTTTGTCGTATTGTTTTGGTTGGAGTTTGTGATTAGCATTGTGTTTACTACATCACTAAAAAATAATAGACAATATAGATGACATTCTTAAGACAGTTCTTCTCTTAGCTCATGCTTAACTCCGGCTCCCGATCGAATGTGAATACGAAGATTTGGGCGCTTTACTAAGTATGACTTTAGTTTACTTTGCTAAGACTGCTCTAAGCGTGAACTTGGGATTCGTCTCTGAATGTCAGCCTTAGACACACGTTCATTGCATGAATGAGTGACCGTCTATGACTAACGCTAGTCGCATTTTTCCGAGCGATTCCGTGCTTTGCAAGGCACGTTAAACAGTTGGTGCCGGCTGCGGTCGATAGATGGCAGTCGTTAAGCAAAGTCCGAGGCCTTAGGGCGGCTTGAAAACTTCTGACAGTAAGACCAGCCACTAGTCTTGCAGGCCTCCACCAATCCGAACTAGGCCCTTGTGGTGGAATATGGCCTATACCTTCCTCAGGGAAGAGACCCGTGCCCCTCTTGGCCGCACCGTGGGTTAATGACGATGATTTTCATTCAAGTGATTAGCAAAAAAAAGTCGTTAAGCAAAGTCAGAGGCCTTATAGGCGGCTTAAAAACTTCTGACAGTAAGACCAGCCACTAGTCTTGCAATCCTCCACCAACAGGGACTTGGCCCCGTGGAGTATGGCCTCCTTCCTGCAATGCAGAAAGAGACCCGTGCCCCAGCAGTGGGGACTTACAAAAGGGATGATAACAAGAGGCGGTGCCTTGCGAAGCACGGAAGCGCTCGGAAAAATATCACTAGCGGTGGTAACGGGACGGTCACCCATCCAGCATCAGACAGCGTCGTTATTGCTTAACACAAGACTAGTGATTGATTCCAATCACTCGATTCGACTAGGCCACGAACAATCAGAGTGCTTAGTGCGAGTTTTTAAATACTCGATCGCGTTAACGTAAACTCATATTTCTATGGCATCGAGGAAGCGCCACCTAGCGACAAGTATGGAAATTAAAATTGCTGAGTGCGAGTTGTAATGGTTTACGTTGAGAAGTGAACACGTTTACCAGCCAAAACACGAATAAACGCGAGTGCGAGTTGTACTGTGACAGCGTTTTGCCAGTTCGAACGGGTAACTTACTCATACTGTCTATGTCTATGTCCATACTCACTAGTCAATGCTCGATTAACGCGGTAGTAAAATTATTCGATTGGATCTGTCAAACTCGCACTAAGCACTCAGGCTAAAGAGTGACTTTACCACCTGTATATCTCTCTCCCCAGATGCCAAAAAGAATTCTACACGAAAAACAAGAAAGCGATGCTAGTGGAATATATGGAGAAGGAGCTGCAAAATAAGGTAAGTACACTTCTTCTTCAGGCTATACTAGTCCACTGCTGGACATAGCCCTCCTCTAATGAGCGCCATAGCGCAAGGTCGTGCCATCATTGGGGGGTAATGCCCTTAATCCGCACGTAGATAACCTCCTTCTTTTTTTAAGGTTTAAATTTTATCGTAAAAAGTGTGCTCGGTGAAGTCATTCGGCGAAGCGACGTCATAAAAGAGCATAATTTACAACGTTACAAATCAAAATCATATCAATTTTATTTCAACGTAAAGAATTTACATTATTAAACACTTATTTAATTAGAGGCTAGTTTACATGTTTGCTAAATGTCAATGTACAATGTAAAATCGACGGCCTCGGTGGCGCAGCGGTGTGGCACGCTGACTGTAAATCCGAAGGTCTCGGGTTCGATCCCCGGCCGGGTCAAACTAGGAAACGAACTTTTCTAGTTTGTCGCGGGTCTTGGATGTTGTCTATGTATTTATTGTATTAAATCTATCGTCGGGTTAGCACCTGTAACACACGTCATTTAGTTGTACTTAGTATAGGGCTAACGAGATCTGTGTAGCATGTCCATGAATATTTGTTTGTTTGTTTGTTTGTTGTTTGTTTGTTGTTTGTTTGTTAAAATGTAATACACTGGAAAAGGCAGCGGGGAAAAAAAAGCTCCACTCAGACCATCTTTTCTCACCCTATTACATACCCAACTAGGTATACGTATGATAAGATTTCACGATTGCCATCAACAACTTATAGCGCCCCGAAACGCCTAAAGATTTAAATGTATTTTCGGACGAGAATAGAACATAGTAGGTATTTTCTAAGGTTAACACGAGCACTAGACATAATAAAAACTGCTTTTATACGGATTTTACTCGTTTATTTTACATTTTACAATTTTCCGACGTTTGGAAAATTGTGAAAATCTAAAATGAACGAGTAAAATCCGTATAAAAACCGTTTTTATGAAGAATAGAACATGCTCTGAGAATTCGTTGTAAAAACGAACGTAGAAACCTACAAATGATGTCGCTACGACCACAGAACACAAAAAAAGATTAGAAGTAGTGACATGACCCATTAGTATGAAAACCAGTGTGACCAAACTCGCACATATAAACCAAGCGCACACTATGAATGCCGAACTGCCATTGGTAAATAAAGACAATGCCAAAAAGGTCAATATCATAAAAGTTCCAGTTAAATATGAACCTTTTAGTTCGCTAAACAAGGATCAAAATTAATAGACAACAATGAAATTAAGTTTGACAATAACAAAACCACGCCAGAACTCAATTCCTAAAGACCTTGATGTCAATGCTCTCAATAGTCACTTCACTTCTGTTCCTCACTTTGAAGGAACTATTAAAAGCAACACATTAAGTAATCTTTCCTCAATTCCAACTCCTGATTTTCCGCCTTTTTGTCTAAGTCAATTCTCTGATTGTGATGTTGAGAAGAGCATAGTATCCATCACTTCCAGCGCCGTGGGTACTGATGGCATTAGCCGTAAAATGGTAATGCCCATAATAGACGTAATTACCCCCGTTGTGACACAAGTGTTGAACTACTCTGTCAAGGCCGGTGTCTTCCCTACTGCCTGGAAGGAAGCACAGATCACTCCCTTACCCAAAAAACCTTATCCGTCCTCATTCTCTGATTTTCGGCCCATCTCCATCCTGCCATTCCTCTCAAAAGTCCTCGAGCGCCTAATCCATCACCAACTAAGTATCTTCCTAAACAAAAACTGTCTCTTCAATCCCTTCCAATCTGGCTTTCGTCCAGGTCACAGCACGGTTACAGCACTTGCAAAAATTACAGACGATATACGTCTAGGGATGGAAAATGGTCAGGTCATTGCGCTCACGCTGTTGGACTTCAGCAATGCTTTCAACACGGTGGACTTCGACATTCTGCTAGGTATAATGTGTTCTCTCAACATATCTCCAAAGGTGATTGACTGGTTTCGTAGTTACTTGCATGGGCGCCGGCAACGTATACGAATTGATGAATCCTTCTCCTCTTGGTCTGATACTACTGCCGGTGTCCCGCAAGGTGGCGTGTTGTCTCCTCTTCTCTTTGCAATTTTCATCAATAGTATATCCATAAATCTATCTTCTTCTTACCACCTTTATGCAGACGATCTCCAAATTTATACGCAATGTCCTGTAGATAGTCTGCCCTTGGCAATTGCTGAAACAAATGCTGATCTGGACCGCATTTTAGAATGGAGTTCATGTCATGGCTTGAGGGTTAATCCCTCTAAGACGCAGGTGATTGTGGTTGGCAGTCCTAGAATGGTTTCGAGGGTCAAGTGGGAACAGCTCCCACGGGTGCAGTTCGACAATATAATAATTCCGTTCAGTGAGAAGGTAAAGAACTTGGGGATCATTATCGACAGGTGCTGGTCTTGGTCTCCGCAGCTAGCGGAGGTGAGTTGGAAAATATTCGCTTCAGCGGCCTCTCTGAGAAGGTTACGGAATTTCCTGCCCACTGCGACCAAAATTGCACTTGCGCAATCTCTGTTGCTCCCTATCCTCGACTATGCTGATGCCAGCTATCTTGATTTGACTGAAGAGCAACTTAATAAACTTGAGCGCCTCCAAAACTTCGCTATAAGGTTCATATTTGGCTTGCGCAAATATGACCACGTGTCCGAATACCGCACTAAGCTCAAGTGGCTCTCCATTCGTTCTCGTAGGAATGCTCACATCCTCTCACTTCTTTATTCAGTACTGTTCAATCCAGCCTCTCCGACTTATCTCAAAGAGCGCTTTGTTTACCTCAGCGATTCCCATAGCCGGGCACTGCGGTCTGACCTGACTCTGATGCTGAAGACGCCAAATCACTCAACGAGGTTCTTGGGCAACTCATTTGCGGTAAGGGCCGCCCAACTGTGGAATAATCTGCCGGTCTCAATAAGGCACTCTCCTTCCCCAGCTGTCTTCAAAAGCAGAGTTCGTGATCTTTATTTATCAGTATAGTCGTTAAAATTTTGTCCTCTTGTGTGTAGGTTAGTACTTTCCTTGTCTTATGTAGAACTTTATTATAAGATATATATATGTATGTTTATAATAAATTATAAGTTTATATAAGTAACGGTATGTAAGTGTATTATTATTAAGTATAAGTATGTATCAATATTCAAATTTGCACTGGCTACCCGTCTTTCTAATTTCCTTCAGCAACTTTCCATCGTAAGGTTGTCTGGAAGAAATTGCTTTTAGCAATAAGGCCGCCAATTGTACTATGTATATTTGCAATTGTTTTGTATTTGTTGATTTTCCAGTGTACAATAAAGAATATTCTTATCTTATCTTTCTTTTGTAGTACCGCTACTCTACACTAGATGGAACTACCACCGCGTCTGATCCTCGACAAGTTTTATGTGAAACGCCATAAAGTCGAAAATTGAAAAACAAGTCTCTGATATGTTGCTACTCAGCCGGATTGGTTTCCTTGTTTATGTCACTACCAATTTAATTTAAAAATACAATGAAATACTACTCACCGATGAACTGTTTCGGCATGATTGGTAAATTTTAGTCCCAAACTCTAACACAGCACAAGCAGGCATTTTAGTAGAGTTTTTACGATTCTTTTCTTTACTAGAAACAAACGACAACTGCGGCCTGAAGAACTGTCAGAGACTACGCATAGGCAATACATTGCTAATGCGAGGCACGCGGGCACCGCCCACTTACGACTTCTCCTCTTTTTTATGTTCTGCGGCTACAACCCTCATATCCAAGAAAGAGTCCTCTCTCACACTCCGTCGTTTCCATTCCAGGAGCGAATAGTCCTGGAGAATGCCGAGTGGGTGGCACTCGTCCCGTACTGGGCCCAGTGGCCGTTCGAGACCATGGTGCTGCCCAAAAAAGGCCAGCCCCAGCGTCTGACGGACTTGAACGACGACCAAAGACGCAGTCTAGCCGAGATGATTAAGCAACTGAACACGAAATATGACAATTTGTTTAAGTGCAGCTTCCCGTATAGTATGGGCTGGCATGGTGAGAATTCTCTTATCCTCTTAACCCCAGTTTGCTTAGCATGTCACGCTCGAGAAATGCCCTTCTCTATTCAAAAATGTTAATTTATTTGCGAAGACCAAAATGTCTCGACGCTAACATGGCGCTCGTGGCCTAGGAGAGCCGAGTGATTGGAATCAATCACTTGAGTTAAGCAACAACAGGCGCAGTCAGGTGCAGGAGGGGTGAACGTCCCGTGACTACCGCCAGTGGCATTTTTCCGAGCGCTTCCGTGCTTCGCAAGGCATGTTAAGCCGTTGGTGCCGGCTGTCATGCAATGGCAGTCGTTAAGTCATGTCAGAGGCCTTATGGGCGGCTTGATAACTTCTGACAGTAAGGCCCGCCACTGTCATACAACCTCCACTAACCCTGACTTGGCCCCCGTGGTGGAGTAAGGCCTAACCTTCCTGCGATGCAGGAAGATACCCGTGCCCCAGCAGTGGGGACACACAAGGGTTGATAACGATAACATGGCGATCGCGACCGAGATGGAGTCGAGCGAGACTTGTCTACAACTGGGTAACATGGCGACATTGCAGAGATAGTTTCGGCCGAGTTAGACACCAATTTTGACTATGAGACTGAGAAATGTCTGCATCCCACGGAGGTGAAGACAAGTCCTCAAGAACGTATTTGACAGGAAAAATACTAATTTTATTAATCTTTTTGGTGTTCTTGCTCTAATAGCATTTTTAAAAACCTATTTAGAGGCTAAAAATTTCACCCATGCCGGGATTCGAACCCGCAACCTCTGGCTATCCGTGCCAGCGCTCTACCAATTGAGCCAATGGGCGACTCACGGCATCAGTGAAATTTCGAACCTCTTTACACTATTCTCTGTATTACGTACAGGCAGCGACACCTGACTTAAGCAAATTCATTACTTACAGCCCCGACTACCTACTTTGCAGTTAGGTTTTCACATCGGAACGATATCACTGTACCCACATGATTATACTATTTTTATTTTAATGCACTAACCCGTGCTAAGGAACAAATTTAAAAACCTATTTAGAGGCTAAAAATTTCACCCATGCCGGGATTCGAACCCGCAACCTCTTGCTATCGGTGCCAGCGCTCTACCAATTTAGCCAATGGGCGACTCATTTCACTGATGCCGTGAGTCGCCCATTGGCTCAATTGGTAGAGCGCTGGCATGGATAGCCAGAGGTTGCGGGTTCGAATCCCGGCATGGGTGAAATTTTTATCCTCTAAATAGGTTTTTAAATTTGTTCCTTAGCACGGGTTAGTGCATTAAAATAAAAATAGTATAAACTAATAGCATTTGTTTTTTACTTTAGTTTCTTAACTTTACCACGCTTAGTATATAGAACTACTTCTTCTTGAGGCTATATTAGTCCACTGCTGGACACAGCCCTCCCTTAATGAGCGCAAGGTTGTGCCGTCATTGGGGGGTAATGCCCATAATCCCTACGCTGGGCACTATTAGAACTATTTATGTGTAACATTTTTACGGTGTTGTCAGATAAAATGCAACACATTCACTATGGCAATAATTACTTTTCGTCAATATATTCTTTTGAATGCACTAACCCGTGCTAAGGACAATTTTAAAAACCTATGTAGAGGGTAAACATTCCACCCATGCCATGTACGTAATACAGAGAGTATTGTAAAGAGGTTCGAAATTTCACTGATGCCGGTGAGTCGCCCATTAGCTCAGTTGGAAGAGCGCTGGCACGGTTAGCCAGAGGAATCTGGTTCGAATCCCGGCATGGGTGGAATTTTTACCCTCTAAATAGGTTTTCACAATACGTTTTCCTTAAGCAGCTACGTAGTGTCACAATATTCCGAGTAAATTTCACCAGCAGTATGCTTAGCTAATTACATTAGTACATACCACTATTTATTAGGTAAAACGTAATTACCTTATTTCCCGACGTTTCGGCAGCGTTACAGTTGCCGTGGTCAACTGCAACGGCAACCGTAACGCTGCCGAAACGTCGGGAAGTAAGGTAATTACGTTTTAACTAATAAATAATTAGACCCGTTTAATATAGTTACACTCCTGGACACATCTATTGGCCCACCTTAGAGTTTAGATTTCGATGGCCTCTACCTGAATATGATTGCTAGATTGAACAAAAACTATTGATGCAGTTTTAAACCTGATCCATATAAAGACATTCATAATTTTATATTGAACTAGCTGACCCAGCGAACTTCGTACCGCCTAATAGTCGATTCTTTAATTTTTTTAATTTTTCTCTCCGTAAGAACCATCGGATCCTCATTCTTCAAGGAATATTGTAAAAAAATAATTAGCGAAATCGGTTCAGCTGCTCTCGAGATTTGCGCTTACCAACACATTCAGCTATTCATTTTATATTATAGATAAAATTATGAATGTGCCTGGTTCAAAACTGCAAAAAAACTTTTTGCTCGACCTAATATAAGTTTTTAGCTAGGACTAAGCGAAACTGAAAATGCAAGGTGGGCCAATAGATGTGTCCAGAAGTGTATAACTATGAGTATCGCGAATCATTAAGAAATACAACCACTGCCTGGCATTTACGAGTACAAAGCCTTTGAGCCCCATCTCCAACCCTCAGGCGCCCCAACGGGGCCGTCGAAGACTGCCGGGGACTCCCCCCACTGGCTCCTCCATGCGCTCTGGCTACCCCCCCTGCTGCGGTCGGCCAGCGTGAAGAAGTTCATGGTCGGCTACGAGATGCTGTGCCAACCCCAGAGGGACCTCACTCCGGAGCAGGCCGCCGCTAGACTGAGGGAGAGTGACCATACGATGCATTATAAGCTGGCTGGAAAATAGGAAAGGCATGGGTATAATTAAGGAAGTCTGTAAATATACTGGTTTTTATAAACACTGACTGCAGTTTTATTCATGAAGGCAAGAAACTTTTATTGCGATTGAAATGAAACTTTCGATATCAACCCCTGGTATGTCTCAACTGCTGGGGCACGGGTCTCTTCCTGCATCGCAGGAAGGTGAGGCCATACTCCACCACGGGGGTGGAGACCGGGTTGGTGGAGGATTGGTGGCGGGCGTTACTTGTCAGAAGTTATCAACCCGCCCATAAGGCCTCTGACATGGCTTAACGACTGCCGTTACATGACAGCCGGCGCCAACGGCTTGACGTGCCTTGCGAAGTTGAGAAGCACGGAAGCGCTCCGAAAAATGCCACTCGGTCGTTAACAAACTCTTTTATACTACGAATAGGTATAACTAGCTATGCCCCGCGGTTTATCGGTTTTCCCATGGGAATAACATATTTTCCCGCAGTAAAACGTAGCCTATGTGCTAATATAGGGTGTCAGCTAACTCCACACCAAATTTTATTAAAATCTCTCCAGCCCTTTAGATGTGAAGAAGTAACAAACATACACACACAAACTTCGCCTTTACAATATTAGAGTTATAAAGTGGTAATAAAAGACACGTAGATCCATCACTCATGTCCCACGGAAAGACCCTTGTTTGTATTAAATTTAAAATAAAGACAAAAATGGAGTTGCAGTGTGGCGCGGACTCTCGTTCCAGCGGCCATGAATAACTAACGCCATCTAGTGGATTACTCTCGAACTTCTACGAAGCAGACCTCTTTTGGCGAGGCGACGTAGTCGCGCCATCTCTTGGCGCTCTCTTGAACTAGCTTCTCTGAGATTTGACGTTCACAACACTGTGACCACTTTTGTCGACAAGTTAGCCAGCGGCCAAACAAGGGGCGCGGATAAGATGCGGAAAAGACGTGCAAAAAGCTTTTCATTCGAAACGGACGGGAAATGCGGCGAATGTGCGAATTCCACGTCACACAGGAAAAACGGAACTAGGTACTGACCGCTGGCGTCTAAGGTGTTCAAATATTTCAGCGCGTTAAAGACGGCTCCACCGGCCAGTTATTTATAAGGAAGTATGTTATCAACCCTTTATATGTCGCCACTGCTGGAGCACCCGTCTCTGACTGCATCGCAGGAATGTTAGGCTATATCCACCACGGGTTCCAAGTCCGGGTTGGCGGAGGATTGGAAGACAGAGGCGGGCCTTACTGTCAGAAGTTATCAAGCCGCTCATAAGGCCTATTATATGGCTTAACGACTGTTATTACATGACAGCCGGCACCGACAGCTTAACGTGCCTTGTGAAGCACGGAAACGCTCGGAAAAAATGCCACTAGCGGTAGTCACGGGATGGTCAACCATCCAGCATCTGACCAACTGGCCAACCAGCAACTGTTCCACTAGACCACGAGCGCTTCAACGTATCGTTATCTTATTATAAGGAAGTATCGTAACAGATTATACTATTTTTATTTTTAATGCACTAACCCGTGCTAAGGACAATTTAAAAAACCTATTTAGAGGCTAAAAATTCCACCTATGCCGGGATTCGAACCCGCGACCTCTGGCTATCCGTGCCAGCGCTCTTTCCAACTGAGCTAATGGGCGACTCACCGGCATCAGTGAAATTTCGAACCTCTTTACACTATTCTCTGTATTACGTACAGGCAACGTCTGTATTATGTACAGGCAGCATCTGGCTGAAGTAAATTGCATCACTTACAGCCCCGAGTACCTACTTTGCAGTTAGGTTTTTACATCGGAATGATATCGCTGTACCCACATGATAATACTATTTTTATTTTTGGCCTCTAAATAGGTTTTTAAAATATCGTAACAGAGCTAGATTGGCTATTCATAATAGTGTGCTGGTACCAACACTTATGTATGGTAGAGAGACTTGGGTGTGGCAAAAGAAGCAAGAAAGTAGAATTAATGCAGTAGAAATGAGGTCCTTGAGAAGTATGTGTAGTGTTACTTTGAATGACAGGATATGCAATAGTCTGATTAGAGAACGTGTGGACTGAAAGAGGATGTAGTGACTAGAATGGAGAAAGGAATGTTGCGTTGGTTTGGAAATGTGGAGAGGATGAAGGAAGAAAGATTGACGAAACAAATATATATTGCGAATGTGAGTGGAAGGGCTGGTAAGGGGCGTCCCAGGTAGACATGCATCGACCAAAGAGGGCATGTATTAGTTGTATTTAGTTAGTTGCATGTATTTGTTATGTATGTATGTATGTATGTATGTATGTATGTATGTATGTATGTATGTATGTATGTATGTATGTATGTATGTATGTATGTATGTATGTATGTATGTATGTATGTATGTATGTATGTATGTATGTATGTATGTATGTATGTATGTATGTATGTATGTATGTATGTATGTATGTATGTATGTATGTATGTATGTATGTATGTATGTATGTATGTATGTATGTATGTATGTATGTGTGTGTGTGTGTATGTATGTATGTATGTATGTATGTATGTATGTATGTATGTATGTATGTATGTATGTATGTATGTATGTATGAACGAAGATTCCGAAGGGACTTTTATGATGTGTAGTACTGTACGTCGTTCGGGGAGGCTCCTTTCACGTACCCTCATTTTACGGTACTTAGGTTCGGGACGAAACCCTTAGAAGAGACGGGGCGTGGGCGCTAGTTCTAAACAAGGCTTCGCGACTTTTCGGCATCCCCCGTCCCAAGTCCCTTCTGTACGGCCGTCCGCGGCCTCACAGCTAAGGGTAAGCCAGCCTTTTGTGGGTCGCGCCTAATATTAGCGCAATCCCTACGGGGAAAAAGCATATCTTTTCGGGGTTCCGCAACGCAAAAGGAAAAAACGGAACCCTTTTAGGATCGTTGTTGTCCGTTCGTACGGATGTCTGTCAAGACCCTTTGGGCCAGTTTCTGAATTGAGAATTTTGTGAAGAAAGAATAGTTATCTATAGTGCTGTCTCTTCGTGTTTCTTAGAAAAGAGCGTGACACAATGCTACTTAAGTATTTAGTCAGTGAAATCGGAAACCGGCCCTTTACCTTCGATACGTGTGGAGGCATCGATTGAAATAAAAACCATATACTCAAACCCAGGATGGTTTTTCTTGACTCAAACTTATAGTCCCTTGAAGTTGTGAAAAAATCAGACTTCTAAGTTAACGCAAAATAAACTTATATTTCGACACTCGATTGAATCAAAATTCATACGCCACTTCCCATTGACCTAGACCTATGAAACTAGGCCAGTAATATTGTCTTAAACTACAAATATAGGAAAAAATTTGAAAAACATATATTTGTAATTAAATCGTAACAAAATAGACTTAGAAGTTCGGGAAAAGCTTCGAAGAAACTACGAGACTCGATTCCTAAACTAGTTATATCTAATATGGAATTATCTACCGACAAATTTGTCCGGAACTACCCGTGCGCGAGTCTTGAATTGCGCGAAATTAAATTACAAATGTAAACTTCGAGGATTGACTTTTTCACAAGTTCAAGGGACTGTAAACTTGAGTATACGGATTTAATTTTAACTCGAGAGCTCCACGTGTTTCCGAGATAAAGGCTCTCGATAGACATACAGACAGACCGACAGCAGAGTACGATTTCAAAATATGTCAAAATATGTCAAATTTGTCATGTCAAAATAATGGAAAGTGTTACAATGTCATTTACTATTCAAAGTACCGAGGTAGTGTATAAGTTGATAAGTGATATTGTCATACTAATGAATAGAAAAAAAATTACATTATTTCGAGAGAAAATCTTCTATCTTCTATCCACTATACTTTATACTGTGCCTGCTATATGAAGTGGGTACTACTACTTTATTTATGTAAATGTTACGTTAACATACAAAATGTTAATTTTATGTCTGGGTGAAACATTAAATTTGAAATTTCAATTTAAAAAAATTTACAAACACGAAATTTTGTATCTTTTTATTTTGCGCTCAGCGACTCTGTAATTAAGTTTTTATCCCTTGACTTAAAGTTCCAAGGCTTTTGCTGAAAATCAGCGTCGGCAGTGGAGCATGTTCCCTGGCGACTTTAAGCTGAGCATAAGGCCTTTTGCCAAATTTAGTTCTTAAGACATTTTCTCAGTTATTGTACCTTGTTTATTTAAAACATTTCACATTCACTTTCATTTCCTTTTTTTTTTAGGTACGTAAACCTTAAAAACTGTCTAAGTGTGGCCGATTTCCTCTTAGTCATGGAGTCTTTTATTATTATTATTCATTTATTTCAGGCAATGCCCATATTGTATTAGTAACAATTTGACTTATGATATGTTAGTAAACTATTTATATTATATATATAATATATAATATATATATATATATATATATATATATAATATATATATATATATATATATATATATATATATATATATATATATATATATATATATATATATATATATATATATATATATATATATATATATATATATATATATATTATGTATATAATATAAATAGTTTACTAACATATCATAAGTCAATTAATATAATATATTTATATATATATATATTTTTATAATATTTATTCAAACAAAAATACAAAAAATACAGAAGTTGGTTTATGCCAAGCTGCATAACAGTTTGTTGGCAGATGCTCTTGGTTTTACATGTTCCAGTTATCTTATGTTACTTATATGAGTTATATTTACTGCAGTGTAATACAGCCTAGTCCCACCCAGCCCCCCTGCTTGTCAGCACAAGGTGCATTGACAACCAGTGGCGCTGTATGGGGCTGTCCATCCGATCAGCCAACACTTTCAGGAGACTGCTGGTACAATGTATTATGTAGTGTTTCCTTCGGCGCACAAGTCCAACTCGCCCTTGGCCGGTAATTTAATTGAATGAAGCCGCGCGGTCCGCTGACACAGTTTCAGCGGACGGAGCGGCCGGTATTGATTTTTGCATTTTTAGCCTTGGGCGCCGGTGATTTAGGTCGCTTTTCGTCGTCCCCCAGCGGACACGTGACCAAGCACGTTCGGAATTTGATATGGAAGTCCTTTTTTGAAAAAAAGGGGAAGTTTTGAATAAAATGGGGGCGGCCCACGATAGAAATAGAGCAGTTTTGGACGAGATTCGGAGGATATTTGAATCGATAGGGGCATTGCGAGTTTAGGATTTAGTATTAAGGCGCTGGGTAGTGCTAAACAGTGACACCAACGGAATAAAAATCATAATTTGTTTTATAATTAGTTTTTTTCAAAAAGTAAACATGATATATCTTTATATCTGTGGTAATTATTTTCCGCTAAAAACGGCTGTCTCAGGCGGAAATCGATAAAAGTAAAAGAAAGAAAAACATTTATTATAGCCACAGTTCACACGCCACAATAACAAAACAAAGTTAAAACACGTTACTAAATAACATTAAAAAAAAAGAAAAGAACACTAAAGGTCTCGGCGTGTCACTGCCGCTATAAACTGCAACTGACTCAGCATATGCTGGGAAAGCCTGCAGCGCTGATTTTCAGCCGGGGAAGTCCTAGATTGTTGATCCTAAGTTGTTGAGTTTCTGTCGGTTCTAAAAATTTTTGCTGAAATAAATAATTTAAAATTTTGAATTTTTTTGAAAAATTGTTATCACAGATATACAATAAGAACCGAAGATTAGGTAGCCGACAATAATAATGCGGAATTCTAAACATTTCCATTGATAACGCATCTGTGCCAAAATGCCAGTAAACGGAATATCGTAGCAAGATTTCGTAGGGAGTGCTACGCCGTAGCCGGGTCCCGTAGCAATGCGAGATTGCGTAGCAAGCCCAGATTTTGCTACGAAGAATTCGCTATAATAGGGGACTGAAATCTATGTAGTACATTTTTATCCTATGGTCCATTTGGTTACTAACCGACTCAAAAAAAGAAGGAGGTTCTCAATTCATCGGTATCTCTTTTATTTTTTACTAGCTTTTGCACGCGACTCCGTCCGCGTGGAAAAGATTCAAGGAACAAAATTTTTCAACCCCGTTTACTCCCTTAAGGCTTAAATTTAGAAAAACGGCGAGTCACGTGTTTAATCAATTGTGTTGAAAAGTATTTATTTTAAGTTTCAAGGAAATTAAAGACCATTCTTTATACCCCCCATACAAATTTTGGCAACCCTTTTCGCCCCCTTAGGGGTTTAATTTAAAAAAAATCCGGTCTTATTCCTTGCCTACATTTTATATAGACACACTGTGCAAAATTTCAGCTTCCTAAGTCCAACGGCTTGGGCTGGGCGTTGATGAGTGAGTCAGTCAGTCAGGACTTTGAATTTTATTTATATAGATAAATGAAAAAAAAAAACTCCACTCTGACCATCTATTCTCAAGTCATCTTAAACCAAATACATTAGTTGCCACCTATACGTATAGCTAATAAGATTTCATGATTGCCATTAATAACTTTAAATGCCAAAGCATTTTTTTAATGCACTAACCCGTGCTAAGGACAATTTTAAAATGTGGAAGATGTGGATGAATTTTAAAAGTGGAATTTTCAGCCTCTAAATAAGTTTTTAAAATTGCCAAAGAATTAGTTAAATGTCCTACAAAAGTAGGGAAAACATAAGTCCTGCGGCCAGACACACGAACAGCACTCGTTCACGAGCATAACGCAGTGGTCAGCCATCAAGAAGAAGTAAAGCGTAAAAAACATTTAATTGCCACCAAAATTAACATACATACATAACCTCACGCGTATTCTGTATCCCAGAGGGGTAGGCAGAGACCAGGGACTGCCACTTGCCACGATCCTGACAGATCACCTTCGCTTCATCAACGTTCTTAAGTCAATGCATGCACGCACGCCGGTTCCCGGTACTTTTTATATTCCCCTTTGCTGTGAATATATGAACGCAACCCGTGCTAATACATCCTGTATTTTGTCGATGAATGTCCGCCTGGGATGTCACTTACCAGCCCTTCTACTCACATTCGCAATATATATTTGTTACGTCAATCTTTCTTCCTTCATCCTCTTCACATGTCCAAGCCAACGAAACGCACTAAAATTAAATTAGAATGAATTAACGGACACATTTCGCAAGCTAATCTCAGCGAGGTACAGAGTCGCAGGTCCAAGAACATCCTTGCGCAGGTCACGTGATTTTGTCGTGTGGAAGCTGTTATGTAACTGAATCCCAGTGCAGCAGGGTGCGCTAAAGATGCAGAATGCACCAAATGAGTTCAAGGTCGGCCGCAGTGCATTGCGGAGCGGACACCAGCCAACTCGTGCTAGCACGATAAGGATGGGCACATGTTGAGACGCAGGCGACGCAGCACAGCGCAGGGCAGGGCAGTTGAGGCAGACATAGACCCCCCACAACTATTCCCTGACAATTCTCACCCATAATAACACTTTCAATGTCTTTTTTGAATAGTCTGGGTGATGGATCAGTTAGTCTATAATATAAAAATGAATCGCCGAATGTGTTGGTAAGCACAAAGCTCGAGAGCAGCTGAACCGATTTCGCTAATTCTTTCTTTTTGGATATTCGTTGAAGTACGAGGATGGTTCTTACGGAGGGGAAAATAAAAAAAATAAAGAATCTATTGTTAGGCGGTACGAACTTCGCTAGGTCAGCTAGTTGATAATAAAACTGGAACGACTTCAACTTCGTGCTTTATTTAAATGTGTTTGTTTATTTTATTTATTACTAGCTGATCTAGTGAATTTCGTACCGCCTAACAGTCGATTCTTATAATATATATGTAGTAATGCTAAAAATGAGGGAAACCTCAAAAATGGGTGACGTAATTTTATGTGCCAAATAAATATTATTCTATTCTAATTTTAAATTTTTGAAACTGATAGACAGAATTAAAGAAATATAAAAAAGTGGTGTAAAGAGGTTTGCACTGTTACACAGTTGTATCTACAGGTTGAGTACCAAATCTTTCCCCGTTTTTAGGGTTCCGTAGTCAACAGAAGCACTCGGCCTAGTGGAACCAAGCAATTGGAATCAATGACTTAGGGTTAGGTAACAACGGCTTCAAAAGAAATATGTGACCAACAAATAAAACAATAACAAACTTCGTGCAAATTCCCCTGAAAATTACTTTTTCTTAAACATGCGCCGAAATATTCATTATTTTTGAATTAAGAATACGCGAAGTATCACATTTACGTAGACAGAAAAATCAAAATCACTTCCCCGCACATTCTTTGAATTTGGAACGAAGAGCGCACCGGTAATATTGTATAAAACGGTGTGCTGTTTGAATTTAGAACTCTTTCATCTATTGTACACATTGCGTTATCGTGGCTGTAGCCACATAGCCACAGATGCGTTTACCTTTCGGCACAAACTGTAAAATAAAAAAATAAAATTGGCGGTAAAGCGGAGTTCGTTGTTATTTGGTTAATAATAAATTAAAATGAGTCTCGATGATTCTGAAAAAGAAAATGAAATGGACATTAACTGCACTCCACCAGATTTAAGATCGGAAGCTAAATTAGCGACGGAAAACCTGCTTCTAGCGCAATCAAAAGAAAAACAATAACATTTTCGTTCAATAATTGTCCTAACATGAACAATATCACTTTTAGTATTAATTAAATTTATTATGTAAAAGGCCCTTTTTTATTTTCTTGCATTTTTTTAAGAAAGGCACTATATACCTATGCCTCGGCCGAAATGGCAGTTGCCTGTCTCGTATCATTGAAGTCCTTGCCTGCGGCTCGGCCTGCAAACTCATACCAATTGCCTATTTCACCGCCTTTGCAATAATGTACTATTAATGAGGTTGTTAGTTCAAAGCAGGTAAAAACATATCTCTCTACGGAACCCTACCCTACCCTAGCTTGGCTCGACACGCACTTGGCCGGTTTCTACGGGCACATTCTAGTGAACTTAGAAATAAATAGATGTTCCTAGGTATGAAAAAAGGCAACAAAGAACTTCTTTAAAAACCTATTTAGAGGCTAAAAATTTCACCCATGCCGGGATTCGAACCCGCAACCTCTGGCTATCCGTACCAGCGCTCTACCAATTGAGCCAATGGGCGACTCACGGCATCAGTGAAATTTCGAACCTCTTTACAATATTCTCTGTATTACGTACAGGCAGCGACAACTGACTTAAGCAAATTGCATTACTTACAGCCCCGACTACCTACTTTGCAGAAGTTTAACATCGGAACGATATCACTGTACCCACATGATTACACTATTTTTATTTTTAATGCACTAACCCGTGCTAAGGAACAAATTTAAAAACCTATTTAGAGGCTAAAAATTTCACCCATGCCGGGATTCGAACTCGCAACTTCTGGCTATCCGTACCAGCGCTCTACCAATTGTGCCAATGGGCGACTCACGGCATCAGTGAAAAAAGTTAATTGTTAGTTTATTCATAAATAAATTTTTATTACAAAAAGAACTTCTTTTGTAATAAAAATTTATTTATAAATAAACTAACAATTAACTTTTCGAACTAAAACTTTCGTAAGCACAACACATTGTAGACTTTTAGTGCGGATCTACTTACTTACGTATGAGACGAGCAACCGACGACGCGAGCTCTGTCTCTGCTCACCATGATTAAGCTCTGCGAATCGGAGCGAAACCTGGCCGGACTCTTCCGATATAACAACACCCGTAAGTGGATCCGGACTAAAACTCTACACTCTCCGTCGTAGGTTGTCTGGAAGAAATTGCTCTAAGCAATAAAGCCGCCAATTGCACTGTATCTTTATAATTATTTTTTGTTTGTATTTTTTCCTGGTGTACAATAAAGAATATTCTCATCTTAACTTATCTAACAATATCAGGAAAAAAAGGGATAAAATCTAAATATTTTTTTATGTGACCTTTACTTGACTTAGGTAAGTTGCTGAACTTACTTAATAAACAGGTCGAAAAGTAACGCTTTTTAAATAATAAGTAACCAATTACTACACAACTGTATAAATGAAAGTGATGACAGTAAGCAGGAAAAATAAGTAATTTGTAAGACCAAAATTGGAAGAGGCGCTCGTGGCCTAGCCAAACCGAGTGATTGGAATCAATCTCTTGGGTTAAGCAACAACAGGCGTGGTAAGATGCAGGATGGGTGACCTCCCCGCCAGCACCTCTAAGGGCGTTTTCGTGCTTCGCAAGGTACGTTAAGCCGTTGGTGCCGGCTGTCATGTAATGGCAGCCATTAAGACATGTCAGAGCCCTTACGGGCGGCTTCATAACTTCTGACAGTAAGGCCCACCACTGTCTTACAATCCTCTACCAACGCGGCGTTGGCCCCTTGGTGGATTATGGCCTAACCTTCCTGCGATGCAGGAAGAGACCCGTGCCCCAGCAGTGGGGACATACAAGGGTTGCTATCGGACTTGCTAACGTGCAGGAGAACATCGTGAGGAAATGGTAGCGAGGTCACGTGAGGTGTTAAAATATATCAGCTCTTGGAATTGTCAATACGCGGTAGGCACGCGTGATAATTAAGCCCGTATTCTCTCGCTGAGAGAAAGCCATACAGTGTGACTTACATTAGCTACATAAATAAAATTTTAAGTAATTGTGTATTATTTAGGGACGTCCCAGGGGATGCATTAGCAAAAGGGAAGATAAAAAGTACTCGGAGCAACGTCAAAAGTGCATGCAACGACTTATGAACGTTGATGAAGCGAAGGTGATCTGTCAGGATCGTAGCAAGTGGCAGTCCTTGGTCTCTGCCTACCCCTCTGGGATACGGGCGTGAGGTTATGTATTCCTCACGATGTTTTCCTTCACAATTATTATTATTATTAATAATACGTTTATTGCACATAAGGAAAAAACTACAATGGCAATGTGGCGGACTTAAGGCTATAAGCACCAGTCAACCACAGGTTGTGCAAGAAATTAAATGGTTTTATTATTAGCGAGTGGTGTGTGAACAGCTCAGATACTAAGATTTCCTCGCAATGTTTTCCTTCCCCATTAGCGAGTGGTGTGTGAACAGTTCTGATACTCAGCTTTCCTCCAGTTGTTTTCCTCATAATAAGGTTTCCTCGCAATGTTTTCCTTCCCCATTAGCGAGTGGTGTGTGATCAGTTCTTATACTCAGCTTTCCTCCAGTGGTTTTCCTCATGCTAAGGTTTCCTCGCAATGTTTTCCTTCCCTATTAGCGAGTGGTGTGTGAACAGTTCTGATACACAGCTTTCCTCCAGTAATTGTTTTTCTCATACTAAGATTTCCTCGCAATATTTTCCTTCCCCATTAGCGAGTGGTGTGTGAATAGTTCTGATACTTAGCTTTCCTCGAGTTGTTTTCTTCCCCCATTGATACTAAGGTTTCCTCACGATGTTTTCCTTCACAGTTAGGTAGTGGTACAGTTAATACAAATTCACAGTGTACGTAACTAATACCTATACAATTAATGCCTCATATAAAAATGTTTAATAATTAAGTAATTAGTTTAATTATTTTTATGAAAAACAGCAATTAAAATAGTGAAAATATGTTTGGTGACATCGATTCCTGTACAATACTGCACTTGCCTCAGGTAACTGTAGACATTTACACCCAAATGCCGCACAAACCACAGTTTACTGGTGAGCTTTACTTCCCTACAATTTTTTCCACGCCTGAGTTCACTATTGAAACTTCCATACCTAATTACACCGCGGCGTACAACAAAACAATACGTTATTGGTGACCTCAGTAGCTAAACAAACTTCTATCACATCTCAGTCACTGAACAGCATATCAGCAAATTGCCGCAACATACTCGTGAGTCCTTTCTAGTCTACAACAACTTCTACTCTGCAGATCACCATTGAAATCTATATCAATTCCACGCTGCGTCTAACAAAACCATGATTTTATTGGTGACCTGAACTCTCCAAGAAACTCTTCAATGATTCAACTCACCAAAAAAAATTGTACTGAAACACCAACGGCATACAACCCAACCAATTTTCACTGGTGACCAGCTCTCCTTTACAATCCCTTCGACGCCACAGCCCGTCACAGAAACCCGCATCAAAACAACGCTGCGTAAAACCAAACCTCCCTTCACTGGCGACCTCAATTTTCCTACAAACTCCTACACGGTCCAGCTCGCTACAAAATCCCGCAATAAAACACCGCGGCACACGACGCAGCCACTTTTTTTCTGGTAACCCTCTCTCCTTCACAACTCTCCAATGGCGTAGCTCACCGCTCCGGAAGCCTCTCAACGCAACCTGCGCGCGCAGCGGCCACCAATCGTTATCGTGCCTTATCTGCCAGTCGGCAGTCAACCGCCACCGCCGGCGGTCGCGATGAGCGAGCTGCAGTATCAGGGAAATGGTCCGGAGGAAGACAGGGGGTACCGTGCGCCGTTTCGCAGGCCTCCGCAGTACAGGTGGCCCGCACCGCAGCCCCAGCCGAGTGCTTTCGCTCCCTGGAGGCGCGCCCCCGCGCCCCCACGCCCTCCGGACTACCGACGCAGTGCCAGCTACCCAGGCAAGCCTGAAGAACCTTTCCAGGTATGTTTTCACAGTGGCGTATTGTAGTAGAGGGTTCAGGCTCTATGGTGTTTCTGTGCCGCGTTTCGGAGCTAAATACGTAAGGTTTTAAAGGCGGTTTCGCGGATATTGGTTAGGTTTTCGAGTGGCTAGGCTGAAAGGTTTTTTCAGGTATGTTTTGAGGTGTTCGTTCGGTCTGCGGACACGTAAAATGTACACGTTTCGTCACGAGGTAGTTTAAAGCTAAGTTTGTCTGAAATGTGTGCGGTTTTTAAGATTCCTCGATGTTTCAGTGGGCTGTTAGATATGCAGCCGCGTTTAATGTGCCTATTTGTATTCCTCCGTCTAGTCAGGCGGCTCGATAACGATATTTACCATAATGATGTATGATTAACTCACATTTCACCGGCTCACATCCCACATACAAGCTATAAAGACTACTTCAGCCCACACACGCTTAGAGACATACTTACTGTATTGAATATTTCACGCAGAAACTAATTAGGTATCTGTCTGTGTGCGATCCTTTTAACCGACTTAAAAAACGGAGGAGTTTATGAATTTGGGGTGTGTTACTTTACTTAACGTTGGTTTCTGTATTAAATATTTCACGTAGAAAATAATAAGTTATCAGTCTGTGTGCGTTCTTTTTAACCGACTTCAAAAACCTCCTAGTTATGAATTCGACGTTACTTTTTTATTTTTTTTGACTTTGTCGTCGAATTAGTTCGTGAAATGTTAACCGGTTTCGCTAATTATTTTTCATTTGTATAGATGTAACGTCCCATTGGTACCAATTTAATTTGATGAAGAGTTTCAGAGCTATAGAACGGAACTTCTGCCCCTATAAAAGATCTGATGAAGAGTGTCAGAGATAGAGAACGTAACTTCTGCTTCTATAAAGAATAACCCTACAAGTACCTATGCCTACGTATTTCGAAATTAAGGGGTCATAATCGTTTAAACTATTTCTACGTTTTCGGTGCCTTAGTGTACTGAAGTTGACTTTAATGTTTTATTTAAATATGCTCTTGTGATAGTACGAGTACATTCAGATATAAGTATTTACTTATTTTGACTTCTTCATTCATTGATCGAAGGATAGAGTGCGATTGCTAATAAAAACTTGTGAGTTAATTACAAATAAATAAATATTCATGGACATAATATTCTGTACGTAATATAGAGAATATATTGTCAAGAGGTTCGAAATTTCACTGATGCCGGTGAGTCGCCCATTACCTCAGTTGGTAAAAGCGCTGGCACGGATAGCCAAAGGTCGCGGGTTCGAATCCCGGCATGGGTGGAGTTTTTAGCCTTCTAAATAGGTTTTTAAATTCATGGACATATTACACAGATCTCGTTGCCCTATACTAAGTACAACTTAATGACTTGTGTTATAGGTGCTAACTCGACGATAGATTTAATACAATAAATACATAGATAACACCCAAGACCCGAGACAAACTAGAAAAGTTCCTTTCCTAGTTTGACCCGGCCGGGGATCGCATCCGAGACCTTCCGTTTTACAGTCAGCGTGCCAAACCGCTGCGCCACCGAGGCCGACAATTATGAATTCAAATATTATGTTATTCATTATTTAACACAAAATGTTTACTTAATGAACGACTAAGTTGTTAGTTTCACAGTTATTAGATTATTCGCAGTAAAATCTAACAAAGAAACTCCGCATTTATGTTTGACTTAATTAACAGAGTTTTTAATTAAACAAGTTCGATATCGATATCGACCCTTGTATGTCCTCACTGCTGGGGCACGGGTCTCCTCCTGCATCGCAGGAAGGTTAGGCCATACTCCACCACGGGGGCCAAGTCCGGGTTGTTGGAGGATTGTAAGGCAGTGGCTGGCCCTACTATCAGAAGTTATCAAGCCGCCCATGAGGCCTCTGACATAGCTTAACGACTGCCATTACATGACAGCCGGCACCAACGGCTTAACGTGCCTTGCGAAACACGGAAGCGCTCGGAAAAATGCCACTAGCGGTAGTCAGGACAGTCGCCCATCCTGCAGCTAACCGCGCCTGTTGTTGCTTAACTCAAGTGATTGATTCCAATCACCCGGTTCGACTAGGCCACAAGCGTTTCTTCAACAACTATTACTCATGAAGGAGTTAAATACTAGCGACAATCCTATCAGTACTCGTTAACATTAATACACTGTTTAATACCGGACATCTGTTATATACTTTGTCTTATAAGATAAGATAAGAATATTCTTTGTTGTATGCCGGAAAATGTTACAGAAACAGCAGATACAGAAGATAAGGTACAATTGGCGGCCTTATTGCTAGTGGTAGAGGTAGCCTGGAAGAATCTTCCAGGCTACCTCAAATGGGAAAATTTTCCGGAGGAGAAATAGATACGGGTAGTCGGTAAAAATATTAATATTAATAGACATAGTTACGTTTCATCATCAACCCATTATGTCCCCACCGAGGGGCACGGGTCTCTTCCCTGAGGAAGGTATAGGCCATACTCCAACACGGGGGCCAAGTCCGGATTGGTGGATAGTTACGTTTACGTAATAATAAATAATAAACTAATACATAAATCATAATTGAATACTATAAATAAATAGCAAATTCACGTTTTGCTCCTATCATACGAGGACGACCTCTGTGGCGTAGCGGTAGCGCGTCTGCCTACCATGCAAGAGGTCCCGGGTTCGAATCCCGGCTGGAAACAAAAAAAAAAAAAAGTCCAGGTCTTGGATGTTTACATGTTTGTGATGTCGCTGTTTCTGGTTCCCACGACACAGGGTATCCTAGTGTGGGGCCAGAAGCAATGTATGTGCCTGTATGTAAATGTTATGTTATGTTATGTTAATACTTGCTACTATAACTTAATGTTTATGTATATTTATAATAGTATTTATCTATGTAAGTTTATTTTAATACGTATGTACATTAATATTCAATGAGCACCAACGAGCCGTCTCAATTTCTCCTGCAATCTTTCCGACTTAAGGTTGCCTGGAAGAAATTGCTATCAGAAATAAGGCCGCCAATTGTACCTCTTCTTTTGTAACAGTTGTCTCTGTAATTATTTTGTGGCCTGTACAATGTACGTGTACAAGAAGCGGTCGTTATTAACTTAATAAATTATTACAATTTGTTCTTGCTATAGCGTAGTGTGAGGCCCGCCACTGTCTTACAATGCTCCACCAACCCGGACTTGGCCCCCGTGGTGGAGTATGACCTAACCTTCCTGCGATGCAGGAAGGGACCCGTGCTCTAGCAGTGGGGACATAGATGAGACAGTTTGATACCGTCTCGTAAAGAAGTTCCGAGTATAGCCTTTTCCCATAACCAGAGACCATGTTTTAGTGCCATAAGTCATCATTGTGTGTTACAAGCCTTCCCTCTCTCTGAGCTGAAGCGCTCGTGGCCTAGGCGAACCGAGTGATTGGAATCAATCACTTGGTTAAGCAAGAACAGTCGCGGTCAGGTACAGGATAGGTGAGCGTCCCGTGACTACCGCTAGTGGCATTTTTCCGAGCGCTTCCGTGCTTCGCAAGGCACGTTAAGCCGTGGGTGCCGGCTGTCATATAATGGCAGTCGTCAAGCCATGTCAGAGGCCTTAAGGGCGGCTTGATAACTTCTGACAGTAAGGCCCGCCATTGTCTTACAATCCTCCACCAACACGGACTTGGCCCCCGTTTTGGAGTATGGCCTAACCTTCCTGCGATGCAGGAAGAGACCCGTGCCCCAGCAGTGGGGACATACAAGGGTTATAATATACTATACTTGGGTTAAACAACAAACATACACACTCACAAACCATCGCCTTTATAATATTAGTGTGATGTAATTTGTTAGGTCCGAGCATTGGTTCTAGGCTAATTGATATGGCGAAAATACATTTTCATCCCACCATCTCGGGAAGAGTATTTTTAATCTTCAATATCTGAGTGGAAAAGCCGTTTTTATTCTCTAGAGGATAAAGTAAATTGAATTTAGAACATCGTGTGCGCTAAGTTTGTGAATTAAAAAAATATTACACTCAATTTAAATAACTGTAGCAAAGTTACTTTAAAATTTTCTTAATTATACCTTAGTATTATTTTGTTATAATTTAAAGATTATTCTGTAATACTTACCTGTCATAATGTAGTAATTAATACCTAAACTGAAATAAAAGTGTACCTATCTTGTGATTGTAAACGTTTTTTTTTGCATTTAGTCATTTCCTCGCTGAGGTGGAATGAAAAGTTACGTGTTGCACTCGAGTGCAAAGATTTTTCACCTCGTGCTCTTTTGATTCCCTCGCTAACGCTCAGGATTCTAACTTCGCTTGCTCGGTCATCAAAATTGAACACGCGGTTAAAAAGCAACTTTGCACTCTTGTATAACAAATAACTATTACGTGGTCACTTAGTTACTGTATAATATCCCCTTCGTCGCCACAATCTTCCGCCTGGGACGTCCCTTAGCGATCTTCCCAGCCATATTGTCTCTAAATATTACTTTCATTAACTGTTGTTGTTGCGCTGCCCATCTCCGACTATATTTAGAGCCAGAGTAATGGAATTCCTTTTTTCTAATTAAGTAATTTTGCTGTCACTTCTCTTTACATATATATGTAGGTATATAACCTTTTTCTTGTTCATATAACACACTTGTTATAAGACACTATTATTTAATATAGAGTAATTATAATCTATGTATGTTTATTGTTAGGTACGTATACGTACTTTTGTTTATTTATATTCGTATTTGCACCGGCTACCCGTATCTATTTCTCCTCGGCAAATTCTCCAATTTGAGGTTGCCTGGTATTGCTATTAGCCATAAGGCCGCCAATTGTATTTGATATTTTGTATCTGCCGATTCTGTAACTATTTTTCCGGTATACAATAAAGAATATTCTTATCTTATCTTAATTTTAGATAAATTTCGATACCAACCCTTGTATATCCCCATTGCTGCGGCAGGGTCTCTTCCTGCATCGCAGGAAGGTTAGGCCATACTCCACCACCGGGGCCAAGTCCGGGTTGGTGGAGGATTGTAAGACAGTGGCGGGCCTTACTCTACGCTATAGCAAGCACAAATTGTAACCTTTTAAGAGGGTTTTTTTCATTTCCTTAGCTACTCTAACTGCTTAGTTTGACCTACATGCATGCTAAACAACAAATAATCGATACAGGCGAGCAAGCGGCACGCTTTTCAGCTCTCTAAGCTAGGTTTTTATACTATCACAATGCTATCTAACCGACCCACTGAAGGGCACAGGCCTTCTCTCAGAGAGAGTATCGTTATCAACCCTTGTATGTCCCCACTGCTGGGGCTCGGGACTCTTCCTGCATCGCAGGAAGTTTAAGCCATACTCCACCACGGGGGCCAAGTCCGGGTTGGTGGAGGATTGTAAGACAGTGGCGGGCCTTACTGTCAGAAGTTATCAAACCGCCCAAAGGCCTCTGACATGGCTTAACGACTGCCATTATATGACAACCGGCACCAACGGCTTAACGTGCCTTGCGAAGCACGGAATATTAGATAAATAAAGAATATTCTTATCTTATTGAGATTTTGCGTGCGTGCATGCAACGACTTATGAACGTTGTGAAGGTGATCTGTCAGGATCGTGGCAAGTGGCAGTCCCTGGTCTCTGCCTAGCCCTCTGGGATACAGGCTTGAGCTTGTGTATGTAGGTATGTATCGAGATTTCAATGTACACTTTTTCCAAAGATGAATTGAAAAGAGATATGAATTTTTTCAATTGATGGCGCCACTGCACCTCGTGGAGCCACTTAACTTAATACTCTCTCTCTCTCTTAGAGAGAGATAAAATAACATAGGAATATTCTTTATTATACACTAGAAAAAAACAAACTACATCATTAATCTCTGAAAGGCAGTGAGTGGTAAACTAGAGTACAAAGTTGAGAATGTAACAAAATCGCAGGTGTGTTTCAAGACGTAGAGACGACAGCACGTCGCCTTAACATTTTTGTTACAAAATCACCCGTAACGCAACGGAGTAGAGGGCGTAAGGGTTGATGTGCTCCCGACTGTACCTATGTTATGAGTTCTTCCATTGGCGTTCGCAAACGACAACAGAAGTCTAAACATTGCATTCTTTTTGCCATCCGGCCAGCTTGGAAACAATGCCCGTTTCGTTATGTAACTACCAACTACCTGTGCTGTTCAGTTTCTAGGGTTCCACAGCCAAAGATGAAAATATAGCTAGAAATATTATGCATGTCAGGAAAAATATTAGCAACTTTAAAACTGCAGGTGGCCAACATAATGTCATCGTCGTCAGGCTATACTAGTCCACTGCTGGACATAGCCCTCCCCTAAAGAGCGCCACGTTGTGCTGTCATAGGGGGTAATGTCCATAATCCCCACGCTGGGCATGCGGATTGGGGATCGCAGTTCAGTGGAATTGTACCGCAGGGGGCGCCGCTGCCCACCCTCCGGTTTGTGTCCCTTACCCCCGGTTTCTCGTACACTAACAAGCTGTTAATCTACTGTTAACAGCTGTCAGTTGGGCAAAGTGTATACAAAAAAAACAACTGACAACTGTTAACAGTAGATTAACAGACTGTTAGTGTACGAGAAACCAGGGGTTAGTCGCTTTTTACGACACCCGTGGGAAGAAGGGATTTTATTTCAGTCAAACTTAATATAGGTACCTATTAAGTTTGACTGAAACGCGGTTCAAAAAATTTGTAAAGTACACTTTGTGCCAAAAGGACTACTATAGGATTATATTTATTTCGTCAACCTTTCTTCCTTCATCCTGTCCTTATGTACAAACCAACCCGAAATTCCTTTCTGAATTCTAGTCACTACATCCACTTTCAGTCCACAACGTTCTCTAATCAGACAATTGCGTATCCTGTCATTCAAAGTAACACTACAAATACTTAAAAACTTATTTAGAGGCTAAAAATTCCACACATGCCGGGACTCGAAACCGCGGCCTCTGGCGAACCGTGCCAATAGGTTTTTAAAATTGTCCCTAGCACGGGTTAGTGCACTAAAAAGAACTAATACTAAGTATGTATCAATATTCAAATTTGCACTGGCTACCCGTCTTTCTAATTTCCTTAGTCGACAGTTGCCAGTCAGTGCCTACATATATGAAAACATTATGTACGTTAGGAAAAATATCAGTAACTTTAAAACTTTAGGTAGCCAACACAATGTAAATACTAGAAATAAACATAAACTTTTGTTCCCACTATTTAGGCTGGCAAAGGTTAATACATCCTTCATGGGGCATTGTATACGCTTCTATAATAAAATCCCTGAAGATATATTAAGCTTGCCTGAATCGCGGTTCAAAAAATATGTTAAGCACTTTAGGATTATTTAGAAGACAATGAGGTCTGGAATTAAAGCCAGTACAATGTATGAGTTCTATGTTTTACAATAATTATGTAAACTATGTTAATTATGGACTTTGAAAAGACTAAGTTTGGAGTGTTTTGTCCATTTTTTCTCCAAAATGATCTAGATTTTGAAATGGACACCTAGTTTGAATTGTAACTTTCACTAAGCCGCAGTTTCTGTGCTACTTTGAATAAAACCTTTTCATTTCCTTCAGCAACTTTCCATCGTAAGGTTGTCTGGAAGAAATTGCTTTTAGCAATAAGGCTGCCAATTGTACTATGTATACTTGAAATGGTTTTGTATTTGTGGTTTTTCCAGTGTACAATAAAGAATATTCTTATCTTTTCTTATCTTACTTCTAAAGGGCCTGATTTCTACCACTCCTAGAATCGTAAATGTTACATTTTGGCGTAATCTGAAAATATTATGACATCGCGGCGGTATAAAAACTTGTTATGTAATAAAAATCTTTCACCAACCCGCATGTGGTCCTCATGGTGGAGGCCTAACCTTCCTGCGATGCAGGACAGGAGAGACCCGTGCCCCAGCAGTGGGGACATACAAAGGCTTGATACCATAACCGTGTCCAGACATTCCCTCACTCTAATTGAAATGAAAAGGTTTTATTCAAAGTAGCACAGAAACTGCGGCTGAATGAACGTTACAATTCAAACTAGGTGTCCATTTCAAAATCTAGATCACTTTGGAGAAAAAATGGACAAAAAAAACTCCAAACTTAGTCTTTTCAAAGTCCTTAATGAACATAGTTTACATAATTATTATAAAACATAGAACTCATACATTGTACTGGCTTTAATTCCAGACCTCATATGTCATCTAAATAATCCTTTATGTTATAGTAACCCTTATGGCACAAAGTGTATTTAACATATTTTTTGAACCGCGATTCAGGCAAGCTTAATATATCTTCAGGGATTTTATTATAGAAGCGTATACAATGCCCCATGAAGGATGTATTAGCCTTTGCCAGCCTAAATAGTGGGAACAATACAAATTGTACGCTGATAACAGTAGAACATGTAGATCCCAAGTTATTTTATTTGATATCAAAAAATGCATGGTTGTATTTTCACTGACACATGTTTTAGCAAATAAATAAATCTTTACCATATAATAAAAATAGACCGAGAATTGTACAAAGTTTTTAGTTTTTTGTCTTCATGCTGATTTCACATAGCTTACAACTGCGGTGGTTGAAACGAATCGATTTGCACACTATTTGACAAATCTAACCGTTAAGGAGTTACATTGATTCATTGATTAGGTAACATTCATTCGGACTAACTTACATACCTTTTACTATTCTTTTTGTTACACTAACCCGTGCTAAGGACAATATTGTAAAAACCTATTTAGAGGCCTAAAATTCCACCCGTGCCGGGGCTCGAACCCAGAATATGCCTCTTATTAACGAAATTATTCGCTGATGCCGGTACTTGCGCATTAGTTCAGTTGGGAGAGCGCTAGCACGGTTAGCCAGAGGTCGCGACAGTAAGTTATCAAGCCGCCCATAATATGTTTTTAAATTTGTCCTTAGCACGGGTTAGTGCATTAAAAAAAAAAAAAGTATAATCATGTGGGTACAGTGATATCGTTCCGATGTAAAACCTAACTGCAAAGTAGGTAGTCGGGGCTGTAAGTGATGCAATTTGCTTAGGCCAGATGTCGCTGCCTGTACGTAATACAGAGAATAGTGTAAGGAGGTTCGAAATTTCACTGATGCCGGTGAGTCGCCCATTGGCTCAATTGG
Organism: Yponomeuta sedellus; assembly: GCA_934045075.1. Classification (NCBI taxonomy): domain Eukaryota; kingdom Metazoa; phylum Arthropoda; class Insecta; order Lepidoptera; family Yponomeutidae; genus Yponomeuta; species Yponomeuta sedellus. The sequence goes on from OW203750.1 coordinate 6,268,629, forward strand.
TAGAGCGCTGGCACGGATAGCCAGAGGTTGCGGGTTCGAATCCCGGCATGGGTGAAATTTTTAGCCTCTAAATAGATTTTTAAATTATTATAGTTATTAAATTATTTTTTGCAAAAATATTTTGCACTTAGGCGGGCTTAATGCTTATTAGCTAACCTAAGTTTTGGAGACTAGATTAGCAGTAAAATACAATACAAAATTTACTCGTTTTAATTGAAGTGCTAAATATTTGATGAAGCGAAGGTGATCTGTCAGGATCGTGGCAAGTGGCCGTCCCTGGTATCTGCCTACCCCTCTGGACACAGGCGTGAGGTTATGTTTGTTTGTATGTATGCTAAATATCCCGCAAAAGGGCACAACTCATCTTGGGCTGTCAACACTAACGAAACTTTTGTTTCCGCCGGTCGTCATCACGATAGTTCGCTAAAAGTTTGCAAGAAAACAAATTCACTGTCAGTTTCACTTCTCCGCCGAGTTCTAGAGGAGTGTTTGGTTACCTGAATAGTACTGTAAAGATACTTCTTTAACATCCTAAGCCCTGGAGGTAACAGTTACTTCAAGTCTTCTAAAACTACGTAGATTTGGAAGAACTTTTTGTTCTTGTTGTCCAAAACATTATGAGGAAAATATTGGACCTGGAATAGTAAGTTTTCCGGACTTCCTACTACATCATTGGGTGTTAATTAAGAAATTTATTTGTGATGTCTCATTTCTGGGACGCCAGGGCTTAGGAGGTTCAAGTAGCTTCTTTATAGTAGCTGGCTGGCGTAGCCGTCTGGGCAGAGTTTGAATTATTTAAAGAATATCGTTACGTTTTGTCTATGTAGGTGTCAGTCTGGTTAGACTCTCAGCGGGGCTAGGTTTTTGTGATAAAAAAGATATTAAAAAGAATGGTATATTGCTTAACGAGGGTAGAAAGAATCAATTCCCGAGGTATTTAGACTATAGTCCGAATAGGAATTGATTCTTTTACCCGTGTTAAACAATCTACTTCTCATTTCGAATATGAGGAAAATAAAAACTCATTTTTAATATTCAATTCTTAGCATCAAAGATTATTACCATTTTTTTTGAATTCCGTCAGAGATACTATAACAGATTAGTACCCGCCAATTTAAGTCGACTTTTTAAATTTTAAATATGAAACTCACCTCGTAATTGTTGCGGCTTATTCCGCTCAAAGAAGTTTGCGCTAAATTCGCACTGGCTGTTTAGAAACTCACATAGCCGCAGCATTTTTTTAATTACTTTTTTTAAAGCCTATTTATTACCAAAACTCTTCACAACTGACAGTTTTTCTATTTTTAAAGTTCATTCCCGCCCTTATGGGAAGTAATTTGTATAAGTTTTTCCCTCCCTATGGAGGGAAGCAGCATTTTCCACCCAATAATCAGATCAAAACATCACTACTTTCCGAGTATGAGAAATGAAAAGTATTATTGCTAATTTAGAGTTTCAATAAATACAGCGCTACAGTACCTACTGACTTATACACTTACGGATTTCCATCCTTAGGTTGTCTGGAAGTGTTCGCTCAAAGCGACGAGAACCGCCAATTGTATAACCTTTTTTAAAAACCTATTTAGAGGCTAAAAATTCCACCCATGCCGGGACTCGAAGCCGCGACCTCTGGATAACCGTGCCAGAGTATAAACATTACTTAGATTTGAGATTTGTGAAGAGGTTCGAAATTTCACTGATGCCGGTGAGTCGCCCATTAGCTCAGTTGGAAAGAGCGCTGGCACGGATAGCCAGAGGTCGCGGGTTCGAATCCCGGCATGGGCGGAATTTTTAGCCTCTAAATAGGTTTTTCGAATTGACAAATCATGGTTGTATTCTTTGCTCTCCTTGTGCAATAAAGTGTTCTCTATCTATCTCATTTTTAAGGCTATGGTAAAGGAGTTCTATCACGCTAGTACACTGTAACACTGTAGTAATCCGCAATATTGATCTGTTGTTGTTTGTGTTTTTTATATGACCTTTCAATATGTGTATGTTGTTAAGTGTTTATGTATTTATATAATAATATATACGTTTTATAATATATACCGAGTGGTGGCCAAGAACCGGTCGTCGTTCGGTGGGTAGACCACTTGCCCGTTGGAGGGATGACATTAAAAAAGCGGCCGGGGGTAAGTGGTCGAGATTGGCTAGGGACCGGGAGAGTTGGCGTGAAATGGAAGAGGCCTATACCCAGCAGTGGGCTTCATTCATGGGCTGGATAGATAGATAGATAGATATACGTTTTACTATTTGTTTTTAAGTAAATTATTTGTATATATCTGTGGTAGTTAGCCAGTGTCGGCTAGGTCTACCTCACGTTGGGCTGATTGAGAGAGCGGAATGGGAGGTGATATGAATGGACTTACTTGGTGATGATAGATGATGGATCGCTCCGAGCTGTTGGGCAGATGATGAGCGGTGATGGATGAGCTGATGCGTCCAGCGCACGGGGAACACTCCTGCACTGCTCACTTATAGTCTAATATTGTTCTTTGAGCTGATAAAGTTTATTGGCCACCAAATGTCTATCACTTCACGAGAATTCGAGCACTTATCACGCGCGTATGTCACAGTGCCAATGTGTATGCAGATGGATGGATAATTAGTAGCGGCGCGAGCGACGGCACCGGAACGAAATGAGTGGTGAACGAATGACCACAGATTCATGATTACGTCGCGCGATCGATTCTCGCGCGCACAATCTGTTAAAAACTTATATGGACATAGCCCTCCCCTAATGAGCGCCATAGGCTCATTAGGGCTATGTCCAGCAGTTGTCTAGTATAGCCTGACGACGACGACGATGACGACGATGGCTTAATTAACAGAGTTTACATGTTATTATAAAACATAGTACTAATGCTTTGAACTGGTTTGAATTCCACACATTTAAATAGTCTTGAATTGTATAGCCCTTTTGGCACAAATTGTCGATATCAACCCTTGTATGTCTTTACTGCTGGGGTACGAGTCTCTTCCTGCATCGCAGGAAGGTTAGGTAGGCCATACTCCACCACGGGGGCCAAGTCCGAGTTGGTGGAGGATTGTAAAACAGTGGCGGGCCTTACTGTCATAAGTTATCAAGCCGCCCTTAGGGCATCTGACATGGCTTAACGAATGCCATTATATGACAGCCGGCATCAACGGCTTAGCATGCCTTGCGAAGAACGGAAGCGCTCGGAAAAATTCCACTAGCGGTAGTCACGGGACGCTCACCCATCCTGTATCTGACCGCGCCTGTTGTTGCTTAACCAAGTGATTGATTCCCATCACTCGGTTCGCCTAGGCCACGAGCACTTTAGCGTGTCAGAACGTTACTTAAGTATTTACTTAGTGTTTATTTACTCCCAATTCACAAACCGGCCCATAGAACTGTAGTGCTGTTTCTTCGCATTTCTCAGCAAATAGCGTGACAGAACGTTACTTAACGATACTCCGGGCGACCTTGTGGGCTTCCAAACTTGACCACTTTTTCGGGCCAACTATTGTTAAAGAGGAACTAGCTTAAGTTAAGGACCCGGATTTACGGAGAGGAATAAAAAGTGCACTCGTTAGAAAGAGAATGGTTGGGCCATACTCCACCACGGGGGCCAAGTCCGGGTTGGTGGAGGATTGTAAGACAGAGGCGGGCCTCACTGTCAGAGGTTACCAAGCCGCCCATAAGGCCTCTGACATGCCACCAAGTGTGCTTTACACATTTTTGAACCGAGTTTCGGGCAAGAGTGTTGTATCTCCAGAGTGCTTACGGCGAGTTTGACAGATCCAATCGAATAATTTTACTACCGCGTTAATCGAGCATTGACTAGTGAGTATGGACATAGACATAGACAGTATGAGTAAGTTACCCGTTCGAACTGGCAAAACGCTGTCACAGTACAACTCGCACTCGCGTTTATTCGTGTTTTGGCTGGTAAACGTGTTCACTTCTCAACGTAAACCATTACAACTCGCACTCAGCAATTTTAATTTCCATACTTGTCGCTTGGTGGCGCTTCCTCGATGCCATAGAAATATTAGTTTACGTTAACGCGATCGAGTAGTTAAAAAACTCGCACTAAGCACTCTGTAATCTTATTGTAGACACGTACACAATGCCCCATTAAGCTTGTATTATTAATTACCTTTGCCATGCTAAATCTTGGAAACGATAGTTTATGTTTCTTCTTCTTATTCTTCAGGCTACATTATGTGGTCCATTGCTGGACTTAGCCCTCCCCTAATGAGCGCCATAGCGGCCTGTCTTCAGCTTGCCGCATCCAGCATCTGCCGGCTGCGAAGTATATGTTTATTTCTAGTATTTACATTGTAGCTACCGACAGTTTTTAGTTAGTGATATTTTTCCTGACGTACATAATATTGTCATGGATAAACTGACTAGCATCAAAGTTAAAGTAAAAACAAAATATCCACTATAAAAACAAACTGTAGACTTTTAGTCCGGATTTACTTACGGGTGTTGTTATATCGGAAAATTCCGACCAGGTTTCGCTCCGATTCGCAGAGCTTAATCATGGTGAGCAGAGACGGAGCTCGCGTCGTCGGTTGCTCGTCTCACACTTTAGTTCAGAAAACAATCTGTTTACGTAATGAACGTCAAAGCTGTTAATTTCACGGTTATGTGGAAAAGAATCTAACAAAGAAAATTCACATTTATTCTTTTCAAAACCGATTCTAAGTTAACGTTTTTAACTTAACAGAATTTTCAACTTAAAGTTACATTATCTGTTAGAATGTTACCCCTTTATTCATAATGTTCCGCTAACTTAAAACAGCTGCTTGAGAGTGTTCTTTTTCATTCTGACTTAGGTCAATAGAAGAAGACAGAATGAGAATTAGCAATGCTTTAAGTAAGCAGACTATTATGAATAAGGGGGTAAGTTTCTATAAAGAAATCTCTTAGTAAATGCCTAGCTTATAAATTTATCTATAACTTACGTCGCGCCTCATCGACACGACCAGAGACTCCAGGGCTGGCTCTTACCTCGGGCAGAGGATAAGTCTGGCCATCCAACGAGGTAATGTAGCCAGCATACTGGGGACCCTCTCTAGAGGCGGCGCTGATCTGGGCGCAGTAATTGGCTTTTAGGTAGTGTTTTAAATTAGTTAATTTATACATATTTAGATATGATGTAAATAAGTATTGTAAATAATTTCTTCAATAAAAAAAACTGTAAATAAAAATATGTAACTTCTACACAACAAGGCAAGGACGTCACAAACATGAAAACACACCAAGACTGAGGCCACTGGTACAAATGTACTGCGGCCCCAGCGGGAATCGAACACACGACCTCATTTCAGTGTCGGTAACCAAGCGCTTTAAAGTCTGAGTCGTAATCTAAGCCAACGATGCAGTCAGATCTGATCGGATCAGAAAATTGATCAGAAGATCGGAGTGATCAGAAAAGTTAGTATCAACTACGAGTACCTATACTGTCTAAATATTTTTGCGATAACGAAAAGGCTTGTCATTTTATCTGACATCTCTGCAGATAGCTTCGCTTATCTCATCTGTCTGTGACCTAAAAAACACTTCGTTAGGTTTTGAAATCCATCTTGCTGTTAATAGTAGATTGTTAGACTAGGGAAAAACGATCCATTTTAGTTTTTTTTGCCCTATAAAGGGCACCCCCCACGGGGGAGGGAGGTGGTGAATACTCATGCCGTCCCGGCCGTGCTGCCAATGTGGGACTCACAAGAAGTGCGAATACCCACTAAACACCACCTTGGGGCTGGTTTCGGTCCTAAGGTCCTCCTAAACCTACATCGGGAGCGAGGGCGCACAGCGGAGCTCCCTAGAGGAGCGTCCGCTTAGAAAGTTGGTTTAAAACAGGAGAGCGTAGTGTCCCCACTGGCGGGGGCGGGGGCTACGTTTAAATGGGACCGAGCCTCTAGTAGGGGGTCCAGATCAGATGACAATTTATCGGCCCATTTTAGGCGAGACGTGCATGTAGGCGACCTTTGTGGCGCAACCCTTGTACGTCCCCACTGCTGGGGCACGGGTCTCTTCCTGCATCGCAGGAAGGTTAGGCCATACTCCACCATGGGGGCCAAGTTCGGATTGGTGGAGGATTGTAAGACAGTGGCGGGCCTTACTGTCAGAAGTTATCAAGTCGCCCATAAGGCCTCTGACATGGCTTAATGACTGCCATTACACTACAGCCGGCACCAACGGCTTAACGTGCCCTGCGAAGCGCGGAAGCGCTCGGAAAAATGCCACTAGCGGTAGTCACGGGACGGTCACCCATCCTGCGCCTTACCGCACCGGCTGTTGCTTAACTCTAGTGATTGATTCCAATTACTCGGTTCGCCTACGCCACGAGCGCTTCCCCTACTATCCCCTAATATCGATAAATCATTCATTATTTGATACTGTCGTCACATCTATCGATTGTGTTGTGTGGAAGTTGCATTTTTTTTGCAGTTAGTCTCACTTACATTTGCCAAAAAGGACGCGCTCCGATTTCGCGCACATTTTATCTAAAAATACACCCTGCTTCATTTATCACGCTGGCAACACTGGGCGTCGCAGTGCGGGGGCGGTGCGGCGCGGGGGGGCGGAAGTAGGTCACCGGGCTGCGGCCCGCACAGCCTCCAATGTAGGGCGCAGCCCCGCCGTAGAAGCGGAGCAGACGGAGTGAAATAGTTCCAGGTATTGAGGTTCGAAGCTTCGTTGATAGAGCAAAGAGGTTTGTGAAAAAAAGAACGAAGCTTTTAGTACCTATGTAACGGTGCAAACATCTTTACAATTTTTTTTTATATTTTTTAAATTCTGTCTATCATTTTTAATAATTAAAAATTACGTCACCCATTTTCGAGATATTTTTCCATCATTTTTGTAACACTGCTACTTCACATTTCGACTAGAATTGACTAGCTGTATTTACATGGGTTTTACTCGTTTAATTTAACATTTTTACAATTTTCCGTTCAATTTTTCACCTCAGTCTTCCGAGACCACCGAAACGTCGAAAAATTGCTAAAATGTAAAATTAAACAAGTAAAATCCGTTTAAATACAGTTTTATCCAGTTGGTCAGTAATAATAAAAGACGATTATATTATTTTTAATGCACTAACCCGTGCTAAGAGCAATTTTAAAAACCTATGTACGTAATAGACGACCTCTGTGGCGTAGCGGTAGTTCGAATCCCGGCTGGAAACAAAAAAAAAGTCCAGGTCTTGGAAGTTTACATGTTTGTGATGTCGTTGTTTCTGGTTCCCACGACACAGGGTATCTTAGTGTGGGGACAGAAGCAATGTATGTGCCAGTATGTAAAATGTCATGTTTAATGTTATACAGATAATATTGTAAAGAGGTTCGAAATTTCACTGATGCCGGTGAGTCGCCCATTAGCTCAGTTGGAAAGAGCGCTGGCACGTATAGCCAGAGGTCGCGGGTTCGAATCTTGGCATAGGTGGACATTTTAGCCTCTAAATAGGTTTTTAAAATAAAAGCGAATTAATTATTGCGAAGCGCTCGTGACGAGTCGATTGGAATCAATCAGTTTAGTTAAGCAACAACAGGCGCGGTCAGGTGCGGGATGGGTGACCTTCCCGGCTCGTGGCATTGTTACGAACAGTTAACTTAAAAAAAATACTTAGCGAAACTGTCAATTTTAGAATTGGCAATAAATCTTGACAAGACTGTCTTCCTAAAACTTTCTAAACGGAATCGTCACCTGTAGATAAATAGATTGATATGTAGATAAATTGTTATATCTCAATACCTGTTACCTCAGATAACGTCAGGATATCGTGGTAAAAAAAGTATTATCAGAATACACAAAAGTAAATAGAATTGATTTACATACTTTATATCGTGTTACAAATGACCTACTTTGTAAAAATCGTAAAAATCCGATAAGGGGCCATTGAACTTTAATTAAAAGTACTTATCACTTAGTTATCGTGAACTTGAGTCTGAAAATAACTAGCGTCACTAGTGAGAAACTTGTATTATTGGTGAATGCGTCCGTTTTTGGCAGAATCTGATTTTAGTATTAAGCTCGCCTTTGTACAAATTATATTTTAGTTCCTTATCAACCCTTGTATGTCCCCACTGCTGGGGCACGAGTCTCTTCCTGCTTCGCAGGAAGGTTAGGCCATACTCCACCACGGGGGCGAAGTCCGGGTTGGTGGAGGATTGTAAGACAGTGGCGGGCCTTACTGTCAGAAGTTATCAAACCGCCCATAAGGCCTCTGACATGGCTTAACGACTGCCATTATATGACAGCCGGCACCAACGGCTTAACGTGCCTTGCGAAGCATGGAAGCGCTCGGAAAAATGCCACCAGTCAGGTAGTCACGGGACGGTCACCCATCCTGCACCTGACCACGCTTGTTGTTGCTTAAGTAAACTGATGGATTCCAATCATTATTCAATTCAATTTAATTCATTTCAACGTAAAGAATTTACATTCTGTTTGCTGAATGTCAAAGTACAATGTAACATGAAAGTGAAAGCCGCTACCTTCGGGCCGTAGTGTAGTGGAGAAAAAGGCAGCGGGAAAAAAAAACTCCACTCTGACCATCTTTACTCAAGTCCTCTTAAATCGAATACATTACATTATTAGTGACTTACTTGATTTTTCGCATTTTGGGGTCCCAGAAAAGGACGGGTATAGTATATTTCATTACAAGTGCGGAAATGCCGTCATTGCAAAGAGTTCCGACAAATGGAATTCCGACATCGGAACAAGTTGCAATGACGGTTCCGCACAGTGTTGCCTTATACGAAGCCTGAAAATGCGGTACCGGTTCTTTAAAAAAGCGGATTTTCAGCAAAAAAAAGCAGAATTTTTTATCATTATATGATATTATACAATACCGATTGTTCTTTGTCCGTTTATAGGTTTTATACGTTTATCCATTCTAGGATATGATAATTTATAATTTATAAAAAATGTTTTTTAATACAGTTGCTCAAAAAGTGGCGCATATAGCGTGCGGGATGTGGGCTATTACACACTCGTGCTTTTTTTTTACCTTTCCCGCACTAGTGCGCTCTCTTTCCCAACTGTCAAAATAATGTCTATTAAAAAACCAACCATGAAGTATTTACTAAAAAAAATCATAGAATGGGTATTTTTCCTTATGTTAAATATAGTTGGAACCAATGTCAAACTCCGTGCACTGCTCTATGGTTTATAAGGAAACCACAGATAATAGACCGAATTTGACAGTTATTGCTACAGAATGTATCTGTGAGGAAAAACGCCCATTGTTATGATTCACAATTATGATTTGAAAAAAATTATGATTCATGCAAATACGTAAATTTCTAAAAAGAAGCTACTTTTGTTTCATTACTTTATTAATAGGTTTTTTTTTTTCATTTCATCTCATTTAATTTTCATTTCATCTCAATAAAAAAATTCTATTGAAGACTTGGCTGTATGGGCATAGTTCCCTTTGCCTTCCAGAATGTGTGAAGAAAAAAAATCTCTGCTTATTCTTTTACGGTTGGCGCCATTTTCCAAATATCTTTATTTTAATAAATTGCTTATTTTTTTCGCAACTGTATTAAAAATAGTCGTTCAAGTACACGTGCGGAACCGTCATTGCAACTTGTTCCGACTGTCAACCCTCCCCTACGGCTGCGCCTCGGCTCGGGTAGACATTTGTCGGAACTCTTTGCAATGACAGCCTTTCCGCACTTGTAATGAAATATACTATTTAGGGTTTTATTTCAAAACAAATGAAAAGCTGCGATAGCGGATCGGAAGCAAATCGCCTTCTCAATCGCGAGGGCATAGGAACGCTTCCGTGCTTCGCAAGGCACCTTAAGTCATTGCTGCCGGCTGCCATGTGATGGCAGTCGTTAAGCCATTTAGAGGCCTTATGGGCGGATCGATAACATCTGACAGTAAGGCCCGTCACTATCTTACAACCACCAACCCGGACTTGGCCCCGTTGCGGAGTATGGCCTAACCGACGACCTTCCTGCGATGCAGGAAGAGACCCGTGCCCCGGTTGTGGGGACATACAAAGGTTTGATATCAGACAGAAATACCACGACTCTGAGTACCTTTCTGTCTCTCCCTTCCGTCATACAGGCGTGAGACTATTGCTATGTACAGGGAAAAGCGGGTGATCGTGCTCTTCCACTATAAAGGGAATTTTCCTGCCGGGCAGATCGTATGCCTGGGGACGGCCGGTCCGTTATATTTATGGTATGTCATGTGAAACACTGATTGCGCGATGCAGGAATGTTGGAGTTGTGCGCGCGCAGACTTGACATGTGCTCGCCACAAAATGTACCTAATGTTGAATTTTTTTCACGAGTAAAAACACAAGCGAAGTATTAAACGAGAAACGAGGCGACACGAACCTTCGTCATGAAAATCCGGAGCACAAAGGCCGAATTAAAACTAACGAGTAACGGTATAACGGTTTGTCGTTACGTTGTAGCGCCAAAATTTCGCATCGTCGTTACCTTGACATTTAATTTTCCGCAGCGGGCGGTTAGGTAGTTATATATAATTTTGTGTTAAATAAAAGTAACTGGATGAACAAGCTTCTCTCGTTAAGTTACACACCGACATGTTTATATAATAAAGTATGATGTTACTGACATTATACTAGAAAGCTATCTCGGCAAACTTTGTGCTGCCACAGAATTCAATTCAATTTATTTCAACATAAAGAATTTACGTTCTATTTCGTTATCGACATCAACCCGTGTATGTCCCCACTGCTGGGGCACGGGTCTCTTCCTGCATCGCAGGAAGGTTAGGCCATACTCCACCACAGGGGCCAAGTCCGGGTTGGTGGAGGATTGTAAGACAGTGGCGGGCCTTATTGTCAGAAGTTATCAAGCCGCCCATAAGGCCTCTGACATGGCTTAACGACTGCCATTAATGACAGCCGGCACCAACTGCTGAGCGTGCCTTGCGAAGCACGGAAGCGCTCGACAAAAATGCCACCAGCGGTAGTCACGGTACGGTCCCCTATCCTGTGCCTGGCCGCGCCTTTGACCCTTGGAGATGCCCATATCCAGGGGGGCGAGTCTCTAAAATGCATAGTTGTTCAATAGAGTCATATAAGCCCGGTAATGGACTCTTCATTCGCACTATAGGTAGTCTAGTAACCAATCGTACTACAGTGGTATAACCCGTGCTACTTAACTCGGCGCCTCGCGCGATTCGATCTCCTTCGGGAGGCAGCGATGCCTATTTAATCTGCGCGGGTTATACCTCTGCAATGATTTTGTACTGCTATTGCTTTATATTCTACGAAATTGAGACAAATAACAACCAATGTAGTGCTTACCTATACCTTTCAATCGAAACGCTATATAAGTATTAGACTGTAGGGCCAGGTATGAATGAATGGAGACTGATTTATGTTATAAAATAAGCCTAAACAAAAATTCTCTCTTCCTGGGACAAGGCTCGAGCTCTGTATAAAAAATGTGATGTTGTAAAACGTTTTATAAATAACTTTTAGTTTAAAAACCTATTTAGAGGCTAAAAATTTCACCCATGTCGGGATTCGAACCCGCAACCTCTGGCTATCCGTGCCAGCGCTCTACCAATTGAGCCAGTGGGCGACTCACGGCATCAGTGAAATTTCGAACCTCTTTACACTATTCTCTGTATGTATGTTGCGGGTTCGAATCCCGGCATGGGTGAAATTTTAAGCCTCTAAATAGGTTTTTTAAATTGTCCTTAGCACGGGTAAGTGCATTATTATTTGAAACTAGGTATGTCTCGATCAAACAATCTTAGCTGAAAACACTATAAATCGCACTCGTAGGTCTAAGAGCGATACCACATGGGCGTTGCGGATACGCTGCGTCGCCGCAACGCAGAAATTTCAATCCAGTGATGCCACACAATGCGAAAAATGTATGTGAGTTTTTGAAAAATGTATGTTATTACGAAATATACATAATTGTTGTGTTATCATACGTATGTAAGTTTAAATTAGTATTGTATCCATTATTTAACTGTCTTGTTAACTTCACGCTAACTGTGAAGGAAAACATCGTAAGGAAACCCGCGGCTTATTGACTAGTCTTTCCTGTGGGCTAGGCCGACTAAGCTGTCAGGATGGTATGGGTGCTGGGCAAGCCTACACCACCTATAAAACCATGTCACAGGCACTACGGCGTCGGAGTGGTCCCTTCACCCATCTAGTGTGAATGAACGCTGGACGCTGTATAAATCATCTCATTAAGTAGATGCAAAAAGGCCAATATTATTATTAACTTTAAAAGTTTTAATAGGCAACATGTCTGCGAAACAATTAGTGTCAAGCTAGTTGAGCCTATGATTTTATACATAGGGTTGTAAAGATACTGACACTTAATTAAATTAAGAACTTTTGAAACGAACTGCTGCCACCCAGGCGTAGCGTCGCTGCATCAACGCAGTACCTCCGGCGTCACAGCGTTAATGTAGGATATAATTGTAATTGGTTCAGCTTGGGTAGTGCAGCGACGCTAGAAACTGGCAATATTTAACTTAGATATTAATTAGCCTCTTCTTCTTCTTCTTCAGTCTATATTATGTAGTCTACTGCTGGACATATTATGTAGTCCACTGCCCTCCCTTAATGAGCGCAATAGCGCCCTGTCTTCAGCTTTCCGCATCCAGCATCTGCCGGCAGTTTTTCGCAAATCGTCGTCCCACTTCGTCGTCCTACACTACGTTTGACGAGTCGCGGTCTCCACTCAAGAAAACGTTTACTCCAATGGTTGCCGGTTCTTCTCGAGATATGGCCAGCCCACTGCCACTTCAGCTTGCTGATCGATAACTTTCGTTCTCTGTCGGATGCATTCGTTACGAATCCTATCCTTCAGAGAAACTCCAAGCATAGCTCTCTTCATAGCTCGCTGAGTGACTTTGAACTGGTGGACCAGCCCTTTCGTGATTGTCCATGTCTCGGCTGCGTAGGATTAGCCTCTGCATCTACGAAATGAGATGATTTACACAGCGTCCAGTGGCATCTTCATTCACACTAGATTGGTGAAGGGACCACTCCAATACTACAGTGCCTGAGATATGGTTTCAAATGGTGTAGGCTTAAATAAAAGGGTATGCAATAAAGAGTATCAATATAATCTCGCCTTTTACATGTTATTTCTTATGTGTCCTGTTAAATGTTCGGGTGCAATTAGTCCAGTCCTGTCCTGTGAAGTGAAACCTAGGAAATACAGGTGTGACTAAATTTAATTTGAGAGTTCTTGTCATATTTGAGTTGTTTGATAAGATCTTTAATTTATGAAATCTACCATACCATTCAGTGTAATAATTTACATGTTGTACACTTCATATCCATTCACCTTGTGCCTTTCGTGGGGTGGAAGCTAAATAATGCTTAACAGATTTTTGTTTGATTACAACTGCGGTGTTCTCTTTTTAAAATCCGCTAACTTTTATTTAATTCAGTGAGAACAAGGACGGGCTGAAAATCAGCGCTATGATGATGCATGCACTCGCAGCACCTAGCTGAGCCCTATCCTTTTTATCACAATTATTGTCACTATTTTTCCATAGTATTCATGTGTTCTCTAATCTGTGTGTGATAAATAAACATTTTTCAATTTCAATTTCAATTAAGTATAATAATAATGTAATCTAAAAAAACAGCGGCTTTAGTCAATCGTGTACGTTACTCCACGTCTCCGCTCAGTTGACGCAGCGCTAACGCAATGCACAGACAACGCCCGTGTGGCCCCCCTCTTACCGGGGGCATGAGGCGGGGGAGGGTTGGCCGAAACTGACCAATCAGAGAGCAGATAAAACCTTTCATAATGCCTGAAAACCTTGAATATACATGCACTGATAAGAACCAGCTAAGGTACATATGATTGTAACGAAGCCTGTATTGGAATTTCAATTTTATTTCAATAGAAATATGTGTCGTTGCTGCTTGGACGTCACTGTGGTGGATTATTTTCTGGTTACCTCCCCCGTTGTGATAAAAGTGTTAAATCTGCGGTCACCAGTTTGCTAAACGGTGAACTGTACCTACGTTGTCAGGTGGCCATAACATTATGCTATTGTGTGTATTGTTACTGAATACCTACTTTACTGAAGATTTTATTTTCTTTTGCACGTATTTCGTTTAGTCCCGAATGGTTGTTGATATGATGATCGGAAAGTTGCACAACAATATGCTTTAACATAATCTAATACGATAATACTATTTTTATTTTTAATGACATGATATGATTAATGAAGATTATTATTATTCTTTTTAATGCACTAACCCGTGCTAAGGACAATTTTAAAAACCTATTTAGAGGCTAAAAAATCCACCCATGCCGGGATTCGAACCCGTGACCTCTGACTATCCGTGCCAGCGCTCTTACCAACTGAGCTAATCAAAGAATATAATCATGTGGGTACAACGATATCATTCCGATGTAAAACCTAACTGCAAAGTAGGTACTCGGGGCTGCAAGTGATGCAAATTACTTCAGCCAGATGTGGCTGCCTGTACATAAAATAGAGAGTATTGTTAAGAGGTTCGAAATTTCACAGATACCGGTGAGTCGCCCATAAGCTCAGTTGGAAAGAGCGCTGGCACGGATAGCCAGAGGTGGCGGGTTCGAATCCCGGAATTTTTTGCCTCTAAATAGGTTTTTAAATAATCTAATACGACATTTTATTATGTGACCTCCCGAAAAGTCGTTCGAGTCACGTGGTAAAAAACGCGCCAGTCGGATCGGACTGAGACTGTGACGTCACAAATTGCACGTAACACCTTATAACGTATGGAGCGTTGATCAGTATTTGAGTTATCTTCTAAAATAACTATTTATGGACGCGTTTTGGCAAACATTTTGAATTCAATGATATAAAACGATATCAACCCTTTTGTATGTGTCCACTGCTGGGGCACGGGTCCCTTCGTGCATCGCAGGAAAGTTAGGCCATACTTCACCACGGGGGCCAAGTCCGGGTTGGTGGGTCCGGGCCGCCCATAAGGCCTCTGTTATGGCTTAACGACTGCCATTACATGACAGCCGGCACCGACGGCTTAACGTGCCTTGCGAAGCACGGATACGCTCAAAAATGCCATTAGCGGTAGTCACGATCACGAGGTTAGGTACTAAAATTATTTTAGCTGCTGTTATCTGTAGCAAAAGTCGGAAAAACACTGCCATCATGTGTTTAGGACAGTCAGATACAGCCCTGACTGGTTATTCTTATCGTGGCCCTTTTCACGAGTTGCTTAAGCTCTATAATCGCATAAAGGGCGCCTCCGGTTTAGTCTGACTGTGTACATTAAAATAAAAAATAAAAGCCGACTTCAGTAGACGAAGGCACTAAACGCAGAAATAATTAAAACGAATTCGAAATTCGTCTTTATCGAGGTTTTTAAAAGAAGAATATTTTGGAGTCGGTGCCCAAAATGTTGTGCAGGAAGCCAATTTCCACTTCATTAGCAAATAATTTGTAAACGACTCTAAGGCGTATTAAGACTTGAATTGTACATAAAAAGTCGAGCGACAGCCAAAATCTGTACCCTGAACGCTATGCTACATTGTATTCGAATGAGAATAGTAGAATGTTAACCGAGGGTAGAAAGAATCAATTCCTGAGGCATTTAGATGCCCGAGCGCAGCGAGGGCGGCTTTATTTCGAGTAGGAATTGATTCTTTTACCCGTGTATAATCTACTTTTCATTTTGAATATGAGAAATATTAAAACTCATTTTTAATATTCAAATCTTAGCTAAAAGATTATTACCTATTTTTTTAATTCCATCACAGATATATCATATAACAGATTAGCATGTCGCCAATTTATGTCGACTTTTTAAGTTTTAAATTTGGAACTAGTCGCGTAATTGTTGCAGCTTATTCCGCTTAAAGAAGTTTGCGCTAAGTTCACACTGGCTGTTTAGAAACTCATATGTCCACAGATTTCTTTTAATTAGTTACTTTTACATAAAACTCTTCACAGGTGACAGTAGTTCCATTTTTAAAGTTCATTCCGGCCCTTAGGTGGGAAGTCATTTGAATGACTTTTTCCCTCTCTAGGGAGGGAAGCAGCATTTTACACCCAAGAATCTGATCAAAACAAACACTACTTTCCGAGTATAAGAAATGAAAAATAAATTTATTAAATAGTTATCTTACCTTTTTGTTCAATGCAGCAAATGTCTAAGCCTTCGAATAGTTTACGTCTACGCTTTCCATTTGCATGGGCGAGAATCGGCTTCCAGGTCTGGATCTTGGCACCGACTCCAAGATATACTTCTATATACTTAGATAATTATACAAGGCGTCCCAGTGTTATGGGACATGAAGTGAAAGTACCTTAAATATCGTATATAGGGTATTTTGCTGAAAGAAGACTTTATGTTATTTTTTAGTAATTCTGCTTTCAATGATTTTCTAAAAATTACTTGCCTCGTCTGGGAATCGAACCGACTTAAATGTTAAATAAAAACACCCCTACCTTTATAATGCCAATCGCAAGAATGGCCAAAAACTAATTACTCTTCTAAAGTAACACAGTATTTTAAAAGAAAGGAACAGCGTGAAAATAATCATTTTAATCAAATTAAAAACATATGCAGAATTACTAACTTTTAAAAGTAGCATAAAGTCTTCTTTCAGCAAAATATCCTATCTACGACATTTAAGGTACTTTCCCTTCATGTCCCATAACTTTAGGACGCCCTGTATACGAATTTCGAATTTAGATTTCGAAGCATTCCGGCCCTTAGGTGGGAAGTAATTTGTATGAGTTTTTCCCTCTCTATGAAGGGAAGCAGCATTTTCCACCCAATAATCAGATCAAAACAACACTACTTTCCGAGTGTAAGTAATGAAAAATATATATTTCATCTACCTCCTGCAGGTAGGTAGATGCAATATATATTTGGTCCGGTAGAAAATGCTTATGGCATTAAGTCCGAATGTACAATTTTATTTTTTAAGATTAAAAGGCAATAAATGTGTTAACACTCGTAGCCCCAGCTGCCTTAGTGATTTTAAGCGTTCGTGAAGTTTAAGTAACTAAGGGCGCGCTCAGTGCATGGATGGTTGACCGTCTGTGACTAATGCTAGTGACATTTTTCCGAGCGGTTCCGTGCTTCGCAACGTTAAGCAGTTAGTGCCGGCTGCCGTCGATAGATGGCAGTCGTTAAGCCAAGTCCGAGGCCTGTAGGGCGGCCTGAACCAAAAAGACCAGCCACCAGTCTTGCAAGCCTCCACCAAGACGAACTTGGCCTGCGTGGTGGAGTATGGCATCACTTCTTCAGGAAAGAGACCCGTGCCCCTCGGTGGAGAGATAATGGTTTGAGCGTTGATGATGAAAAATATTAATATAAATATTTTGGTGAATGCACTGAAGAAATTCAAAAAATTCTGTGTTGTTAATATGTTAAAATTAAATATACTTATACTTAGGCTAGTATTGTTAATTGTGTGGAATTTATAGTTTCTTACAGTCTAAACATTTAATTGTTCAACGAATTAGTTAACACTGTAAGGTTAGGCAATTTAATAAATAAATAAAATAATCTATAATATAAAAATTAATCGCTGAATGTGTTGTTAAACGCACATTTCGAGAGCAGCTGAACCGATTTCGCAAATTCTTTTTTTAGAATATTCCTTTAAGTACGAAGATGTCAGCTAGTAATAAATAATAATAAGTAAATGTACCCGGAACCGGCGTGCGTGCATGCAAAGACTTATGAACGTTGATGAAGCGAAGGTGATCTGTCAGGATCGTGGCAAGTGACAGTCCCTGGTCTCTGCCTACCCCTCTGGGATACAGGCGTGAGGTTATGTATGTATGTATGTATGTATGTATGTATGTATGTATGTATGTATGTATGTATGTATGTATGTATGTATGTATGTATGTATGTATGTATGTATGTATGTATGTATGTATGTATGTATGTATGTATGTATGTATGTATGTATGTATGTATGTATGTATGTATGTATGTATGTATGTATGTATGTATGTATGTATGTATGTATGTATGTATGTATGTATGTATGTATGTATGTATGTATGTATGTATGTATGTATGTATGTATGTATGTATGTATGTATGTATGTATGTATGTATGTATGTATGTAATAAAATAACAATAAAAATATACGCGTCGAATTGTTGACCGTCCCCTTTTTTGAAGTCGGTTAAAAAAACAGGACCATCTCTTATCGTGTATTGAACCGCCCAAATGCAAATCGAGGCAGGTCATGTTACAGGCAGCGAACGAAAAAAACATTGTTAACGTAGTTAAAACTTTTTATACGGATTTCACTCGTTCATTACATTTTTACAATTTTCCGACGTTTCCACACTTTTTCAGGTGCCGTGGTCTCGGATGGTATCCGAATAAAAACAGTTTTAATTATGTCTAGTGCTCGTGTTAACCTTAGAAAATACTACATTGTTAACGTTTTGTTAACACATTGCTAATTCTCGATTAGCATACATTCAGGTCCCACTGTTACCTACAAGCTCTCTCTCAGAAAGAGAGGGCGAGAGAGTCATTTAGTTAAAACCTATGTAATGATTTATGACGGCCTCTATGGCGCTGCGGTAGCGCATCTGCCTACCATGCGAGAGGTCCCGGGTTCGGACCCCGGCTGGGGACAAAAAAACCCCAGGTCTTGGATGTTTACACGTTTGTAATGTCGTTTTTCTGGTTCCCACGACACAGGACGACTAATGTGGGGCCAGAAGCAATGTGTGTGCCTGTATGTAATGTTAAGTTATGTTAATACGAGTATTTAGTCAAGGTATGTCCAGCCTGGGACATACCACGACCAAATACTTGTTTTAAACTACAATTAAAAAAAAAAACTATTAAACCTTAACCACTATTTTTAGAACATTAAAATGTGAAAATCACTTTTCTAAATTCTGCCAAAAATCCCACAAGCACCATGCGGTTAAATAATGCACCGCCCTCCCTTCCACTTTTTCAAGCAGAAGCAAGACACGAACACACCACCACCGACACCAATACTTGTGTGAAAAAATGCGCATTAACTAACCGCATGGTGCTTGTGGGATTTTTGGCGGAATTAACAAAGTAATTTTCACATTTTAAAGCTATTATGGTTTTCCCCAAAAAAAACGCCTGATTCCATACAATATCAAAAACCTATTTAGAGGCTAAAAATTCCACCCATGCCGGGATTCGAACCCGCGACCTCTGGCTATCCGTGCCAGCGCTCTTTCCAACTGAGCTAATGGGCGACTCACCGGCATCAGTGAAATCTCGAACCTCTTTACAATAACCTGACTGCAAAGTAGGCAGTCGTGGCTGTAAGTAATACAGAGAATATTGTAAAGAGGTTCGAAATTTCACTGATGCCGGTGAGTCGCCCAATAGCTCAGTTGGAAAGAGCGCTGGCACGGACAGCCAGAGGTCGCGGGTTGGAATCCTGGCATGGGTGGAATTTTTAGCCCCTAAATAGGTATTTGAATTGTCCTTAGCACGGGTTAGTGCATTAAAAATAATAATAGTCCATACAATATGTTTAGAACGTTCTTTTGGCTTGAGATTGCCAGTCCGCGGTGGGAACGCGTGGTAATTAAGCCCATACTGTTCTCTCTCTGAGATAATTTGTGAATTTCGGATTGCCTGTGCCTTGCAATGGGACGTACGAGTATATGAAAGTTAAGGTGAACTGCTTTTATTGCCAAAACACCATTTATACACAAAATAAAAAAAAAATTGACCAATATTCGCGCCGTTTGGGGTCGAGACACTGGGCCCGTGGGGCCACGAGGCACGTTCGCTCTTTAAAGAGCTGCTGACGCGCCAGACCAGAGAATAAGTCTGGCCATCCAACGGGGGAATGTTGCCAGCATTCTGGGCTCCCTGCCAAGGGACACCGACCTGGGGCAAGTGTTTTATTTGTAAATTATAGGTATTTTTTTTATTACTATTTGTTAATTAGATTTTAGTTTAGTTATTAATTTAGTTCTACTTTAGATGTTTTGTTTAAATAATTATAATAGTTTCTGTTTAAAATAAATCAATCAAAGACTAAATCTACTCGATGTAGACAGACATAAGATCATCTAAAACCATAGAAAAATACATAAAAACAAAATGTAAAGCTTCCCGTGAGCTAAATGGCGCACCTCCAAAAACTTTATCTTATCAATAATTTCGATATCTCCGATCTTGACAGCCTCTTGGAACACTGGTTATCTCGTATTGCGCGTAAGTATATTTCGTCCCACGTGTAAGTTCTATAAATGTAAATAGACAGTACAAACACTTTTCTTCAGATAATAATAAAAAATAAACACCAATTTCGTTCACGTTTTCTATTTTATTTTAAACAGTGGAAGGTGAATGGATTTTTTATTTTATTATTTAATATATATAAATATATATTGTTTAATAATAAAAACTAAAAGTTAAAATAAAACATTAAACAATTAAGTAATTTTAAAATTAATTAATTTTTAGTGTTTCTCAATGAATCGCGATACTCGTACATTGTTATATTAAACGGGTCTCACCGCGATTATTTATTATTACTTCAGCATAACCTTCACGGCAACTGCGACGCTGCCGAAACGTCGGTAATTAAGGTAATTAGATTTTACCAAATAAATAATCGCGATTAGACCCGTTTGATACATATATATTTTAAATAAACCCTTGATAAATATAGTTATAAAAATATTACCAACGTTTTAGTTTAATAGTAAGCCTGGTATTTCTTCGCGTGATAATGATGGGTAATAATATTTGGAATTAAAGCCAGTACAATGCATGAGTTCTATCTTTTATCATTATGGAAACTCTGTTATTTAAGGACTTTGAAAAGACTGGAATTATTGTCCATTTGTTCTCCAAAATGATCTAGTTTTTGAAATAGGCATCTACGCTCAGCCTAGTTTAGTAATCCTAGTAATCAGCCTGTGCTACATTGAGTAATATAATAACCTTTTTGATCAAGTTCTGTTGAACGGATTTATAAGAAAATCATAAAGTTCTTCAATTTGAAAAGGCGTCTTTACCACAGTACAAATTAAGTGTTACGGCATTATTTATTTGTTATCTATGGAAAACCAACAGCTGATAAACAACATATGAAACTTTTAAACTTGTAAGTGAGCCATTTACAGGTTTTCACCTATAGCAACAGACTGCTAGATTTCTGCAAGGAAACAAAAATAGTAACACAATAGGTACATTAAGCATGCACCGCAATATTTTAGATTGATATATGTATATGAACAATAGCCAGAGTCAGCGCCATCTAGTGTTTAATTTGTGAACTATTCGACTTAGTTGATTTTAGTTTTTCTTATTGATTCGCGATACTCATACATAGTTATATATTAAACGGGTCAAATCGCGATTATTTATTACGTAAAACGTAATTACCTTATTTCCCGACGTTTCGGCAACGCTGAAGTTGCCGTGGTCACTGGTAGACGGTAGACGTAATTACGTTTCACCTAATAAATACTCACGCTAACGGTGAAGGAAAACATCGTGAGGAAACCCGTGGCTTGGTTGGCTCCGCACGTATTGACTAGTCTTTCCTGTGGGCTAGGCCGACTAAGCTGTCAGGATGGTATAGGTGCTGGATGAAGATGCCACTGGACGCTGTATAGATCATCTCATTAAGTAGATGCAAAAAGGCCAAGATTATCATTAATAAATACTCGCGGTTATACCCGTTTAGTGTATAATTATTTTATTTCGCTCGTGACGTGACCAAACCGTTTGTTTTCATAAAATGAACTTATATTCTGTACAGAGTATTTGTAAACAGATTACTTATCTACCTATCTAAATTCTTCAAAGATAAGAACTTGGGAGCACTATGTCTCCACGTCCAATGAAGGATGCGGGAAACATTGGCTGAACAATAACATATTATTATTTTCTTTTTATTGCACTAACCCGTGCTAACGACAATTTTAAAAAACCTATTTAGAGGCTAAAAATTGTACCCATGCCGGGATTCGAGCCCGTGACCTCTGGCTATCCGTACCAGCGCTCTTTCCAACTGAACTAATGGGCGACTTACCGGCATCAGTGAAATTTCGAACCTTTTTACAATACTCTCTGTATTACGTACAGGCAGCGACATCTGGCTGAAGTAATTTGCATCACTTGCAGCGCCGAGTACCTATTTTGCAGTTAGGTTATTATAACATATTATTTAGTAAGGAGGGAGATCGTTGGTTAAAATTTCAGATCCACCGCTGACTTTGTTTTCTAAGTTAGTGCATTTAGTTATTTATCTTGTTAGTTGAGTTATGGACAATGTAGGATTAGGACTGTTTAGGATGAAGACATTGTAATATAGAGACGATATAGGAAGGAGAAATTTTTAGGATGCAGGCTTTTTAGGATCAGGACAATATTGAATGAGGACATTATAAGGATGAAGACATTGTATGCCGGAGGGTTATGAAGTTATAGATAGATAGAGAACACTTTATTGTACATAACAAAGGAAATTATACACAGATATTTCTTAAACTAACCGTACAGATGGCGCCCTATCACTAAAAGTGATCTCTTCCAGACAACCTTTGGATGGACTGGAGCAATATACTAAGAAGATGAGAAGGAAGTAGATGAATAAAAACAGGCTTTATTAAGAAAATTATTATACTAACTGTAAATAGATAATTACATACAAACAATATACATAAGTAAAAAGTGATGTAAAAATATATAATTTATATAAATACATACATGCTTAACAATATGTCGCAACTATAGACATAGTCGCCACACTACTCGCAAACCGTTAAGGAAAATATCGCGAGGAAATCCTAGTGTTTAAAATGTTAGCATACCTCAACGCTTGTTGCGCGGCAGTCACATTTCTAACTAACTAACATGTTATCTAAAAAGCTTAGGACTTAGCATTTACGATACTTAATATCCCGGTGCGCTCGTGGCCCAGTCAAACCGAGTGATTGGAACCAATCACTTGAGTAAAGCAACAACAGGCGCGGTCAGGTGCAGGATGGGTGACCGTCCCCTGACTACCACTAGTGGCATTTTTCCGAGCGCTTTCGTGCTTCGCAAGGTATGTTAAGCCGTTGGTGCCGGCTGTCATGTAATGGCAGTCGTTAAGCCATGTCAGAGGCCTTATGGGCGGCTTGATAACTTCTGACAGTAAGGCCCGCTACTGTCTTACAATCCTCCACCAACCAGGGTTTGGTCCTGCGATGCAGGAAGAGACCCGTGCCTCAACAGTGGGGACGTATAAGGGTTGATATCGATCGAATATCCTGGTAATGCATTCCGCATTACCGCAATATCATATATCCTACATCTCAATTCAAATCTTTGTCTATCTGTACGCCAAGTTTCACATGACTCCGCTCAGCCGTCTTAACATGATTGACTAACAAACATCTTCACAAACTCACATTTCTAATATTATAAGTAGGACACTACATACTCCAATCAGGCACTTATCACCCTTCGCGCCCGAATGACAGATGAACAGACACACCACCCGACATAGATACTATCGCATTTCCTCGCTGATAACTCGCTGTCTGTCCCAGCCCCATTCTGTTCAATGTCCTTTGTAAGCCGGGGCCACACATAAAGGATGCTGAGAACACGCGGAAAAGATAGACTGATAGATATAATAACATTACACTCAATAACATTAACAGTCTGTTTTTATAATATACCTCGGCTACTATCGGATAGAATCGGATATATTCGTGTAATAGAAATATCGGAACTAATATAGCACTTAATTTCATAGTAAGAGCAGGAAGTAGTATTACACTGGTGTGCTGTCGGTGAAAACCGAAGCCTACTCTAGAGCCCGAGGTGTATTCTAAAAGCTAACAGACTGTACATGCAGGCACATGCATTGCTTCTGGCCCCACACTAGGATACTCTGTGTCGTGGGAACCAGAAACAACGACATCACAAACATGTAAACATCCAAGACCTGGGTTTTTTTTGTCCCCACTGTTGATCGAACCCGGGACCTCTTGCGTGGTAGGCAGATGCGTTACCGCAGCGCCACAGAGGTCGTCAATGGCAAAGCAAATTAGAAGATAAAAAGGTACCCGGAACCAGTAGGAGTGCGTGCTGCCACTGCGTCACAGAGGTCGTCAAAAATAGCGTTCCGGCAGTAAAACGTAGCCTATGCGTTAATCCAGGGTGTCAGCTAACTCCATAGCAAATTTTATTAAAATCGCTCCGGCGGTTTAGACGTGAAGAAGTAACAAACATACTCACTCACAAACTTTCGCCTTTATGATATTAGTGTGATGTGCTCTTACCAACCCGGACTTGGCCTCCGTGGTGGAGTATGGCCTAACCTGCCTGCGATACAGGAACACATACTAGCCTAAAAATATTGTGAGTGTGCATGCTATTGAGATTTTGAAATGCATGTCTCAAAATAACTAAGACATTTCATTAATTTCTCTTCACGCGTCGCTCGAGCGCTTATATTTAACTTTTCAACACTGCGTCGCAGATCTCACGGTCCAAGGTACAAAATTGCAAAGGTCAAACTTGGCATTTTATAGTTATACTCAATTCCTAAAGCGCTCGTGGCCTAGCGGAACCGAATGATTGGAATCAATCACTTGAGTTAAGCAACGACAGGCGCGGTCAGGTGCTGGATGGGTGACCGCCCCGTGGCTACCGCTTTTTCCGAGCTTTCTTCCGTTTCACACATTATCTATTAATTGTGAAACTAACAGATTTAACGTTCATTAAGTAAGCATATGACGTAAGTAAACGACTTATGAACGTTGATGAAGCGAAGGTGATCTGTCAGGATCGTGGCAGGTGGCAGTCCCTGGTCTCTGCCTATCCCTCTGGGATACAGGCGTGAGGTTATGTACCTATGTATGTATGCATTTAGGTAAGCATTTTGTTTTACAGTGCATAAAATGATTTTAACTTTGACTTTGAATAACAGAATAATGTGTACCATTATGGATCCTGTCGGGCACAGTAAAAGCCTTTATAACTAAAGTGCTATCCAATACCTAGCATGGTTAGCCAGAGGCCGCGGGTTCGAGTCCCGGCATGGGTGGAATTTGTAGCCTCTAAATAGGTTTTTAAAAATTGTCCTTAGCACGGGTTAGTGCATAAAAAGAAGATAACCTGAAATACCACAACACACATAAAATCTTAAAAATAATAACATGGCTAGTTAAAGAACACACTTAAGGTAAGAAATACCAATAATTAAAGTAATAATTAAATTCATACAGCCGTGGCGAAGTGAGCTTAGCTGGTGGAGGGGCTGTGTGTCATGGTACCAGAAAAGGTTCTAGACTCAGCATATATCCCGCAGCGTTATGCAGCGATTAGTGAATGTTATATATTAAACGGATCTATTACGATTATTTATTAGGTAAAACTTAATTACCTTAATTCCCGACGTTTCGGCAGCGTTACAGTTGCCGTGGTCACGGGTAGACTGAAGTCTTTAAGGCATTTGGGGGCGCTAACTACCGTCAATTGAATAAAAATCATAACTTGATTTATAGTACGTTTTTTTTTCAAAAATGAAACACCATAAATCTTAATATCTGTGATAACTATTTTAAGAACCTATAGCCTACAATGTAGTATTAATATCCTACCACTTAATCGATTTCCGCCAAAAGCGGTCTACTTTTGGCGGAAATCGATTAAAGTCCTAGATTGTTACCCTAGGCTCTAGACTGTAGGTCCTAAAAATAGTTGTCACAGTTGTCAAAATGTTTCATGTTCTCTTTTAGATAAAAACGTATTATTATTAACAATAACAATTACGTAACAAGTTATCATACCGTTACTTATAAGTTTATAAGTAACGGTATGTAAGTGTATTATTATTAAGTATAAGTATGTATCAATATTCAAATTTGCACTGGCTACCCGTCTTTCTAATTTCCTTCAGCAACTTTCCATCGTAAGGTTGTCTGGAAGAAATTGCTTTTAGCAATAAGGCCGCCAATTGTACTATGTATACTTGCAATTGTTTTGTATTTGTTGTTTTTCCAGTGTAAAATAAAGAATATTCTTATCTTATCTTTTTATTCTTTTGGTGGCGCTCGTTAGCGCCCCTAAGCGCCTTAAAGTTACTATCCACAAAATTGACTACTCGCCACTTCAGTCTACCCGTGACCACGGCAACAGCAACGCTGCCGAAACGTCGGGAATTAAGGTAATTACGTTTTACCTAATAAATAATCGCGATTTGACCCGTTTAATATATAACATTTACTAATCGGTGCATAACCAATAATAATAATCTTCTATAATATAAAAATGAATTGATGAATGTGTTGGTTAGCGCAAATCTCGAGAGCAGCTGAACCGATTTCGCTAATTCTTTCTTTAGAATATTCCTTGAAGTACGAGGATGGTTCTTACGGAGAGAAATATAAAAAAATTAAAAGATCGACTGTTAGGCGATACGAAATTCGCTGGGGCAGCTAGTAAATAATAAATATTCATGGACATATTACACAGATCTCGTTAGCCCTATACTAGGGCTAACGAGATCTGTGTAATATGTCCATGAGTACAACTATATGCATTGTGTTATAGGTGCTAACTCGACGATAGATTTAATTCAATAAATATAACATCCAAGACCCGAGACAAACTAGAAAAGTTCGTTTCCTAGTTTGACCCGGCCGGGGATCGAACCCGAGACCTTTGGTTTTACAGTCAGCGTGCCAAACCGCTGCGCCACCGAGGCCTTATAAAGTAACGCTTTGATGTCAGTAACTTACTGATTGATTCCTCTCAAAATAGACACGACACCCCGCCACACAAGGGAGTATCCCAAATTGATTTCTGATGATTTTCCTTGTGGCCATATCGCAATGCGAACGTTACGAACGAACTTAAGGAATACTCCTTGTTTATTTTTTTTTATTTTTTTAATTAGCCATGGCTGTGTCCCACAGCTGGGCAAAGGCCTCCCCTTCAGATTTCCACTCCTCTTTGTTTATTAACAAGGAAAATTATTCAACTATTGAAAAATAGGAAATTGTTAAACGAGGGTAGAAAGAATCAATTCCAGAGGTATTTAGACGGCTACGTTGCGCCTTGCTGAGCTCGGGCGGCTATAGTCCGAGTAGGAATTGACTCTTTTGCCCGTGTTAAACACTCTAATTTTCATTTCGAATATGAGGAAAACAAAAAGTATAATTTTTAATATTCAAATCTTAGCATAAAAGATTATTACATTTTTTTTAATTCCGTCACAGATACTATAACTGATTATAATCTCGCCGCGTAATTGTTCCGGCTTATTCCGCTCAAAGAAGTTTGCGCTTAGTTCACACTGGCTGTTTAGAAACTGACATGGCCGCAGCATTTTTTTTAATAGTTTTTTTTAAAAAAGCTTATTTATTACATATAACTCTTTACAGCTGACAGTAGTTCTATTTTTAGAGTTCATTTCGGCCCTTAGGTGGGAAGTAATTTGTATGAGTTTTTCCCTCCCTATGGAGGGAAGCAGCATTTTCCACCCAATAATCAGATCAAAACAACACTACTTTCCGAGTATAAGAAAAGAAAAAATATTTTTGGCTCAGTGACGTAGCCACTCTATTAAAATTTTGTATTCTTCTTCTTCTTCGTCGTTTCCTCATGGCTGAGGGTCGTGACTAAGGGCAGTTTCAGCCACCAGCTCTCCATTTGATTCTATTACGCGCCAGATGTATGGCAGCTTGCAGGGTCCTTCCCGAAGCTTTAGTTATTATGTCTGTCCAACGCGTTGGTGGTCGTCCTCTGCTTCGTTTCCCGTTCGCTCGGCCGGTGATGATAACATACTCCAGGTTATCTGGCTCGCATCGGACGGTATGTCCGAAGAACTTCAGGATGCGTTGGGTGCAGATTGTGGAGAGCCTCGTCTTTACCTGAAGTTCTTCGAGAATAGATACGTTTTTGCGGTGTTCGTTCCAAGATATACGGATATATAACAATTTTGTATTGTTTTCGCCATCGTCGTCAGGCTATACTAGTCCACTGCTGGACATAGCCCTCCCCTAAAGAGCGCCACTTTGTGCCATCATAGGGGGTAATGCCCATAATCCCCACGCTAGGCATGCGGGTTGGGGATCGCAGTTCGGTGGAATTGTACTGCAGGGGGCGCTGCTGCCCATCCCCCGGTTTGCGTCCCTTAGTCACCTTTTACGACACCCGCGGGAAGAATTGGGTTGGTGCTATTCTCTAGGCCGACACCATACAACAATTATTTTCGTAATATTTAAATTATTTACTTAATTCTCTATCTGCCGGACTGCGAATCGAACCTGGGTCTTTCGCTTTTTGAGTCATTATTCTCCCCACAGGGCTAACGGACCGCTAAGTTATGTACATTTGTGAAGTTATAACAGCAATACCCCTAGCTAACCGTGAAGGAAAACATCGTGAGGAATCCTGAGGTATTGAAACACCACAGCGCTTGTAATGGCCAATCTGCGGCAGGCACGCGTGCTGATTGAGCCCACACTGTATCTCTCTTTCTCTCTCTCTCTCTCTCTGAGAGAAGGCCTGGGCGAGCAGTGGGACGTTTATAGGCAACATAAATAAAATATTTGCTTTTTGCGGTCACTCACCAAATTCTATCGTATCGTCTAACTTGTGATAGGGGCTTTTCTAACACGAATAGTGTGTTGACTTTTTTCAGGCCTTGACAGAATGACAGATCCATCCTTTCACGCTCAGAAATTTTCAATCAGTCCAAACAACGTTCGATGATTGTTTTGGAACGCATGCCATTGTTTTAGGAAGACTTTTTCCCTGCCTGGCCGGATATTTTACAAGTTCTGTTTGAATAGTAACCTTAGGTATGGCCGTGGCGCTCGGGCCCTAGTGGAACCGAGCGATTGGACTGAATCACTTGGGTTAAGCAATAACAGGCGCGGTCAGGAGCTAGGTGGGTGACCATCCCGTGACTACCGCTAGTGGCATTTTTCCAAGCGCTTCCGTGTTCACAAGGCACGTTAAGCCGTAGATGCCGGCTGTCATGTAATGGCAGTCGTTTAGTCATGTATGAGGTCTTATGGGCGGCTTGATAACATCTGACATTAAGGCCCGCCACTGTCTTACCATCCTCCACCAACCTGGACGTGGCCCCCGTGGTTGAGTACCTATGGCGTAAATTTCCAGCGATGCAGGAAGAGACCCGTGCCCCAGCAGTGGAGACATACAAAGGGTTGATATCATCAACGCTATTTTATGTAGCCTATACACGTCACCACACTACAGGGCACAAGCGTTCTCTCCGAAAGAGAGAATTTATGGGGGCTTAATTATCTTTTTAAGTATCTTTTTCATTCTGTATAGATAATATGTATTCTATTGATATCGGTATTATTCTATACAACATTATAAGTATTTTATTCAATATGGTACTGCCCACAGAACATCATGTTCTGTGGTTAGGTACTGCCCATGCTTGTTCGCACCGCAATCTGTGACGCTCGTGGGGTAGAATCTGAGTGCTTAGTGCGAGTTTGACAGATCCAATCGAATAACTTTACTACCGTGTTAGTCGAGCATTGAGTAGTGAGTATGAGTAAGTTAATAGTTCGAACTGGCAAAACGCTGTCGCAGTACAACTCGCACTCGCGTTTATTCGTGTTTTGGCTGGTAAACGTGTTCACTTCTCAACGTAAACCATTACAACTCGCACTCAGCAATTTTAATTTCCATACTTGTCGCTAGGTGGCGCTTCCTCGATGCCATAGAAATACGAGTTTACGTTAACGTGATCGAGTAGTTAAAAAACTCGCACTAAGCACTCTGGCACTGACTGAAAATCAACGCTGAAGGCTAGTCCATCAGCATACTGCTGAGTCAGTTGCCATTTATAGCAGCAGTGACACGCCGTGACCTTTCGTTTTTCTTCTTTGTTTTTGTTTTTTGTGAATGTAATGTTTAGTAATATGTTTAAAGTTTGTTCTGTTACTGTGGCGTGTGCACTGTTTCTATAATAAATGTTTTTCTTCTTCGTCTTCTTCTTTAATTACCACTCGTGCCCAACGCGGATTGACAATTTCCAGCCCTGAGGTAGTTCTCTTTCCTCGCGATATTCTCCTTCAACGTCAGCGATTGGTAATACCGCTACTGTAACTTCAGAAATGTATAAAACTAAGAAAACAAAGTCATTGGTACAGTAGGCATGACGATAGATTATTAAATCCTCTTCCATAGTGGGGACACATTTATATTAGATAAGATAAGAATATTCTTTATTGTACACTGGAAAAACAACAAATACAAAACAATTGCAAATATATATAGTACAATTGGCGGCCTTATTGCTAAAAGCAATTTCTTCCAGACAACCTTACTATGGAAAGTTGCTGAAGGAAATCAGAAAGACGGGTATCCAGTTCAAATTTGAATATTGATACATACTTATACTTAATAATAATACACTTACATACCGTTACTTATATGAACTTATAATTTATTATAAACATACATATATGTCTTATAATAAAGTAATAATTAATTAATGGAAGGGCTGGTATGGGACGTCCCAGGCGGACATACATCAACCAAATAGGTAGGGTTGCCATAACTTCTGGGAACCAATAAAAGTGGATTCAGCATTCAGTTTGCGCACATAATGTTTCAAGAATTGTATTTATTTAAAGAACTTATTAGACCACAACAAACGTGAAACAAGCTGACAACGGCAACTGTCAATACTGTCCTTAACCTCAACTGTGGAACGGCAACACGGCAATTTTGATTTCATTCATCTCATTAATGTTCTGTGATATCAATCTTCTCTTCCAATGCCCAGAACTCAACGCCGACACGCGGCAATACCTACATAGCACGCATGTGTACCTACGAGTACATAGTGAGAGAGGACAAACTATGTCTTTTTAACATATTTTCCGTGTGGTAATTTGTATATGAACGGATAGTAATTCAAAAAAATATGAAGCTGAAATAAAAAAACCATTTGGAGATTAAGCTTCAAGGAATACAAGAAAAATGCTCAAAGAGTTTTTCTATAGTTTTATTACAGGGAAAATTTAAAAATTACAAAATAAAAAAAGCCGGCACAGCGGCTCTAAAGCGTGGTATCTACGCCTTTGCCTTTGTCAGCCAAAAAAAAAAAGTAAAATGTCAATTGTCAACAACTTTTAGTCTGTGGTGTGTCAAATCGAATCAAGTTTTTTTTTTCAAGTAAAGTAGAGGCAAAGATTGTGATTTACAGTGCGTTCACATTAACTTGACGCGTGAGAGAATTGGTAACAAGGACATAACATGTGAATTAGCTTTTGGACCTAATCGGAAGATGGTAAAACAAGCCCTCAATCCTTTTATTTTCCCCAAGTAATGGGAATGAGTTCTTATTTAACATGGTAACAGTAAATATCTCAGTGCTAACAATTCTCTCACGCGTCAAGTTAATGTGAACGCACTGTATGTTGCCTTTTAGCCTACGTCACTACCGGCTGCAAAAAAACAATTTTAAAACTTAAAAAAAGGTATTATTTTCAAATAAATACGATAAAAGAAAAAATACGTGTCCCCTATTTTCCTGTTTTCTTCTCGAAAAAGCAATAAAATCATAGGGCTGCTTTGCACTATTTATTGTCCATTTCATCGTTCAACTGAAATGATCAATCCACTTAAAATAAAGCAAACCAAAGCAAAAATAAATCCACACGTACACAAACTACTACATAGGACGAGGTCGACAGCATCAAAAGCAGTCAAAATATGGGACATGTAGTAATACGGGATGGTATGGTCAAATACGGTGACAGTCCCGTATATACGGGACGTATGGCAACTCTACAAATAGGGGATGCATTAGCAAAGTACGCGGAACCGGCGTGCGTCCATGCAACGACTTATGAACGTTAATGAAGCGAAGTTGATCTGTCAGGATCGTGGCAAGTGGCAGTCCCTGGTCTCTGCCTACCCCTCTGGGATACAGGCGTGAGGTTATGTATATCTCTTTTTTTTATAAAATTATATATCTAAATCAGTGTAAAACCTCGAAATTTTAAATTCCGATGTAAAACCTAACTGCAAAGTAAGGGGCTGCAAGTGAGGCAAATTACTTCAGCCAGATGTCGTTGCCTGTACGTTATACAGAGAATATTGTAAAGAGGTTCGAAATTTCACTGATGGCGGTGAGTCGCCCATTAGCTCAGTTGGAAATGGAGCGCTGGCACGGATAGCCAGAGGTTGCGGGTTCGAATCCCGGCATGGGTGGAATTTTTAGCCTCTAAATAGGTTTTAAATCGTGTTTTAAATCCCTTTAGTATGATCTTTTCCCTAATATCGTAAAATCTTTGATTACTTGATACTGTCGTCACGCCTATTGGCTAGTCCTTGGTTGGTGCTTGGTGGTAGAGGGCCTGGGCCCTGCAGTGGAACCTTAATAGGCTACGTAAAAATATAAAACATAACATTTACATACAGGCACATACATTGCTTCTGGCCCCACACTAGGATACCTTGTGTCGTGGGTACCAGAAACAACGACATCACAAACATGTAAACATCTAAGACCTGGAGTTATCTTTTTAATTCCCAGCCATATATACCTATTTGGCTATCGTATTTCATCCTAACGTTTAGTTCACGGAGCCCACAGCTCCTCTTTTGCGCCAGTGACCTAGATTTCAGGTTGTACGCAGTGTGACGTCACGACGGCATTGCGCCGTTATGGAGTTACGCCATAACCGGCCTTAAGCTCTGCGCCTTAGGAGCGAGTGTGCCACGGGAGGCTGTTAGTGCCATAGGATGTTTGTTCAAGGTCCTTTTCTCATTGTGTTTTGGTGGTTCGGTTAGTAAGCCAGTCACTTTAGCATCTGACAGATTTTGTTGTCCTGGTTCAGCTAGAAATACATTTTTCGATGGCTATACTTACAGCACTGAAATAGTAGATTGTTAACCCGGGGGTTGAAAGAATCAATTCCCGAGGTATTTAGACAAATATGAGGAAAATAAAAACTTATTTTTAGTGCATATTCAAATCATAGCATAACAGATTATTACCTATTTTTTTAAATTTCGTCACAGATACTATAACAGATTAGTATCCCCCCAATTTGTTGTCGACTTTTTAAATTTTAAATATGGAACTCCCCGCGTAATTGTTGCGGCTTATTCCGCTTAAAGAAGTTTGCGCTAAGTTCACAGGCTGTTTAGAAACTCACATGGCCGCAGCATTTTTTTTAATTAGTTACTTCTTACATACAACTCTTCACAGCTAACAGTAGTTCTATTTTTAAAGTTCATTCCGGCCCTTAGGTAGGAATTATATATATATAAAGCTACAATCCGGTATACTCACTGATCTAACATAATACGTTTTCTCGGAAATGGCACGAGTTGGACGAAAATGATGTATGACAAAGTTGTAGGGAATGTACGATATACGGCCATCCTATGGAGCCGATTTTTGAATTTCGAACGCGGTCCACTACGCAAAGGTGCTAACTCTGTTGTTTACCGGCCGATTTGGATGAAATTTTGATAGAATTGTGTTTTAGTGATCCGATTGAAAAAAAAAATTTTGGTTGTTCGAAATTCAAAATGGCGGCGCAGATATAGCCGACCGAAAAATCGACCTTTGCGCAAAAAAGTCGGCAGCCAACTGGGCATATGCTGGAGATATGCCGTAAACGGCATCGCGTTGCCAAAGGACCCAGGTATATGAGAAAAATCCGACATCTCGGAATTTCAAGATGGCGGCCGAGATATTGATGATTGAAAATGACAAATTTTTGTATGGAGATTTAGTACTAAAATTGACTTTTCAACAGAGAAATGGGACAAACTTGCGAGGCCGGAGGCCGAGCTCCGCGAAGCGGGCACAAAAAGTTCTGCCGCGGCGAGGCCGAAGGCCGAGCTCCGTTTAGGCCGAGGCCGAAGGCCGAGACGATTCAAGTTATAGCGCACAAGTACCAGCGCAAAAGCAAAAAGGGACAAACTTGCGAGGCCGGAGGCCGAGCTCCGCGGAGCGGGCACGAGGAACTCCGCCGCGGCGAGGCCGAAGGCCGAGCTCCGTTTAGGCCGAGGCCGAAGGCCGAGACCATTCAGGTTACGGCGCACAAGTACCAGCGCAAAAGCCAAAAGGGACAAACTTGCGAGGCCGGAGGCCGAGCTCCGCGAAGCGGGCACGAGACACTCCGCCACGGCGAGGCCGAAGGCCGAGCTTCGTCCAGGCCGAGGCCGAAGGCCGAGAACGTTCAGGTTACGGCGGACAAGTACCAGCGCAAGAGCAAAGAGGGACAAACTTGCGAGGCCGGAGGCCGAGCTCCGCAGAGCGGGCACGAGGAACCCCGCCGCGGCGAGGCCGAAGGCCGAGCTCCGTCCAGGCCGAGGCCGAAGGCCGAGACCATACATGTTCCCATGCAACAATTCACTACAATAAGTGTCTAGCGAGGCCCTAGGCCGAGCGCCGCGGAGAGCGCAGCTCGGAGCGGCTGGGGGTTGGCGCGCGTAAGCGCGCAGGGGGCTCGCCCCCTAGTTATTATATATATATAAAGCTACAATGCGATATACTCACTGATCTATTCATCCATACGTTTTCTCCGAAACGGTAAGATTTGGACGAAAATGATGTATGAGAAAGTTGTAGGAAATGTATGAATTACAGCCATCCTATGAAGCCGATTTTTGAATTTCGAACGCGTTCCACTACGCGAAGGTGCTAACTCTGCAGTTTACCGGCCGATTTGGATGAAATTTTGATAGAATGGTGATATAGTGATTCGATTGAAAAAAAAAATTTTGGTTGTTCGAAATTCAAAATGGCGGCGCAGATATAGCCGACCGAAAAATCGACCTTTGCGCAAAAAAGTCGGCAGCCAACTGGGCATATGCTGGAGATATGCCGTAAACGGCATCGCGTTGCCAAAGGACCCAGGTATATGAGAAAAATCCGACATCTCGGAATTTCAAGATGGCGGCCGAGATATTGATGATTGAAAATGACAAATTTTTGTATGGAGATTTAGTACTAAAATTGACTTTTCAACAGAGAAATGGGACAAACTTGCGAGGCCGGAGGCCGAGCTCCACGAAGCGGGCACAAAAAGTTCTGCCGCGGCGAGGCCGAAGGCCGAGCTCCGTTTAGGCCGAGGCCGAAGGCCGAGACGATTCAAGTTATAGCGCACAAGTACCAGCGCAAAAGCAAAAAGGGACAAACTTGCGAGGCCGGAGGCCGAGCTCCGCGGAGCGGGCACGAGGAACTCCGCCGCGGCGAGGCCGAAGGCCGAGCTCCGTTTAGGCCGAGGCCGAAGGCCGAGACCATTCAGGTTACGGCGCACAAGTACCAGCGCAAAAGCCAAAAGGGACAAACTTGCGAGGCCGGAGGCCGAGCTCCGCGAAGCGGGAACGAGACACTCCGCCACGGCGAGGCCGAAGGCCGAGCTTCGTCCAGGCCGAGGCCGAAGGCCGAGAACGTTCAGGTTACGGCGGACAAGTACCAGCGCAAGAGCAAAGAGGGACAAACTTGCGAGGCCGGAGGCCGAGCTCCGCAGAGCGGGCACGAGGAAACCCGCCGCGGCGAGGCCGAAGGCCGAGCTCCGTCCAGGCCGAGGCCGAAGGCCGAGACCATACATGTTCCCATGCAACAATTCACTACAATAAGTGTCTAGCGAGGCCCTAGGCCGAGCGCCGCGGAGAGCGCAGCTCGGAGCGGCTGGGGGTTGGCGCGCGTAAGCGCGCAGGGGGCTCGCCCCCTAGTTCATTTATATGAGTATTTCTCGCTCTATGGAGGGAAGCAGCATTTCCCACCCAATCATCAGATCAGACCAACACTACTTTCCGAGTATAAGAAATGAAAAAAACTTTTGTCTTCTAGTGCTGTGACCGCCACTCGCCTATACTAAGTGAAGGAAAAGTTCGTGAGGAAACCTGAGTGCCGGAGTTTTTTTTTTATATAAGAAATGAATCGCTCGTAGCCATGGCTGCCTCGTCACTGCGTTAAACGACCACGAAGTTAAGCAACATAGGGCGCGTTCAGTGCTTAGATGGGTGACGGTCTATGACTAACACTAGTGACATTTTTCCGAGCGGTTCCGTGCTTCGCTAGGTACGTTAAGCAGTTGGTGCCGGCTGCCGTCGATAGATGGCGGAATGGGGGAGGGCTGAATAATAGAAATAATGATAAACCTTCACGAACGACAAATACATTCTAAATCCATACATTTTATATCCATACATTCATTTTATTCCTTATAGAATCTGAGAAAACTTTTATGAGTTTCTGTTTTTTATATCTGCTTTGTAATATTAAGTATGTTTACTTAGTCACAAGGTTTCCTAAATACATATAAATGAATTAACCCTCCTGCGATGCAGGAAGAGACCCGTGCCTCAACAGTGAGGACATACAAGGGTTGATATCGATAGGTACCAAAGACATACCTACATAAATTTATTTGGTTCTCAGAGTACGTCGTCCTAAAAACAGATATCGATGACTATTAAAATAGCTGTTGGTAGACATGCACAAGCGAAAGTATATGCGGCTTTCCTCACGGAGTTTTTCCTGTTTGTTGCAGGAGCGTACCGGGCTGGACAACATGCGCTCTCTCGAGCATTACCTGACCGACATCATGCGAGCTGACACGTCGGAACACATGAAAGGTAAGTGCCACTGAATGAAATAAATGAAATTAAATTAAATGAAAGTAAATTATAGGAAATTAAATTAAATATTTTTTTATGAAATTATGTTCAATTTAATGACATTTAATGAAACTTAATGAAATTAACCGAAGTTAAATGAAATTAAATGAAACTAAATGACATTAAATGAAATTAAATTATCATTAAAAAGAAAAAAACATTAATGAAATTAAATTTATATTAATGAACGGAAATACAAAAAAATCATAAGATCTCAACTGAAAATCATGTTGGCTGGTGTAATATTATCACAATGTTAATAATTATAGTTCACACCAGTAAAGTATGCTGAATTGGAGTCGGGGTTCCGTACCACAGGGTAGTAACGGGAGTCTGTCTGTCACTGTCTGTCTAGTCTAGTCTGTCTAGCTGTCACCATTCATAAAATACAGTTATTTTATGAACCGTGACAGCTAGATAGTTAAAATGTTCACAGATATTATATTTCTGTTGCCGCTATAACAACAAATACTAAAAATGTGTAAAATAAATATTTGAACGGGGTTTCCATACCACAACCGTGATATTTTTGAATGTTTTTGAATTAATAAAGACCACAGTTAGACGCTTGAAATATTCACAGAATATTAATAATGACCTCAGTTAGAGGCTTGAAAAATTCACAGAATATTAATAACGACCACCGTTAGACACCTAAAATATTCACAGAATATTAATAAAGATCACAGTTAGATGCTTGAAATATTCACAGAATATTAATAACGACCACCGTTAGACGCCTGAAATATTCACAGAATATTAACAAAGATCACAGTTCGATGCTTGAAATATTCACAGAATATTAATAAAGACCACAGTTAGACGCTTGAAATATTCACAGAATATTAATAAAGACCACAGTTAGACGCTTGAAATATTTACAGAATGTTAATAAAGATCACAGTTAGATGCTTGAAATATTTACAGAATGTTAATGAAGACCACAGTTAGACGCTTGAAATATTTACAGAATGTTAATAAAGACCATAGTTAGACGCTTGAAATATACACAGAATACTAATAAATACCACAGTTAGACGCTTGAAAAATTTACAGAGTATTTAGTTGAAAGATAAATTATTAAAATATAATAAAATAAATAATTATTATTATTGAAAGAAAATAATTTCAACCGCCTCACGCTCGATTCGGCTATAATAATAGCGATCTTTGGAAAGTACCGATGGTTTGTGTTATTGTTAATATATAATTATTATTAATAAAATATTATTCTTCTTCATCGTCAGGCTATACTAGTCCACTGCTGGACATAGCCCTCCCCTAAAGAGCGCCACGTTGTGCTATCATAGGGGGTAATGCCCATAATCCCCACGCTGGGCATGCGGGTTGGGGATCGCAGTTTTCTGGAATTGTACTACAGGGGGCGCTGCTGCCCACCCGCCGGTTTGTGTCCCTCAGTCGCCTTTTACGACACCCGCGGGAAGAATTTTGGAAATATTATTAACACAAATTTTCTGACTACTCCATAACGAGTAAGGACTGAGGGTATCGTCACAGTGTCGTGTGACGCGAGGCGCTAAACCAACGCTCGCTACTTCCTACTTAGCGCTTGAATAGTACCGTTCGCAAAACAAACGGGGGCTTCCAAAATGTTGGAGTATTTGTCAAATGTGCTTGCTATTGTGAAGGTAAGTAAATAGTAAGTAAGTAAATAGTTTATTTCCAAGAAGACAATACACATTGAAATAACTTATAAATAGACAGTGGAGGGTATGACAAAAATTTGTTTTATGTTTACCGGCAGTCCCCAAACTAGGCTAGGCCTGTATCTTGGGGACTTTATTAGTGTGCACAGTTTTCGTTTAACTTTATCGTTGACAAAACCTAAACGCAACATCACTTCTGGGAGATATTAATGTAAGAAAAACATTGTGGGGAACCGGCGTGTCCGCGGGTCTGAGGTATTCAAATATATATATATTGGCCTTTTTGCATCTACTTAATGAGATGATTTATACAGCGTCCAGTGGTATCTTCACTCACACTAGATGGGTGAAGGGACCACTCCGACGCTGTAGTGCCTGGGACATGGTTTTATAGATGGTGTAGGCTTGCCCAGCACCTATACTATCCTGACAGCTTAGTCGGCCTAGCCCACAGGAAAGACTAGTCAATACGTGCGGAGCCAACCAAGCCGCGGGTTTCATCACGATGTTTTTCTTCACCGTTAGCGTCTGGTATTGCGACTACAAATTCGCAAATGTATGTAACTTTGAAATTAAACAAAGTCATTGGTACATGCCCGCACTCGGGATCATACCTGAGGCTCTCGCTTGCCAGTCCATGGTTCTACCCACTGAGCTACCACCGCTGGGTATTCAAATACGTCGCTTGAAATTGTTAATCCACGGTGGGCACGCGTGGTGAGTAAGCTCATATTCTCTCTCTGAGAGAACATCTGTGCCCTACAGTGAGTCGTATATAGGCGACATGAAAAACTTCAATGTTCAATCTTGTTTACAGTAGACAAGGTGTTAAAAATACATTGGTATGGTCAGCAAAAAACTGGAAAATTAGCATTAGGCTTGAACGTAAAATGCTACTAGGATTTCAAGTCGAATAACTTTCGATACCCTTAGTAAGAAATTAGAAAGAAAGAGAAAGAGAAAGAAAGTTTAAATTATATTTCAAACTTAAGAGTGAATGTAGGTAGAAATGTACTTCGACTAAATAGGGTATGTATTAGCAAAAGGCAAGATAAAAAGTACCCGAAACCGGTTTGCGTGAATGCAGCGACTATTTGACTACCTACGTCTTGAATGGACTGTTTCATAATCAATTTGATTTAAGAATCATACTCAATGAACTGTTTAGACGCATAACAGTATTCATTCATAACCATGTAGTTTAAAACGTTACACTTAGGATTTTATCTCATACAAGCTACAGAATGTCGTAGCACGGATTATTATAAATAGTTTTAGCTGGATCTATATTTAAATAAGACTTACAATAGCAAACATAACGTGAAGCAGTCCATTGGGTATAAGCTTCTTGACCTTTTAACGTTCAGAGCTAGTACACATTTTTTATAATTTTATTTTATTTTTTTAATTTATCAAAGCCCACAGCACAAAACAACACAAAATAAGTAAATAAATGTAGGCCAAACATAGGCCAATCAGGGACTAATATTTTTTTATACTAATCTAATTTACGAAGCACAAAGCAGGCAACAGAGTTGCCTGGTCTTAGTTATTTTAAAACAAGGAATAACAAAATTAAGAATATCAAAATCAACATGATTCATACAAAAAATTTTGGACTTTATTTTAAAGTAGTTATTGTTAAATTTATGGTGGGACCTATAAATTGAACATTAACTGCCTGGTAAAGTGATAAATGATAAATCAAATTAAATGTGAAACAGACCATTCAGTACACGATTTCGCTTCTAAAATCAAATCAAATGTGATAAATGAGGGCCAGTTTCTGAATTGAGAATTTTGCTAAGTAGATCGTTAACTGTAGGGCTATCTCTTTTAATTTCCCAACAAAAGAGCAGGACAGAACGTTACATAAGTATTTACCTAGTGAAATTCTCAATTCCGAAACCGGCCCACAGTCCATTGATTATACAAGTATGCTTCTAAAATCAAATTAAATGTGAAACAGTCCATTGAGTAAACAATTCTTCTTATTTCTATGGCGCTACAACCCGTTGTGGGCCTTCGCATTCCACGTGTCTCGGGTATTTGACTCTCTTTTCCTTTTCCGTTCGCGTATTTGCCGTCATACCAACTTTGTTCGTCATACCAACGTTTTCTGGGTCTGCCTCTTGGTCTCTTTTGTTGTGGCATCCACCCATCTTTGACGCTCTGTAGTCCGGCATTCTCTCGAGGTGACCCGCCCATCTCAGCCAAATCAGCAGAATAATTGAGTAAACAAATTATCCTTCTTAAATTAAACTAAATGTGAAACAGTGCATTGAGTTAGTTTCTCGCATGCTAACGCTACACGCGGGCCGTGACGCTGCGAGCACAAAAGGTGGCAACTGGCAAGTGTGCGTTTGCGCAACTTTGTTTGCATTTGCTGCCTTTTGTCGCCCGGCCTTGGCGCGGCGCGGCCTGGAAATTAGGCCTAACGTGGATCTCATTATTTGAAGCGTTCTCGTACGAGTTAATGAAATGAAACGAAATGAGGTGAAAAGGTTTTACATAGAGTAGCACAGACACTGCGGCTGAATGAACGTTACAAGTCAAACTAGGTGTCCATTTCAAAATTTAGATCATTTTGGAGAAAAAATCGACAAATAACATATAGGGAGTAAGACCTAAGGTTTCCGAACTTAGCCTCATAGTTGGGGCATTGTACTGTTCTCTCGAGGAGAGAGTACGGGTTTAATTACCACGCGTGCCCATCGCGGAACGGCATTTTCAAGCGCTAAGGTATTTGAACACCACAGACACTGATCTGAATCTTTCTTAGGCTGGCTGACAGAAATTTCTTTTGAAATAAGTCCGCCTTTGTACATTAACACTTACCTGTTATTTAAGT
Organism: Yponomeuta sedellus; assembly: GCA_934045075.1. Lineage (NCBI taxonomy): Eukaryota > Metazoa > Arthropoda > Insecta > Lepidoptera > Yponomeutidae > Yponomeuta > Yponomeuta sedellus. Next base: position 6,309,762 of record OW203750.1, read on the forward strand.
AATTTTTCTGTTTCTTAATTTTTGTGCAATAAAGCGTAACAAACAAACATTCATATTTCACGATATTTTTTTTATTCGTAATGAAATGAAATTAAATGAAAAGGTTTTATTCAAAGTAGCGCAGATGCTGCGGCTTGATGAACGTTACAATTTAAACTAGGTGTCCATTTCAAAATCCAGATCATTTTGGAGAGACTGGACAAAAAATCTCCAAACGTATTCTTTTCAAAGTCCTTATTAATAATTTAACAGTGTTTACATTATTTTAAAACATAGAACTCGTGCATTGTACTGGCTTTAAATCCAGACATCATTGTTATCTAAATAATCCTTTATGCTATAGTAGCCCTTTTGGCACAAAGTGTATTTAAGACATTTTTTGAACCGCGTTTCAGGCAGGATTTTATTGAATGAATCACATCACACTATCTTATCATAATTATCACATCACACTAAAATTATAAAGGCGAAACTTTGTGAGTGTGACTATGTTTGTTACTTCTTCACGTCTCAACGACTTTAGCGATCTATATAAAATTTGGTATGGAGTTAGCTGACACCCTGGATTAACAGAAATATAGGCTACGTTTCACAGCGAGAAAATATCTTTTACTGTTTAATACACAATTTATTTTCCCTAATAAACCGAGGGTCGCACCGCGGGGCATACAGTCCATTTATTCTTACTTGTACAATTTAGTAAACAAGATTCTACCCTTAAACTGTGACTTTTTAGTCCAAAACTGCCATATTTCCATAAATGAAGTAACCTGGAACACTCTTTTAGATAACACGCTGCCAATTTTATAAACATAGTTCATGATAGTTCATGAATTTGCGAGAAAATGTCTAGTTTTGGCATCTAATCTCAATTTTAAGGTTAGAATCTTGTTTACTAAATTGGACAAGTAAGAATAAATAGACTGTAGATAGTCACACTACTAATATTATAAAGGCGAGTGTGAGTGTGTATGTTTGTTACATATTCACAGCTAGTTAACTAGAATAAATTACAGAGAAGATATTCCATAAACAGCCAGTAGGTACGCTTCGGAGATCTATTTTCAGGGAGTGAATTTTCTAGTTTTCCTGAAATGTCAAGCCTATTCCTGAAAGCTCGCCCCGCAAGAACAAATAGAGTCACATGAATCAATGCAAAAAGGCGTCTTGTCGCTTGACATTTGAGTTTGGCTCGGTTGCTAGACTGAAGTATTTTTAACCACAACACATAGACAAAATTACTCCAAACATACCTCGTGACATAACCCGGACGAATTCGAACGACCCAATTTAAAAGGAAATCCCTAATAAACCAACGTCGTTTCAAGTCAGCCGTTCTTTATAGCTGAAACTTACGCGGCCAGTTCGAGGAGGCGGTCCGAGAGGTTATTTTAGAGGGGGCGGAGTGTGAATTTGAAATTGTCGTGTAATCGATAACAACAGTGTCTAAACTAGACGCTATTTACGTTAGTTGCTGAAGCGCGCGCGGGCAGAGCGCATGCGTCAATTCGGTGTTCGAAATTCGAAATTTGACGTCTCGGAGTGTTTTTTTTCTTTTTCCGAATCGGCGGCAAGTTGCCTAGGTTTATTTTTACAGTTTTCGTGGGCTGGAGTGCAGTGACCTTTTGTAGTTCGTATTTTATTTTTGTTATGAATTTCTAGTTTGAAGTGTCGTTTTGCGTTTTCGGTGTGCGAAGGAAAAGTAGAAAATTGTGCGACCTTTTAGGGGTCTGTTGTCCGATTAGGAAACCCTGAGATTTTGTACCGAATACTTCGGGTAAGATTTAGTAGGTAAAGAAAAAAAAACACCTTTTAAAACTTTCAAATTACTTTAATATATTTTTTTACTTTTTTAATACCGTTATTTTTTTATTGATTTTATTGATCTTTGATTTACAATCTTACTTAGCGTCATAAAAATGAATAAAAAAAATACACAGTTGAAAACATAAAAATAAATTAAGCCTAAAACTAATATAAATTATTTGAGCCCGATCGCTGTCAGTTGGTAGAGTATAGATTTTTTAGTGAAATCCAAAAGTAATATCATAAATACCAAATTTCACGTTCTCAGACTGTTTTTTGTTACCTACGTTTTCAGGCTAAAACAATAATTTGATGTTTTTTTTAGATCTATATTGCATCTTAATAATAATAAAAAAAAAAACTATTTACAAAAAATATACCATAGATTTTTTGTATTCACGTGGTCGGGAAAACATTATTTTGTACTGTCCCAGTTATATATTTACAAATATAAAGACGTATAGCTTGGCAACAATGGGTACGATTCGCTGAGAATGTTAGTCTATTATTTTCGTGAAACCACGTGAGTTGGGTTTTGGGGGAATTTTTAGTAAAATAATTAGTTTGATTTAATTTCCGATTTCTGCATACAACATATCATACAACAACATAGATTTTATATATTTGTGTCCATTTCGTCCATATTGTTTAACTAATTAGATGGAATAACTAGTATAACTAGATGGACTAGCCTATTTTTTTTTTGTAGCGTATAAACGTCCAACTGCAGGGCAAGGCCTTCTCTCAGAGAGAGAGAGAGAGAGAGATAGGTTATGGGCCATGGAGATAGTTACCACGTGTGCCCACCGCGGATTGCAATCTTCGCAATTTGAAGCCCAGAGGTAAACTCAGTATAAAACTTTAAAAACCTATTTAGAGGCTAAAAATTCCACCCATGCCGGGATTCGAACCCGTGACCTCTGGCTATCCGTGCCAGCGCTCTTTCCAACTGAGCTAATGGGCGACTCACCGGCATCAGTGAAATTTCGAACCTCTTTACACTATTCTCTGTATTACGTACAGGCAGCGACATCTGGCTTAAGTAAATTGCATCACTTACAGCCCCGACTACCTACTTTGCAGTTAGGTTTTTACATCGGAATGATATCACTGTACCCACATGATTATACTATTTTCTTTTTAAAGACAATTTTAAAAACCTATTTTAAAATTTGTCCTTAGCACGGGTTAGTGCATTAAAAATAAAAATAGTATAATCACTATGAAACTGTAAAATGAAACACTAAGTAAAGTCTGTTAGCTTTTAGAATATACCTCGGCTACTATCGGATAGAATCTGATATATTTGTGTGATGAAAATAATAGAACCAATACGACTTTTTGTCATTATGAACTTTTCAAAATAGTGAAGAAAAGTTTTATACAGAGCAGGAAGTAGTATTACGCTCGTGTGCTTTCGGCGAAGACCGAAGCCTATTCTAGAGCCCGAGGTATATTTTAAAAGCTAACAGGCTGTTATAATTGCTAGTTATGGCGATAACAATTGAAGCTATTTAACAACAGAGGTGGAGGTGATTTTACAACCAGTGCTTAGGTAGGTACACTTATTATATTATTTTAATGCACTAACCCGCGCTAAGGAAAATTTTAAAAACCTATTATAGACTTAAAATTCCACCCATGCCGGGATTCGAACCCGCGACCTCTGGCTATCCAGGCCAGGCGCTCTTTCCAACTGAGCTAATGAGCGACTCACGGGCATCAGTGAAATTTCGAACCTCTTTACAATATTCTCTGTATTACGTACAGGCAGCGACATCTGGCTGAAGTATTACGTACTTCAGCCAGATGTCGCTGCCTGTACGTAATACAGAGAATATTGTAAAGAGGTTCGAGATTTCCCTGATGCCGGTGAGTCGCCCATTATTAGCCATTAGCGGATAGCCAGAGGTCGCGGGTTCGAATCCCGGCATGGGTGGAATTTTTAGTCTCTAAATAGGTTTTTAGGTACATTTATTTTCTACAAAATTTCCCGTCGTATTCTTAGACCTTTTAAAAGAAAATTGTCTTGCTGGAGCAGGTTTTATTAAGGTACAATTCGCAGTTCATTATTAATTTATTTGCTTCTTAGTTCTTTATGACAACTCTTTGTACCTCCATTACGTAGCCGAATCTTATTAATTTATACTATTTCAAGTGAAATACGAGTGAAGAGATTGGAATCAATCACTTGAGTTAAGCAACAACAGGCGCGATCAGGTTCAGGATGGGTGACCGTCCAGTCACTACCGCTATTGGCATTTTTCCGAGCGCTTCCATGCTTCGCAAGGCACGTTAAGCCGCTGGTGCTGGCTGTTATGTAATGGCAGTCGTTAACCAACGTCAGAGGCCTTATGGGCGGCTCGATAACTTCTAACAGTGAGGCCCGCCACTGTCTTACAATCCTCCAACAACGCGGACTTGGCCTCCGTGGTGGAGTGTGTATGGCCTAACCTTCCTGCGATGCAGGAAGAGACCCGTGCCCCAGCAATGGGGACATACAAGGGTTGATATCGAAGTGCGTCAAGCTCAATACAGTCTTTAGTACATTTAAGTAACACGGAACTCACGCGCTTTGTGATGCTAAAATGGCAGAATTTATTATAAGGATATTTTCGGGGCTTAATCGCGTAGTAATTTATTGCTACTTTACCTCGAGGTTTCGACGACGTTACAGTCATCGTGGTCACGAGAAGACTGATGGCTGGTGCCCGCTCGCATCTTCGGGCGCCGTTCGGGAAACGTCGAGGTAAAATAGCAATAAATTAGGTACTACGCGATTAAGCCCCCAACATATTCTAATAATGTGTTCAAGTCGCGAAAGTTTAAAATGTGTTATGTCAGAATTTGACTATAGTCTGTAAAACATAGCTTGAGCTCCGCGACGCGGTCACATTGACAGGGCTAGGGATAGGACGATGTCGACAGCAAATGTCATTTATGACGTCGATGGAAAGAAGAATTTCAGTAAGTTGGAAATATGAAATCGAACACGAGAAATATTACTTTACAAAGTTTTATTCACGTAGAGGTGTGAATCCTAAAATCATTTTCTGATTCGAATTCTGAATCAGTCACTAACATCACAGTAACACGAGTATATTGTTAGATAGATTTTAACTAAAACAATGTTCAACCTTTAGAGGAGAGGAGAGAGGAGAATAAGAGGTTTATTCGCTAACAATTATGATTATTTTAATTGTAATGAAATTGGTAATGCTTTTCAAACAAATAAACTTCATACTATTTTTATTTTTAATGCACCCGTGCTAAGGAACAAAATAGGTTTTAGCCTCTAAATAGGTTTTTAAATTTGTTCCTTAGCACGGGTTAGTGCATTAAAAATAAAAATAGTATAATCATGTGGGTACAGTGATATCGTTCCGATGTTAAACCTAACTGCAAAGTAGGTAGTCGGGGCTGTAAGTAATGCAATTTGCTTAAGTCAGATGTCGCTGCCTGTACGTAATACAGAGAATAGTGTAAAGAGGTTCGAAATTTCACTGATGCCGTGAGTCGCCCATTGGCTCAATTGGTAGAGCGCTGGCACGGATAACCTGAGGTTGCGGGTTCGAATCCCGGCATAGGTGAAATTTTTAGCCTCTAAATAGGTTTTTAAATAAACTTCAATTCCAATAGTAAACTTGCAGTTTAGATCATCCATCACCAAATCATCGACAGTTTGTAATTTGCGGTTACGATACTGTTTAGACATCATTAGCTGTGCAGTAAGTACGGAGTTTTCGCAGTACAAATATTTTGTGAACAAAATCTTCTTGGGCACAATTTCGATGACAGCTGTCGCGGAGCTCAAGCTATACGAGGGCTGCTACTTATGTATGCGGAATAGAAAAAATAAACAAATGTATATGGCTAAATATGCTTTTATTGTTTTTGAAAGTATTCTCCACTATGATCGATGCACTTTTGCATTCGATGAAACCAATTTGTAAAACACTTTATCCACTCTGATTGAGGTATCTCCAAAACGTGCTGTTTGAACGCATCTACGGCATCTTCACGGGTCGAAAATCGTTGACCACGTAATTTATTCTTTACATTTGGGAATAAATAGAAATCATTGGGAGCCAAATCAGGGCTGTACGGTGGATGAACCATCAATTCTATTTTTTGACCATCCAAAAATGTAGTTGTTTCCTGAGATGTATTATGACAGCTGGCATTGTCATGGTGAAGTATGATTCTGCGTCGCTGGTTGTTTTGGCGTATTTCTTCAAATACTTCCAGCAAACAAATGGTCGTATGGTCGTGCACTCCGAATTAACCGTTCTGCGATTCTCCAGTGGTATTGTAGCCAAATGGCCATTAATACCAAAAAAGCAGGCCACCATTTGCTTTACAGTGCTTTTTGCACGAGCCACTTTCGAAGGGTTCGGCTCATTTTGAAACACCCAAACTGTTGATTGTTGTTTAGTTTCGGGATCGTATGCGTAGATCCAAGATTCGTCACCTGTGTAGATATTATAAACAGATTTTGAGACGCCGCCGTTGAATTTTTTTAAGGTTTTCTTGCACCATTCGACGCGAGCATCTTTTTGATCCTTAGTTAAGTTGTGCGGGATCCAACACGAACAAATTTTTTTTATAGACAAATATTCATGTAATATCCTATGAATGCTCGTCATACATATGCCCAGAATAGCCTCTATCTCGCGATACGTAACATGGCGGTCTTGCATTGTTAGTTTTCGCACAGCTTTCGGGCGACCTTCTTTAACTTCGTCCGTGAGCTTACTGCGCCCGCGATTAAACTCACTAAACCAGTGATACACAGTCGTTTTCGATGGAGCTTCACCACCAAAAGTCGAAGTTAATTGATCTACGCACTGTTGTTGCAGTAAACCACGTCGAAAATCGTAATAAATCATAGCACGAATATTTTCACGAGTGAGTTCCATTTTTTCAGCGATATGACATTTTTAACCCAACAAAAACAAACACTAACGTACATATATAAAAGAAAAATATTAGCGGCCAGTATTTAAAAAAAGAACGAATTTGACCATGGAGGTCAGACATTGCGTTTAAAATTATTGGAATCCCAGATTCCGCATACATAAGTAGCAGCCTATGTATTGTACAGACTATAGCGTGGCAGTCGTCCGTTAGATCACGGCTCACAATATTTGGTCGATCGCGAAGTAGTGTCAAGGCGATGCTCTGACAATTCGTGCTGTGCAATTGCTCAATAGGACGGGCGACGGGTGACAATGGACTGCTGGCTGGGGCCTTATTCTGTTACGAGTTTAGCGTTTAAAACGCTGCAATTAATTACGTGGAGTTCTAGTAGCAATTCCACTCGCTAAGTCACCCCACAAATAAACATATACAGGTTTCTGTGAAGTTTTTTTGTATTTAATATGTATAGCATTCTGTAAATTCTTGTTCAAGTCAGTCGATTTTTTTTTACTCGCCGTAAGAACCAACCTCGTACCTACTTCAAAAAATATTCTAAAAAAAAATTAGCGAAATCGGTTCAGCTGCTCTCGAGCTTGCGCTTACCAACACATTCAGCGATTAATTTTTATATTATAGATAAAAAATAAACACCGACTTCTTCACAAGAAGGCACTAACAATGCAGAAATAATTTAAACGAATATCAATATTAATAAAATCTTAATTCTGACTGACTCACTCACTCATCAACGCCCAGGCCAAGCCGTTGGACCTAGGAAGCTGTAATTTTGCACAGAGGGTCTTAAGGAATAAGAATAGGACCGGCAAGAAATAAGACCGGATTTTTTGAAATTCAACCCCTTAGGGGGCGAAAAGTGTAACCAAAATTTGTATGGGAGGTATAAAGAATGTTGTCTAATTTTCTTGAAATTTAAATTAAATATTCTTCAAAGCTTTAACTGTTACTGTTAGTAAACTAACAGTTAATGCTTTCAAATACACGCCTGTCACCTCAGTCTTCCGAGACCACGGCACTTGAAAAAGTGCCGAAACGTCGGAAAATTGTAAAAAAAAGTAAAATAAACGAGTAAAATCTGTGTACAAACAGTTTTTAGTTATAATTGTAGTCGATTTTTTTTATTGTAAAGTGCATTTAAATATACTCTTAATAGAATCCACGGCCTATTCCGACGTATGTACCAATTTATCTATAGAATGGTTGCGTCACATTGCACTGAGGATATTGAACTCAGCGCTTGCATTGAACGGATTGGGTATTCTAATAGCAAAGTTGAATACAAATCCGTTCAGTCGTTTAAGTCGATAACGAAACGTACAAACTCTACAAGTCTACCACTCTACATTCTTCTTGTTCAGGCTATATTATGTAGTCCACTGCTGGACATAGCCCTCCCCTAATGAGCGCCATAGCGCCCTGTCTTCAGCTTGCCGCATCCAGCATCTGCCTGCAGTTTTTCGCAGATCGTCATCCCACCTCGTCGGAGGGCGTCCTACAATACGTTTACGTCCACATCCTAAGTGAATATTTTTTTTATAATGTATATAACTCGCTAATATCGGTCGTACCCCCGGCTGCCTGAGCGATCTTAACGATCGCGAAGGTTAAGCAACTTAGGGCGCGTTCAGTGCATGGATGGGTGACCGTCTGTGACTAACGCTAGTGGCGTTTTTTCCAAGCGGTTCCGTGCTTCGCAAGGTACGATAAGCAGTTGGTGCCGGCTGCCGTCGATAGATGGCAGTCGTTAAGCCAAGTCAGAGTGCTTAGTGCGAGTTTTTTAACTACTCGATCGCGTTAACGTAAACTCATATTTCTATGGCATCGAGGAAGCGCCACGTAGCGACAAGTATGGAAATTAAAATTGCTGAGTGCGAGTTGTAATGGTTTACGTTGAGAAGTGAACACGTTTACCAGCCAAAACACGAATAAACGCGAGTGCGAGTTGTACTGTGACAGCGTTTTGCCAGTTCGAACGGTTAATTTACTCATACTCACTACTCAATGCTCGATTAACGCGGTAGTAAAGTTATTCGATTGGATCTGTCAAACTCGCACTAAGCACACTGAGGCCTTACGGCGGCTTGAAAACTTCTGACAGAAAGACCAGCCACTAGTCTTGCAAGCCTCCACCAATCCGGACTTGGTCCCCGTGGTGGAGAACGGCCTATACCTTCCTCAGGGAAGAGACCCGTGCCCCTCGGTGGGGACATAACGGGTCGATGATGATGACTGATGAACTCGCCAATCGTACAGTCTATTTATTCTTACTTATCCAATTTAGTAAACAAGATTCTACCCGTAAACTGTAACTTTTTAGTCCAAAACTGCCATATTTCCATAAATGAAGTAACTTGGAACACTCTTTTAGAGAAAACGCTGCCAATTTTATAAACATAGTTCATGAGTTTGCGAGAAAATGTCTAGATTAGGCATCTTATCTCAATTTTAAGGTTAGAATCTTGTTTACTAAATTGGACAAGTAAGAATAAATAGACTGTAAAGGAAAACATCGTGAGGAAGTCTGAGGTGTTAAAATACCGCAGCGCTTGTAGTCCGCGATGGGCACGCGTACTAAATAAACCCGTGCTTTCTCTCTCTCTCTCTGAGAGAAGCCCTGTGCCCTGTTGTAGGACGTTTAGAGGCTACATAAAAATAGGTTGAAAAATATGTATTTAATTAAAGACTAGAATGAGAGACTTATTAGTTGCCCTAGTACTATTTATTAATTTTTATTATTAAGGTATTAATATAACTGGCACGGTTAGCCAGAGGTCGCGAGTTCGAGCCCCGGCATGGGTGGAATTTTTAGCCTCTAAATAGGTTTTTTTAAATTGTCCTTAGCACGGGTTAGTGCATTAAAATAGTATATTATGCCACACCCGCACGCTGTGCGTACGGAAAAAGCCGCTTTCTGGCCAAGTGTAGACATAACAAGATGTACACAACACGGGAGGTAATAAAGAAAGCTCTCGATCGCATATTTATGTCCCTCGCTTGCAGCTCGAGCCGCAAACTTCTGCGATCTCGGCCTTTCTTTGTATTACCACCCTAGTTGTGTAATGTACTATTTCATTACAAGTGCGGAAAGGCTGTCATTGCAAAGAGTTCCGACAAATGTCTACCCGAGCCGAGGCGCAGCCGAAGGCGAGGGTTGACAGTCGGAACAAGTTGCAATGACGGTTCCGCACGTGTACTGAACGACTATTTTTAATACAGTTGCGAAAAAATGAAGGAATTTATGAAAATAAAATTATTTGGAAAATGGCGCCAACCGTAAAAGAATATAAGCAGAGATTTTTTTCTTCACCCATTCTGGTAGGCACAGCTGCCCATACAGCCAAGTCTTCAGTAGAATTTTTTTATTGATATGAAATGAAAATGAAATTTAATGAGATGAAATGAAAAAAAAAAACCTATTAGTAAAGTAATGAAACAAATTAGTAGCTTTCTTTTTAGAAATATACGTATTTGCATGAATCATAATTTTTTCAAATCATAATGTGAATCTATGATTTTTTTTAGTAAAAATTTCATGGTTGGTTTTTTTTAATAGACATTATTTTGACAGTTGGGAAAGAGAACGCACTAGTGCGGGAAAGGTAAAAAAAAAAGCACGAGTGTGTAATAGCCCACATCCCGCACGCTATACGTCCCTGCAATACGCCACTTTTTGAGCAACTGTATTAAAAAGAATATAACCTTGAGGTATTTGAAAAAGTTATGCACATATGAGAAGATATTGCTGGTATAACTTCACAAAATGACATAACGTAGAAAACAAAGCCATTGGCACATGCCCGTACTGAGAATCGAATCTGGGCCTCTCGCTTCAGAGTCCATTGTTCTGCCCTACGGGCTGCCGACGCTTTTCCACTCACGGTTCAATAAATCAGACAAAAACCTACATATTATAACGTAGGTACTTAGATATTTATTTATTCGAATTGACCTAAACGACAACAAATGAATCGGCGAATCGCACCCGTTTACATCACTCGCGCTACCACTTGCACTGTCCCTCGCGATGCCACTCGACTTGCATGCCGCTTCTGTACTTGACTTAAATTGACGCTTGTTACGTCCAACCAAGCTCACGTTAATTGCTTAGGTATCTGAAGATAGGTTACGTAGTAAATTTAGTAATTTTCTAGTGGTAGAATCTTTTCCTTATTATTATTTATTAAGTTTTTTTACGTGAGCGATTCCATAAATACTCAGATTAGAATATCATGATTGTTTCGATTGCTTAACGTATTTTTTCGCGTGCACAAATGCGTCAAGTTTAGCTGTTAATAATATACCTTTTATCATCTGTAAAATCCAGTTGTTAATAAAATTAATCGTTATATGTTTATAAAAATAGAAAACTGTGGCAAACGTAATTTTTTATTATTATATTAAGAACGTTAAATATGGTAACCCGTAAAAAGGGTGTAATCATTTATTACTTATTACTAATTTTTACCACTTTCTGACCAATACCCCGTTTACGATCAAATTCAAGTATTGACGAATCAATATTAATCGTAAGTACCTACACGACGAGGAACAAGGCCGCCGCCGTCTGTGCTCTTAGGTTAAGAAATACCTGTTTAATTTCCATTTTTATGTACAACTAGCTAACCCCGGGAACTTCATACCGCCTGACAGTCGATTCTTAATTACACGACAGCCCAAAGTGCTCACGTGTGAACAGACACTTCGCACACTTGCCATCCACTGCACTTGCAGTGGACGTGGAGGCGCGGATGCGAGGCAGCATAGCAAATGAATGAGCGACCGTGGAGTGGACATCGCGTTGCGCAACTAAAACGTCACTGAGTTACTGCATCGTTTCAAGGTCGTGCGTTTTTGCTGGCCGATTGTTTTTCTTTTTGCTTAGCGGCCAGTGTGGAAACGTATCTGGGCTGTTTGTGAGAATATCGTTGCCCGTGAATATTTTTTTCTGTTGCCAGGCTTTAACTACCCAGCCGCGGTGAAAACAGTTTTAGAATTTCTCAGACGGGTAAAGGAGTTTTGATGATTTTTGGGTACCGTACCTCGGCGCCTAATAGGCAAAATCATTGTTGCTCCAACGATCGTCGGTCAAGGCCCTTTTTTAGGAACGGGTAGAGCGATCAAGTTAAAATTAGTGTTACAGTGCTACACAAGAAATAAGTCTCGCGGATGTACCTGCGCAGATGACCAAATTTGGATATGCGGCAAGTTGATCGACCAATCAGATAGTTTCATTTTATGGCAGGCCGCGCGCCTTTGAAGCAATTGGTTGATTCAACGTCATCGTTGCAGGTGACTATTATTTGAGCGAAATAGTGAGCGAAATAGGTAGCGCTACTGCGGCAATCAATTCTGCACCTTCACTGTATCGGTTAAAGATCATGTTGAATGTACTTATAGCTTCGGGTACTTTCGTTACACTTCTTCCTAGTCTGCGCGAACGTAGATACCCGAAGGGACTTTTATGATGTGTAGTACTGTACCACGCGTGACCACCGCGCTTTGTCAATTTCAAGCGCTGAGGTATTCGAACACATCAGACACTCAGGTTTTCTCGGTATGTTTTCCTTCACCGTCAGCGAGTAGTATTGCTACTATAATTTCACAAATGTACATAACTTAGAAAACAAAGTCATTGGTACATGCCGGGGCTCGAACCCACGACCTCCCGATTGAGAAGCCGACGTTCTACACCGCTCCGCTACCACCGCTCTTTTGATGTATAGTTTTGAATGGGCATTGTCACATCCTATTTTTTATTCTATAAATCTAAAATATAGACTAATATAAGAAACTAATTTGAATATTTTCTTAATTTTTGATGTCGTTATTTTTTTATTAATTATTTAAAGGTTTGTAAGTATGACGTCACCACTGGCATTATGAACTACGTTCATTGAATTTATTCATGATAAAAAAAAGTTGACGTCTGACAAATGTTGTTGTTGACGATTTTTTTTAAATATTTCTAGCCAATGGAACTACCGCTTTAGAGCCAATGATGACGTCATTGAAAGAAAAATTAAGTGAACATTATTTTGCGATAAATATTAATAAACAGTTTTTATTTTACCGAAGCGCTCGTGGCCTAGGCGAACCTAGTGACTGGAATCAATCACTTGGTTAAGCAACAACAGGCGCGGTCAGGTACAGGATGGGTGAGCGTCCCGTGACTACCGCTAGTGGATTTTTTCCGAGCGCTTCCGTGCTTCGCAAGGGACGTTAAGCTGTTGGTGCCGGCTGTCATATAATGGCAGTCGTTAAGCCATGTCAGAGGCCTTATGGGCGGCTTGATAACTTCTGACAGTAAGGCCCGCCACTGTCTTACAATCCTCCACCAACCCGGACTTGGCCCCCGTGGTGGAGTATGGCCTAACCTTTCTGCGATGCAGGAAGAGACCCGTGCCCCAGCAGTGGGGACATGCAAGGGTTGACGCGATTCATTTAACCTATTTAAACCCCTAATAGTAATCACTGTCCCTATTGTCATTGTCGTAAAGTGAAAACCATTTCGAGGAATACCTCGAAATGGTTTTCACTTTACGACAATCGATGCCTCCCTGATCAATGCCCATTGTTACTCTAACTTCACAATAGTACATAACTTAGAAAACAATGTCTCCCAACAAAGTACAGTCTATTTATTCTTACTTGGCCAATTTAGTAAACAAGATTCTACCCGTAAACTGTGACTTTTTAGTCCAAAACTGCCATATTTCGATAAATGAAGTAACTTGGAACAGTCTTTTAGATAACACGCTGCCAATTTTATAAACATAGTTCATGATAGTTCATGAATTTGCGAGAAAATGTCTAGTTTAGGCATCTTATCTCAATTTTAAGGTTAGAATCTTGTTTACTAAATTGGACAAGTAAGAATAAATAGACTGTACATGCCTGTACCGGACATAGAACCTGGGTCTCTCGCTTCCGATTCCACTGTTCGACCCACTGGGCGTCGCTACAAAAGTTTATGCCCCGATTTTCAAAGAATCAGTCTCCAATTTATACAGTACTTGCTGTACCCAGAGGTAGAGGCAAACCCAGCGAGAACAGGTGTTCTTGGCCACCATTTATCATCTACCCATTAAGTCCAGACCGAGGGGCACAGGTCTCTTCCTTGAGGAAGGTAGGTATAGGCCATACTCCAACACGGGCGCTAAGTCCGGATCAGCGGAGGCTTGCAAGACTAGTGGCTGGTCTTACTGTCAGAAGTTTGCAAACCGCCCTAAGGCCTCTGACTTGGCTTAACGACTGCCATCTGTCGAAGGCAGCCGACATCAACCGCTTACCTGCCTTGCGAAGCACGGAACCGCTCATAAAATGCCACTAACGTTAGTCATAGACGGTCCATCAATGCATTGAACGCGCCCTATTTTGGTTACCCTTCGTGATCGTTTAAGATCACTCAGGCAGCCGGGGCTACGAGCGAATCCCTAAATGACCACCTTGGTCCACCTGCCGTCTTCCAGCCTAACCGTATGATCAATACTGAGACAGAAATTCATAATTTCGCAACTAGCATTGTTCCACGGTCGGCGATGAGTCGTTAGAATTGTTAATTATCATCGATCGCTTAATGGCGGGTCAAGGCTGGCAGTGTGATAAGAATGCGCTTTAATGACACGGGCTGTAGGCTTATAGGTGTTTTGTTGACGTGTGAGCCTAATCATAGCTGTCGGCGACGTAACTCAAGTTGGGCTGCACGCGAGTAAACTTTAAAATTCCATCAACCGAGTCGACTCGGCGGCTTTGGGCGAGCGCACTGACTCGCTAGTGCAACTATTTTACATCCCCTGTGTGTCCCCACTGCTGGGGCACGGGTCGCTCCTTGCATCGCAGTGAGGTTAGGTTAGGTTACATACTCCACCACGGGGTCCAAGTACGGGTTGGTGGAGGATTGTAAGACAGTAGCGGCCTTACGGTCAAAAGTTATCGAGCCGCCCATAAGGCCTCTGACATGGCTTAACGACTGCCTTTACATGAAAACCGGCACCACTACCTGTGCCTTGCGAAGCACGGAAGCGCTCGGCAAAAATGTCACTACCGGTTGTATGCATACACTGGATGGTTACCCATCCAGCACTTAACCGCGGCTCTTTTATCTTAACCCAAGTGATTGGTTCCAATCACTCGGTTCCACTAGGTCACGAGCGCTTCGCTATTACCTATCCTTCCTTTTCAGGCTATGTAGTCCATTGCTGGACATCCCTCCCCTAATGAGTGCCATATATAGCGGCCTGTCTTCAGCATGCCGCATCCAGCATTCATTACCTATGCTAAATTGTATTCAAAGAAATTGAATAAATGGATAAGTAGCACGTGCGGGCTCAAGGTTGACAATTGTGGAGTTGCGGATTTTCACACGGTATTTTCCTTGCCTTGTGTGTGTTTACCTTCGTAGGGAGGTAAGCAGCACAATAAAATGCACCTATTAAATTAGTATTAAATTAACTCTACGTGTTTGCTTTGTAATTTAGTTGTCATTGTGAGGAAATCCGCGGCTTGGTTTGCTCCGCACGTAAATAAGGTAAAAGATTTTTTATTTATTGTATGGAATCAGGCGTTACTTTGCGGAAATCCATAACAGCATTAAAATGTGAAAACTACTTTGCTAAATTCCGGCAAAAATCCCAGAAGTACCATCGTTAGTTCGTTATCAACCCATGTATGTCCCCACTGCTGGGGCACGGGTCTCTTCCTGCATCGCAGGAAGGTTAGGCCATACTCCACTACGGGGGTCGTGC
Source organism: Yponomeuta sedellus (assembly GCA_934045075.1). Lineage (NCBI taxonomy): Eukaryota > Metazoa > Arthropoda > Insecta > Lepidoptera > Yponomeutidae > Yponomeuta > Yponomeuta sedellus. The sequence goes on from OW203750.1 coordinate 6,325,250, forward strand.
CTTGCGAAGCACGGAAGCGCTCGGAAAAATGCCACTAGCGGCAGTCATGGGACGGTCACCCATTCTGCACCTGACCGCTCCTGAACACAAGTGATTTATTCCAATCACGTGGTTCGACTAGGCCACGATCGCTTCGAACGAACGCTAATATAAACTACTGGAAATACTAATCCTGCGCAGACGAAGTCGCGGGCACCAGCTAGTACGTTATACGTTAAAAATTACATAATCAAGACGCAGAAAGCATTTGTTGACGTATTTTTTTCCATTGAAACTCGTACCTACCTACATGTAGGCGCTGAGACTGTTTTGCGACGTGACGTCAGATGCACCTGGCGCTCTGTAATAGAACTAGCCTCTTGCCGAGGCCAGAATAGAGCATTGTTTACTACGGACCTGTGTACTGGTTACTGGACAATGGACATACCTAGAGACGAGAAAAGTAAAACTATTTCATAGAATTACAATTACATTACAAGGCACGCTAAGCCGTTGGTGCCGGTTGTCATGTAATGGCAGACGTTAAGCCATATCAGAGGCCTTATGGGCAGCTTGATACTTCTGACAGTAAGGAACGCCACGTCTTACAATCCTCCACCAAACCGGACTTGGCCCCCGTAGTGGAGTATGGCGTAACCTTCCTGCGATGCAGGAAGAGACCCGTGCCCAAGCAGTGGGGGCATACAAGATCAACCCTTGTATGCCCCCACTGCTTGGGCATCGTAACCTCTAAAAGCAATATAATCTTGTATGGCAAATTTAGCTTCCAGAGCTAGAAAATTTTGTGCATTTTTTTCTCTGAAATAAACAGTTTCAAAATTTTAATTGGTTTTTAGCTATTACATTTCATACTAACGCTTACTTATAGATTTTTCACGCTAAACCAAAGGGTTTGTGACCCAATATAGTGTTAGAAGATGGCTCGGGGAGCAATTCTTGTGGACTGTAGATTGAAAGTCGCAGCACTGTATGATCCAGTTAATAATGTATTCGGTGACACCGAGAGGAAACAATCAGTTTAGCCAACTTAACTAAAAACGAAAACGGGAAATATGACAATATCGCCATTGACAAGTATTGCCATAGAATTCAAATTCAAATAATTTTATTTCAACGTAAAGAATTTACATTCTGTTTGCTGAATGTCAATGTACAATGTAAAGTGTAAGCCGCCGCCTTCGGGCCGTAATTGTAGTGGAGAAAAAGGCAGCGGAAAAAAAAAACTCCACTCTGACCATCTTTTCTCAAATCATCTTAAAACCAAATAAATCAGTTGCCATATGTAAACCTAATAAGATTTCATGATTGCCATTAACAACCCTAAATGCCAAAGCATTAGTCAAATGTCTCACAATAATAGGGGAAAACATAAGTGCTGCGGCCAGACACACGAACAGCACTCGTTCACGAGCATAACGCAGTGCTCAGCCATCATCAGTCTCAACCATTTTGGAGGGAGATAGATGACCCGAACACCACGCTACCATTCGAATGACCTTTAGCAAACTTGCAGTTAAGTTTTTGTCAGTTATATAAGGTATCATATAGTTATTAATATGCAATCACGTCGTCTGTACACACTTGTATTATAAAATATGTTATACTTAGTTATACTTAACAATAAAATCGCAGTGGAATTGGTTTACTACCACGGATTAGGATCGTTTATATAGTCGTCTATTCTATAATATGCCTTTTTACATAGCGAATTTTTAATGAAAGACATACAGCATACAGATAGACATACAGCATCGCCCGCTTTTTCACGACTTCAAATCAAAGCCTTCCCCACAATAAACATGTTGGTATTGTCGAATAAAACCTTCCATTTTCGGATAAATACAGAGAATTTTTTCACCCTGTATATTACACCGTGTACTCCAAGTTTTGACAACGTCACCACAAACTATGGAAATATCATCACCGCTACCACTCACTTTTGATAATTAATCTATGATTCAATGCGTTAACTTTGAACCCGGTAATTAACCGAAGTTCACCCGGATCCGGGTAACATTAGATATAGGTACAATTCCAATTGGGTCAAACGTGATGGCGAAATAAGGGCAGTTACAGAACTCTATTAGACATAACTTTGGGGACGTCGGTTAAACAATATAAACATAACATAATATTTACATACAGGCACTTACATTGCTCGCTCGCTCGAAGCGCTCGTGGCCTAGGCGAACCGAGTGATTGGAATCAATCTCTTGGTTAAGCAATAACAGGCGCGGTCAGGTAAAGGATGGGTGACCGTCCCGTGACTACCGCTAGTGGCAATTTTCCGAGCGCTTCCGTGCTTCGCAAGGCACGTTAAGCCGTTCGTGCCGGCTGTCATGTAATGGCAGTCGTTAAGCCATGTCAGAGGCCTTATGGGCGGTTTAATAACTTCTCACAGTAAGGCCCGCCATTGTCTTACAATCCTCCACCAACCCGGACTTGGCCCCCGTGGTGGAGTATGTCCTAACCTTCCTGCGATGCAAGAAGTGACCCGTGCCCCAGCAGTGGGGACATACAAGGGTTGATATCGATATCGAAGAACATTTAAAAATCTTTCGTCATGCTTAATCTATAAACTTCTCGTGTCCAACCGTCGACGTCGGAACAACTAAACTCAAAAGTGTCATCCCGAAACTACGACTGGAAGCTAAACTTAGGGAACAATATCAACAATACAATACAGAATCCCTTACCAGAGCCCTACATAGTTTAAAATTGGATTAGATCCCAAATCCCTCAGCAATATGGGAAGGGAAGGGAGGAAATTCAGAGCCATTTGGAGACAAAATGGGTCTCTGAGGGCGGCTTTGGCTAACACCAAATAATTCAAAGAAGCCTTCTAATTCTCAAGGCTAGAGAAGGTAGAAGGGCGGTCGAAAATTTTGCTCGTTTTTAAACAAGCAAAAAAACTATTAGGTGAAAAATACTATGACACATTACTTTATTTGGCTCCGACTGAAAATCAGCGCTGAGGGCTCACTCCCTCAGCGCATAATAGTAGTCCTACTTAGGGTCTGCTTCTGAATTGAGAATTTCACTAAGTAAATACTTAAGTAACGTTCTGTCCCGCTCTTTTCTGAGAAATTCGAAGCGTAGAACAACAATTATGTATTTATAAATCGGCAAGTTTTCTGTTATCAAAAAGTAATCTCCTTTTTGTAATTCGAGTTATTTTTAGACTTAGACCCAGTTTTTGAATTGAGAATATCGCTAAGTGAATAGTTAACTTACTGTATTGTATATTTTTTATGTGGGTACAGCGATATCATTCCGATGTAAAACCTAACTGCAAAGTAGGTACTCGGGGCTGCAAGTAATGCAAATTACTTCAGCCAGATGTCGCTGCCTGTACGTAATACAGAGAATAATAAAGAGAGAGTAATAAAGAGGTTCGAACAGAGAGTTCAGAGAGTAATAATACAGAGAGTAATAAAGAGGTCGGAAATGTCACTGATGCCGGTGAGTCACTCATTAGTTCAGTTGGAAAGAGCGCTGGCACGGATAGCCAGAAGTCGCGGGTTCGAATCCCGGCATGTTTTTTTAAGTTAACTGTAGTTTAGTCACTCCGAATTTCTCAGCAAAAAGCTTGACAGAACACTACTTAAGTATTTTCTTAGTGAAATTCTTAATTCAGAAACCGGTTATTGGGGTCGGTTTCTGAATTGAGAATCTCACTAAGTAAAATAAGTAGGTAGTTAAGTGTAGTGCTGTCCCTTCGAATTTCCCAGAAAATAGCGTGACAGAACTAAAGTTTAATGAAATTCTCAATTCAAAAACCGACCCTATATCTGCAACCCTGTATGAGCTAAGACTAAGAAGCAAATAAACGAATAGAGTATTAAAAAACTTGACTATACTCTGCCGTGTGTGTAGATGACTTGCAAGTGCAATGCAACTCCACAATTCCTTATCGCCGAAGTGCTTTATCACAATAATTGATCTTTCATATCAGTGAAAACTAATCTGTACAATATCTGTGCCTTATCTCAATATCACTAAGCACGTAGTGCCAACTTACGACACTCGGCCTCAGGCTATACCAGTCCGCTGCTGGACACAGCCCTCCACCAAAGAGCGCCACGTTGCCCTATCATAGGGGGTAATGCCCATAATCCCCACGCTGGGCATGCGGGTTGGGGATCTCAGTTCGGTGGAATAGTACTGCAGGGGGCGCTGCTGCCCACCCCCCAGTTTGTGTGCCTTAGTCGTCTTTTTTGACACCCGCGGGAAGAATTGGGTTGGTGCTATTCTCTAGGCCGACACCACACAGCACACACTATTCTCTTGTATTTCGATACCCAACGGTGCAAAACGATTGCGTTTTTTGCCCAACTGTGGCGGAGCTCGGAGGGCCGTGTGTTTGGCTCGTATGTATGTGTGTAAGTATATCCGATTCGATAACTCCGTAACCAGTGGCAAGATTTTTATAAATAGCATCTCAATCGATTCTAATTCTAGTTATATTTTATTGCACACAAACATTTCACTGGACATTATATAAGAAATAACATGAGCAAAGGCGAGCTTATCTCTGGAAGAGATTTCTTCCAGCAAACCTTCAAAAAAACAATTCGTTGTGATTGCGCGAGTGTCATAAGCAATAGATAGATATCAACCCTTAGTTTCTCCTCACTGCTGGGGCATGGGTCTCTTCCTGCATCGCAGGAAGGTTAGGCAATACTCCACCACGGGGGCCAAGTCTGGGTTAGTGGAGGATTGTAAGACAGTGGCGGGCCTAACTGCATTATGAAATCAGCTTAAATCCATAAACGAAACACTAAAAAGTGAGTGTCGGCTCACGCGCAGTGCAGGGTTCCGTAGACGGTATAGAAGATTGCTTTAAGAATCAATTCCCGAGTTATTTAGACCGAGCGCAGCGAGGGCGGCTATAGTCCGAGTAGGAATTGATTCCGTAGGAATTGATTCCGAGTAGGAATTGATTCTTTTACCCGTGTTAAACACTCTTCTTTTCATTTCGAATATAAGGAATATAAAAACTCATTTTTAATATTCAAGTCTTCGCGTAAAAGATTATTACCATTTTTTTTAATTCCGTCACAAATACTGTAACAGATTAATACCCGCCAATTTAAGTAGACTTTTTAAATTTTAAATATGGAACTCACCGCGTAATTGTTGCGGCTTATTGCGCTCAAAGCGCTAAGTTCACACTGTCTGTTTAGAAACGCACATGGACGCAGTATTTTTTTAATTAGTTTTTTTAAAAGCCTATTTATTACAAAAACTCTTCACAACTGACAGTAGTTCAATTTTTAAAGTTCATTCCGGCCCTTGGGTGGGAAGTAATTTGTATGAGTTTTTCCCTCCCTGATCCGTTTTGATCTGATTATTGGGTGGAAAATGCTGCTTTGGAGGGAGCAGCATTTTCCACACAATAATCAAATCAAAACAACACTACTTTCCGAGTATAAGAAATGAAAAATGATTTTCCGCTTCACAGAACTAACTCGAACAACATTTTTTTTTTGAAAAATAGAGGCTAAGTTTTTTTTTTGAAAAATACACGAACGAGTTAAAAAATATCACTTCCTGAGCACTTACTAAACGCCAACGAAAAATGTGAGTTGGTTTTCTGAAACCTAATAACCTATTTAGAGGCTAAAAAATTTCACCCATGCCGGGATTCGAACCCGCAACCTCTGACTATCCGTGCCAGCGCTCTACCAATTGAGCGATTGAGAATTGAGAATTGATGGGTGAAATTTTTAGCCTCTAAATAGGTTTTTAAATTTGACCTTAGCATGGGTTAGTGCATTAAAAAAAAAATAGTATAATCATGTGCGTACAGTGATATCGTTCCGATGTAAAACCTAACTGCAAAGTAGGTAGTCGGGGCTGTAAGTGATGCAATTTGCTTAAGCCAGATGTCACTGCCTGTACGTAATACAGAGAATAGTGTAAAGAGGTTCGAAATTTCACTGATGCCGGTGAGTCGCCCATTGCTGAATTGGTAGAGCGCTGGCACGGATAGCCAGAGGTTGCGGGTTCGAATCCCGGCATGGGTGAAATGTTTAGCCTGGTGAAATGTTTAGCCTCTAAATAGGTTTTTAAATTTGTCCTTAGCACAGGTTAGTGCATTAAATATAAAAAAAAAAAAAAAATAGTATATTTCTGAAACCTGTCAAATAGCCTTTCCCATTTTTCCGGCATTTAATAAACCCCACCGCTATTTTCCACTTTTCTACAAAACGTGTGGTTTTTCAGATATTGTTTGGAATCATGCGTGACTTTGCGGAAATCCATAATAGCATTAAAATGTGAAAATTTCTTTGCTAAATTCCGCTAAAAATCTCAGAGTCACCATGCGGTTAGTTAATGCAAAGCCCTCCCTCCCACTTTTTCAAGCAGAAGCAAGTGGCTTGCACTTGTGAGCCTGAGGATGCCTCGTGTTAGAGGCGAAACGCGTTGCATATTGTCTCACACAAGTATTGGTGTCGGAGGTGGTGTGTTCGTGTCTTGCTTCTGCTTGAAAAGTGGGAGGGAGGGCGGTGCATTAGTAACTAAGCGCATGGTGCTTGTGGGATTTTTGGAGGAATTTAGCAAAGTAATTTTCGCATTTTAATTGTATTGTTTTTCTTTAGGAAAAGGTCTGAAGTGACAATGCAGTGCTAAGTGTTTTTCTAAGTTATTGTTTTGTTTTTGTGTTGTTCAACGCGACATTGTTGGGAAGATGATTAACGAACACATGGTCAGCAGTATGGCCTATTATGGTAAGTTTTCAGCAGTTTTTTTTATCCTATTTTTAAAGGCCCCAGCGGTAGAACGCCGGCCTCGCAGGTCGTGGGTTCAAATCCGGCATGTACGTTTTTTTATATTACGAAATAAACTCACTCCTTCTTAATAGTTCTAGCAGCTACGGCACTTTTTTACCGAAAAGCTGCATTTTATGGCGAAAGCGAGCCGTTTTGCACAGTGATAGAAGGGTCAAAAATAAGCGATTTAACCTGCAGCAGCACAAGTTTCACCCTTTAGCAACAGAGAGGGCGCCAATTCCTTCTTAACATAGATTGCATGCAGTGCATGCTAGTGGCGAGCACATGTCAACTCTGCGCGCGCACTACAAACTCTAACATTCCTGCATCCCGCAATCAAAGTGTTTTACATGACATAACATAAATATAACGTCCGACTAACAACAGTCGGACATACGATCAGGCATACGATCTGCCTGGCGGAAAATAGGGCTTTATAGTGGAAGAGTACGAACACCTTCTGTTCCCTATAAGAGAAGCACACTATATTACAGTCTATTAGCTTTTAGAATATACCGAGCTCTAGAGTAGGCTTCGCTTTTCGCCGAAAGCACACGAGTGTAATACTACTGCTCTGTATAAAACTTTTCTTATTAAGCTTATTTAATTAAGTCTCATATTAGTTCCGATATTTTTATTACACGAATATATCCGATAGTAGCCGAGGTATATTCTAAAAGCTAACAGATAGGTGTATTGCTTTTGTTATACTACCACAGAGGAAAATAGGGAATACTAAATATCGTTTGTTTACAAATTTTTATTTACACAGAATCTGCAAATGGAAGCCTCTAATTGGGATGCATATCGAAAATATAAATATAGACTTTGTTACTTTTCATTGGTTGATATTTTGCTAGTAATAAACAAATATATTTGCTTCAGGTCGTATATGAGTTATTTCAAAAGGCGCTCAGTTTTTACAGATCCTTCCGCAACAAATTCCCAGGAACTCCACTGTCAAATAATCTTACCCTCGTTTCAATTAACTACCATTCTTAGATTACTAGCTGACTCGGTAAACTTCGCTTTGCCATATTAATTATGCCAGATGACACCGGCTGATGCCGGCACCCGCCCATTAGCTTAGTCGGGAAAGCGCTGGTACGGTTAGCCAGAGGTCGCGGGTTCGAGTCCCGGCATGGGCGGAATTTTTAGCCTCTAAATAGGTTTTTAAAATTGTCCTCAGCTCTGGTTAGGGCAACAAAAGGAATATAATCATATTAATTACCCTATGACCTATTCTCAGATCTGTCAAAATTATTTTCTAGTACAAAGACGAGCTTATCTCTGTAAGAGATTTCTTCCAGCAAACCTTAGAGAGTTATTCATTTTATAAAGGTTACAATGTTCCATTAATTTATAATGCAAAGAAAATTTATAATTCATTTTATAAAAGTTATAATGTTCCATTAATTTATTTATAATGCAAAGATTGTACTTATTTAAAATATAATTCTAAATTCGAAATGTAATAATTTCTTGTAAGTTTGTTTAATATGGCAATAAACGTAGTTACTTTTTTATGTTTTTGAACGCAACTCTTTACCAACAGCTCGGCTCGGTCATTTTTGTGCTTTCAAAGAGGAGAAATCAAAGAAAATAATTTAGGAGAAACATCTGAACGAAAAGAAGTGAAAAAAGCGGTTATTTTGCTTAACCAATTTTGGCCACTTTAGGCAGCCTTAATTTTCTGGTAGCCACTTTTTTACCACTATTTTCTCCTAGGGCAAGGTGGCAACATCGATTATCCCGTTGCACCGCCAGGGAGGTCCTTTGCATCAAGTATGCCCCAGAACGAACGTCATACCCCCGACTCCTCTTCTCTCCGACAACCTTTTGTGCATATTAATGCACAAACGATTTCACAGAAATCCATGAAACCGTTTTCCAGGAGTTCGATAATTTAGGGCCGATTTATGACTGACTTGCATACTTACTTAAGTAATGTTCTGTCACTCTCTTTGCTGTGCTGTGAGGTGTCGGCCTAGAGAAAAGCACCAACCCAATTCTTCCCGCGGGTGTCGTAAAAGGCGACTAAGGGACACAAACCGGGGGGTGGGCAGCAGCGCCCCCTGCAGTACAATTCCACCGAACTGCGATCCCCAACCCGCATGCCCAGCGTGGGGATTATGGGCATTACCCCCTATGATAGCACAACGTGGCGCTCTTTAGGGGAGGGCTTTGTCCAGCAGTGGACTAGCATAGCCTGACGACGACTCTCTTTGCTGGGAACTTCAAAGAGACAGCGCTATAGTTAAGACGACCTCTGTGGCGTAGCGGTAGCGCATCTACCTACCATGTAAGAGGTCCCGGGTTCGAATCCCGGCTGGAAACAAAAAAAAACCCAGGTCTTGGAAGTTTACATGTTTGGGAGGTCGTTGTTTCTGGTTCCCACGACACCGGGTATCCTAGTGGGGGCCAGAAGCAATGTATGTGCTTGTATGTAAATGTTATGTTATGTTATTTAACACAGAACATTATGTTCTGTGTTATTTAATTAGCAAAATTCTCAGTTCAGAAACTGGTTCAAAGACCGTGACACGAGATTTTTATATATCAGACTAGGTAGCTGACCACGCAAACGCTATTCTGCCAAATTAATTAGCCTACGACCTATTCTCAGACCCAATAAGTACCTAATTATTAGATTATGAAAATTCCATGTACCATGCATACTACTGTGCATAGCTAAATAGAACAATTATTAGTCTTCTTACATGTTTAATATGAAGTTACACATCTATAGATATAACGTATATTGAATTATCGCAGTAAACCGTAAATTGAAGGTACTATGAAATGGTAGTCTAGGGCTGGTAGATTACACCTGAGGTCATCTAGGCTCCGTAGTGCGTGGCCTACATTTGCGTTGCCATGGCGACGGGCCGCCATCTTGCGTTGCCATGGAGACGCGCATGCGCGCTCTACCTCACCGTGATAAGGCGGAGACTGATAACTTGATAAGGGATGGAAATTGGATGCGTCCGTGGGCAGAAAACTGCGCTAGTTAGTTGAAAACTGTAACTTAGATATCTATAATGAAAATAAAGGCTACTGAAAACGCTGCGAAATACTATTTTCTACAAACGTCTTCTACTTTTATTTAATTTTTAATTTTGTTTATTCAGGAAACCAACCAGGAGGCCGATTCTCGCCCATGCGAATTGAAAGCGTAGACGCAAAATATAGACATTAGTCGCATAAAAATAAGATAACATAAATCTACAGAGTCTTTAGACCCTTATTTTCTCATTCGAATTCAATCTAGCATGGCGTTCCGAATACAGATTTTGGCTGCCGCTCGACTTTTTACATAGAATTCAAAGTAATAAGCCTTAAGAGTCGTATACGACTTATTTGCTAGTGAAGTGAGAATTGGCTCCCACCTTTACAATGTAACATCTCTTATAATTTAATAGGGAATTAGAGGTTACCTTAGAAGATACAATGTACTGAGTTATTACGTAAAAAAAATAACTTATTCACAAAACCGGATCAACGTTAAGCCATCTCAAGGGGCTTATGGACGGTTTGATACTTCTAGCAGTAAGACTAATTACAAACAAGTTCCTAATACTAAATACAACTAAGGAAATGTGACATAATTGAGTTTACACTATTTTTATTTTTAATGCACTAACCCGTGCTAAGGAACAAATTTAAAAACCTATTTAGAGGCTAAAAATTTCACCCATGCCGGGATTCGAACCCGCAACCTCTGGCTATCCGTACCAGCGCTCTACCAATTGAGCCAATGGGCGACTCACGGCATCAGTGAAATTTCGAACCTCTTTACAATATTCTCTGTATTACGTACAGGCAGCGACATCTGACTTAAGCAAATTGCATTACTTACAGCCCCGACTACCTACTTTGCAGTTAGGTTTAACATCGGAACGATATCACTGTACCCACATGATTACACTATTTTTATTTTTAATGCACTAACCCGTGCTAAGGAACAAATTTAAAAACCTATTTAGAGGCTAAAAATTTCATCCATGCCGGGATTCGAACCCGCAACCTCTGGCTATCCGTACCAGCGCTCTACCAATTGAGCCAATGGGCGACTCACGGCATCAGTGAAATTTCGAACCTCTTTACAATATTCTCTGTATTACGTACAGGCAGCGACATCTGACTTAATATCAAAATATCATCTGTCGCTACTCGTAAAATTGGTAACAATCTTAGCCCATTAGCTCAATTGGTAGAGCGCTGGTACCGATAGCCAGAGGTTGCGGGTTCGAATCCCGGCATGGGTGAAATTTTTAGCCTCTAAATAGGTTTTTAAATTTGTTCCTTAGCACGGGTTAGTGCATTAAAAATAAAAATAGTGTAATCATGTGGGTACAGTGATATCGTTCCGATGTTAAACCTAACTGCAAAGTAGGTAGTCGGGGCTGTAAGTAATGCAATTTGCTTAAGTCAGATGTCGCTGCCTGTACGTAATACAGAGAATATTGTAAAGAGGTTCGAAATTTCACTGATGCCGTGAGTCGCCCATTGGCTCAATTGGTAGAGCGCTGGTACGGATAGCCAGAGGTTGCGGGTTCGAATCCCGGCATGGGTGAAAATTTTAGCCTCTAAATAGGTTTTTAAATTTGTTCCTTAGCACGGGTTAGTGCATTAAAAATAAAAATAGTGTAATCATGTGGGTACAGTGATATCGTTCCGATGTTAAACCTAACTGCAAAGTAGGTAGTCGGGGCTGTAAGTAATGCAATTTGCTTAAGTCAGATGTCGCTGCCTGTACGTAATACAGAGAATATTGTAAAGAGGTTCGAAATTTCACTGATGCCGTGAGTCACCCATTGGCTCAATTGGTAGAGCGCTGGTACGGTTAGCCAGAGGTTGCGGGTTCGAATCCCGGCATGGGTGAAATTTTTAGCCTCTAAATAGGTTTTTAAATAATTGAGTTTTTTTTTTGCGTTATGGCTCTGCACGGTTTGTGCCTACGCCAGTGTCAAGTATTTGAAGGTTTAGGGTAAAGGTAGGGAAACGGAATTTATTTTATAAAAAATGGAACGGAATTTGGAAAAGGCATTAGGATCAGTTGTTAATAAAATAACATTGAGAAAAAATAAGCGAAAATGAATCTCCACCATGTACATACTTCGAAAATACTATGTTGAGTGTTTCAGTTTTTCTATCTCTCTCTCTCTCTGCTCGGCAGTGAGACGTAGGCTACTTAAGTTAGTTAGACCTGAGATTTCCGCACTTAGCCTCATAGTTGGGCCATTGTACGTAGCAAGCGCTGAGGTACGCTAACACCTCAGACACTAGGGTTTCCTTACGATGTTTTTTCCTTCACGGTCAGCGAGTAGTATTGCTACTATAATTTCACAAATGTACATAACTTAGAAAACAAATTCATTGGTACATTGTTGGGTTCGAACCCACGACCTCCCGATTGAGACGCTGGCGTTCTACACCGCTCCGCTACCACCGCTCTGTGTAGGCTACATAAAAAAAATATAGAGACAAGCGTGTTACAGCGTGTTGCCCTTAAATTGTCACTTAAGCTGTTTTGCAGTAGAGCTGTAGGCAATTGATTTACTGAGGTAGGTCACTACAGGTAGAGTTGTATCCGGTGAATAGAACCAGTATCTTTTCAGTACTATTGTATGTAAAACAAGTAACAATACATATCCTCACGCCTGTATGCCAGAAGGGTAGGCTGAGACCAGGGACTGCCACTTGCCACGATCCTGACAAATCACCTTCGCTTCAGCAACATTCATAAGGTTGGGCGCATGCTGAGACGCAGGCGACGCAGCACAGAGCAGCACAGGGCAGTTAAAGCAGACATAGGCCCCCACCGCATGCTGGTGGCATTCTTTGGGAATTCTCATCCATAATGACTTCAATGTCCTTTTGAATTGTCTGGGTGATTTGTATCATACAAACATGGTTCACGGCGAAATAATTCAATTAAATGTTCTGTCATTGCGACAAAATTGTTAGTAAACGCCTCGACGTGCACGCGTCGCGCAGAAATCTGTGCCGGCACTACCACAAGGCGCAGAGAAGGGCAGACACACGTCTTCCCCAGTATCAAATAATCAACAAATATTTAACGATCTTAGGGAAAAGTACATATTAAGAATTATAAACGCTGATTTAGGATTAAAAACACACCACGAGGGACAAGTCCGGATTTGTGGAGGCTGGTCTTACTGTCAGAAGTTTTCAAGCGGCCTCAAGGCCTCTGATTTGGCTTATTTAGCGACGAATGCGATTACTTGAAGAAAATATAGAAGAAAAAAAGAATGTAGAAACTGCCGACAATAGAGTTCCAAAAGCGACAATAGTGAAACTCATTGGAGCATCCGAAAAAGTGGAGTTTAGAAAGTGTAGCCGTTTACGATTGATCGATTATTCAAATCGCTTTTCGTTCACTAAGTACCTACTTAGTTGTACTAAGGCCGCCAATATGCACGACGAAAGATCTTTAAATCCTCTTACATAACGTGGGGACACATTATTTACAACAAAAACCTTTATTTCAGTAATAAACTAAAGTTTAACTAAGGTTAAAGCCATTTTTCTAAAATTACTATAAATCAGTGGGAAAACAGAACAGTGTCATGGCGTCGAATCTGATGTCACGCCTAGGTAAACAAACATCATACGTGTCTACGCGCAGCCAAAGAAAGTAAACAAATCGTTTACCTAAGCGTGACGTCACTCGGTGGTATTGGTGTTTCAGTCAAAATGACTGAAAGCAGCATTATAATCTTTTATTTCCTTGAAAGTTATCTCACTGTTTTTAGAACCTAATAGAACCTTAGGCTAAAAATGTGGTACAAGATTGCATTATTTCCTCTAAAAACTGTGGTGATATCAACCCTTTGTGTGTCCTTACTGCTGGGGTACGGGTCTCTTCCTGCATCGCAGGACAGTTGGGCCACACTCCACCGCTAAGTCCGGGTTGGTGGAGGATTGTAAGGCAATGGCGGGCCTTCAGAAGTTCCATCCGCCTACATGACAGAGGACCTCAACGGGTTAATGTGCCTTACAAAGCACGGAAGCGCTCGGAAGAACACCACTAGCGGTAGTCACGAGACGGTTACCCATCCTGCACCTGACCGCGCTAGTGGCTGCTAAGTTCAAGTGAGTAATTCCAATCACTCGGTTCGACTAGACCACTATTTAATTAATTAATTCCAATCACTAACAGATTTAAAGCCCTGTACGCCATCGCCATGGAAGGGACTACATAACGGGTGCAGGTCTGACCTGGTTACCATCCAGCTGAGATATAGGTCAGCAAGCACATCAAACGAGCTATAATGGAGCCACTTACATGGTTGTGAATAGCATCGCTTAACCCAGTGTTCCGCAAACTTGTCGTGTTCAGGGTGCACCAGCGAAATTTGGAATGTTCACAAAATGTTATATTCTCGGAAAAAATATACTTTTTTTTTTATATAAGTACTCATTTCTTTCCGAAGCAGTCGTGGCCTAGTAGAACGAGTGCTGTTCGTGTGTCTGGCCGCACTTATGTTTTCCCTACTTTTGTAAGACATTTAAAGTTTAAACTTGTAATGCTGTCATCCAATGGCAGTCGTTAAGCCATGTCCTTATAGGCGGCTTGAGAACTTCTGACAGTAAGGCCCGCCACAGTCTTACAATCCTCCACCAACTCCGGACCTGGCCCCCGGGGTAGAGTATGGCCTAACCTTCCTGCGATGCAGGAAGAGACCCTTGCCCCAGCAGTGGGGACATACAAGGGTTGATAACGAACGATTTAAAGTTACTAATGGCAATAATGAAATCTTATTAGGTATACGTATAGGTGGCGACTGATGTATTCGGTTTAAGATGACTTGAGAAAAGATGGTCGGAGTGGAGTTTTTTATTCCGCTGCCTTTTTCTCCACTACAATGCGACCAGTGCGAAGGCAGCGGCTTACATTTTACACTGCACACTGACATTCAGCAAACAGAATGTAAATTCTTTACGTTGAAAAGAGAAAGAAGAAAGAACCGACTGATTGGGATTAATAACTTGAATTAAGCAACAACAGGCGCGGTCAGGTGCTGGATGGGGGACCAGCCCGTGACTACCGGTAGTGGCATTTTTTCCGAGCGCTTCCGTGCTTCGCAAGGCATGTTAAGCCGCTGGTGCCGGCTCTCATGTAATGGCAGTCGTTAAGCCATGCAAGAGGCCTTATGGGCGGCTTGATAACTTCTGGCAGTAAGGCTCGCCACTGTCTTACAATCCTCCACCAACCCGTGGTGGAGTACGGCCTAACCTTCCTGCGATGCAGGAAGCGACCCGTGCCACAGCAGTGGGGACATACAAGGGTTGATATCAATCGATGTCAGTATTACACTCTAGGGCCTGAAGTTGTGTGATGCGAGTCGTGTCCAAACGATCGACAATACACATGGCGCTGCTGTGGCTTGATTAGGCTGCGGGTTACTTGTGTTTTACTATAATATCGCTGTTTGTTACGGGAGCTTGGGCACGTTTACGAGTTAACATTCTGCTCATGGAAGGTGGTTCTAACGGGTAGTAACGAGGTTTGTTGCTGCTTGAACTGGTTAAAAATAGATAGATAGATAACAAATGGCTGTGTGGTGTCGGCCTAGAGAATAGCACCAACCCAAATTCTTCCCGCGGGTGTCGTAAACGGCGACCAAGGGACACAAACCGGGGGGTGGGCAGCAGAGCCCCCTGCAGTACAATTCCACCAAACTGCGATCCCCAACCCGCGTGCCCAGCGTGGGGATTATGGGCATTACCCCCCATTGATGGCACAACCTTGCGCTATGGCGCTCATTAGGGGAGGGCTATGTCCAGCAGTGGACTAATTTAGCCTGAAGAAGATAACAATTTCTTCTTCTTCAGGCTATGTTATGTCCACTGCTGGACATAGCCATCCCCTAACGAGCGCCATAGCGCCCTGTCTTCAGCTTGTCGCATCCAGCATCTGCCTGCAGTTTTTCAACAATTTATTGTACGTAAAAATGGAAATTACACAGATATTTTGCAAGGCACGTTAAGCCGTTGGGGCCGGCTGTCATGTAATGGCAGTCGTTAAGCCATGTCAGAGGCCTTATTGGCGGCTTGATGACTTCTAAGAGTAAGGCCCGCCACTGTCTTACAATCCTACCTGGGCTTTGCCCCCATGGTGGAGTGGCCTAACCTTCCTGCGATGCAGGAAGAGACCCGTGCCCCAGTAGTGCGGATATACCAGGGTTGATATCGCTTCCAGTCACTGCCTACCACGTTGCGATTGTCGTCGCTCAACCTAGTCATAGGGCGTTCCTACGTCTGCCGAATCGCGGTCACCACTGTAGAAGTAATGAAAATTGTCAGTAGTATTATTTCGAACGGTCAGGAAACAAAGATCAAATATTCTGGGACAAAATTGTTGTTATACTCGTATGGACAACAAGTTATGCTTCGTCATCCATACTGCAATGTTTGAAAACGAAAGTTTTCAATCAGTGCGTCCTACCTCATGACCTACGGAGCCGAGACATGGATACTCACGAAAGGTCTGGTCCACCAGTTCAAAGTCGCTCAGCTATGCTCGGAGTTTCTCTGAAGGATAGGATTCGTAACGAATGCATCCGACAGAGAACCAAAGTTATCGACATAGCTCAGAGAATCAGCAAGCTGAAGTAGCAGTGGGCTGGCCATATCTCGCGAATAACCGACAACCGTTGGAGTAAACGTTTTCTTGAGTGGAGACCGCGACTCAGCAAACGTAGTGTAGGACGCCCTCCGACCAGGTGGGATGACGATCTGCGAAAAACTGCCGGCAGATGCTGGATGCGGCAAGCTGAAGACAGGGCGCTATGGCGCTTATTAGGAGAGGGCTATGTCCAGCAGTGGACTACATCATATAGCCTGAAGAAGAAGAAGAAGTTATGCTAACTTCAAAAATAACCCTGTATGTTAAACTTTGTTACTGCTGATAAAATCCGTCCACTACTAGTCAAAGCGGACCACCATCATTTTCACGACAAACTTATCTCCTTCTCCACAAACGAAACTGACCTTTATTCCCTTCTCATTACGACTCCCTTCAACAGCAGAATGAAAGTTGTGTTCACGAAATCTCTCCAGTCTGATCGTCAAAATCGCGCCAAGCGATATTGTACCTAACACCTTCGACTTAAGGTTTTTCAAGACGCAAATCTAATCTTGAGGACATTGAAGGACGTCCAAAGATGTATTAAAAAGATGGAGAAGGCATTCCCACAAATTATTTTGTTTATTTGGTTTATATATAGCCATATACTCATAAAATTATATATATATATATATATATATATATATATATATATATATATATATATATATATATATATATATATATATATATATATATATATATATATATATATATATATATATATACATACACTCGTAAAATTGGTAACAATCTTAGCCCATTAGCTCAGTTGGATAGAGCGCTGGCACGGATAGCCAGAGGTCGCGGGTTCGAATCCCGGCATGGGTGGAATTTTTAGCCTCTAAATAGGTTTTTAAAATTGTTCTTAGCACGGGTTAAAAATAAAAATAGTATAACAATCTTAGTGCAATGTAATTGTAGTATAAGAGTTTTTAGCTAGACTGACACCCAAAGTAAACGTGCATGTTAAAATGGATAGACAAACTAAATAAGGTAGTCCTCATATTTAGGAACAACCAGCTGTGCCCCGCGGTGTTACCCGCGGCTTATTAGGGAAAATAATAAATTTTCCCACGGGAATAAGCTATATTCCCTCAGTGAAGCGTAACCTATATTTTAATCTAGGGTGACAGCTAACTCCATTCCAAATTTTATTAAAATCTCTCCAGCTGTTTAGCCGTGAGAGGTAACAAAAATGCACACTAACAAACGTTTGGCTCCATAATATTAGAGTGATGTGTCTAGTGTGATGTGACTTGTGCGACTAGAGTGATGTGATTATAGTGTGATGTGATGTGGTGTGAAGTTATGTGATGTGACGTGACGTGGCGTGACGTGACGTGACGTGACGTGAAGTGACGTGAAGTGACGTGACGTGACGTGACGTGACGTGACGTGACGTGACGTGACGTGACGTGATGTGATGTGATGTGATGTGATGTGATGTGATGTGATGTGATGTGATGTGATGTGATGTGATGTGATGTGATGTGATGTGATGTGATGTGATGTGACGTGATGTGTTGTGATGAGAAAAACATTATATAAAAGCATTATATTATACAGAGGACCTTACCCAACTATTAGAGATAAGATTAGATAAGAGATAAGTTAAATATTTAGAAATAGCGTACCATTCGCATTAGGTGAACCCTATAATGAAAGGTATTTTATGGAAAAAAAATAAATAAAAAAATTAATAAAAAACTTTGAACGACAAAACAGCTCCTTAGAACATTTATTGCATTCTAAGTAGCATATTCTTCTTTTTTTCGGGTTGTGCATTAAAGTATTCTAACCTCAGATCATAGAAATCTGAGGTTCTATCAACTTTAAAAACCTATTTATATATTATTAAACCTATTCTATCAACTGCCCTGATTTTTTCACGTTTTCACTACCCACCGTGTAGGTGCGACGCCCTACTCTAACAACAAAACAAATATGACAGACACCCATAATGGAAACTAGAGGGACAACTTTAGAAAAAACATTATAATTATAAACCTATTTAGAGGCTAAAAATTTCACCCATGCCGGGATTCGAACCCGCAACCTCTGGCTCTCCGTGCCAGTGCTCTACCAATTGAGCCAATGGGCGACTCACGGCATCAGTGAAATTTCGAACCTCTTTACACTATTCTCTGTATTACGTACAAACTAACTGCAAAGTAGGTAGTCGGGGCTGTAAGTAATGCAATTTGCTAAAGTCAGATGTCGCTGGCTGTACGTAATACAGAGAATAGTATAGAGGTTCGAAATTTCACTGATGCCGTGAGTCGCCCATTGGCTCAATTGGTAGAGCGCTGGCACGGATAGCCAGAGGTTGCGGGTTCGAATCCCGGCATGGGTGAAATTATTAGCCTCTAAATAGGTTTTTAAATTTGTTCCTTAGCACGGGTTAGTGCATTAAAAAATAAAAATAGTGTAATTATAATTAAAATTGTTTATTGCATAAAATTTTTGCACATAGGCGAGCCTAATGCTTCTATCTAGCTAAATACCAACTGTTTTGAAGTTCATACTAAGCCACCGGAAGCGCCTCGTGGCCTACTGGAATCGACTGGAATCAATTACTTGCGTTAAGCAACAGAAGGCGCAGTCAGGTGCTGGATGGGTGACCGTCCCGTGACTTCCCCTAGTGGCATTTTTTCTTCCGTGCTTCGGAAGGCACGCTAAGCCGTTGGTGCATTTAAAATCAAACCCATTAAAATTAAAATTTATTTATGTATCGTTGAGTAGAGCAAAAAAGCCATTACTCAGATCTTTTTGAGTAGTGCCGCTAGATGGCGCCAGTGCCGCGTCACACTTTGCGCAGTTTGAGCTATAATTTTACGTTTAATTACAGACGATTCA
Organism: Yponomeuta sedellus; assembly: GCA_934045075.1. Taxonomy (NCBI): domain Eukaryota; kingdom Metazoa; phylum Arthropoda; class Insecta; order Lepidoptera; family Yponomeutidae; genus Yponomeuta; species Yponomeuta sedellus. Next base: position 6,344,540 of record OW203750.1, read on the forward strand.
GGAGACCAACGATCCATTCAAGAGTGTGATGTATTCCTTTAAAAAGTTGCGGTCAAATTAACAACAAAAATCCTCGAAATGCCTTCTCTAGTACGTACGAAAGTCCTCACTGAAGACGTCTCTTCTACGCATGCGCGCTATTTTAGAACCACGTGCCGGTTCGTTGACCCTTTTACGTTTTTCCTACGTTTTCGCCGTATACAAACGCGCGTCTGCGAGTAGGTCGTGATTCTTATGCGCTCGACGTAAGAGTTATTTTCGCGTGGAAAGTTTTAGGGTCGACGTTACGTATTTGGGGTCGATTTTCAGGGCCTAGTTACTGCTGAATTTTGTTTGGCCGAGTTCTGTGGGCGTGGCTGCTAACGGTATTTTAGGGCTGAAGATTACCCGAGAACGTACCACAACGAAGTTATGGAACCTATGTTAGTAGCTATGCTTCGCATCAGATTCGAATACGTATCAAGTTTCATAAATATTTTTTCTCGAATAAAAAGTAAATCGAAAAAAAAGTGACATATTCCGCTACATCACTAGACTTTTTCTTCTTAATCCGATCTAAAGGCATTTACCAGAATTTTTCGCCAATTTGTGCCGGACGTATTCCTTTCTAAGGAGGCGAAATCCTTCTCAAACCTACTTGCTGTAAAATTCTTAGACTTTTTGGTTCGATGGCCAGCACAGCACCTAGACTTATTCTTCGTAATTCAGTCTAAAGCGTAGATAGAGTAGAACTATAGATCAAGGCACAGTGTAACCGATTTTACGTCGGTGAATATTATTTGTTTGTGTGCGTGAATGTTGCCACAGTAAAAGTGAATTGCCATAATGTGGGGTAAAGTATTTCAGTCGTTCATAGTCCATGAATAAAAATGCAGATTTAGTTTTGAATTTTATTAATCATACAACATGTCTGACAATTGTTTGTAAAACGTAGCAAACGTTTTATAAACAATTATTGGATTTTGTATAATTAAAAAGACGTTTTATTTTACACGTTTAAATTTTACAATTTAAGGCGCTTAAGGACGCTATCTAGAACCACCAATGGAATACAATCATAAACTGTTTTATTAATACGTTTTTTTCATATAAAATTCACCATATAAAAATTCTTTCGAAGACTACCTCAGACCACCAAAATGTACTTTTTGTCGAAATGTAGAGAGCATATTCGAGCATTTGATGTAGGTGACCAGTTCTCTCTTCTAAATGCTAGCACCCATTTTTCCAGAACAGGACTATTATGAAGAAATCTGAAATAGAAACATTGCTAATATTAATAAATATTATAATACATTAAAATATAATAAGTAATAACTTTAGTATTCCTTATTATTCGCGATACTCATACATAGTTGTATCTCAAACGGGTCGATTATTTATCAGGTAAATAAGGTAATTACGTTTTACCTAATAAACAATCGCGGCTAGACGGTATTGTACGAGATTCATTGATACAAATTCAAATTTGAATTCTATACTGAATTCAAGGACACATTGCTTGCGGCAGAATGCACAAAAAGACTTGACCGAAAGGGTTCTTGCGATAAATTCGAGCTGACACATTTTCTGCTGAGTGGAATGAATGCTGAAAAATGATATGGGCAACAAGCCACATAGGAAGGCGATGCAGCTATCTAACAAAGCATCAGGATATTATATTTGATTATTCAATGCTGTAGCAGTAACGTTTCTGTGTCTAATGTTTTGATTATAGATTTCGATATCAACCCTTGTATGTCCTTATCCCTGGGGCACGGGTCTCTTCCTGCATCGCAGGAAGGTTAGTCCATACTCCACCACAGGGGCCAAGCCCGGGTTATAGTTTTAGGCACATTGATTTTTAATAACGATACATTAAGTATTAAGTACCAACCCTTACCGCCTTATTATATAAAACCTGAATAAGTCCTGGTTTAAACCAAGACTAAAAGATCTAGGATTGTTACGGTATCAAAGTTAGACCCAGATCAAATGTGTGTCAATATTACAAATAGAAGACTATTCGAGGATCAGTTAAACCAGAAATCAGCCATGGTTCAAATAATATTCACTGATTCGTTCATTCAGCTTTCATTCAATGCTGCGTTCCGTTTCACTAAATGGATATTATCTTCAAATTTTAAACGCAAAAATATTCATTATTGCGTTTAAAATACCTATAAATCGTAAACTGTTCTTTGCTTAGGTTCCAATCTAACTAAAATGAGCACAATTAATTATTATATTATTATTGGAGCGTTTTTATAATCAAATGGCTACTCTCGTGTGAAATGGAGTGAAATATTCGAGCGCGCGCGCCAATCCGAGACTTCAAAAATTTTGTGATAGTTTTATACTGGGAATAGGTATTATTAATTTTTAAAATTTGGGCGGTTTCGTTGTTGATTATTATAATAATAAAATGAAACATTTGAAGAAAAACGTGAACCTATATTTGTATCGAAAACCTTCGTCATTTAATTTGAAGGGATTCACACGATGACGAAGTCCAAATCATGTCCCAATCGTCCAAATCATCGAAATCCATCATATCAATGGCGTCCATAATATCAATTATTTATTGCAATCTATCACACACACAAAACCAAACAAATCCAAACGTCAATTTGGAGGTTAGTCCATAGATAAAATAAGGGTATCAGAAGTTTAACTTTAGTACCATAGATAGTCCATGACGTAGCGATAAACTTCGTTTTGTAATAACATTTTACTTGGTCTATGGTTTAAACCTGGTAACAATCCCAGTACTAAATTTAGACCGCGTTTTGGAATAAGGCTGTTAAGGTCTAACTAATGTTAGACGTTACCGGTTACTCGTATTTGTGACACATATTATGAACGCTGCTTCAGTTCAGTCAATCTTATTAAATAAAACAAGATCCCAAATAGGCTGAGCAATGAAACTGTAAACGGCATACTTTTGGCAAAACAACATATTAAGCGCTATGGGTGTTGCATGGATTTTTCTCCAACAAGAGAAATGTTAAATAATATTAACATTACAGTAAAACCCTTTACGGGGATAAATAAAAACCTAAAAATTGTGTGTTTAAGTTTAATCGATTGTTTACTTTAAAGTAATAAAACAAAGGATTTGAAAACGTACTGTTTGTTTTAGCAGCCTTCTTAAGGAATACTACTTTTTATTTACCCATCGTACGATCGCTTATTCAAAACGTCTGCCAACACGGTCATCACGTAATGATCGGGATTTTCGACATAAACGGATGGCAACATTTTTTTACTCTTCGGTTTTTTAGGTTAGGAAAATAAATTCTATTAAATTGCTTTTCTTACGGACTAGTTGCAAAGCTACTAGTTGAAACTTAAATAAAATACTCAACATAAGGCAACTTTGGGCTTAACACTAATTGAAACACAATCATTACTTACCTATGAAAGGAAACTTCCCCCAAAGCTCTTTCTTGACGATTTCTGCATACGAGTACACTACAATTCACCATACTTTCTCTATTTAGGTCACTTTTAATATATCATTTCACAAATACACGGTTGCTCTTCGAAACGGCTAGCGTAGCGTTAAATATGATTACATTTTCACAATCTTGTCGTTTGTTTGCCCCCAGAAACGTCAACTTGACACTGGGGGCAAACAAAAAAAGTAGTTACACTTTTGCTGTTTATTCTATCTCTTTCTCACCCATGATCGCTACGAAGTTTGTTTCATTTAAAACTTGTATGTGTGCGCTGTGGCTTGCTCTATAGTTTTACTCCCTCTACGGTCTAAAGGCACTTTAATTCGAGAAAAAGCTCCGTTACTAGACTTTTTCTTGGATTGGATTAGGTAAGTAATCTATAAACATTTTTATGATTTTTTCGTTACCCAGAATTTTTCTTTTTAATTCAGTCAAGAAGCATTTAAAAAAAAAAAGGCTCCATCACTAAAATTTTTCTTCTTAATCCAATCTAAAGGCATTTTCTAGTTATTTTGTGTCTTTTGTCATTTTGTACCAGGTAGGTACTCCGTTCTTCTTCTTTTTAGCGTATCGATGGCAATTTTCATCAATCTTAAGTAAACAGTTCCAGCCCAGAACTTTGGCCTTTCTAACGAGCCGAAAACCTTCGTGCTATGAAAATCTAAGACTCCTTTTGCAATAGTCTAGTCTTTTTCTTCTTAATTCAATCTAAAAGCATTTTTCTGCGTTTTTTAGTCATTTTGTGGCAGGTGTACGTTTCTAAAGAGGCCTTTTCTCTCCAAGGAGGCTTTTTCTTTGTAAGGAGCTGAAATTGTTTTCAAACCTACGTGCTGTAAAAATGGTTAACTCCTTGATGCAATATACATCACACAACCTTGCTGCACCGACTCTCTAAGGTTTGCTGGAAGAAATCTCTTACAGAAATAAGCTCCCCTTATGTTTATTTTTTTTTATGTAAAGTCCTGTTTAATGTTTCGTGTGCAATAATAGGTATATTTAATAGGTAAAGAAGAACCCATTTTATCATTTTGTATAGTATTTTCTAAGGTTAACACGGGCACTAGACATAATTAAAACTGTTTTTATACGGATTTACTCGTTTATTACATTTTTACAATTTTCCGACGTTTCGACACTTTTTCAGGTGCCGTGGTCTCGGATGACTGAGGTGACAGGCGTCTTTTTGAAAGCATTATTAAAATAAAAAAAAACTGTCTTGTGACTTGTCAAGAAGTCATTCTAGTCACGTGAAACAAAAACCAATTTTTTACGTATTATTTACAATATAAACAAAATTGTGGTTTTCATTTAAAAAAAATATAGTCTGATTAGGGAACGTTGTGGACTGAAAGAGGATGTAGTGACTAGTTAAGAAAGGAATGTTGCGCTGATTTGGACCCGAATGAATGAATGAACGAACGAACGAACGAACGAACGAACGAACGAATGAATGAATGAATGAATGAATGAATGAATGAATGAATGAAAAAAATCTTTATTGCACTAATAAAAAAATAAATAATAAATAAATATTCATGGACATATTACACAGATCTCGTTAGCCTTAAACTAAGTACAACTAAACGACTTGTGTCACAGGTGCTAACTCGACGATAGATTTAATACAATAAATACATAGATAACATCCAAGACCCGGGACAAACTAGAAAAGTTCGTTTCCTAGTTTGACCCGGCCGGGGATCGAACCCGAGACCGGCGGTTTTACAGTCAGCGTGCCACACCGCTGCGCCATCGAGGCCGTCTAAAAACAAATTTGTACAAAGGCGAGCTTAATACTAGATAGTATTTTCTTCCAGCTAACCCACGATAATGCGGGCAGTGGAAGAGGTAGTGCCAGTAACTAATATAATTATAGAAGTGATTTATTACATAACCTAGGTTAACTAAATATTACAAATATAATTTAAATACACATACGTATATCAAATAGCACGAAAAATATAAAATGATACTCAAATACATATTTACTGTAATCTACATACCTACATACTAATAATCAATATTACTTACAGTCTATTTATTCTTACTTGTCCAATTTAGTAAACAAGATTCTAACCTTAAAATTGAGATTAGATGCCTAAACTAGACATTTTCTCGCAAATTCATGAACTATGTTTAGAAAATTGGCAGCGTGTTATCTAAAAGAGTGTTCCAAGTTACGTCATTTATGGAAATATAGCAGTTTTGGACTAAAAAGTCACAGTTTGAGGGTAGAATCTTGTTTACTAAATTAGACAAGTAAGAATAAATAGACTGTACATACAATACTATAATAAAATAATACTACATAGATACTGGATAACTCTATTGAAGCCCAAAGTAAAGGATTATGTGGATGAAGGAAGAAAGATTTTGATAGGTAGCCTATCAACGTCCCATTGCAGGGCACAGGCCTTCTCTCACAGAGAGAGTACGGCCTTAATGAAGGCTTTTCAATGACAACTGTGAGTTGATTGCATTAAAAAAAACTAGATGGCGCTGCAAGGAGAACAAATGTCACCCATCACGTTTTATCGCGTTTTATGTTGTACGCACAGATTGTAATTTGTGATAACCTAAACATCTCTTTGTAGTCTGTAATCTAAGCTAAACTATGTTTCGAAACTGTTGAAATTTGAAGTATTTTTACTTTACACTATTTTTATTTTTAATGCACTAACCCGTGCTAAGGAACAAATTTAAAAATCTATTTAGAGGCTAAAAATTTCACCCATGCCGGGATTCGAACCCGCAACCTCTGGCTATCCTTACCAGCGCTCTACCAATTGAGCCAATGGGCGACTCACGGCATCAGTGAAATTTCGAACCTCTTTACAATATTCTCTGTATTACGTACAGGCAGCGACATCTGACTTAAGCAAATTGCATTACTTAAAGCCCCGACCACCTACTTTGCAGTTAGGTTTTAACATCGGAACGATATCACTGTACCCACATGATTACACTATTTTTATTTTTAATGCACTAACCCGTGCTAAGGAACAAATTTAAAAATCTATTTAGAGGCTAAAAATTTCACCCATGCCGGGATTCGAACCCGCAACCTCTGGCTATCCGTACCAGCGCTCTACCAATTGAGCCAATGGGCGACTCACGGCATCAGTGAAATTTCGAACCTCTTTACAATATTCTCTGTATTACGTACAGGCAGCGACATCTGACTTAAGCAAATTGCATTACTTAAAGCCCCGACCACCTACTTTGCAGTTAGGTTTTAACATCGGAACGATATCACTGTACCCACATGATTACACTATTTTTATTTTTAATGCACTAACCCGTGCTAAGGAACAAATTTAAAAATCTATTTGGAGGCTAAAAATTTCACCCATGCCGGGATTCGAACCCGCAACCTCTGGCTATCCGTACCAGCGCTCTACCAATTGAGCCAATGGGCGACTCACGGCATCAGTGAAATTTCGAACCTCTTTACAATATTCTCTGTATTACGTACAAGCAGCGACATCTGACTTAAGCAAATTGCATTACTTAAAGCCCCGACCACCTACTTTGCAGTTAGGTTTTAACATCGGAACGATATCACTGTACCCACATGATTACACTATTTTTATTTTTAATGCACTAACCCGTGCTAAGGAACAAATTTAAAAATCTATTTGGAGGCTAAAAATTTCACCCATGCCGGGATTCGAACCCGCAACCTCTGGCTATCCGTACCAGCGCTCTACCAATTGAGCCAATGGGCGACTCACGGCATCAGTGAAATTTCGAACCTCTTTACAATATTCTCTGTATTACGTACAGGCAGCGACATCTGACTTAAGCAAATTGCATTACTTACAGCCCCGACTACCTACTTTGCAGTTAGGTTTTAACATCGGAACGATATCACTGTACCCACATGATTACACTATTTTTATTTTTAATGCACTAACCCGTGCTAAGGAACAAATTTAAAAACCTATTTAGAGGCTAAACATTTCACCCATGCCGGGATTCGAACCCGCAACCTCTGGCTATCCGTACCAGCGCTCTACCAAGTCATTGGTACTAGCGAGATTCAAACTCGCGACCCTTCGATTGAGAAGCCGCGCCGCTACCGCCGCTCTGACTGTACATCGTTATCAACCCTTGTATGTCCCCACTGCTGGGCACGGGTCGCTTCCTGCATCGCAGGAAGGTTAGGCCATAATCCACGGAGGATTGTAAGACAGTGGCGGGCCTTACTGTCAGAAGTTATCAAGCCGCCTATAAGGCCTCTGTCATGGCTTAACAACTGCCATTGCATGACAGCCGGCACCAACGGCTTAACGTGCCTTGCGAAGCACGGAACCGCTCGGAAAAATGCCACTAGCGGTAGTCGCGGGACGGTCACTAATCCTGCACCTGACCGCGCCTGTTGTTGCTTAACTCAAGTGATTGATTTCAATCACTCGGTTCGCCTAGGCCACGAGCGCTTCTAACTGTACATAGTACGTATACAAGTATCGAAGTTATTTGCAGTCGTAGCGTATCTTGCATAGTCACCGACAACAGCGTAGATGATATACAAAAAGCGTACAGCACAAAATTGTAAAAATATGCAAAGCAGTAAGTAATCCGAGAGAAAAAACATTAGGTTTGGAATCTGAGCAGTCGTTGTGGCGCCTTTCGTGCTCGTTTTAACCCGACTGTAAAAGATAATGAGGGTTTTCTACAGTCTTGCTGTTTATATTTATAGTTATTATATTTTACAGGCCTTCTGACGGTAAGGCCCGCCACTCTCTTACAATCTTCCACCAACCCAGACTTGGTCCCCGTGGTGCAGTATGGCCTAAACTTCCTGCGATGCAGGAAGATACCCGTGCTCCGGCAGTGGGGATATACTAGAGTATCTACCATCGATATGGGGTCGATATCGACATCGATAATAAGCAGATGATACAAACTCTTTGTAAATCTCCACTGCTAGGGCACGGGTCTCTTCCTGCATCGCGGGAGGGTTAGGCCATACTCCACCACGGGGGCCAAGTCCGGGTTGGTGGAGGATTGTAAGACAGCGGCGGGCCTTACTGTCAGAAGTTATTAATCCACCCATAAGGCCTCTGACATGACTTAACTGTCATGTAATGGCAGTCGTTAATAATAGTACAGTAAATTATTTATTTCTATCTCGCGAAGAACCGACAACCGATGGAGTAAACGTGTTCTTGAGCGGAAAACGCGACTAGGCAAACGTAGTGTAGAGCGCCCTCCGACCAGGCTCAAGAGTCTAATACTTATATAGTTTTTCGATAGAATTATATAAGCACGACAATTGTTGTTATTTGCCTCAATTTGGTAGTCTATAAATCAATAGCAGTACAACGTCAAACCAGGGGTATAACCCGCACAAATTAAATAGGCATCTCTCGCGAAGAAGATCGATTCGCGCGAGGGGTCGAGTTAAGTAGCGCGGGTTATACCGTTGCAATGCAGTTTTGTACTAGACTACCGATAGTGTGAATGAAACGACAATAACCGGATGAGTCTATCGAATAACAATGCATCTTAGAGACTCGCCCCCCAGGTGGGATGTCGCTCTGCGAAAAACTTCAGGCAGATACTGGATGCGGTAAGCTGAAGACAGGGCGCTATGGCGCTCGTTAGGGGAGGGCTATGTCCGGCATTGGAGGATAGCCTGATGACGAAATTATTTATTAATTGCACAAACATAATGGTACATCTATAGTAATAACTTATTTGAACGTACGTTGCATTATACTATTTTTATTTTTAATGCACTAACCCATGCTAAGGAACAAATTTAAAAACGTATTTATACCATTTGACCTATTTAACCTATTTATTCTATTTGTACCATTTGTACGTAATACAGAGAATAGTGTAAAGAGGTTCGAAATTTCACTGATGCCGTGAGTCGCCCATTGGCTCAATTGGTAGAGCGCTGGCACGGATAGCCAGAGGTTGCGGGTTCGAATCCCGGCATGGGTGAAATTTTCAGCCTCTAAATAGGGTTTTAAAAAAGTACGTTGCATTGCTAGAATTATTATACCGTTTTCTATTATGTAGAGAAAGGTATAGGTAGAAGTAAAAAACGTAAAAAGGTTGGTCGGTCGACAAAAGTTCAGTACTGTAAGTAATTTTCTTAATTGCATGTGACATTTTTCCATCTAATAAATAACTTATGCTAAGTGACAAAAAGAAATAGAAATTCCCTAGATAAGTTGGCTCATAATAGAGACACAGACTGTATTTTAAGGCACGATAATTTATTCCTTGGCAGAGGCAACCAGTTACGACTTTTATTGCCTAAACGTGGACTGTCTCAAGGTATTGTCTTTTGTCTCTGCTAAGGGGATCCACTAGCTCCACAACACAACAGAAACTAGCCAAGTGCGAGCCGAACTCGCGCACCGAGGGTTCCGTTCAAATTTCTTGGTGGGTACTTACATTATGTAATAAAATAAATAATAATAATATTTCAAGAGGACCCGGGTTTGAACCCCGGCCGTTGACAAAAAAAACCCAGGCCTTGGACGTTTACATGTTTGTGATGTCGCTGTTTCTGGTTCCCACGACACAGGATATGCTAGTGTAGCGCCAGAAGCAATGTATGCGTCTGTATGTATATGTTTCGCTATGTTATGTTAAATGTGAAAGTTTTTAAGAATGTCATGTTTGTTACTCAATCACGCCAGAACGGATGAATGGATTGGGATGCAATGAGATAGATTATAGTCTGGAATAGTACAGAGGCTACTTTTTATCACATATCATAATATCTTCGCGAACGACGTCGTGGGCAGCAGCTAGTTATGTATATTATACAATTTTTTTTATTTTCAATGCACTAACCCGTGCTAAGGAACAAATTATGTAATTAGTTATGTATAGTTTAGAAATCGAGTCGCACAGCCAAGCTTTTTCGAACTTCGTTTAGATTTATACTGCACTTACCACGCCTTATACTACAAAAAAAGGTTTATACTTTTGGTGCCACACTAGGATACCCTGTGTCGTGGGAAAGAGAGACAGTGACATCACCAACATGTAAACATCCAAAACCTGGCGGGTTTTTCCCCAGCCGGGATTCGAACCGGGGACCTCTCGCATGGTACACATCATCCATGAAGGCATAAACAAGTGCTTATATAGAAACTAAATTTGACAATTCTTCAATTGTTACTATAACAAGACATTTCGCAAAAAAGGTCCTTACAAAAGTAACAAAAAACCCGGGACCTCTTGCATGGGAGGCAGATGCGCTACCGCTGCGCCACAGAGGTCGAATAGCTTCGTAGACCACTTGGAATGCCTCCAGGGACCTCCGTGATCCACCGGTGGTCTAGACTTCACTTCGACTTCACCCGTCTAGAGAGAGTGGAGATGCCCTGTATAAGGCTGGGCGCATGCTGAGACGCAGACGACGCAGCACGGCGCAGAATAGTTGCGTCCCACCATACGGTGGGGGCCTATGTGTGCTTCAACTGCCCTGCCCTGAACTGAACTGTGCTACGCCGTGCTGCGTCGCCTGCGTCTCAGCATGCGCCCAGCCTCAATCATCTCATTCCAAAGGCCGACGGTAGGCTGAGAAACAGGATGGCAATGCCATTGATCATCGTGCAAACCCCCTCTACGTTAGAATGGAAGGCGGGCAAGATAAGCGTGTCACAGTCAGTAACTGTCTATTGATTTTCCGGGCCACTCGGTGACCTAGAAACGGCCATTGTGGCCGGTGGCCAGCGGTGACCTATAATAATGCAGCCTGTATTCGTAAAAAACCTCGTGAGGAAACCTGAGTGGCTGAGGTGTTCAAATATTTCGTTGCTTGAAATTGGCAAGACGCGGTGGGCACGCATGGTAATTAAGCCCGTATTCTTTCTCTCTCTGCCGTGGGACGTTTATTAGGCTAAATAAATACATGGACATGGACATACAATAAATGAAACCAATAACGGCGAGATCTGTGTAATATGTCTATGAATATTTATTATTTATTTATTGTATTGTATTGTATTGTGAAGGAGTTTGAGAAATATCTAATAGCTCTAAATATTTTTTCGAACGCCCGTTGCTCCATTCGAACATATTTTATATATGTCCCATTGCTGGGCACAGGCCTTCTTTCAAATAGAGAATATGGGCTTAATCAACACGCGTGCCCACCGCGGATTGATAATTTCAACCGCTGAGGAAACGCCCCTTGCCCCACGCGGCATGCCCCTTAACGCTTTAAAGTGTATGAAAAAATAACAGTAAGAGTTGACTACTGAAGCCAACGACGACGCCTGATTGGACAAATGGCATATCTGTCTCTCTCTCTTAGAGAGAGAGATAAAGTCCTGTGCCTTCTGTTACGAATATAGGCTATGTAAGCTTCCCCGGATCAGGATCTCTCTTCTCGATAGTCTAATCCGGGTTTGGCTTCAAGCCCTTATAAACCAAATAATCCTGGATGGAGCTTACAGGTTCCTGACGGCTAGCGGCTGTGAGTAAAGCCCGTATGAAATACAGTTTAACTAAATTTAAATAATTGATTATATTATTTTTTATGCACTAACCCGTGCTGAGGATAATTTTAAAAACCTATTCAGAGGCTAAAAATCCCACCCGTGCCGGGCTTATAACACGCGACCTGTTCGCAATACAGAGAATATTGTAAAGAGGTTCGAAATTTTACTGATGCCGGTGAGTCGCTCATTAGCTCAGTTGGAAAAAGCGCTGGCACGGATATGGGTGCATGCATGGGTGGTATTTTTGGCCTTTAAATGGGTTTTTAAATTATCGATTTAAGGATTTAAGAATAAGAGGCGCTTGTGGCCTAGTCGAACCGAGTGATTGGAATCAATCACTTCAGCTAAGCAACAACAGGCCCCGTCATGTGCAGGATGGGTGACGGTCCCGTGATTTCCACTAGTGGCATTTTTTCCGAGTGCTTCCGTGCTTCGCATGGCATGTCAAGCCGTTGGTGCCGGCTGTATGTAATGGCAGTCGTTAAGCCATGTCAGAGGCCTTATGACCGGCTTGATAACTCTGGCAGTAAGGCCCGCTACGTGTGAGACATGCATTTGTATCCAACGTATCAAGATAGGGCAGTCAAGCTTATCCATTATGGTGAAAAGAATGCCATTGGAGCTGTCCGCACCCTCCCCAACAAAGAGCAACATAGGGTACGTTCAGTGCATGGATGGGTGACCGTCTATAACTAACACTAATGGTGTTTTTTCGAACGGCTCTGTACTTCACAAGGCACGTTGAGCAGCAGTTGGTGCCGGCTGCCGTCAATAGATGGCAGTCGTTAATCTAAGTCAGAGGCCTTAGGGCGGCTTGAAAACTTCTGACAGTAAGACCGCCCACTGGTCTTGCAACCCTCTACCAATCCGGACCTGGCCCCCGTGGTGGAGTATGGCCTATACCTTCCTCAGGGAAGAGACCCGCCCGTGCCCCTCGGTGGGGACATAATGGGTTGATGATGATTAATAACTATTATTAGCTCGTACATATTTTTATACACTTCAGACTCCTTACAGCGTACAAACACTTTTGAGTTGGTACAGTCGAACGTCAACTTGTACATTTAGTCGCAAAATCGTCCGTGACGCGACTAAAAGTAGAGTTCACGTGTGAAAAGGTTGATGCGCTGTCGGCAGTTTCGAAATGTATCATAAAGTACTGGCAAAGAGGTCTTGTGAACCTCCGGATATCCTAAGAATTAGGGCAAGTGCGAGTCCAACACACCCCATTGAGGGTTCCGTATAAAATTTAGGTTAAAGGGTCTTGACGGACAGCCGGACGGAAGGAGGGACAAAAAAGTTATAATATAAGGGTTCTCCGCTGTATGGTGTCGGCCTAGAGAATAGTACCAACCCAATTCTTCCCGCGGGTGTCGTAAAAGGCGACTAAGGGGCACAAACCGGGGGGTGGGCAGCAGCGCCCCCTGCAGTACAATTCCACCTTACTGCGATCCCCAACCCGCATGCCCAGCGTGGGGATTATGGGCATTACCCCCTATGATAGCACAACGTGGCGCTCTTTAGGGGAGGGCTATGTCCATCAGTGGACTAGTATAGCCTGACGACGAAGGGTTCCGCTCTTTCTTTCTGAGGTACGGAATCCTAAAATCGTATAAAACTTTAAATAAAAAAAGAGTTATATATTATTTAATTAAGACGACCTCGGTGGCGCAGCGGTTTGGCACGCTGACTGCAAAACCGAAGGTCTCGGGTTCGATCCCCGGCCGGGTCAAACTAGGAAACAAAACTTTCTAGTTTGTCTCGGGGCTTGGATGTTATGTATGTATTTTTTCATACATAGATAACATACAAGACCCGAGATTGTATTAAATCTATCGTCGATTTAGCACCTATAACACAAGTAGGGCTAGCGAGATCTGTGTAATATGTCCATGAATATTTGTTTATTTGATTTATTTATTCAAACAATTCTCATCGCTAAAGATCTTGACAGGCACTGGTGACAGACTTCAAACGTAAGGGTTCAATCCCTAGGGTTCAGTATCTCAAAACGAAAAACGGAGCGCCGAGATATTTGAACACAGACACTCAGGTTTCCTCGCAATGTTTTCCTGCACAGTAAGCGAAGGGTATTGCTTCTATAACTTCACAACATAACTTAGAAAACAACGTCATTGATACATGCCCGCACTGGGAATAGAACCTGGGTCTCTCTCCGGGCCCATTGCTCTACCCACTTGGCTACCACGGCTCAAAAACGTCCGTTAATGACTCAAAAACATTAAAAATCTTATATAAGTACATATAAGTACATGATACATACTTATACAAATAAGTATAAGTCTTTCTAAATTCCTTCAGCAACTTTCCATCGTAAGGTTGTCTGGAAGAAATTGCTTTTGGCAATAAGGCCGCTAATTGTACTATGTATATTTGCAATTGTTTTGTATTTGTTGTTTTTCCAGTGTACAATAAAGAATATTCTTATCTTGTCTTACAACATTTTAAACAAGCGCGACTTGAAAACAATATTAGAATATTTTCGACGACGTTACAGTCATCGTGATCACGAGACTGTAACGTCGTCGAAATGTCGAGGTAAAATAGGAATAAATTACTACGTGATTAAGTCCCAAAAATATGCTAATAAAGTACATACACATTTGCACTACCCCTCCGTAGGCCGGTTTTTACTTCTTGATCTACGGATCTCTAAAAACTGGCTTTATTCTACTGCCCCGGCCTCACATCAAGGGGTCACTTAAGAGGGGCCTCTAAGGAAACGGATGCGCAGTCGACTACCCCTTAATGGTGGGGATTATGGAGTACTGAGGGTAAAAGAATGGATACAGTTGGTGTGGTGGTGTTTTGGTGACAATTTTTTTTCTATATTGAAGCTAATATTGAAGTATTTTTTGTATCTTATTTTCAATTTTCACGATATAGCTGTTTATAGCTCAACGCCGTGGCCTGGTCGAAGCTCAAGTGATTGGAATCAATCACTTGAGTTAAGCAACAGGCGCGGTCAGCCGCAGCATGGGTGACCGTCCCGTGACTACCACTAGTTGCATTTTTTCGAGCGCTTCCGTGCTTCGCAAGGTGCGTTAAGCCGTTGGTGCCGGCTGTCACTTGATGGCAGTAACCTTACGGCGATGCAGGAAGAGACCCGTGCCTCAGCAGTGGGTTGACATCGATTGAATTAAGTACATCAGGGCCGCGCAATGAAGTATAAAATCGCTAAAAATTATTAAAAAGTCTTTCACGCAAAATTTGGACACGATTAGAACTGCGAGACACGATTCCTGAACTATTTACACCTAGAAATTTGTACGGAACCCTCGGCAGGTGAGTATGATTAAAAAGTGAAAATTACTTTACTAAATTCCACCAAAAATCCACTTCACTTGCAAGTCACTTGCATTGGGGAGCCTGAGGATGCCTTTTCTCACACAAGCATTGGTGTCGGTGGTGGTGTGTTCGTGTCTTGCTTCTGCTTGAAAAAGTGGTGCATGGTGCTTGTGGGATTTTTGGCGAAATTTAGCAAAACAATTTTCACTTTTTAATGCTATTATGGATTTCCGCAAAGTAACGCCTGATTCTATACAATAGGTGAGTGTGACTTGCACCTGTCCTGAACTTATATTTTTTACTTCTTGGCCTTAATACCAGAGGCGTTGTAGGTAAGCCTGTAACGATATTGTAGAGAAACTGTAATCCATTTTACAGCGTAAGATGTTAGACTAAGCCAATTTGGTTATTGGGTTAACTGCCTAGGTATTACAGAAAAGGGTTAGATAAGCAATGTAGCCTATCGGCAATGGTAATAGGTAGTACCTATGCAAAGATGAATATGGATGCTGTTAACCAATGCAGTGTCTCTCTGAAGCTAGAAGGGCTCGTGGTCTAGTCGAACCGAGTGATTGGATCAATCACTTGGGTTAAGCAACAGCAGCCGCGGTCAGATGCAGGTTGGGTGACCGTCCCGTGACTACCGCTAGTGGCATTTTTTCTGAGCGCTTCTGTGCTTTAAAAGGCTCGCTAAGCCGTTGGAGCCGGCTGTCGTGTAATGGCTGTCATATTAAGCCATGTGAGCCTTATGGCCGGCTTGATAACTTCTGACAGTAAGGCACGCCCCTGTTTTACAATCCTCCAGCAACCCCGACTTGGCTCCCGTGGTGGAGTATAGCCTAACCCTCCTGTGACGCAGGAAGAGACCCATGCCCCAGCAGTGGGGATCTACAAGGGTTGATATCGATCGATTTTTATCACCAATCTGTTCCTGGAAAGGTCTCAGGCAACGCTATTCCCATCAACGTCTGTACATAATCAATACGAAAAGCCATTTCGCATTCGAATTTGTTAAATAAATTGAAAAGTTTCCGTGGCAACTTTTCTTCCCTATCAGAGAAGGATTGAGGTCAAACAAAAGGTTATAAGTGGCTGGAACACTGGTTTTAAGCCTCTTGTCCAAATGCTTAAGCTCAAGAAGTGGCTTATCGTCCGACATTGTCAGTGTAGTGTGTCGCAATCCTAAATGTGCTTTGTGATGGCTGATTGAGGTCTGAAACCTTATCAGCCGAAAATGAACGGGTACCAGCCATCAGTCTTCGCGTGACCACGATGGCTGTAACGTCATCGAAACGTCGATGTAAAATAGCAATAAATTACTACGCGATTAAGCCCCGAGAATATTCTAACAATTCTAAAGCTCTTACATAAAAGAGTATGAGTATAGATTTTTTAGCTTCTTATTCCCGTTCACGAAGCGCTCGTGGCCTAGTGAAACCGAGTAATTGAATCAATCACTTGGGTGAAGCAACAGCAGCCGTGCAGAATGTATGACCATCTCGTGACTACCGCTACTGGCATTTTTTCGGAGCGCTTCCGTGCTTGGTGCCGGCTGTCGTGTAATAGCAGTCGTTAAGCCATGTCAAAGGTCTTATGGGCGGCTTGATAACTTCTGACAGTAAGGCCCGCCACTGTCTTACAATCCTCCACCAACCCGGACTTGGCCCCCGTGGTGGAGTATGGCCTAACCTTCCTGCGATGCAGGAAGAGACCCGTGCCCCAGCAGTGGGGACTTACATAGAGTTGGTATCATCTGCTTATTAGTAGACATAGCCACGCTACAGCAATACAATAAGTACAGTTTAGTCCATACGCCCGTGTACTAACTGTGTCGGTACCGGAAACATTTCATTACATCTGACCTCAGCCGCTTCCAGTGATTACACCGTGTGCAACGCTACGCCACTGGTATACAGGGTGTCTCGGGTCATATTCATTAAATAATATGTTCTCGTGGTAATTAAGCCCATAGTAACAAAAGGACAATGTCCATTTTGAGCTATACGTGGACAGAATGTAAGAGAAAAATCGCAATAACCCCTGATAATTAATCGAAATAATTAATTTCAAAACAAATATTTTTGGTTATCTCGTTGTATCAATCGACATTTTAAACAGATACAAACTAATAAGAATTTTATCTGAAATCCAGTCTTTATTTTGTCAACCAGCCTTATTTTTATTTCGGTTGAAATACAAATTGCACAGAAAACAATTTGGAGTTTCTAATGCAACGCGATTTAGTATTATTTGGGTAAAAAATAATGCACACTAATGCAACGGCATTACAATACTTGCTAGATATGTCGTATTCAATTATTGGTGTGAAAAAATGATTAGAAGAAATAATCTGGACTTGAGGGGTAAACTATTTATTTATGGCAACACTAGACAAAAAAAAATTGTTTGAATTGTCATTGTCACCGGCTAAAACAAACAAAACGATTGATTCATTCATTGTTTTTGCTGTTTCTTTGCTTCTAGTGAATATTGTTTGTTTTATTACTACTTTGGCTTGTTAAAATGGATCCCGATTTATCGATCAACTACGAATTTTGTACCGGACTTACTTTGTGGTAGGCAAAGCAAGCAAATCATAGGACACCTTGCAGCAAAAAGTCACAATGCAGGTATATTGATGCAAATTAATTACTGTAATAAGGTTCTTACTAATTCATACTACAAAACCTACTACTTAGTTTTAATTCAATTGACTGTTCACGCTTGGCCAAATCGTCCATACAAAGTGGACAAAGTCCTTTGTGAAAACTGAGTGTCTGAAGTGTTCGAATAACTCAGCGCATGAAATTGCCAAACTGCGGTGAGCACGCGTGGTAATTGAGCCCATAATCTCTCTTTCTGAGAGAAGGTTTGCACCCTGCACTGGGACGTTAGACTAATTATCAATTATCAAGAATCGGAACTACTCATTGTAGAAAAAATATTTTTCATTTCTTATTACTCTGAAAGTAGTATTGTTTTTATCTGATGATTGGGTGGAAAATGCTGCTTTCCTCCATAGGGAGGGAAAAACACATTCAAATTACTTCCCACCTAAGGGCCGAAACAGATGAGTATTCCGCCAATTTATTTTGACTTTTTAAATTTCAAACATGGAACTCACCGCGTAATTGAGCCGCAACTTATTCCGCTCAAAGAAGTTTGCGCTAAGTTTATACACTGGCTGTTTAGAAACTCTCATGGCCGCAGTATTTTTTTAATTAGTTTTTTTTTACATAATGTATTTAGACATCAGGAATTGATTCTTTCGACCCTCGGTTAGCAATGAACAATTTTTATCACCCTGTATAGCTCTATTTATTAGTCGTATGCACCTAGCCTACAACACGTCGTAAATACTCATCTTAAAGTAATATTTACGAGCCTGTTCGTCCTTCCGTTAGGTAACGGTTTTTATATATTTGTATCACTGCTCATTAATTTTATTTTTACTAATAATATATCGATATCATCCCTTTGTATGTCCGCACTAATGGGGCATGGGTCTCTACCTGTACTCCACCACGGGGGCCAAGTCCGGGTTGGTAGAGGATTGTCAGACAGCGGGCCTTACTGTCAGAAGTTATCAAGCCGCCCATAAGGCCTCTGACTCCCGTTGCATGACAGCCGCTACCGACGGTTTAACGTGCCTTGCGAAGCACGGAAGCGCTCGGAAAAATGTCACTATAGGTAGTCACGGGATGATCGCCCCTCCTGCAACTGACCGCGCCTGCATGTTGTTGCTTAATTCAAGCGATTGATTCCCATCACTCGGTTCGACTAGGCCACGAGCGCTTCGAATTATTCCCTACTATATAGATGATAGTATTCCTGCGATGCAGGAAGAGACCAGAGAGAAATTATATTAAATCAATTATAAAGTATAAAAATTAATCGCTGACTGTGTTGGTAAGCGCAAATCTCAAGAGCAGAGTGCTTAGTGCGAGTTTGACAGATCCAATCGACTAACTTTACTACCGCGAGCATTGAGTAGTGAGTATGCGTAAGTTAACCGTTCGAACTGGCAAAACGCTGTCACAGTACAACTCGCACTCGCGTTTATTCGTGTTTTGGCTGGTAAACGTGTTCACTTCTCAACGTAAACCATTACAACTCGCACTCAGCAATTTTAATTTCCATACTTGTCGCTAGGTGGCGCTCCCTCGATGCCATAGAAATATGAGTTTACGTTAACGCGACCGAGTAGTTAAAAAACTCGCACTAAGCACTCAGTTGAACCGATTTCACTAATTCGTTTTTAGAATATTCCTTGAAGTAGATACGAAAAATAAAAGAAAAATTAAGAATCGACTGGGTACGAAGTTCAATGGGTCAGCTAGTAATTATTTAAAATTACACAAATTACCTCAAAATTTACATTTGATGACAATACTTTAAGTCTTTTTCTCGCAAGTTCATGGACTTTGTTTATAAAATTGGCAGCGTGTTATCTAAAACAATGTCCGAGGTAACTTTATTTATTATAATGTGACACTTTTCGAACCGGTACAATCTTGTTTACTAAAAGGGACAAGTAGAGATAAATAGACTGTACAAGGGTTGATATCGAGCATATTTTTTTGTGGTAAAATAAATCATTCATTCATTACTTCTGTGCTGAAAGTTAAACGTTTTTTCCATTAGTCCAATGAGGCAGTCTCACTAAAACAGAAACTACTGCAGCAGAGGTCACAGCATTGCGTCACGATTTGGCGCAACGCTCGTGTGTTGCAGTGACTTTGGCACCGTGTCTGTGGATATTGAACCTTAAGCCCACAGAGATAACGGTCAAGGCTACCTTGGTTAGCCGTGGTTAGCCAGCTGCTAATTTGTAGGCTCGGGCCACGCTCGAGCCGAATTTTCAAAGCAGGTCAAACCTAACAAGCAAAACCTACTTGGAGGATAGGCGAAAGAGGTTTGAGATTTTTTCTTTCTTAAAAAAAACATGCGAAACCTTTTTGCTTTGTTTTGGAACTTTTCTTCGAAAAGGGTTTCATAAATAATCGAGTCGAGAATCGATTTATAACAGCAAACTGTCGATTTAAGCTTTTAATAAATAGTTTTGACTTTAATGCTCTTTTACTTTGCTCTCTGTGTGTGGTATTTTCATTAGATAAATATATTATATTTCCAATTTTTAGCCCAATCAAAACCTATGTCTACAAACAATCTGTTTTAGAAAGAACTGTAAAACGTAAGGGTTGACCTACTTATATGGAATACAACTTTTCACGTGAAATTAAATCAGAAATCTCAAATCGTTTCTTACTCAATATATTAAAATCTCTTGTCACCATGTTTGCTATCGAACTATTTCAATATCGGTAAAGAATTTCAATCAGATTACGATCAGAATAACCATACCTATCTGAAACATGTAGAAGAGTTTCAACTCTACCTGCAATTACCCATGAAAGTAGTGATCGGAAAGAAAAGTTCCAAGTGCTACTAAAATCAATAAGGCCAAGGTAAATTCATGATTGACTAGCGCAAATCACCTCGGCGGGAAACTTGACAGCTGCAAGATGGAACATGCCAAGAGCAAGTCGAACATTCGGTCAGGTGATCCTCTAGCTATAGTTATGATTTCGTAAACGGTAGTGGGTTGTTCTCCGAGTGCACCTCCGGATGATACGCGTTTTTTTACGTATGTAAGTTTTAGTTACTAAAAATAAAAAAAAATAAAAAAACTAAAGGACAATGATCAAGGGGAAAATATCGGTAAAAATATAAAAGTAATAAAAGTATTTGAAGAAAAACGTCGTGAGCAAACCTGAGTACCTATCTGAGATGTTCATATTATATACTCTTGAAATTTCCAATTCACGTTGAACAAGCGTGCCAAATCAGGCATGTGCCCTGCAGTAACACGTATATGATTAAAGACTATATTTAAAAAAAACCTTTTCATTTTGATCGTTTCACTATTTACCTTTTTTTAAGTAAGAAACGTTGTATGGATTTCAATAGTATGGAAAGTATGGAAAACTAAACTAATTTCACAAAGTAAATACTTAAGAAACGTTCTGTCACGTTCTTATCTGGGAAATTGGAAGAGACAGCACTAAAGTTAAATATTTACTTAGCGAAATTATGAAATAGGAAACTCATCATTTTCGAAAATATAATAATAATAATAAATATTCATGGACATACTACACAGATCTCGTTAGCCCTATACTAAGTACAACTAAATGACTTGCGTTACAGGTGCTAACTCAACGACAGATTTAATACAATAAATACGTAAATAACATCCAAGACCAGAGACAAACTAGAAGTTCGTTTCCTAGTTTGACTCAATATTTTAATATTTTAATGGAGATTATGTTACAGTGCTACACAAGAAATAAGTCTCGCGGATGTACCTGCGCAGATGACCAAATTTTGGATGTGCGGCAAGTTTTAGAATTTCTCAGACGAGTAAAGAAGTTTTAATGATTTTTTGGGTACCGTACCTCGGCGCCTAATAGGCAAAAACATTGTTGCTCTAACGATCGTCGGTCAAGGTCCTTTTTTAGGAACGGGTGAGCAATCAAGTTAAAATTAATGTTCAATTGTAAGGAATATTCTAGGTGTAATATTATATTCATCAAAGTTTTTTTATACGTAGCCTCGAGGTCACACTGCAGGGCACAGGCTTTCTCTCAGAAAGATAGTACGAGTATATATTCTCATATGGGCTTAATAATTACAGCGCTACACACGAAGTAAGTCTCGCGGCAAATTTTGGATGTGCGGCAAGTTGATCGATCAATCAGATAGTTTCATTTTATGGCAGGCAGCGCGCCTTTGTTGCTATTGGTTGATTCAACGTCATCGATGCAGGTGACTATTAGTTTGGAAATATTAGCGTGAGCGAAATACTCGTAGGTAGCGCTACTGCGGCAATTAATTCTGCACCTTAACCGTATCGGTTAAAAATCATGTTGAATGTACGAGTACTTATAGCTCCGGGTACTTTCGTTACACTTCTTCCTAATCTGCGCGAACGAAGATTCCCGAAGGGACTTTTATTTTAGAATCTTGTTTACTAAATTGGACAAGTAAGAATAAATAGACTATACACTGTGTAGGTACTAAAAAATCCACTTTAGGATTTTTAAAAAAGGAAGGAAAAAGGAAAGAAATAACGGAATAAAAAATCTTTAGGAACCGCGGAACCCAAGAAAGAGCGAAAACTCGCCTACTAACTCAATCAGCCAACTTGAATACCCCATAAAATATGTCGTTCCAATGACAACCAGACTCTAGCCCATTGTGTATAATATCGACATCATAACGTTCACGGCTACCCTGACTCGTGACAAATAGTGGACATAAATAAAAACTGACGTAAACAAAACACCAGTCGTTCAGATTTTAAATAGAGCAGTGACATTTACATTCGAACGTATTCAAGACCACGCGCTGAAAAATATTTGTGACACTAATAGCAAGTTTCGATTAGAATCGGATTCGAATCGAATACGTATCGACTCGAGTCTGGAACACTGGCAGTGTAAATCGGCTTCAAATAAAAAATAAATTTGAATTTTGAATAAATTTTGTTCGTCACTTTTTTCATTTGCGAGAACCGTCACTGTGGAGGTCGCTCGTGCTTTCTTTCCTAAGAAATAAACGCTAAATTTAAGATTTCCAATAAGTTTAGTGTATTATGTCGGTGCACACTATTCCCCTGGTTACACCTTTCATTCGAGGACCAAGATTTCCCTACCGAAAAAGTAAGTACCTAACTTGTTTTCAATGTTAAATCAGGCAAGTCGTATGAAAAACACGGCATCTCTTTCCGTCGTGGCTAATTGGTCTAATGACCATCTTAATCACGGATTGTACTGTAAATTTTTCATTTAATTTATTAGATTTTAACGTAATTTTCACTTGTACTTACAGCCCTGTCAGTACAAGTTTGGTGGATAAAGTTGGGCTAATATTGGTAATTGCCTCCCTTTCACACAATATGGACGGCATTGTTGTAAAAGCGAGAAACAGAGTATAGTGTAGTCCCTTTCTTTAACTAACAGTGTAATAAACAATAAAAAGTTGGTTGCCATGGCAACCATATCTTGCAATCAGCCTTCATTTACCTTATCTCTGTAATTTAAACGGTATTCCAAATGCAATTAGGCATGTTTTTACGTGGTTTTTTTTTTTGTCAAAAAAAACAGTGACACGTTAAAAACAAGGTCGTTGAACTTATTAAATAATAATAAATCGCATCGGTCATGCGTTAAGACTTAAGACCTCGATATTAGTTAAAGCTTGGGTTGGTGGGTAAAGTTGGCTTGACTAAGAACTACTAATTTAGTTACTAACAATTAAATTTAACTCCACGCTTGAAATTGCCAACCCGAGGTGGGCACGCGTGGTAATTCTCTCTTTGGTGCACTTTGTTTCTGATTTGCAAAATTCCTTATTAATATAATATACAATAAAGTAGACAATACAATACACAGTAACTGAATTGATTAACAGACTACCCACCAACCGAAAGAGGTATTTAATTTTATACAATAAGAAATTAAATCTATAATATAAAAATGAATCCCTGAATGTGTTTGTGTAAGCGCAAATCTCGAGAGCAGCTGGACCGATTTCGCAAAATTTTTTTCTAGAATTATCCTTGAAGTACGAGGATGGTTCTTACGGAGAGAAAAATAAAATAAAATTAAAGAATCGACATTTAGGCGATACGAAGTTCGCTGGGTCAGCTAGTAATAATAATAAAGAATTAATTGTTCCAAGGATAAGCATAAAACACGCGGAACTTTACTCACCAAATAAAAGTACCCTTCCCTTGTGGAACGAGATACAATGTAAAGAGTAAAAGACGATGATACGAGTAGCTTGAGAAAATTGTTGGTAGAGTTCTAAAATTAGTTAGTAAAATATTAAATGTTATAATTTCTTTTTTACCTAGCTTATAAATGCCCCACTGCAAAGCACAAGCCTGCTCTCAGAGAGAGTGTATGTGCTTAATTAGTACGCGTGCCCACCGCGGATTGGCAATTTCAAGCGCAGAGTATTTAGAACACCTATCCATCCTAAGGTTGTCTGGAAGAGATCGCCTTTAGCGATAAAACCGCCAATTGTGTGCGGCAAAACTTAGATGTGTAAGCCGTAATGTATTTTATTTTCTGGTGTGTTCTATAAAGAGTTTGTGGCGAGCACATGTCGACTCTGCGTGCGCACTACAAACTCCCAACATTCCTGCATCGCGCAATCAGTGTTTCAATGGGACATACCATACCGTACCATGACATACCGGCCGTCCCCATACGATCTGCCTGGCGGGAAATTTCCCTTTATAGTGGAAGAGCACGATCACCCGATCTTCCCTATAAGTTCTAATCTAGTGTAATACCTACACTCAGTCCACTGCACTGCATACAGTAAAATCTAGACTCCCAGTGCCCCTCCGCTGCGGAACGACGTATAGGACACTCGAGATTGCCAAATAGGAAATGGGGGGAGAAAAAAAAATGAGTTCCCGAATCACGAACAGTTCATTGACTCCTGACCTCATAGATTTACGGGTTAGAGGTGACGCGAGGTCAAAATGGGGTCACAATTTGATGCGTTTTGATTCGAGATCAGATTTATTATGGGGTCATACGATGCATGTTGTATTCGGTATCAGATAAAATTACAATCAAATCAATTTTATTTCAACGTAGAGAATTTAGATTCTGTTTGCTAATATTATAAACGCGAATGTTTGTATGTATGGACCTGCTTGCCTGTACGTAATAAAGAGAGTATCGTAAAGACGTTCGAAATTTCACTGATGCCGGGTTGTCGCCCATTAGCTCAATTTGGGAGAGCGCTTGGCACGGTTTGCCAGAGGTCGCGGGTTCGAGTCCCGGCATAGGTGGAATTTTAGCCTCTAAATAGGTCTTTATAATTTTAATGTTTTATTTATAAAATTTCTTCTGCCTTTTCCGAGTATCTCTCTCTCTCTCTCATTCAACCAAGGAATAAGCCCTCGTGCGGTGTTCGTGGTGATTTCGGAGCCAGTTAGTTCTGCTGGGCACTGTGCCAAAAGCTTGAATCTGTGTCCACTGTATCGCATAGTCAATGACTCGACATTTGTAATTACAGCCATCCTGTGCTGAAATGATAACGTTTAATGGTCTGTTTTTTATCGTCAGTGAAAATGTCGACCATCGTAGGTACAACCGCCCAAAGTTACACTTTACAAATATAGAATATAGCACTTATAAAACAGTCACAACAAAACAAACTTTCATTTTGAGCAACGGACTCGATATCGACCCTGTGTATGTTCCTACTGCTGAGGCACGCATCTCTTCCTGCGTCGCAGGAAGGTTAGGCCATACTCCACTACTGGGGCCAAGTACGAGTCTGTGAAGGATGGTAAGAAAGTGGCGGGCCTTACTGTCTTACAAGCCGCCCATAAGGCCTCTGACATGGCTCACAACTGCTATTACATGATAGCCGGCACCAACGGCTTGCCTACGTGCCTTGCGAAGCACCGAAACGCTCGGAAAAGATGCCAAAAAAAACTAATTGTGATTGGTTCCAATCACTTGGTTTGAATAGGCCACGAGCGCTTCGTCACTCACATCAACCTATGTCTCAATTCTGATAGTTGGCTATGCGCGCCTTATAGGCGGTTTGATAACTCCTGAAAGTAAGGCCCGCCACTGTCTTACAATACTCCAGCAACCCGGACTTGGCCCCCGTGGTGGCGTATGGCGTAACCTTCCTGCGATGCAGGAAGAGACCCGTGCCCCAGCAGTGGGGACAATACAAGGGTTGATATCGGTAATTTAAATATTGATAATGCGTTCCCGTTGAATAATATTTTATGGATACCGCCCAACCAGCAAAAACCAGGCTTACAATAGACTCAAGACTGGTTTTTTGCGCTTTTACATTGATTCTAAATCATCTTATAAGCCTGGGTTTGGGCACCATCATATAAGCGTATTTGTTTTAAAATCGTTCTAATATCAGTCTAATTGAATGCTGCTTGCCATTATAGTAAACTTGCCAAAACTAATTTTAGCTACCTTAGGCTAATACCGCTAAATATCTTATAAGCCTACAGAGGCTTAAATTGGTCTAACAAAGAATCTTGTAAGCATCGACAAGCTTACTTGAGTTTTCGTAAGATCAGACGGTATTTGCGAAACAAATTCATGCGACGTCCTGTCGTGTGATAAACTTACATAACTCTAAGATATTTCGTTGCTTTGGTAAAAAGAATTGTATAAACAGATTCTGTTGCGGTACGAAGTTCACCAGGCCGGCTAGTACATAAAAAATGAATTACACACGAAACGTAGTTCCTTGCCGAGCCGACAATGTTATCGTTGCACGCACTTTTGCAAAGCTTAAGAAAGAATGACATTTCACTACGAAATTTATTTATTAAAAGTCCTCTCTCCATTGTCCACAGGCAAGTCGCCTTTTTTCCCCGGTGTGGAGGAGGCGGCGGCGGGGGCTGGAGGGGCGGGCTCCCCCTCCGTGCCCACCGAGCAGGCGGCCGACGTGGTATCCCGACTTAGCGCCGCTGGTGAGTGACATTTTCATACCACGATCGAGGATACAGACAGCGCCATCTAGCTCCAACTCTTCTAAGTTGAGGAGGCGGGGGAGGCAGAGAGAGACGGGATGTGGTCATGTGACTTTCACTTTCATACAACTATTGTATTCGTGGCTATTTTCCTTAATATACGCGATAAAAAGTACGGATAGCGCCACCTAGTATGCAAAATCTTAGGCTGTATTTATTGGCGTGAAGACGTCTGGCTGTTGACTTGGTTTCGAAGTCGATTTGGGAGTCAACGCCGCTGGTGAGTGCCATCTGGTGTTCAAACCTTTGAGGTGCCGTTCCGGTGTTGAGGAGGAGGGCGGCACGGAGAAGTGGGGTGTAGAGTGAGCAGCTGAGTGGTCTTTCTCTTTATTTCCCTTTCATATAGTTGAATTTGACACAGATTTATTTAATAATAGCTGACCCAGCTAACTTCGTACCGCCTAACAGTCGATTCTTTAATTTTTTTAATGTTTCTCTCCGTGAGAACCATCCTCGTACTTCAAGGAATATTCTAAAAAAAGAATAAGCGAAATCGGTTGAGCTGCTCTCGAGATTTGCGCTTACCAACACATTCAGCGATTAATTTTTATATTGTAAATACCACGATAAAGATTAGGAGCAGGCAGCACCATCTAGTGTCCGAAACCTTAGGCTGTATTTCTTGGCGTGAAGGCGACTGGCAGCTGACTTGGTTTCGCGAGTCAGCGCCGATGTAAAGTTTTTTCTTATGTTAGAGTATAAAAAAAACTATAGAACTCATCTAGTTTCCAAAAGTTTGGACTGATACTGGCATGGAGGTGACTGGCCGTCAAAGTGGTGTTATTAATATAATAACCGTGACAGATAATACGAGCGGCGCCATCTACCGTCTGATCGTTTGGGGGCTGTCTTTCTGCGTGAAGAACGGGCGTTAGACCCGGCCATAGAGTGTAATACTTACACAGTTTTTCAATAGAATGAAATAAGCACGAGGTTGATATTGGTCTCAGTTTGATAATCTATAAAGCAATTGCAGTACAGATTTATTCCAGGGGTATAACCCGCGCATCTCTCGCAAAGAAGATCGAATCGCGAGAGGCGCCGACTTTACGGGTTATAACATTGCAATGCGATTGCTTACTAGGCTACCGATAGTGTGAATGAAACCTTTACCGGACTAATACGACTCTTTTGAACAATTATGAATTTTAGAGACTCACCCCCCTAGTCTTGCGACTCAGTGCCGCTGGTGAGTAGGTATGATTACTTCACAACGTGGAAAGACGATCTCTAGTTCGAATCTCATCGATAGCAAAATACTTTAGTGGGTACATGTATTTCGCTATGTACTGCTGTTCTCATGGAGAAGTATATTTATAATTTTTTTGCTAAGGCTCTGTAACCCAGGAGTCTTCTGCGCCACCACCTAAGCATCCGCCTGAAGTACGCCTTTAAAAGACTATCCGATATCAACCGTTGTATGTCCCCCCTGCTGGGGCACGGGTCTTTTCCTGCATCGCAGGAAGGTTAGGCCATACTCCACCACGGGGGCCAAGTCCGGGTTGGTGGAGGATTGTAAGACAGTGGCGGGCCTTACTGTCAGAACAGAAGTTACCAAGCCGCCCATGAGGCCTCTGACATGGCTTAACGACTTCCGTTACATGACAGCCGGCACCAACGGCTTAACGAGCCTTGCGAAGCACGGAAGCGGTAATCACGGGACGGTCACCAATCCTGCACCTGACCGCGCCTTTTGTTGCTTAACTCTAGTCATTGATTCCAATCACTCGGTTCGACTAGGCCATGAGCGCTAACAGTTTCTACTAGACTATAAATATGGTGAAAGACCCGAGAATTCATCTGTATTGGAACCAAGATTGGAACGAAAAGCTTCCGCAGATTCTAAGTCTGTCGTACTGAACAACGATTGAGCATGGAAACAGTAATTTCCAATTTATTACGAATATTTTCACGATCCCTATAGCAAATTTACTAGAGCTCACCATACCTATAGGGCCGGTTTCTGAATTAAGAATTTCTAAAGTCTACATTCAAAAACTGGCCCTTAGTGTGTTAAGATGTCAGTCGGCGGAAGACAGACTTAAAATTACTTTTTCTCGGCCAAAAACTGGAAGCAAATTTACATCATTTCGCAGAAACGCTATACTTTATTTTGTAAGCCTGTAATGGACGTTCACGCCGGAATGAATCAGAATTAGCAGCTTACATAGCATAGTCTGGAACCCTCAGTGCGCGAGTTGGACTTGCAATCGGTCTGTTTTTTGTCCTATCTAACGTGCCCTTCTCCACATTGCAGGTCTATCGATGTGCGTCTCGGCGCTGGGCTCACCGGCGCGCTCGTCGCCCGTCTCTGCGGGCTCGGAGCACGGCGAGCGTTTTAGCCGGAAGGTGTTCGTCGGCGGATTGCCGCCGGACATCGATGAGGGTGAGTCTGGGTTCATTTTCCTGCAGTGCTTTCTCCATTAGGTCGTCGTTAAGGTCTTTAGATCAGAAAAAGCATTGTGATGTCGTGACACAGTCGAGTTTTCAAAAATCATCACATTCAGGTAGTT
Organism: Yponomeuta sedellus; assembly: GCA_934045075.1. Lineage (NCBI taxonomy): Eukaryota > Metazoa > Arthropoda > Insecta > Lepidoptera > Yponomeutidae > Yponomeuta > Yponomeuta sedellus. The sequence goes on from OW203750.1 coordinate 6,373,881, forward strand.
ACTTAAGTCACCTTCTTCTTCTATCTGGACGACAAAGAAGTTGATGAACAAGGACATAAAAAAAACACTTTTTGGGATGCAACTGATCTTTATATTCTCAAGTATTGACATGAGGAAACATTTCTACTGGAATCCGCTATTTGACACGTATCAAATTTGACGCGATAAATGATTATTCCCTATAGTACTTATTTAACGTAAGAAAGGGTTGTTCCAATAATCCCCATTGAAAATCCCCATTGATGGGGATTTGTGAACTTTTTGTCCGTAAATCCCCATTGGCGTATCTTAGTATTTTCAATGGGGATTTGTGGACAAAAAGTTCATAAATCCCCATTGGGGTATAAAACGAAATATAAAGGACACATTAATTATGAATCACAAAGTACTTATTTTGTAATACCAATACCTACATTATACAAACACAGTTTTTCAACAATTTATAAAATCAGAGTTGTAATCATGAAATGAAAAGGTTTTATTCAAAGTAGCACAGAAACTGCGGCTTAATGAACGTACAATTCAGACTAGGTGTCTATTTTTCAAAATCTAGATCATTTAGGAGAAAAAATGAACAAAAAAACTCCTAACTTATATAGTCTTTTCAAAAGTCCTTAATTAAGTTAGCTTACATAATTATTATAAACATAGAACTGATACATTGTACTGGCTTTAATTCCAGACCTCATTGTCATCTAAATAATCCTTTATGTTATAGTAGCCCTTTTGGCACAAAGTGTGCTTAACATATTTTTTGAATCAGACATCCTTACCGAAATTGAACATGAGTTTTACATTTACCTACTAAGTAAATCACAGATTCTATGTAACTAGGTATTACATTATTATGGGCATTACCTCCCAATGATGGCACAACCTTGCGCTATGGCGCTCATTAGGGGAGGGCTATGTCCAGCAGTTGACTAATATAGCCTGAAGAGGAAGAGGAGGTATTACATAACAATCACATTTTCACCGTCATTGATAAAATCACATGTTTCTTATTAACTAAACTAAATCAGTTTTTTTACTATCTTTATTTACTTAGAAGCCTTGTTCAATGGGTAAAAGAGGACTTCATTCAAATATGGTGTGCATTTTGTTAGAGCCATCGCACTAATAATTTAGTCGAATCATGGAACAAACAAATCAAACATCGCGTGGTGAAAAAGAATCCTAATCTTATGAAGCTTCTCACTTCGTTGGCTGAAGATGCATTGTACTATGAAGGGCTTGCATTGCGGCTTACTCAATGGAGCATAGTGATTACAGAAAGATCAATCCAAAGTCTTAATCGCGATGTTTACATAGGGGATGTCCAAATGGAGCTTGTTAAATGGCGAAATTACGATTGGCCATTGCTTGGAAAAATTAAGATGGTTGAAATATAGAATTTAATTGACAATAAATATGTGATTTTATTAATGACGGTGAAAATGTGATTGTGTTAATATAAAATTAATTCTATTAATTTTATATTAACGTAAGTGTAAAACTAATCCATCATCTCTGATTTGATAAATTGTTATAAACTGTGTTTGTATAATATACGTATTACTTAGTAGTAATACAATATAAATACTTGTTTCGTACTGTTCTTTATATTTGTTTTATATACCAATGGGGATTTGTGAACCAAAAGTTCAGAAATCCCCATCAATGGGGATTTTCAATGGGGATTAGTGGAATAACCCGTAAGAAACCGAAATATATTGATTTTGCTAAGTAAGTACGCAGGATGGCTGCAAAATTTGCAAAGTAAAAAAAATTTTTCCTCTTTTAATTCGTAACGGCGAAAACGCTATCCGCCATCTTGAAACCATCTAAAGTATGTAAACAAACATATTTCAGCCAGAGCCAGTGGACATTGATTATTATAGGACTTAAATAAATACACCCGAGTTTCAATTGATAAAGAGTCGGGGTCTCTTTTGGTAAGTTCGAGCAAAGTTTTTCGAATGTTAATTTCACTACCTAGTACATGAATCCACAATTTCCCGGGGGTCTTTATTGACGTGTTTTTTCATTCTCGAACAATGCAATACTGATAATTGTTATATTTTGGATGTAAATTCGATGAAATCATGGTTGCGTTGTTGTTATTTCACTATGCTCAGAGATCACTCACCTCATAAAATTGAATGTCAAACTTTGTTTACAATTTTTTGGACTTCAAACCATAGTCAAAAATGGCTGACCGCGTTTTTGGCTGTTTAGTAAAATAAAGTTTTAAAATATATTTTTATGTTGATTTTAGGGCCTCAAAAATATACTTTTAATTTTTAATAAAAATTTTATTAACTGTTTAAGACTTACTTGAAAAGGGAGTCAAATAGCGGATTATGTGTGAAACAATGGCTCTTAGCCCGTCTCTACGGGAAACAAAAATTCACTTTATAGGTTGCAGCTGAATTGTTTTTCCTCAAGTACCTATTCACTTGAGGAAACATTTTTACTGGCACTGGCAACCTGCCTTTTGTTCTGAATATAGACTTGGTCAATTTGATTTTCGTTTGATAATCGCTCGTAGTCCCGGCTGCCTGAGTGATCTTAAACAATCACGGAGGTTAGGCAACACAGGGCTCGTTCAGTGCATGGGTGGGTAAACCGTCTATGACTAACGCTAGTGGCTTTTGTGCCGTGCTTCGCAAGGCACGTTAAGCAGTTGGTGCCGGCGGTCGTGGATAGATGCCAGTCGTTAAGCCAAGTCAGAGGCCTTAGGGCGGCTTGAAAACTTCTGACAGTAAGCCCAGCCACTGGTCTTGCAAGACTCCACCAATCCGGACTTGGCCTCCGTGGTGGAGTATGGCCTAACCCTCCTCAGGGAAGACACCTGTACCTACCCCTCGGTAGGAACATAACGGGTTGATGATGCAAATTTCGTTTTCACTGAAGACACGTTTTATCTTTTAACTAGCTAAAAATTCCACACCACGCAGAGCGACGAAATGGCGACCTTAATGTTGACATTTAAGGGAAAATACTAAAATCCCGGGAAGAGTGATGGACCCAGCAGGTGATTAAATCAATATCGCAATTTAATAATCACAGCTTTACAATGTGTGACGCTTCCTGCAGCGTCATCATCGTCGCCGAAAAGGGACAATGCGAGCGCTGTTTGCGCCCCCCGTTGCCTGGCAACGATGGGTACAATGGCTGTTTACTGGCTTTGGTATTTAATGCACTGCCAGACAGCGAAACGCTCGTAGCCTAGGCAAACCGAGTGATTGGGATCAATCACTTGAGTTAAGCAACAACAGGCGCCGTCACGTGTAGGATGGGTGACCGTCCCGTGACTACCGCTCGTGGCACTTTTCCGAGCGCTTCCGTGCTTCGCAAGGCACGTTAAGCCGTTGGTGCCGGCTGTCATGTAATGGCAGTCGTTAAGCTATGTCAGAGGCCTTATAGACGGCTTGATAACTTCTGACAGTAAGGCCCGCTACTGTCTTACAAGCCTCCACCAACCCGAAATTGGCCCCCGTGGTGGAGTACGTATGGTCTAACCTTGCTTCGATGCAGTAAGAGACCCGTGCCCCAGCAGTGGGGTCATACAAGGGTTGATATAGAATGAAATACTACTCACCGATGAACTGTTTCGGCATGATTGGTAAATTTTAGTCCCAAACTCTTATTTTTACATTCTAACATAGCACAAGAAGGCGATTGTTTTCTTTACTAGAAACAAACGACAACTGAGGCGAAAGAAGAACTGTCAGAGACTACGCATAGACAATACATTGCCAATGCGAGGCACGCGGGCACCGTCCACTTACGGCTTCTACTCTTTTTTATGTTCTGTGCGATTACTGGACAAACCGCGACTTGGACTAACTGCATGTACCTAGGACGAACGAATCGAACAAAACACGGGTGAAGTTTACCAATGTCACTCAAGCCTGTTTCAGTGAAAACGGCTAAAATCAGTATACCAATATTTTCAATAAAATAAAAGATAATAAATCTCTTTCTCTTTTATAAAACTAAATCAGTGTTTTAAAACCTTTTAACGTGTACTTTCCCATAATATCCTTGAGTATTTGAATATTTGGGTGTTTCCCGTTCATCCGATCTGTCAACCGATCAATCGGGCCAATGCAGAATCTTTGTGCCGTTTAGCCAACCTTTTATTTTTGTACAGTCATGTTTAGAACTGTTTGTGTGATTACGACCTCCTATATATCGTTATGATATTTATCACTATATAGGTTGCTATAAAACAGTTTTGCAAATGACAGTAGATACACTATTTAATTAAAATCGATCTAATGGAAACACGATTTCCCAAATGTTAGATCAGTATGGGGAACTGGAAAAAAAGTACCGCTGGATCGACTGACAAGGTCGACGGATCATACCAACGGAAAACACCCGATTATTTGATACAGTCGTCTCGCCTATTGCCAGACTTAAACTCGATGTCAACATCGGAATGATGTTTGTCTTCTGCCCTTTCAGATGAGATAACCTCATCATTTCGGCGGTTCGGTCCCCTCGTGGTGGACTGGCCCCACAAGGCTGAGAGCAAGAGCTACTTCCCACCCAAGGGCTACGCGTTTCTTCTATTCCAAGTAAGATGGCCTAATTTAGTTATATAATTTAGGTGGGATCGAATTAAGCGGAAATACTTTAAGGGCAGGTTAGAAACATTTAATAAAGTTGTTTTGTAAATTTTTACAACAGTCGCGTGCGGCGAGCGACGGTGAGCGCACGTACCTATTTAACGTAGATCCGTATAGCGTGATGCTAAAATATTTAGTAACTACCGTACGTCTGTTACCTACGTAAAATGAGTGATAGTGAGGGAGAAAAAAGTATTACATCAAGTGGAAACAGTGATGTGGTGAACGGAGTGCTAATTGAGGCCACTATGGAGAGGGAACAACAAGTAAGTGAGGATGAGCGAGAGTGGAATAATTCCGGTACGGAGGGGAGAACAAAGAGACCCAGACAGGACAGTCCAGGTACTGACGAAAATGATGCCTTTGTAACTGTGCAAAGACGATCGAAACGTGTAGCGCGAAGTTTTTCTAACACCAGCCAAACGAACCATGATAAGCAAGTCGACATTGTCCAAGAAAAACATGAAGTTTGCATGATGTCGAAGGAAATACTACCGAAACAATTAGGGCTGGCTAAATGGCTGCGATCTGAAAATATAACAGATATTATAAAAATTGTATATAGAAACCCCTATAAAGTTCTTATACAATTTAACAAGAAAGAAGACGCTGATCGCTTACTGAGTTGTAGCAAATTGGAAGAAAAGGGTTTCAGATGCCAATCTACACAAGAAGTAAACCTTAGTTATGGAGTCGTAAGGAATTTAGATTTAGATGTCCAAGAGTCAGAAATAACAAAAATATTCACGGCTGAGTTTGAGGTTATGTCTGCGAAAAGACTGCAAAAAAGGAATGCTGATGGCCAGTGGATAGACAGCGAAGCTGTTCGTTTCTGCTTTAAGAGTTCCACTTTACCTCCGTATATCTATGCATACGGCTGTCGGTTTAAGGTGGAACCTTACGTCTTTAGAGTATCACAGTGCTCAGGGTGCTGGAAGTTTGGGCACAGCGCCCGGCAGTGTCCCACTAAAAAGATTTTTTGTCCAAAATGCGGAGGCGCTCATGACAACTGTATTACAACAATCTATACTTGTAAAAATTGTAAAGGCGATCACATGGCTCTGAGTAAAAATTGTCCAATGTTTTTGAAAGAAAAAAAAATCCGACTTATCATGGCCGAAGATAACGTAACCTACAACGTGGCCCTAAATAAATATATTACAGAGATGAAATCAAAACAAGAAGAATATTCAAAGGACAAAAACATGGAAGTTAATATCGATAATCCCATAGAAACACAGGAGCCCCCTCTGAGATCAAGCTACCGAGATGCTGTGGTAACCCGAGCTATAATACACCAAGAGATAACCCAAGGCAATGAGCACAATGAAGAACAAGGAAAAAAGAACACAGAAAAAAATAAAATTATCAAGAACATGAAGACACAAAAGATAAGCGCAGACCCTAGTGTAGAGGAGATGGATACAGCGGATGAGCTAAATACACAAAATCTGGAGACAACAGTAGAAGATAATAGTGAACCAACGAGAAAGAAGAGTAACTTGATGGTTCTATTGAGAAAAATAAAAGATATAATTATGTCTAAGAAGACTTTTGAAGAGAAACTAACAACAATTTTAAAAGTTTTTCTGGTACAGGCCAAAGAGCTAATTATAGAGATGTGTAAAGAAGTGGTCTGGCTGAACGATCTTTTCAAGGTTTTTAATTATGGATAAGTCTAAAAAACAATATATGGAAATCAATATAGTGCAATGGAATGCGCAAAGTCTAAGACCTAAATTATCGGAGTTTGACTGTCTTCTCTCCCAGGAGAAAATACACATAGCATTACTAAGCGAGACATGGTTAGAACCAGAAACAGAACTAAAAGTTAGCGGTTACGATGTGTATAGAAGAGACAGAGGTGATTCATACGGTGGGGTAGCTATTATTGTACACAGATCTTTGAGAGCACGCTTATCTACATTCCATGTCAGTAATTTGGGTATTGAAATCATACACGTTACGTTATTGAATTGTTTTAAGTTAAAAGACATTATCTCTGTTTACTGTCCATCTACTGTTAGAACTACACAGTCAGACTGGGACAATATACTGAGCAAGTTTCCATGTAAATGTTTGGTAGCTGGAGATTTCAACGCTCATCATACTAATTGGTCATATAAAAATGATGTCAGAGGTGCCCAAATAATGGACTCCGCTTTAGAGCATGGTTTTATATCATTGAATGATAATAGCCCCACTAGAATAAAATTAGTCAATGGTCTGTTGCAACAAACATCAAAACGGGTAGGCCGTTCCGGCCGGATCGCTGTTCGTTTGCTAAAGACTTATTTGCTTGGAAGAAATATTTAAAGTAATGTTTTTGAGTGTTACTGTACACCAGTTTGAAGAGAAAGTTTCGCGCTTTGCGCCTGTGAAAACTATTTTGAAATCCATCAGCGGGTTGCGGAGATATCTTCGTTTATTTGTCATCAACGACTATTTTGCGTGGAGCGCAATACAATATCGGCCGGCAGCAGCGGTGACTCATCTCGCACTTCAACTACGCGCGCTGTTTGGTCCGTGGCAGGCAACGGTCGTCGATCGTCCCGCCGCCCGCCGTGTTCTGTGCATGCACTGGCTGCGTGCGCTCCGAGTCATCCATCGCTAACGTAACATCGTAACTCTACTTAGCGCTGGCAGCGCTGCATTGGTGAAGTTTTTTCTGCTTCAGTGGTTTGAAAATATATTTCTTATTTTTTTTTTTTTGCTTGCTTTTGCTTACGAACTCTTGATGCGGACCTGTGACTTTGCTATGTTTTTGTGTGTGTTTTGTTATTTTGTTTAATTGTCTAAATGCATGTACTGGTAGCTTCCTTTTGAGCTTATATTAGCTGTAATATGACTACCTACTTTATGTAAATATTTGAGCTACGTTTTTTTTTTTTTTAGCTGTAAGTTTGACTTTTGTTTTATAATTTATTGACTCAAGTGTATATGTAGAAGGACCAAACTTTAGATTGTGACATGGAATGGATGTTCATAGGGCTTCTTGTCCGCACTGTCCCGGATCCTCAAGGCAATATGTAGTTCCTCGCGGGCTCAATGTACACATTAGCCGAGTTCACAGGAGTGTCGCATCACAACAGTCACAGGCTGATGTGGCGGGGATCGCCCCAGGGTCTTCCCGGGTACTGGACCAGTTGCATTCATTGAAAGATAAAGTGCGTGTTTTAAAGCATGTCCCTAAAGGTGCAAGAAGTTTGGCCGCAGGAAAATTGTCACGGGTGATAGAAAAGTGCATACAGACGAATAGCGCGGAGGACTGGGGTGAACTACTAACCTTTTCTTACGTTTGTCTGAGAGTGCCGTCGTCTGATGATCGCAGTCGGTCACTCACGACAAAAGTTAAGGAGAATATTAATGATGGGTATTCACAGGATTTAACATGTTCTATTGATCGATCGTCTAGAGGTGTTTCGTTTGGAAAACGCTCGCTCTATAAAGCTGTGGAGTCCAAGGTTTATGATGGGGATTTGAGCGGAGCTGTTCGTATTTTGCTATCGGAATGTTCCGTTGCTGACAGTAATCAAGACACTCTAGAAGCTCTACGTCTTAAACACCCATCACCTAGTCGGGTTTTGGACTACCCCCCAGAGCCGAATCTTTCGAGCGAGTTTCTCTCAGTGGAAGTTTCTGATGTCGCGGAGGCCATTGCTTCCTTTAATAATGGCTCAGCAGGAGGACTGGATGGATTACGTCCAGGGCATCTTAAAGAGCTGACTTCTGTTGGTGCGGGTGACAGTGGTGTTCTCTTATTACAGTCCTTGTGTAGTTTGGCAAACTACATGTTAAAAGGAATGGTTAATCGAGAAGTCTGCCCGTTCTTATATGGGGCATCTCTTTGTGCCCTAAAAAAGAAGGATGGAGGGATTCGCCCCATTGCCGTGGGTAATGTTATGCGCCGTCTGGTCGCCAAGCTTTGTTGCCGGGCTGTGAGGGATGTTATGGCAACAGAATTGCAGCCGCAGCAGTTGGGCTTCGGGATACCATTGGGTTGTGAAGCTGCGATACATGCCACCCGTGCGTTTGCTTTGGCTGGGAGCGATTCCGATCATATAATTGTTAAGGTTGATATCCAGAATGCCTTTAACAGTGTTGAGCGAGACGTTGTCTTGGGTAAGGTTAGGGACCGGGCTCCATCTCTATATCCTTTTCTCCATCAATGCTATTCGAGACCAACTAATTTATTTTTTGGTGATAACATGATGGAGTCTCAGGTGGGAGCGCAGCAGGGTGATCCTTTGGGCCCTCTTTTGTTTAGCTTGGCTATACAGGATATTATTGCTGGCCTGCGTTCCCCTCTGAATGTTTGGTACTTGGACGATGGCACAATAGGAGGGGATCCTGTCGGTGTAGTCGAAGACCTCAAAAGCCTGGAAGGAGGGTTTGGGGACATGGGACTCAAATTGAACGCACACAAATGCGAGATTTTCCCATGCTCTGGGCAGATTTCGCGGGATGTTCTGTCGCAAGTAGATGCCGTAGTCCCAGGGCTTAAGACGTTAAGTAAGTCAGATTTTACTCTTTTGGGAGCGCCAATTTTCCCAGAAGGTATTCCTCAAGTCCTTACCAATAAGATACGGACGTTGTTGGCAACGAAGCCACATCTGAAGCAACTTTCTGCCCACGTTGCGTTAACGATCCTGCGAAGTTGCCTGTCATTCCCCAGGTTGACTTACTCAGTTCGCACTACTCCCTTGTGGTTATGTAGTTTTAAAACGTCGGAGTATGATGAGGCTTTAAAGGAGTTGTTAGAAACTGTTCTCAACATTAGGATGAGGTCGACACAGTGGTGCCAAGCGGCTCTTCCAATTAGGCATGGCGGTTTGGGTATTCGTCGTTTGCAGGACACCGAGCTCCCAGGGTTTCTTGCTTCGTCGCATGGGGTTTTGGATCTCGTCACTCGTATATTGAATATTAATGGTGACGGGTTTCACATCCCTTTCGCCGATGAGGCCTTGAGTTTATGGCAGGCTCGCTGTCCTGGGAGTGACTTGCCGGAGCGGCCTGAGCTTCAACGTGAGTGGGATGAAGTCATAAGCAAGATAACGCTGGACGCATTGCTGAACTCCAGTTCTGGGGCTGAGCTTGCGAGATTGCGCGCTGTTTCGAGACCAGATTCGGGGATATGGCTTCATGTTTTGCCATCCCCACAGCTGGGGACCTTTTTGGACTGCAATTCACTCCGAGTGGCTGTTGCTTTGCGCTTAGGTTGTGAAGTCTGTCAACCGCACCGTTGTGTCTGTGGCGTGGAGGTGGACGCTCAGGGCCGCCACGGGCTGCATTGTGTCCGTAGTGCAGGTAGAATCTCTCGGCACCATAGCATAAATGATATTGTTCGACGGGCTCTGGTTTCGGCAAATATCCCTTCTGTCCTTGAGCCTCCGGGCTTATGCCGGAACGATGGGAAACGTCCGGACGGCCTTACTCTGGTTCCGTGGGAGAAGGGTCGAAGTTTGTTGTGGGATGCGACTTGTGTCTGCACGTTCGCGCCCTCGCATGTCGTATCTACTGCCGCTTCTGCTGGTGCCGCGGCTGAACTGGCTGCGAGGCATAAAACGCAGAAGTATAGCCAGCTTATTAATTCCTACATTTTTGTGCCGCTGGCTATAGAAACTTCTGGTGTATGGGGAGCGCAGGGCAGCGCTTTTATTAGGGAGCTGGGACGCCGATTGAGGGACCGTGGCATGGACGTTCGCTCTGGGGCATATCTGAGCCAAAGGATTTCCCTTGCTGTGCAGCGCGGTAACGCGGCCAGTATTATGGGGACTTTTGGTTCGGATGTGGCTCGGAGCGATTTATTTGCATAGTTTTTTTTTTTTTTTATTATTATTTTATTATTTTGTTATTATTGTTATTGCCTTGACATTCTTTTAATTTCATTCTTTTTGACGAAACTTTATGTGAAAAAAAAAAAATTAACAAACATCACCAGATATCACTTTTTGTTCATCAGATATAGCAGTTGATTTCTCTTGGATAGTGACTAAAGAATCTTTGGGTAGTGATCATTTAATGATAAAAATCACAGCAAATTTAATCTCTGATCACGGCAATTTTGTTAAAAAGCGTAACTTTAAACGGGCAAACTGGAAATTATATCGTGAAACTCTTAAGGATTTGTTAACAAATTCCAACTGTAGCTGTAGTACGGAAGATATTCAGGAAAAATATAATTTTTTAATTGACAATATTAATTTATCGGCAAATAAGTCCATTCCATGTATAAAATTAAGTACTGATCCTACTTCAAAATTTAAACCAAAGAGTTACTGGAATGCGGATCTCTCCAGGTCCGTGGCTCAACGAAGACTAGCGCTAACTGAGTTTAGAAGAAACCCAACTCCGGATAACCTCAAAAAACTTGAAGATTTGATATGTAAGACCCAACGCATGATAAGGCAAGCTAAGTCAAGGAGCTGGAGAGAATTCTGCGATGGTATTGATGAGACTACGTCTGTCTCAGATATGTGGCGTCGAATGCGGTGGATGAAAGGATACAAAAATTCAAAATTTTGTCCGTCAAATGATAAAAAAGAAGAATTACTTTGTAACCTCGCTCCTGACACTGTAGCCATTCAAAGACCTACGTTTGTATCAAATAACCCATCACTGGAAGCTAGATTTTCTATTCATGAACTGAACAACTGCCTAAAGAAAAAAGATACAGCTCCAGGAACTGATCAAATAACCTATTCTATGATTTATAGTCTACCTCAAAAGGCCAAATTGTTATTGCTTAGCATTTACAACTCCATTTTTGACGCAGGATATGTACCCAGTCAATGGCGGGAAATAAAGATAGTTCCTATACCTAAATTAAGTATTACCCCTGATGCTGAACCAAAGTTAAGACCAATAGCTCTTATTTCCTGTTTATGTAAGACATTTCACTTGATGATTACCAAACGTCTTGAATGGTATATTGAGAAGGAACAAATTCTGTCAGTTAAAACTACAGGTTTCAGACGCTCCCAATCATGTTTAGATGCCCTAACTCGACTGGTATGTCACATACAGATACATCTCAGTAAGAATGTTCCCACCTTGGCTTGCTTTTTAGATATAGACAATGCGTATAATAATGTGCTAATAAACATTATATCATAATAAACATTACAGAGAGTCTAGAAGACATCGGCGTAGGGGCTAAAATTAGCTTGTATATCTGGGAGTTTCTCAATGAAAGGCGACTAGCAATAACTAAAGACAATGACGCCACAGAAGGCATTGAACTGACCAGATGGACAAGTAAGGGAATTGCTCAAGGAGATCCTATGTCCCCCTTGATTTTTAACTTGGTTACTTCTGAAATATGTCAAATTACTACGAATGTCATGGTGTCGCAATACGCTGACGACTTTGTATTGTATACTAGTTGTAAGAAACTTGCTGATAGTGCTAGCAATATACAAAACGCTATAAATACTATTAATATATTACTTGGTAATTTAGGATTAGGGTTGTCTGAATATAAATATAAATATTGTATTTTTAGTAGAGGTTATAAAAGTCAGGAAGTAGATATAAGATTGAACGGATTACCGTTAACTTCCATAAAAACTATTAAGTATCTGGGTCTATGGCTAGACAAATCATTACGTTGGGGCAAACATATTAATGAAACTGTTGAAAAAACACAGAAATTCTTAAACTTACTTAAAGTGCTGGCTGGTACCTCCTGGGGCATCCACCCTATATACCTACGTAGATTGTATATAACGTTGATAAGAAGTAGATTAGATTATGCAAGTTTTTTATATGATAATAGTGCTAAAACAAATGTATATAAATTAGAAAAAATACAAAATCAAGCCTTAAGAGTAATTGGGGGTTTTATAAGATCCACTACTATTCACACTATGGAATCTGAGTTGTGTATACCACCACTATCATTAAGACGACAGTATTTGGCCTTTAAGTACTGCCTGAAATCCCAGTCTTGGGAAAATAATGTCACGGTAAAACTACTAGATGAACTGTGCAACGTTTGTTCTGATAGGTACTGGAATAATAGAAAAACACCCCTGTTAACACAAACATTTAGCAAGACTAAATCCGAAAGTATTTCATGTCACTACCCACTAGAAATGTACAAACTTGATACTTGGATTAGTAACATTCAACTGAGTGACATTATAGTAACCAACTTAGAATCTATTAAATTAAGTAAAAAATCGTATGAGTCAAATTTGATAAAAAACCAGGTACTTGAAGAATTAAATGAAAAGTACAGCGGGTGGTGCAAAATATATACAGATGGATCCAAGAGTGCTGATGGCTCGGGGGCAGCCTTTGTTGATGCTTGTAATAAGAATTATGGTTGTTTCAAAATAAGAAATGAAAATTTATCTATCATGTCGATAGAACTTATTGCAATCTCAGAAGCTCTCTCATATCTGGAAAGGATGGGCTATCGAAAATGCGTTCTCTTAACGGATAGTAAAAGTGCTCTCCAGCATATTAAGCGTTGTGGCTCTGGTCACATAAGTGTGACCAAAGCATACACGATAGTTCAACTTTTAGCAGATCTTAACAGTAACAATATTGAGGTGAGATTGCAATGGGTTCCGTCCCACATTGGCATTTCGGGTAACGAAGAGGCTGATCTGTTGGCAAAAAAATCTGTGGTAGAAGGTAAGGAAAGTGATGTGAAGGCTTGTTACTCCGAAATGCTACCGAAATACAAAGACTTGTGTTATGGAATGTGGAAAGACTACTTTGACGAAAAATCCAGAGAGAAAGGTATTTGGTATAAGACTATGCAAACAGAGCCACCTCATGTTCCCTGGTTTGCCAATGTGAGACTGAAAAGATGTTATATTATAACTGCACACAGACTCAGAACTGGTCATATGCCATTAAACAAGTTCAACTTCCTCATGGGTAAAGTCATTAGCCCAAACTGTGAAACTTGTAACACAGTAGAAGACGTGCAACATATACTGTTGGAGTGTACCAAGTATTCAGTGCAAAGAGCAGATATAATAGCAGAGTTAAGGTTAAATGTAATGGATGTTGGTACATTCCAGAGCCTATTGCACAATCCTACCTCAAGTGCAGCCTTATTAATATATAAAATGTACAGTAAAATATTATAAGCTAGTTATTAATAAATAATATATACTTTATGTACTTATATTTAGATAAGGTAGTCTTAAAAAACATTGTAATTTGGTCTGATGGGGCTGACATGATCACATGGTGATCAAAGCCTCTAAATAAAAATAAGATTAAAAAAAAAAAAAAAAAAAATTTTTACAACTTTTTGTACTCTAGTTAACGAGAAATGCTCAAAAATCAAAACCGTGAAAAAAACATCCTGTATTTTGCCGCCCTTTTTGACATTGTGGTAAAGAGGTCTCCGCCTGAACTTATTATCATAGATATCATAGAAAATTAATACATACTCTTTGGATTCTGTTGCTATGCAACATAAGAAAATAACATAATTGTCATTTTAGAAATAAGTTTTATTTTGTTAGTAAAAGTGTGCTCATCATGGTTTCAGAACCCTGAAGGGAATCTCGCCAGTCTTACGAAGTTTTCAGACATAACCGGGCGGGAACCGTGCTGTTGCCGCAAACTTGATTTTAAGAAAACGCTTAAAACCTTTTTACATTTTTACACAACTCTGGCCTCAATTTTGCGAGATGTCAAACTTACAATTTAAAAAGTAATGAAAGTTTGGGGTACAGGATGTAGTCATCAATAACTAAATTAGTTTGTTTGAAAAAATAGAAAAATAGAAAAATAGAATGTAATTTTTTTTTAATATACGCCTCTCACTTAATTGTGCCACTCCTTAAATTATTTGCGCTTAATTCGATCCCACCTTATATAATAAGATAAAAGGAATTTAGCCTCGAGTCTAGTTTCTATGAAAAGTCTTCTATATTTATAATCAGCCCACATCAACCCACTGCTGGGCATAGGCCTCCTTTTTATTGCGCCATTCCTCACGGTCCTGAGCTAACCTGGTCCATCTCTGGCCCGCAACCCTCACGATGTCGTCTGACCATCTCGTCTGTGGTCTGCCTACCAACCAACCTCCTTCCCTCCCTTGGCCACCACTCCGATACTGCCCTGGTCCACCGGCCGTCTTCCCTTATAGCCAAGTGTCCCGCCCATCTCCACTTTAAGTCTGTGATCCGCTCACCAACGTCTTCGACCTTGGTTCTTCGACGAAATTCTACGTTAGGTACGCGGTCCACAAGCGATATGCCTTGCATGGCACGCTCCATCGCTGTTTGTGCAACTTTTATTTTGTGCATAGGTATTTTGCTTGGTGATGAAAAGTCTTATGAGGGTTATAATTTCTTATTGATAAGTTCAAGGTTTTATTCAAAGCAGCACAGAAATTGCAGCTTAATGAACGTTATTCAAAGCAAACTAGGTGTCCATTTCAAAAGCTAGATCATTTTGGAGAAAACATATTTTCCAATTCTAAGCCACAGCAACTTTTATTCTATATACCATTTTTGATTTTTGTTATTGGTCCAATTTACTGGTAACATTTCTTACGTTTTGTAGTGGCGTTGTTTCACAATGTAAAATAATGATACAGTATGCTGAATTTGTGTGGTCTAACCTCGTCTTCTATTGTGGCCCTCGAGGGTAAAATTCTGTGACTTTCATAGTGCATCTGTCGTCAGGCAGCCTTGCCACCTGACTTGTCCGTTTCCACTTCATTTTAATGCAATCTCGGTAACGTCCATGACTAGCTTTGCTCCCGAAATTGCTGAGTTGCTTATTCTGTATTGTCCGAGCGTACTCCTATGTAATGTATTAGTAGGCTATACACGTATACGGGTCCAATATATCAACGCCTTCAGATTGCTGCTGGGGCTGCCCCGATGCTGCAGTGCATAGGGGATGTTTGCCGGCGCGCGAACGGATGATTTCCACGCATTAATTCGCAAACGCATAGCATCCCTAATGTGCAGGTAACGGTCAGTACCAGCAGCCTCCTAAAGGTGTTGGCTGATCGGATGGATACAGCGCCACTGGGTGTCAATGCACCTTACGCTGACAAGCAGGGGGGCTGGCTGGGACTGGGCTGTAATACACTGTAAATAGTTTACTAACATAGCATAAGTCAAATTGTTACTAACACTATATGGGCTTGGCCTGAAATAAATGAATAATAACAATAAATAGCATAGATAAAATCCTGTTGTTCCCCGCTACTTCGCTCTTCCAGGACGTGACCCTCGAGAGTAAAATTGTCTAGCTTTCCTTGTCCATCTATCGTCAGTCAGTCTTTCCACCTGACGTGTCCGTTTCCACTTCATTTTTCGTAGATAAAATCCTGTTTAACCCCCGCCGCTCCGCTCTTCCAGGACGTGGCCCTCGAGGATAAAATTGTCTAGCTTTCCTTGTCCATCTATCGTCAGTCAGCCTTTCCACGTGACGTGTCCGTTTACCCTTCATTTTTCATAGATAACATCCTGTTTAACCCCCGCCACTCCGCCCTTTCAGGACGAAAGCTCAGTGGCGGCGCTGATGGAGGCCTGCATCACGGATGACGACAAGCTGTATCTTTGCGTCTCGTCGCCGACGATCCGCGACAAACCGGTGCAGATCCGGCCGTGGCGGCTCGCCGACGCCGACTTTGTTCTGGACGCCAGCATGCCGCTCGATCCGCGAAAGACTGTCTTCGTGGGCGGTGTGCCGCGCCCCCTTAAAGCTGGTGAGTCTCGCCTTTGAAATAGGTGAAAAAAACCATGTGAATCGGATCAGGCTTGAAGCCAATCGAATGATCTATCTACTTTATAACAGGTGGTTTGTGATTTCCCCAAAAGCATCTTTCCAGTCTCCCCCTAGTATAGGATCGCCGACGTCGACCTCATTCTGGACGCCAGCATGCCTCTCGATCCGCGGAAGACGGTCTTCGTGGGCGGCGTACCGTGCCCCCTTCAAGCTGGTGAGTCACGCCCTTGAAATTGATCTAAAAATCGTGCGGATCGGGTCAAAACGTTTCTACCTACTTTATAATAGACTGTGACTCCGTCAAAACGATCCTTCCAGTCTCACCCTAGTATAGGATCGCCGACGCTGACTTCGTTCTGGACACCAGCACGTCGCTCGACCCGCAGAAGACGCGGGTGTTTGTGGGCGGCTGGTGAGTCTCGCCCTTGAAAAAGGTGTAAAAATCGTGTGAATAGGGTCAAAACTCGAGGCGAATCGGAGGGTCTGCTTACTGTATTGGAACCACTAGTCTCTCCCTAGAGTAGAATCGCCGACGCCGACTGCGTTCTGGAGGCCAACATGCCGCTCGACCCAAGGAAGATGGTGTTTGTGGGAGGCGTGCCGCGCCCGCTAAAGGCTGGTGAGTCTCGCCTTTGAAATAGGTGTGAAAATCGCATGAGGGTCAAAACTCGAGACAAATCGGAGGATCTGCCTACTTTAGAGGAGCTACAAGTCTCACCCTAGTAAAGGATCGCAGAGTTGACGTCGTTCTGGACGCCAGTGCTCGTGTTAACCTTAGAAAATATTACCTCGTCCAGTTTCCTGCAAGCGGGCTTATTCTGCGTGGAGACCGCGACTCGGCAAACATAGTGTAGGACGTCCTCCGACCAAGTGGGATGGTGATCTGCGAAAAACTGCCGGCAGATGCTGGATGCGGCAAGCTGAAGACAGGGCGCTATGGCGCTCATTAGGGTAGGGCTATGTCCAGCAGTGGACTACATAGCCTGAAGAAGAAGAAGGCTTAATCTGACACTCTGTCCTTTGTATCCGCAGTGGAGCTGGCGATGATTATGGACCGGCTGTACGGTGGCGTCTGTTACGCGGGCATCGACACCGATCCCGAGTTGAAGTATCCCAAGGTATGTCGCATTTCCTGGAGCCAAAGTATCCCAATATAATTTTAATTAAAGATTTTTGTTAAGTTTGTAAAGACCTTTGTTGCGGAATGTCTTGTTATAGAAAAAATGGAATTGAAAATTTTTATTTCTATATAAGCACTTTTTTACGCCTACATGGATGATGTGCCGCAGCGGTAGCGCATCTACCTACCATGCGAGAGGTCACGGGTTCGAACCCTCTTTAATTTAATGAACCCACTTTAATGAACCTCTCTAACGTCTTTGCTCAATTGTCTGAAACACCTCTCCAGATAGGAGGCCTCATAGTCCCCAAGCAAGGGCTTTTAAAAACTGTCTCTCTCATCATTATATTATTTTTAATGCACTAACCCGTGCTAAGGACAAATTTTAAAACCTATTTAGAGGCTAAAAATTCCACCCATGCCGGAATTCGAACCCGCGAGTCTATTCGTGCCAGCACTCTACCCAACTGAGCTAATGGGCGACTCACCGGCATCAGTGAAATTTCGAACCTCTTTACAATATTCTCTGTTTTAAATTTGTCTCTCCCATCCTTTGCTTAGATGTCTGAAACACCGCTCCAGATAGGAGGCCTCATAGTCCCCAAACAAGGGCTGATTCAAAAACTGTCTCTCCCATTCCAGGGCGCGGGCCGCGTCGCGTTCTCCAATCAGCAGTCTTACATCGCGGCCATCTCAGCGCGCTTCGTCCAACTGCAGCACGGCGATATTGATAAACGCGTCGAGGTATTGTTTTAAGATACTTAATATAAGAATATTTATTGTACACTGGACACATATTACAATTGTAGCGACATAGCTCAGAGAATCAGCAAGCTGAAGTGACAGTGGGCTGGCCATATCTCGCGAAGAACCCACAACCGCTGGAGTAAACGTGTTCTTGAGTGGAGGCCGCGACTCGGCAAACGTAGTGTAGGACGCCCTCCGACCAGGTGGGATGACGATCTGCGAAAAACTGCCGGCAGATGCTGGATGCGGCAAGCTGAAGACAGGGCGCTATGGCGCTCACTAGGGGAGGGTTATATCCAGCAGTGGACTACATAATACAGCCTGAAGAAGAAGATAGTACAATTGGTGGCCTTATTGCTAAAAGCAATATCTGCTTGTGCTTCCTTCCTCCACTTCACCTTCCTCTTTCACCCCAAAGCATTAGCATATTTTTCCCCTTCGGTCCCTTTACTCCTCTCTGGAGTCGGGGCTGACACAAAAGGGCTTTCCATGTATCTCTGCTCATGTCTAGGGATGGTAGCTTTGGCCAAGTTACTCCCTTCTCCTTCGTCTCGGAGAGAATAGGTCTCTTCCACGTCTGGACCGGTCTTCCGGGTCCACGTGAGCCATTGGCGGGGTTCCGGCCACCTCAAGCATTTGCGTAGAAAAGGGTAGGTGTGTAGGATGTGCCCGTCCCAGGAAATAGGGTAATTTCATACACGCATTGGGATTCTTTGCGGCAGGTCATCTTTTCCAGGGGCAGACCCTCCTAGGGTTAGGGCGTTTGACAATTGGAACAGTCTACAGTAGATCCTTGCCCTGCTTAGCAGACAGATCAACAGAGGAGAAGAAATAAGTATCAGTCCATCATAGCCTTTAGCGCGGTCATCTCAACGTACTTCGTCTGATTGCGATATTGCTGCGGCGGCAATATTGATAATCGTGTCCAGGTACGATGCTCCGTTTGTCCGTTGCATCTCCCACTTTGAAAGCCCTGCCCCAAGACTTGACTCTTCAGAAGATCCAGTGCAATCTGACTGGCCGTAGGCAACTAAATTAGTCAAATGATGCGGTGGCATGAACAAGGAGGCAGGTATTGAAGTTTTCGTCCAACAGTACCCGCGGCTGTCTAAGCGTGATTCATCCATCTACAGCACGAAACGTGTTGAGGGATAGTGCTCCTATTATCCACTAGCCCTTTTAGCTTTAAAGCCTTGGGGCAGTCTACCGACGGCGACAGCGTATCTAGGACGTCTAGTCTGTTTTATTTGACTACAGCATCGATAAGGGAGCAGAAATGTCTTTGAATTCCTACCTTGCTTCGATTGAAGATGTGGTGGTATACGGTACAAGTCTCCTCCGGGCTACGGCTTCTAACTCGTTTACTTTAGTATATTATAGTAGAATATTTAGTTTTTTATATACAATAAATGTTTTCTAACTTTCGAAGCGCTCGTGGCCTAGGCGAACCGAGTGAATCACTTGAGTTAATACCAGACGCAGAGCAATAACAGACGCGGTCAGGTGCAGGATGGGTGTCCGTCCCGTGGCTACCGCTAGTGGCATTTTTCCGAGCGCTTCCGTGCTTCGTAAGGCACGTTAAGCCGTTGGTGCCGGCTGTCATGTAATGGTAGTCGTTAAGCCATGTCAGAGGCCTTATGGGCGGCTTGATAACTTCTGACAGTAAGGCCCGCAACTGTCTTACAATCCTCCACCAACCCGGACTTGGCCCCCGTAGTGGAGTATGGCCTAACCTTCCTGCGATGCAGAAAGAGACCCGTGCCCCAGCAGTGGGGACATACAAGGGTTGATAACGACGACGTTCTCTAAGTATAGGTATGTATATTACGTTACTTTAGCATATCTATAGCAGACGAGATTCATCACCGCTGGCTTAGAAGAGACATGATGGCCACCCCATTTACCAACCTTCGATCGTCTTCGTAACCTTCGGTTTTAAATCTTTTTTGTTAATCTCGTGACAACTTTCGTTTCCAGGTGAAGCCGTACGTGTTGGACGACCAGATGTGTGACGAGTGCGCCGGCGCACGGTGCGGCAGCAAATTTGCGCCCTTCTTCTGCGCAAACGTCACATGCCTCCAGGTGAGACGGTGTTCCTTGGCCTTTGGCATAAGCCTTAAGTCGCTGGGCGATGCTCGCCACTAATGGAATTAAAATCATGACTTGTTTATGATACATTTTTTTAAAAAGTGAACATCAATAATCTTAAGATTATTAAGCTTAAAAACCTATTTAGAGGCTAAAAATTTCACCCATGCCGGGATTCGAACCCGCAACCTCTGGCTATCCGTACCAGACTCTAGTACGGTACAGTACTCTGGTCTTACTCTGGATGCCGTGAGTCGCCCATTGGCTCAATTGGTAGAGCGCTGGTACTGATAGCCAGAGGTTGCGGGTTCGAATCCCGGCATGGGTGAAATTTTTAGCCTCTAAATAGGTTTTTAAATTTGTTCCTTAGCACGGGTTAGTGCATTAAAAATAAAAATTGTTTAATTATTAAGCTTGCCTGAAACGCGGTTCAAGAAATGTGTTAAGTACACTGTGTGCCAAAAGGGCTCCTATAATATAAAGGATTATTCAGATAACAATGATGTCTGGAATTAAAATCAGTACAGTACATGCGTTCTAGGTTTTAAAGTAGGTAACTATGTAAAATGACACACTATAAGAGCAGAAATTACGCGGCAGAAATTCGGTTGCGTAACTTTGTGTTTCTCGAGCGTTGCCGTGGCGTTGTTGCCACAAAACATTGCCGCCGAATTGCTGCCGAACTTACGCCGCCGGACCGAAGTTCCACTGTACGCTATAACGCGACGTAGTTTCGGCATGGTGTGTCATCACATCAGTAATTTAAAATATATTGCAGGCGTAATCATGCCGAACTTCAGCCCCGTATTTGCGGCCTAGTGTGCTGAGACACTAAACAATTTTTCTCAAACATACTCGGAAATGTTTGTGTTATTACCATGAAATAAAGCCACAAAGTTTCTCTTTTATGGCTCCCGCCTCACTTTACTGGCCTAAGCCAGTAAAGTAAGTATGAAAATCCATTACCGTCCGCTAATCCAACTTTATTTACTTACTAAAATTAAACTGACCAAGGAAAAATTACATACAGCCAACCACCTACTAAGTTCTGTAAGCATACTTGCAAGATTAAAAAAAAACACAATCTATGGTATTGGTTTTTGTGCGGTTAAACATGGTGCTCAAATATGTTAGTGTATTTAAAAAATAAAAAAGGCGGTAAACTAAACAACTTTTTTCTGCTTGTTTTTTCTGATAATCATTTCATTGAAAATGAGTTCTAGTGACGAGAGTGATGCGGAAATTATGGACTGTAGGTACTCCGCCTAATTTGAGAAATGAAGCAAAATTAGCAATGGAGAATCTGTTACCGGTTAAAAGTAAAGAAAAATACATCTTTTACGTAATTTTTTTCCTAATAAACTATTATTTCTTAATTACCTAGTAATTATTTTAATATTAATATTTCCTCGCATTGTTTGAGAAAAGCATTCTACAATCCTCGGCCGGAACAGATATTGCAGGACTCTTTCTAAACTCGTCCAGCAATCCCTTACTTCTCGGCCTCTGCAGTAATGTACTATTTCAGTCTCGATTCAACTTTAACTTGAATTTCAATTTCTAGACGCGACAGCATACCTTAACACGCCCCTTTCTTTCGCAGTACTACTGCGAGCACTGCTGGGCGACGATCCACTCGCGGCCGGGCCGCGAGTTCCACAAGCCGCTGGTTAAGGAGGGCGCCGACCGGCCGCGGGCCGTGCCCTTCCGCTGGTGTTAGTGGCGGGCGGCGGGCGGCGGGGGGCGCGGCGTCCGGCACCCGGCGCCCTAGGGGCGCGAGTGACGCCGCCGCAGACGCTGGGGTAGGACCGAGGAGTCACCGTTGACATCTAAGCGAGAAGAGCTGATGGTACCCGGAAACCATGATCTTTAGCTGGTGTAAGTGACCCGCGCCAGTGGCACACTGAAAACGTCATCGTGGTCTGCCGCTAGTGTTAGTGATGGACGCGGCGTCGGTCACCCGGCACCCTAAGGGCACGAGTGACGCCGCCACAGGTGTTTGGGTAGGACCGAGGAGTCACAGTTGACATCTAAGCGACGTTGTTCGAGCTGATGGTACTCGGAAACCGTGATCTTTAGCTGGTGTTAGTGACTGGCGGCGGGCGGCGGGGCTTCGGTCGCCTGGCACCCTAAGGGCACGAGTGACGCAGCCGCAGATGCTAGGGTAGGACCGAGGAGTCGCAGTTGACATCTATGCGACGTTGCTAGAGCCAGTGGTACTTGGAAACCGTGATCTTCAGCTGGTGTTAGTGACGGGCGGAGGGCGGCGGGGCGTCGGTCGCCTGGCACCCTAAGGGCACGAGTGACGCCGCCGCAAATGCTGGGGTAGGATAGAGGAGTCACAGTTGACATCTTAGCGACGTTGTTCGAGCTGATGGTTACCCGGAAACCGTGATCTTTACGTGACGTTGACTTTTGGATCACAGCACTCGTGCCTAAGGTCGCTATGTGGTTTCCAAACGTCCACGCAAGCAATTGCACTGCAGGTCAAAGGGTAAACACGGCGATTTGAAAAGTGATGGAGCTCGCGATTGCCCACGCTGAATTTTGATCACTTGTAGCATCCAAGGTTTGATACATGGCATGACAACTTGTAAGTACCCAAGGTTTGACGCCTTGTTGCCCTAGGGTTGACGATTTCAGGGTTTGACAACTTGCAGCTCCTTTTTGTCACATGGACATCATATTTTGACCAATAACGCTGTCAAAACTTGTTTGTTAGTTTCCGGCCCGTCGTCCCGGTTCGCCGTTAGGTCTTGACGTGACGTCGGTGTAGTCTGTTCTGTTGCCCCCTTTCACCCCAACCGTCGCACTTCGGAAACGGGACGAAACAACAAAGGATAGTGGACCTAGACAAAGCTAAATGCCCACGGTGCAACCACGGGCCTTAACAAGTTTCTCTCAATAGTTTAAAAGAAACCGTTTTTGAAATGTACCTGCAATTTGACCCTACTAACACGTTAGGTTGTGAAAATATCAATGGAACTGGCAGGGGACTGGTTTCTGGTTGACGAAGGGTAAAGTTAAAATGCAAGGCTTACCTACGTAGGTAACTACTACCTACTTCTTTTTACACTCGAGTTCACTCAACGTAATAGGCACCGAACATTTTATAGGTTAAACGGCTTACACTAAGAAAAGCAACATTATCCAAAATAATTATTGAAATAAAGCATTTGTATAGGAAGAGTACAACACATTTAATAAGTAATAGATAATACTTGCGTATGTACTACCTACAATTTAAAAATATTCTCCGGTTTTATTTTGCACGAAGAACGCGCGCGCGCTCTAGAAAAAAAACTCTGTGGTAGAAACTTAGTGTTGCCAGTTTAAAGGGTAGAAATTGTCGTTTGTGCAAAATAGGTCTGGAGAGAGGTTAAAATTCGATATTAAGTAAAGATGTGTATCCAAAACTAAAAACTTAGCCGTATGTATGTATGTCCGTTTGCCATTTGAGATTTAAGCTCGGCCTTTGACTCCAAAGGACGGGGCGTTCTTGTTTCATGTAGACTCGAGCACTGTTCAAATTAACATGCTACGAACAGGTGCAGTCGGCAGCATGTCAACATTTGCACTTTTTTGTTGCAAAGCCACCCTTATCTTAACCCTTTTCCAGGCAATGGTATAATAGTTCATACCTTAAATTTTTGTAATAAAGTCTCAAATTAATGAAAAATTACACTAGCTCTGCCCATTAAAGGGTTAACTGATTAGAGTGCATGTAAAGATTGATGTCCTGTCAACCGTACAGATCTATTACGAAGACGAATGAAAGTGCTCGAGTACATTCATAATAAGTCACTGAGTGTTTTTGAGCTTCGACATAATTTTCCAATATAACGCGAGCACTAAATCGTTAAGATAAAATATTGTAAGAGTTAAGTGGAAGCATCGGTTATCTTTGAATAATGTACCTGTTAGCTAGAACGAATTCTTTAAAAATATCAAAACATTTTTTCTAATCTAACTTGGATATTGTTGCAGATTGCCTGAAAATCTGTTTCAAGAAATTATTTAGTCTAATTGGGATTGTTTGTTTCGTGATCGTCGGCCAGAAGGTTTTTGTCTGTGTTGCTATAGTTTTTCAATTTACTGGGAGGCGGTAGGGATTGGTTGTAGTACAAAATGTAAAAAAAAAACGTTACCAATTTTGGCTGTAGGCTGCTAGTGAGAGCGGAATAATTTTTTAACTATTTTTTAGTAATAATATAATTAGAAAGATTTTTTTATATCTAATCGCCGGGATAGTGCAATAGTGTTGGTAGATTAGCAACTATGAAAAATATACCTAATAATCAAAATTGCTAGTGTAAATATAAAAATAAATTCACGTTTTTACCCTTTTGCTTCGTCACTAGCTATTTTTTTTCGTTTTAGGATATTGTCGTTAATATTGGTGGCGTCTGAAGGTTTTCGATTTTTTAAATAATGTGAAGTTGTACTTAATGGAAGATTAGATTAGGATCGGATACACTGAACGGAGAGGGCTCCCGTATCCCGAATTGACCACGGATGATTGTTTGAAACAACGGACTGTAGAAAAAGACTAAGAGCGAATTTTTGGACGACTTTTTTTTGGACATGATTTTTTCGTGTGGTGACATTCAAATTTGAAATGTGAGGCTCAAAGTGCCTTCGTTTTCGTTTCCCTCTTCGAGGCGAGTGAAGTATGCCCAGCGTACCCTTCCCGTAGATGTTTCTCCAGGTCATAATCTTGATTCAGTCCTACCTCCAAATCTCGAATGGCTAGGGATCATAGTTTGCCACTAATCTAACCACTTTTTTACAATTAAACGTCTCGTTTCTAAGATTTATACTAGATTGAGTTCGGTCTTCGATTACTAAATCTGCGACCATCTTACGACAATTTTGTGAAGACGGGAGTATATACCCGTTTTGTATAAGTAACCTAAAATTAAATAGCAAATCGATTTTTCTAAAGATAAGTAGGTACAATTTGTATTGTTAGAGCATTTTAGCAAAAATAATTGCCATTGCACTGTGAGACTTTTTACACATCGCCAAAATGCTGTGGCAGCACTATAATAAACAAAATACATTTCTAGGGTGTAGTTGGTCGTAGAAAGTTTTGCAGTGCACGCCCGTACTTGCAGAAGAAGTTACTGCAAGTGCGCGCGCGGGAAAGTTAAAAATATATAATAAACTAGTAAAATACTGTTTAAAGCAACATTAAAAAGTGGTTGCCGGTTATAACTAGTTGCGATTTCGTCTTCAAAGTAAAAAATAGAGATTTAGAGCAGTCGTTTTGAAAAAAAAGTCACGCCTTTTAAACATGCCCCGAAACACTATGAATCCATTTTCACACTCCACTACGCACTTCTTTCTATTCTGATTCATCGAAAAGTTTTGTCACAAAACGAAATATAAAAGTTGCAACAAGGAATGAGACTGTTGTTCTTTTTCACATAATTTATTTTCTAATTGCATTTTAATCGGGATCTTTGGTAATTCGTCTTTTCGTTATCGTTTTTTCGTTGCGTGTTCTGTTTCGATTGTGTTTGTTGAAATCGTTTGTTTTTATTTATTTACGCCAGCCTACCTTGGTCGGGAACGTTGCGAGAAATGGAAATTTCAGTTTGTATTAGGTTTATTTTTTAAAAGACTATAAGATGTGTTTTTGAAAATTGTTTTTATATAATAGGACCTCTTGAGCGAGAGTGGTTGTTTGTGCATTTCCATGTTCTGTGGTTTTTTTAGATGAAATTGCTCAATGATTGAATCTTTTCTAGTGCCCCCTCCCCTCCTAGTTGACGAAGAGTAGGCGTGAGTGTTTAAGTAGTATGTATGGTCGCACTGTCCCATTTTGTATTTTTATATTTTTATAAAAAACGAAATTGTGAATTCGGATGTAACTCTTACTTTGACGCGCGATGTCATAGCCGTGTTACGCTTTGAACGTTGCCGTTTAGGAGCATTTAGAAAATCTCCCCGAAAAAATCACCTTCAAGAGGATGTGTTCACAAGACCTTTGATTACCTTGAAGGTTGGTTTGGAGACTCAGCCACGTCTTTTAACAAAAAAAAAAAAAACAATTGGTGTTAGATTTGTGCTTTAAATTTGTTTTAAACCGAGGTGTGTTTGGGATAGGCGGTCGACTGCGTGCAGTGGGTTAGCTGTTACTTGCACTATTTCTGTCTTGTTGGTAACCTTTGTCGGCTAAGTCGTTAAATGACCAATTCGCAAAAAGGCTAACAGTAAAAAAAGGCTAATTCGCAGAATGCCTTGTTCCCTGAACGCCTCATTCGCAGTGGCCAAATCGCTAAATGGCTTATGCTCAAAATGGCAAACTTTCATCAAAGCTGATTTCAAAGAAAATTCATTATTAGGTACTTGATTTGATGAAAGTTTGCCATTTTGAGAATAAGCCATTTAGCTATGTGGCCATTCTGCGAATGAGGCATTCTGAGAATTAGCCATTTTTTACTGTTAGCCTTTTTGCGAATTGGCTATTTATCGACTAAGCCCCTTTGTCAAGAGATCGTTCCAAAATCGCCTTGTTGAGGTTCGGAGGGTTTTCTTTCATGTTTACGCAGGAGGAAGTTTCCTTTTCCCTTTATTTTGCCTTGATTTTCTTTTAAGATTATATCGCAAGTGAATCATCGGTGGCAGCTGACGTGAAGCTTGCAGTTTGTTCTAGACGCTCACTCCGCGGTATTTAGTTTTGATTGTGTTTTAATTTTGATCTAAGCTATTGAAATTGCTAATTTTGTTAGACGCATTTTGAGGTAGTCTTTAGTTTGTCTTACGCTGCGGAGTGACTGTGTTTTAATTGGTTTTCCCTTGAAGGGTGTATTTTAATTTTTAGTTTGTTAGTTTGTAGGTCCTTGTTTATGCGGGCTCGTGGAAGCCTGCCGTTGTTGTTTGTACGTTGTCTGTTTTCTCCTTGATAGTACGGGTGTTTGATGCCAAGCTCATCGGACGTGTTATTTTTAGACAGTATTATCACGATTCGTGACACTGCGGGAGGTTAGATCGAACGGGGGGCATGGGCGCCATTCGATACGTTGAGTGCATTTTTGACGTGAATATTTGTACTTTTTTAAAAATTGTAGCTAACTATTATATTTAAATGTATTGACGAAATTGTTAAAAAATATTGAAATTGATGTTTTTGTCCCCTCGTCGTTTTGATCTCTGAGTGAAGAAAACTTTTGTCGGCGCACTTTGTCACTAGCATGTGTAAATAATGAATCGAAATCGTACGTTGGATTCTTAGTAAAAAATGCAAAAAAAAATCCGCAAAAAGGTTTTTATGACTTTTATCGGTGGCGGACCGAAATTTAGAGGAAATTTTCGTCTTAGCGTTTGCCCGGTACCGCCGCAGTACTTGAGTAACTCTAGTTAGTCGGCTACGTTCGCGCAGACTAGGAAGTATTGTAACGAAATTATCCGAAGCTATAAGTCCATTCAACATGATCTTTAACCGATACGGTTAAGGTGCAGAATTGATTGCCGCAGTAGCGCTACCTATTTCGTTCACGCTAATATTGCCAAACTAATAGTCACCTGCATCGATGACGTTGAATCAACCAATAGCAACAAAGGCGCGCGGCCTGCCATAAAATGAAACTATCTGATTGGTCGATCAACTTGCCGCACATCCAAAATTTGGTCATCTGCGCAGGTACATCCGCGAGACTTATTTCTTGTGTAGCACTGTACTTGTTACTGGAGTCCTCTAAGTACTGCGGCGCTTCCGTGTCGCTCCCGAGTCTTGTAAATTCTCGTGCTAGGGATTTAGCGAAATTATTAATAGCAAGAGTAGCGCAATTCATTATAATTATACCTACCTAGTGGAGTATATATTGTATAATGACATAGTACCTAAATACCTTGTAATGTTGCTAGACAATATTAAGTTTGTATAAATTGTTTTTCTTTGCACCGTCGTTTTGTGGGAGTGTTACTATTTTTCACGGTGTTTAAAAGTTTTGGGGTTCAACAAAAGACACAAGTTGGTGTAGCTGATGGTGCAATGAAATTATCTATTATTCTTATAGACA
This sequence comes from Yponomeuta sedellus, assembly GCA_934045075.1. NCBI lineage: Eukaryota > Metazoa > Arthropoda > Insecta > Lepidoptera > Yponomeutidae > Yponomeuta > Yponomeuta sedellus. The sequence goes on from OW203750.1 coordinate 6,402,200, forward strand.
CAATACCTACAATACAAAATTTCTAAGTGAGCATCTCTTTTAGCACAAAAAATGCGACCCGCGGTCAACTGCGATGACAAAAAGTGGGTTCAATTTTTATTGTGCGAAAGAGCTGGCTTGTTTATTTAATTAATTTGAAATATTTATAGTATATATTTTTATAGGCGGTTATTTCAGCAACTTGTTAAATAGAATCAATTTTGTTGACAATGAATTAAAACTTACCACTTATTAAATTTCCATTGTTTTTGCTACATTTTCACTCTCCAAAGCTTGAATATTCGTTTAGCTTAGCATTGACGATACAATCTGAGGTGAAGATTTCAAAGGCTAGCTACAGATTAGTAAGAAGTAATAAGATTATTTTTTAAGTTTTATTTAGAGTTAAGAACACTTTTGTCTCCTGCAGGTGACGCAGATTGTAAATTCGATGATTGACAAGGCATTTTAAGCAATTCTGAGATTTTACTAAAATCAACAACTAAAATCGCCTCCGTCCCACTTGTACCAGTACCAGTTGCACCATCAATGGTACAAATGGGAATGTTCAGTCCCAGTTGTACCATCAATGGTACTGTTCAATGGTACAAGTGGGACGGAGGCATAAAATCATCGTTTTTACATTGCTTGCTTTCTGTTAAGCCAAATGAATATTCAGTTATGTTATTTTGGTGTCGTTTTGCTCAGTCATACATAATGCATTTTGTTTTTTATTCGAAATTGATTTTTTACACCGAGAACTAAGGCAAAGGTTTCTTAGCTTTTTTAAATGATATGTAGGCCACTTTGTTTGAATTTGATGAATTATTTTTTAAAATATTGTGAGGATTATTAAAATGAATTTGAAACTTTCCTCCTGTGTTTGTTATTGTAGTTAGTTTGTAGTTTTTTTGTTTGTTTTTTGATTTTTCGTTTGTTCTGGGATAGTGCAATCCACTTGTTTCTCGAATTCTACTTTACATCACCCGTAGGATATTTTATTATTATGCCGACACCGGGTACACACTTTGTCGTCTGATTCGTCAAAAACAAATGGCAAAATGTGTACAAACAAGAACGTTGTTTTGTATATTTTTTTTGTAATTAACATTTTTCGTTTTTCTGTTTGTATTGACCAAAGACGGAATGCGTCCCAAAGACGACACTACCAAAAAAGACATGAGTAATGAAGCGGCCATCGCCGTTTTAGAAATTCCTATTATCTAATACTTAATTTTGAGGAAAGTATGGCTTTTCAATTATGTATCCCGCTTTTTGTATGTTTTTTTTTACAATTACAATTAGCTAGCCGCTTGTTTTGATATATTTTTAAATTATACCTAGCTATTTATTTTTCAAGTTTTATACCTTTTGTATAATTGTTTTTTTTAGATATAACATTTTAAATTATTCACTTATCGACTACCTATTTAGAGATTTTGTAATGTTTGTAGATTAGTGTTGTTTTATTCATAGTTTTTTAATTATCGTTTCAGTATTTTTCATAAATCTTTATTTTCAGTCGCGTGTATTTTAAGCTTTTTACCAATTTTACAAGAAGCGTAGTATTGGCCATAAGACAATTTGGAAATTATTTAACTTACTATGATTGTAAATAATAATACATTCACATCATAGACTAAACTTAAAACAGCTTTATTGGAATAATAATGTAAAATTAGGTATTTTTTTAAAACCTAGCAAACCATTGAATTTCATATAATTTATTGAATATCACAGATATTATTATATTTATATACACATTAATTTTTTATTGTAGATATATTTTGTAGTCCTATTTGAACCGGGTTTCTTTCATCATAATTATTAAGATAAAAGTTATAAAAAATATTTTTGTTGTTTGGATTATAGTATTAAATTAGCAATTTACCTAATGTAACTTGTACGGGACAAAACTATTACCGAGTAATGTCACCCAACGAGTTTTTAGTATTGTTTAAATAAGAACTTAAATTTTTATATGAATTTTATTATAACTATAATATGGTATTTTACTAAATATTAGTCAATATTAAATCTTCACTAATTTGTTTTATTTCATTGCCCACATCTTGTTTTTGTCGATATCTCTATTGTAAGTATTTTATGACTTATGTAAAGTTAACAAAGTAATAAAAATTGCTATAGTACTTTTGTCTTGAATAGTGTTGATTAATTTCAGTGTTTTTATTACACTTTAGGTATAAAGATAAAGCTAATGAATTTGGTGAATTAGTTGTGAATGTGCACAACAGAATTTTCACATAATTTCATACATATGCTGTCAAACCGCCATTTTTATTACTCAGATAAAAGTTATCTGACTGTTAAAAAAATCAGCCCTAAGTGGTTTCAGTTAGACATTTGGACTTTAAGGTATAATGAAGAAGCGGTATTTGTTAAGACCTATACTGTGCCACATGAAGCAATAAACGAACTTGAACTTTGGAAAAAGCCTCAATGAGCCGGATGGATGTGGAAGTACCAGGAGACCATACATGGCTAAGAGGTTTCAGTTATGAAAATGGAAAATTAATCCACATTCGTAACTGGCTTGTAGCTGGTTACGAAACAGCAATAAAAAGTCCACATTCGTAACTGGTTACGAAAATTTGGTTACGAACGTGGCTGAAGGGACTAGGACTCTTCTGTCCATTGGACGCTATTGAGTTCCTATAATACTGTTACTAATATTCAGTTCTCCTGCTGGTTCCTGGTAAACGGAAGCCACCTCAGACCGATTGTTACCATTAGTCCCCTCCCCTTCAGCCACGTTCGTAACCAAATTTTCGTAATCTAGACCTGTTCCCCGGGGTGACAGCTGGGAAGACAATTCCCAGCTGTCACCCCGGGAACAGGAACGGCTCGCATAATACTGATCATCTGCCGCATGGATGGAGGGATTAGATAGTCTTATAAAAAAACGATGCCTTAACATTCAATAGACATCGATTATTATATAGGATGTGTTGGAGACTATACAAGAAGCCTCTAAGGAGTGGGAGGGATTGCGTTTCTACGAAAAACACGATTCCTCTGAAACGCTTCCTGAAGCACTGGGGCATTATTACGTAAGTATCCACTGAGTTGAGTGACGGTGATTTTTACTTTTTTTTAAGCTACTCCGGCTGTCAAATGCATACATTTTTTGACACTTAGGAGTCGTCTAAATGCTTCACTCGATGGAGTGAAGTGCTACGTAATAGGAGGGCTGGTCCGGACCCTCCCAGAGTGCTTAGTGCGAGTTTGACAGATCCAATCGAATAACTTTACTACCGCGTTAATCGAGCATTGAGTAGTGAGTATGAGTAAGTTAACCGTTCGAACTGGCAAAACGCTGTCACAGTACAACTCGCACTCGCGTTTATTCATATTTTGGCTGGTAAACGTGTTCACTTCTCAACGTAAACCATTACAACTCGCACTCAGCAATTTTAATTTCCATACTTGTCGCTAGGTGGCGCTTCCTCGATGCCATAGAAATATGAGTTTACGTTAACGCGATCGAGTAGTTAAAAAACTCGCACTAAGCACTCTGATCTAGTTTAAATAATGTGTTTCGTATTCTAGTGTCAGTAGTTCGGTTAGTCCGGTTGACCGAACTACTGACACTTTTTAGTGTCAGTAGTTCGGTTAGTCCGGTTGACCGAACTAGTGACACTTTTTAGTGTCAGTAGTTAGGTTAGTCCGGTTGCCGAACTACTGACACTTTTTAGTTTTAGTAGTTCGGTTAGTCCGGTGGCCGAACTACTGACACTTTTTAGTTTCAGTAGTTCGGTTGGTCATTTTTTTTTTATAAAGTCATAAAGCGCGCTTCACCGTAGGCTTTAACATCGCTTAACAACAGGCGAGTTAGAGTCAAGCGCTACCCATTAGATTATTTAAAAAATATATATATTACATATATTAAAAATGGTTATTTAACGATTTTGTGTTGAAAAAACAGGTTTACGTGATTTTCGACCTTATTGACATTTTACAATTTTGCTCGTTCAAAGTCATATTCGTGTTCAGCTGTCACACCTGTACATAAAATTGATGTTTTCCAAAAATGTCAATAAGGTCGAATTTTAAGACTTTCTTTTGATTTCCCGGCGTTCACTTGTTTTCCCGGCGTTCACTTGGTTTCCAGATGTTCACTGGTTTTTTCTACATTCAATTGTTTTCCCGACGTTCAATATAATTGTTTTCTGGATATTCACTTGTTTTCCAGATGTTCACTTGTCTTGTTTTCCCGACCTTCAATTGTTTTCCAGATTTTCACTGGTTTTCATGTTGTTCATATTATTAAAAAAAATAACTTCAACCGAACTAATGAAGCTAAAAAGTGTCAGTAGTTCGGTCAACCGGACTAACAACCGAACTACTGACACTAGGTAGAGGGTGGGAAAGGCTCGCATAATACTGATCAGCTGCCGCATGGATGGAGGGATGAGATAGTCTTATAAAAAAACGATGCCCTAACATTCAATTGACGTCGAGATGTATGTTCCTATATTATAGGCTGTATTGGAGATTGTACAAGAAGCCTCTAAGGAGTGTTTTGGAGGGATTGCGTTTCTACAAAAAACACGATTCCTCTGAAACGCTTAAGCACTGGTCCGGGCCCTCCCCCAGTTTAAATAATGTGTTTCGTCTCTTCCTCAAAGTGTTTTAGGGAATCGTGTTGTTTAGTGTATTTAGGTAATAAATACCACGATTCTTTAAAACACCTCAGATGCAGTTTCTAGGGAGTCTGTTGTATAGTGAAACCTGGGGCCTAATTATGTAAGTATCCACTGAGTTGAGTGACTTAAATTTTTCTTCTAGTGTCAGTAGTTCGGTTGTTAGTCCGGTTGACCGAACTACTGACACTTTTTAGTTTCAGTAGTTAGGTTGAAGTCATTTTTTTATAATATGAACAACATGAAAACAAGTGAACACCTGGAAAACAATTGAACGTCGGGAAAACAAAAAGTGTCACTACAAAGACACTAAAAAGTGTCAGTAGTTCGGTCCACCGAACTACTGACACTAGAGGAATTTTTTGCTTTTTTAAGCTATGTACTCCAGCTGTCAAATGCATTTATTTGGGCTTTTGGAGTCTCCTAAATTCTTAATACGATAGAGTGTAATGTTACGCTATAAAAGGGCAGATCATCACCCGATGATCGTTAAGTTTGTGTCGGCCTCTACAATAGAAAAGGCTATGATATTTCATTGTGTGCGAGTGAGGCGGCAAATTTCATACATTAGATATTTGAAGACAATATATTATTTTATAAGGGTTAAGGGTTGCGTATTTCCATAACTCTAAAATTACTACTATAAAAAACACTAATAAATGCAACAAATACATAATTCGCCACTTTTCGGGAATATTTCCCAAAAAAAAGACTGGTATCACTCACTGCTGCTGCATTTGACATCCCGATTTCGTAAATAGAGAAAAGTAAACAAAGCCTATTAAGGAAAAATATCACGAATCAGTAACTAAAAACATTTCTTATGCATGGTAGGTACCTACTCCCTTGAGACTTATTGCATTTTTTCGAGAAGTTTTTACACCACCACCACACAAGACGGCATTTCTTAAAATTTTCATTTATGTTAAATAAGACTTACTGGCCTGCCACGGCACTGCAGCCCGGAGCGTAATGGCGGCAGATTGTCCGTTCCTTCCTCGTGGTCAAACCTAGTAGTCAAACTGATTTAACCACGAGGAAATTTTCACATTCTTCGCGGTCAAACTATCATATCGACGACCTCTGTGGCGTAGCGGTAGCGCGTCTGCCTACCATGCAAGTGGTCCCGGGTTCGAATCCCGTCTGGGGCAAAAAAATCCCAGGTCTTGGATGTTTACATGCTTATGATGTTCTTGTTTTACGGGGTATCCTAGTGTGGGGCCAGAAGCAATTAAAAAAAAACAAAACAAAAGATTATTATTTAAAAAATACACCCTGTGTCTTGAAATAAAATTGTACAGTTATAGAAAAAAGTTTTGTGTAACGTAATTTATTTTAAAAGCAACCTACACATATATATCGCCATGTATAATTAATACCATTCGACACTTTATTATGAATTCGTGTCGGAATATTTTCTTCTTGGAGAAGATGGTTGTACACTAAGATTACATTGTATACAGTATGTTCAAAGAGGTTATATAGTTACAGTTTGACCACGAAGAATGTTAAAATTCCTCGTGGTCAAATCAGTTTGACTACTGAGTTAGACCACGAGGAAGGAATGAGATTGTCCGACTTGGTGTATCTTCTGTGTGAGTTAGCTCGTGTATGTACACGAAAGTGTAGGACTAGCGGTGCTTCACACCTTAACAATAACAAGGCATTATTTAATGGTTCTGTGATTTAATAGAGTCTGTGGTTTGTGACAGTTCTCAGAATAATTTATTGTTCTGAGTGAGTGTGTTGCCAAACGTACCGCATTTCCGCTTTTTTCCGCTTTTCTGATAGTGGATCCGCTTTCCGCTTTACACTAACGCGGTTCCGCTTTTTTCGAAATTGGTTCAATGCGTAGATAGAGTAGAACTATAGATCAAGGCACAGTGTAACCGTTTTCACGTCGGTGAATATTATTTGTTTGTGTGCGTGAATGTTGCCACAGTAAAAGTGAATTGCCATAATGAGGGATAAAATATTTCAGTCGTTCATAGGCCATGAATAAAAATGCAGATTTAGTTTTGAATTTTATTAATCATACATGTCTGACAATTGTTTGCAGAACGTAGCAAACGTTTTATAAACAATTGTCATTTTGTATAATTAAATATACGTTTTATTTTACACGTTTAAATTTTACAAGTTAAGGCGCTTAGGGACGCTATCTAGGACCACCAATGGAATACAATCATAAACTGTTTTATTAATAAGTTTTTTTCATATAAAAATTCACCATATAAAAAATCTTTCGAAGGGTACCTCAGACCACCAAAATGTACATTTTGTCGAAATGAAGAGATCATATTCGAATATTTGATGTAGGTGACCAGTTCTCTCTTCTAAATGCTAGCACCCATTTTTCCAGAACAGAACTATTTTGAAGAAATCTGGAAAAGAAACATTGCTAATATTAATAAATATTGTAATACATTAAAATATAATAAGTAATAACTTTAGTATTATTATTCGCGATACTCATACATAGCTGTTGTATATTGAACGGGTCGATTATTTATTAGGGAAATAAGGTAATTACGTTTTACCTAATAAACGATCGCGGCTAGACGGTATTGTACGAGATTCATTGATACAAATTCAAATTTGAATTCTATACTGAATTCAAGGGCACATTGCTTGCGGCAGAATGCACAAAAACACCGAAAGGGTTCTTGCGATAAATTCGAGTTGACACATTTTCTGCTGAGTGGAATGAATGCTGAAAAATTATATGGGCAACAAGTCACATAGGAAAGCGATGCAGCTATCTAACAAAGCATCAGGATATTATATTTGATAATTCAGTGCTGTAGCCGTAATGTTTCTGTATCTATTGTTTTTATTATAGATTTCGATATCAACCCTTGTATGTCCATAACTCTGGAGCACGGGTCCTGCATCGCAGAAAGGTTAGGCCATACTCCACCGCAGGGGCCAAGCCCGGGTTATAGTTTTAGGTACATTTGATTTTTAATAACGATACATTAAGTATTAAAGATTCATAATATATTTTGATTACGTTTGTAACTTAATATCTGTACAAGGACAAGCCGTCGAAGTCTGGGACTTCGAGTTAAGTAATGATCACGCAGCGTTGCCAGATATACGATTTAAATCGTATTCATACGATGTTTTACATTTATGTTGCATATACTCGTACGATCAAGGGGCAGAAATCGTACGTAAACATACGACTTTTTTTAGATTTTATTCAACCAAAGTACTAATACCAACATAGCACGTCACTATTTATTCTTTTACTTACTAAGTAGCAACCCTTAAGGTAAATCTAACTAATGTGCGACGTTACCGGTTACTCGTTTTTGTGACACAGATTATGAACGCTGCTTCAGTTCAGTCAATCTTATTAAAACAAAGATCCGAAATAGGCTGAGCAATGAAACTCTAAACGGCACACTTTTGGCAAAACAACATATTAAGCGCTATGGGTGTTGTGTGGATTTTTCTCAAACAAGAGCAATAATATTAACATTACAGTAAAACCCTTTACGGGGATAAATAAAAACCTAAAAATAATGTGTTTATGTTTAATCGATTGTTTACTTTAAAGTAATAGAACAAAGGTTTTGAAAACGTTCTGTTTTTTTAGCAGCCTTCTTAGGGAATACTACTTTTTATTTTCCCATCGTACGGCCGCTTATAACGTCTGCCAACACGGTCAAGTAATGATCGGGATTTTCGACATAAACGGATGGCAACATTTTTTTACTCTTCGTTTTTTTAGGTTAGGAAAGAAAATTCTATTAAATTGCTTTTCTTACGGACTAGTTGCAAAGCTACTAGTTGAAACTTAACGAAAATACTCAACATAAGGCAACTTTGGGCTTAACAATAATTGAAACACAATAATTACTTACCTATCAAAGGAAACTTCCCCCAAAGCTCTTTCTTAACGATTTCTGCATACGAGTACACTACAATTCACCAAACTTTCTCTATTTAGGTCACTTTTAATATATCATTTCACAAATACACGGTTGCTCTTCGAAACGGCTAGCGTAGCGTTAAATATGATAAAATTTTCAAAATCTTGTCGTTTGTTTGCCCCCAAAAACGTCAACTTGACACTGGGGGCAAACAAAAAAAGCAGTTACACTTTTGCTGTTTACTCTATCTCTTTCTCACCCATGGTCGCTACGAAGTTTGTTTCATTTAAAACTTGTATGTGTGCGCTGTGGCTTGCTCTATAGTTTTACTCCCTCTACGGTTCAATGTCATGTTCATCCTACTTTCAACAAGTCAGTTTCCGTTTATTGCATACAGACAGCGCGCTGTGCGTGCATGCGTGCGTGTAGTCTATGCAGCAGGCCACAGACTATCATACTAGTCCATTCACAACAGCAAAGCAAGAAGTGCGCGCTAATTTTGAACTGGTTATCTGTGCGTTATTTTATTCCTGTTAGTTTGAGTTTGTATATTCAATGAAGATTTATATTGGCAGCTTTCTTTCTTTATGGTTTTATATTAGACATCTATCAAATTGTAGAATACTTCGATATGCCTTGTCAGTTTGCTATGTTCTTGTGAATTGGTTGTAAATAAATAATAAATATGATTTTACAGTCTTCCCTTACAAATATATTAACATGGTGAAAACCAAGTAAGTGGATAAAATGGCCAATCATGAATAATATCGTAATTCCAATTTTTGACGGGACAGATTATTCGAATTGGAAAATTCGTTTGATGAAATTTCTTCAATTCAAAAAATGTAAAGATGTTGCTATACGATTAAAAATGGAAAGTGATGATGAGGCATCATGGTATGAGATGGATATTCAAGCGACAAACTATATATACTGCGCAATTACGAATCAGCAGCTAGAATATATCGGCGACTTAGACTCAACGTACAAAATAATTTCGAAGTTCGACGAAATGTATTTAAAACAATCCACAGCGCTACAAATCGTATGTAGAAGCAATTTAGAGAATATTAATTTAGCAAAATATTCAGATATCAACATATTTTTTGATGAATTCGAACGATGTGTCAACGATTTAAAAAAGGCAGGCGCTATAATGACAGAAAGCGAAAAATTAAATTATATGCTAAAAGCATTACCAGGAGAGTATAGTTATATTGGAGATTTAATAGACGTATTACCGGAAAAAGAAAGGACAGTTGAATACTTGAAAAGCAAAATTCGTATGAAAAATATAATTAAGAAAGAGGAAGATATACCGGATAAATCAAACGCATTTAAAGCAAATGTAGAGAACAAACCTGTTTTACTCGTGGAAAACCTGGACACATGAAAAGAGACTGTTGGCACGAAAACCGTGGTCGTGGACGCGGACGTCAAGGTCCAAATCGTGGTCGTGGACCTGGCCGATACAATTTTGGACAGAATAGAGGCAGAGGAAATTATGCTTATAGAAATAATAGTAATGATTATGGCATGAACAGCTTTCACACATCAACTGTAAATAGTTCGACGATTGCAAAAGACGAAGTTAAAGTAAAACCCGGACAAATAAATTGGTTGCTTGACAGTGGATGTACTGATCATATGAATATTTCGATAAATTTAAATACGGATGAATATTTCGATAAATTTGTAACATTAAAGGAACCAATAAATGTGAAAGTTGGAGACGGAAGAATACTGAAAGCAACTAAGGTTGGAACTATTACAACTTACTTCCCGGTCTATGCAAATAAAAGCAAAGTAGAAATAAATAACGTATTCTATGTAAAGGAAATGAAAGCAAAATTATTGAGCTACTCAAAGATTACGGATGAACATACAATAATTTCTAAAGGATATTTAACGAAGATTTACAACTCTAATAATGAATTGATAGCAATTGCGAAAAAGGATGAAAGACTATTTAAGATAACGAGTTTTGTTTCGAAAGAAATTAACGCGAATGCGGTAAACAGTAAAATGACGAACAAAGAAAGACTTCACAGAATATTTGGGCATCTAAATTTTAACTATCTTGACTTTATGTGCAAAAAACAACTCGTGGAAAAAATGCCTCAAGAATTAGAAGAAGATTACATGAAATGTGCTATATGTATTGAAAACAAGATGCACAACTTACCATTTGAGAATAACATAACGAAAGCAGAAGATATACTGGAAATTGTACACACTGATATTAATGGGCCGCACAGAACAACAGGACATGCAGGAGAAAAATACTTCTTGACATTTATAGATGATTATAGTAAGTTAGCGAAAGTTTGTTGCATCTAGTCTAAGGATCAAGTGTATGAATGCTTTGAGGAGTACGTAAATGAATTGCAAAACATGACGGGCAAAGTAATAAAAGAATTGAGATGTGATAATGGAAAGGAATATATAAACCATCGTATACTTAGATTTGCGAGACAAAAAGGAATAATGATTAAACCATGCCCGGCATATGTACATGAATTAAATGGCACAGCTGAGAGATACAACAGATCGATAATGGATATGGCACGATGCCTTTTAGCGGAAGCAAATGTAGATAGACGTTTCTGGCCATGTCAATTCCAATTAAGTATACATCAAATGGATGTAGAGACAGCATTTTTAAACGGTAAAGTGTTATCAGAAGTATATGTCAAACAGCCTCTTGGTTATGAAGATGATACTGATAGAGTGTACAAATTATTCAAATCTTTATACGGTTTAAAAGAAAGCCCGCGAGCTTGGTACGAATGTTTCAATGATTTTGTGACGACTATTGGTTTTAGAAGAAGCAAATACGACTATTGTCTTTATGTTAAAAATGTAGCAAATTGTCCAATATATATACTACTTTACACTTTATGTGGATGACCTACTGATTGCTTGCAAAGATGAACAAAAGATTACTTCAATGAAAACAAAATTGGGTAATCACTTTAAAATGAAGGACATGGGAAAAGTTAAAAATTATATATTTAGGGATTGATGTTGAATATGATTATGCAAACATTTTGACCTTACATCAGGAAAAATATATTGATTCGTTAGCCAAAAAATATAAAATTGAAAAATCAAAACACCGATGGAAATGAATGCGAAACTCGAGAAAAGTGAACTTAATGAGGACGTCAAATATAGAAATCTGATAGGAGCATTGTTATGCATAAGTTCTGGTAGCCGACCAGACATAGCTTATTGCGTCAATTACCTACGTAGGTTTCAAAATTGTTACAATGAATCACACTTTAAATATGCATTACGTGTTTTGAAATATTTATATTTCACAAAGAGCCTTAAGCTCACATATCGACAAAATTTAGAAGCTGACGTGATGGACTGTTACGTTGATGCCGACTGGGCCGGAGATATTGTAGATAGAAAGTCTACAACTGGTTATTTAATTAGATTACTCGGCAATGTCATTTAATGGAAGTCAAAGAAACAAAGTAGCGTAGCAAAGTCTTCGACATTTGCAGAATACGTTGCATTATCAGATGCAGTAACTGAAATAATGTTTATTGCGTATTATACTTAATGATATGTTTATAACGTTTAATGATTATGTTAAGGTTTATGAGGATAATTCCGTAGCAGTTGTTCTCGCCAAGTATGGCAATTTTACCAAGAATTCAAAATACATAGAAGTACAGAAGTTCATGAATGTTTTAAGAAAGGAGTTATAGATGTCGTTAAAGTAAATTCTGAGGACAACGTCGCTGACATCCTCACTAAGTCCTTAGGAAATATAAAGTTTTTAAAGATGAGACAACTGTTGAACATATTATAGTAACTTTACTTTTAAATAACGTATCCATTACTGCAATATAAATCTTAGGAGGCGTATTAGTTTGAGTTTGTATATTCAATGAAGATTTATATTGGCAGCTTTCTTTCTTTATGGTTTTATATTAGACATCTATCAAATTGTAGAATACTTCGATATGCCTTGTCAGTTTGCTATGTTCTTGTGAATTTGTTGTAAATAAATAATAAATATGATTTTACAGTCTTCCTTTACAAATATATTAACAATTCCTATTTCTTATTTATGTCTTATTTATAAATTATCATATCCTGGTATAAATAAAAATATAAGACCTATAAACGGAAAAAGACCAATCGGTATTGTATAATATTATATAATCATAAAAAATCCGCTTTTTTTGCTGAAAATCCGCTTTTTTAAAGTACAGGTACTGCATTTTCAGGTTTCATATGTGGCAACACTGTGAGTGACAGTTTGTGCGTGACACAACACACACACACAGATTGTTAATTTTGTGATATCGAGAAATCCGAGTCCGTTTTTTAAAGTTTAGTCTAATTGCAGAAAAAAGCTTTCACTATGGTGGAACACATAAAGGTAGAAGCAATCTACTCGTACGTAGAAGACGAATCTGACGAACCCTCTAATTTAAACTGCAAGAAAATTATGAACAAAAAACCTTTTGCGAACAACACAAAATATGCGAAAAAGTCACAAGGAATGCCCGATTTATTATATTGCGGTCTCTGCCCCGCGACCTTCGGGCGTCAAGACCATCTGAAGCGCCACATAGAGTGCCTGCACTCCAGTTTCACGTTTTGCAAGTGCCCCATCTGCTGTAAACAATTCACGAACGAAGCCGCTGTAAAAAGGCACGTAGAGTCATCTCACAGCGAGAACACAAACTATAAATGTCGGGTATGTGCTACAGCCTTCAATAGCTTCACTAAACTGTTCAAACACGAGTCCTCTCACCAGGGAGGTGGGCATAAATGCACGCATTGCGAGTCCCGATTCAAACGACGAGACCACATGCTGAGACATGTCAAATCGCTGCATTTGAACCAACATAAAGTCTGCCAGCACTGTGGCGCGACTTTGCGGCGGAGAGACCATTTGACTAAGCATTTGAGGGAAAAACATGGTATTGTCGACCAGTGAGTTCACAGGGATAATTCATAGGAAATCTAACAAAATGTTTATTAAACATTGAGATGTACAGTATTGTCAGGAAAATGGATGGGATGAAATCGGTCACTGTGAGGGGTTCACAAAATTACCTTTAGGGTGAAGACATTGAGTGATTTACCCTTACAGAACAGTGGAAGTGTGGGATTGCAAGCTAATATAGAAATAATCACATGAAATGTGATCTTCTTACAGTGACAAAGTGAAGTCTCTTTTGTAAATGTCTTCTTCGTTGTTCCCTGATGACTGAGGGACGCTATCATCGGTCGCTTGTTTCCACAGTGATCGCCATGTGGACCGCCTCGGATATGCTGCCACTTTTTGACGTCCAACCACTGTGTTGGTGCCCTCCCTCTGGCGCATTTGCCATCCATCTGGCCGGTGATCAAGATCCTCTCCAAACTATGCCTGGGAGAACACATGATATGTCCAAAGAAGCTGACAGCCTTTTCTTGGCCAAATCTAGCCAGGAGTTTATTGATGGAGAGTTCTAAGACAGACTCATTGGGTCTCTTTGCTGTCCAAGGGAGTCTCCAACTAAATAAATGTAAATAAACTAGATCACAATAATGTTTGTATTAATGAACACTTGCTGTCCCAGCAAACTCTGTACCGTCACAGAATCTCAGTTAAATGATTCTTTAAAAACCTATTTAGAGGCTAAAAATTTCACCCATGCCGAGATTCGAACCCGCAACCTCTGGCTATCCGTACTCGAACCCGCAACCTCTGGCTATCCGTATCGGCTAGATATTTCCCCGTACATTGCATGCTGTCAAGGGTAAGGAGTTTGTATAAAAGAGTACTACGAGAGTAAGGTTTTAAAAATCGCGACCTTTTATTTGAAATAAAATCAACATCTTAACTAGGTACATAACAGTTATATTCACATTGTACACTGGTAGGTAATTGTAATGAATGAAATATACCAGAAATAGACAAGTGGCTAATTATTTCATCGCAAAGGCTGGGAAGCCTTAGGGGTGGTAATTTGAAAAGGGCCTTAGATCAAAAATAATGGAATTTTCTATAAATAATGCTTCTCTGCACTGTGAAAAAATTATTACACTGCCCTGTGCATCTGGACAAAGATACAGCTCTAAAATAGATGGTTCCCATTTTAAAGACCATAATAAGTAATAGTTTGAAACTTTTATTTTATAGTCCCTAGAAAATGTTGTTAGGAGACCATCAAACTGGAGCGGTTCCAAGAGACCCTCAATTTTATTTAAAAAATGGAACAGTTATCAATAAAAATGCCAAATTACCACCCTGTATGTAAACACAGTCATCGTAATAGTACCTACAACCCTGCCGAATTAACCTGACAAGTATCTGCAAGTCTGACACAAAGACAAGATGCGGCACGCGTGCAGAGAAGACGCGTCTTTCCAATAATCAAGTTTTATAGAAAAAGTGCATATGGTCGTTTCTGTCATAAGTACAAACGACGTTCAAGACTCAAGTCACGTCATGTAAGTTCGGCCGGGTAGTATGAAGGCAGGTATTCTTTACACCCTTATATATTAAAAAAAACATCGGTATCTCACACAATATTACACTTACTGGCTATGTGGTACAAAAATACTGCTTTGCATATTTCGAAGGAAATGAGACAAAAACTAAATCAACTAGGTATTCGGGATAGATAGAAATAGGTAAATAATATAATGCAGGGACCCTCGAGTTTTACATATTCAAGGGGATGTACCTAAGAGGGACCCGCCCGCCTTTTCACTTGAATTCGACTGAGTGGTCTATAGGCATTTAATTTGGGTTCGTCCACTCGGATCACAGTCGCAACAGATCACATTAAAACAAGCAAAATATTCCAATCGGATAACGTGATACGAATGGACTAAATTTTTGATTACATTTTTTCCATTCGGATCACACCATTAATCTTAGTAGGAAGGCAATCGATATTTTTTAATACTTAAATAAAATATACAACACATTTTCTTACAATAAATGTGTCAAGAAACACAAAAAAATATTATTACCGTAGTAACCTCCCTACTAAGATTAATGGTGTGATCCGAATGGTAAAAATCTAATCAAAAATTAAGTCTATTCGGATCACATTCTCCGAGTAAAATATTTGCTTGGTTTAATGTGATCCGTTGCGACTGTGATCCGAGTGGACGAACCCTTCAATTTTGACTTCATACGGCAGATTCGCGAGAATCCAATTGGGCTTGCGCTGGCTACTTAACAACTTCCCTGTCCAAGAGTCGTCGTATATGACTCAGATGAGAGTATTTGAATAAGTTTACGAGTCACATTTGACTCGTTTTAATTACATCTTCGGACATACCATCTAAATGTGGGCGTGGGGAATTGGAATTCAATCGTATGTGGACAGGGAAGTTATCTTATCACACTATATTTATTTTAGTTGAAGCGCTCGTGGCCTAGGCGAACCGAGTGATTGGAATCAATCACTTGGTTAAGCAACAACAGGCGCGGTCAGGTACGGGATGGGTGAGCGTCCCGTGACTACGCTAGTGGCATTTTTCCGAGCGCTTCCGTGCTGCGCAAGGCACGTTAAGCCGTTGGTGCCGGCTGTCATATAATGGCAGTCGTTAAGCCATGTCAGAGGCCTTATGGGCGGCTTGATAACTTCTGACAGTGAGGCCCGCCACTGTCTCACAATCCTCCACCAACCCGGACTTGGCCCCCGTGGTGGAGTATGGCCTAACCTTCCTGAAATGCAGGAAGAGACCCGTGCCCCAGCATTTTCGTTATCAACCCTTATATGTCCCCATATAAGGGTTGATAACGAAAATTTTATTTTAACATAATAAAGGCGATAGTGTGTGAGTGCGTATGTTTGTTACTTCTTCACGTCTGGAGCGATTTTAATAACTTTTGGTGTGGAGTTAGCTGATACCCTGGAAAAACGCATAGGCTAGGTACGTTTTACTGCGGGAAAATATCTTATTCCCATGGGAAAATCTATAAACTAGCGTCTTTCGAGCGTCGAGATTTTCTAGTTCTCAGCTAGTTAATAATTTCATAAGGGGCTCCATGTAGGAGCACTAGCATCACCAATGGGAAAAAACTCATATCACTTTTTTTCAGATCGTTCTTTCACAAGATAATTATTATTATGGGTCAGTACCTTTCACGGCCTTAGTAAATTTGCAGTTGTGGAAACACTGAAGCAGTGGTTGGCGTATGGACTACCTAGTCTGCCCGCAATCGTGCTACGACGCCGTTGGCGAGGGCCAGCGCGGCAATTTCAAAATGTTAACTTCCCTTTGGAACACCCTAATCGAAATGACGCCTCAGACTGATTCTAGGTCAGCCACTTTAAGTTGACAGACTGTCAACTTAAAGTGGCTGACCTGACCTAAATCACAGACAGGTTTGTTCTCAAAATTAAATAATCCACTCCTTCTTCTTCAGGCTATATTAGTCCACTGCAGGACGTGGCCCTCCCCTAATGAGCGCCATAGCGCAAGGTTGTGCCATCATTGGGGGTAATGCCCATAATCCCCACGCTGGGCATGCGGGTCCATTCCACTTAATAATCAACTTACTTGAATTTCATAGTAGTCGTAAGTAAACTTCGTACAAACTAAAAAAATCTCATTTGCAATTTGTAACGTAAATAAGAAATAAATTAGAACTTAACTACAATTAAATAGAGTACGTAACTATTAAACTAACAAATCAATCAAATTAATTTTTATACATAGTTTAGATGGAGAGAAGGCAGTAAAACTAATGTTCTACCAAAAACTATACACACAACCTGAGCATTTTACAATTGCTTTATGTACATTGCTTTCATTTCATCAATTGCTTGGGATAACACTGTTACTGCAGCTTTTAATTGTCTAATATAAACAGTACAGTGGCCTCATGCACCAAATACTAAGCAATTCAAAAATTTAACTGTCAAATTCCATTCTGATTCAACAGTTGCAATCATATTGGATTTGGTGCGCTTAAAATAAAGACAGAGGCTTAACTATTCACACCTCGTTAGTTAGACCTGAGATTTCTGCACTTAGCCTCATGATTAGGCCATTGTACGTATGTAGTGGAGCTGCGAGTTTACTCCAGGTTAGACGTGAATAGGTAGGCTACCTCTTTCCTATTCACGTCTAACCTGGTCGAAATCCTAACATTAGCGACAGCGATTATCATGGGATTTGACGGATAGATGATTGCAATCGCTCAGGATTTGGTACTCATGGTATAGGAGCAATTCTAGGCAGGCTAGAATGATATTCATGGCATGGCATCATGTTAAATTAAGTAATTAGGTTATGGGTAACTCTCACATTCAAATCGAAACCGAAAATTGAAGGAACAGTTTTAAGTTATAAAAATATCAATAATTCCATTAATACCTCGGTGTTGCATGAGTGAACTATTTACTTTAAGGTAGCGATTATTTATGTTACGGTAAATTATAGGGTAATAAAAATAAAAAACGACAAAGATTAAATCACACAAGGCTCTGATTTAAGTTATCCAATTACCATACTAATATAACTCTAATGAGCAATTCATTGTTAAGACTTGTCCCCGAGAGTTTAAGCTCTATTTCACAGTAGGTCGGTAAATATGGTAAACCATTGTCCTATTTACTTTACCCAGATTGAAATTGCCAATAAATCATCCAGCATATACGTGAACATTATCCCCATTTTTAACAGACTTCATTTCACTGTTTAGTTCAAGTGCCCACATTATCGCATTAAGCAAGTAAATTAAATCTAGTTGTAAAAAGTAAATTGTTTAATCTGCATAGCTGCCACAAGATGCTATTTAACATGAGTGAAGCCCAATATCCATGCTTATAGAATTAGAATCACATTTTATGCGTATTTTATTTGTAGAAAAACTTCCCTCGGGACCTTGCTAACGGTTCTACTATTGTATTTAATATTTCCATAAGAATTTGTGCATCAGGCTTCATTCTGGTGACCTGCTAACACCAAGTAAGGCATGAAATCCTAAAATATTATGCAGAAATGAATCATAACTTTTTGTGAACACGATTGAGGTGAATCAACAGAGACTCCTTAACCTTGTAGTTGAGAGAGCAGAAATCACATTGAAACGTCACATTTTTGTGCATATGCTTGTTCCTTATGTGCTTGGACAGGCCTTCCTTGCTAGGGAACTGTTTCTGACACTTTTTGCAAGCGTTCTCGAGCATCACCTGTTTCAGTTTAAGGTGTCGTCGCAGGCAGTAGCGCGACTTGAATGTGACCGAACAACTGTCGCATCGAGACTTACTTTTCATCTGATGGTGCGTCTGGAAGTGCAGATCTAAATTGGACTTCTTCGTGAATATAATCTGGCAGTTATTGCACTCGTAAGTGGCCTGGCGCTGCTGGGTCTCGTGATTCGCCGACATGTGGCGGAAGTAGTTGCTGTTCTGTGTGAATTTGACGCGGCAGTATTGGCAAGTGTAGATGTATTTGTGCTCGTCGACTGGCTTCGTGTTTACGAGGAGCGGGTCCTCGATTTTCCTAGGTCGCAGCAGAGGCTTTGTTACCCGGATTCTAGGCCCCGCCCGCGCGAGTTTCTTGTTCATAACTGAGCCTGGAAGCACGGTAGTCTCAATGACGCTCAGACTACCATGTTCTGGTGACGGGTATCGCTGAGAATCGAGGAAATTTCACTTGATTTTTTATCAACACGTAAGCAAAATATTGATGCTTCTCTCTCGGGCGTTCAAGCTCCGTGGTTTCTCGGGAAATCGTGTTTTGGCGACACGATACGTTCTGTTGCGGCGCTGGGAAGCAGTTAACACAAACGGGAAGAAGTTTTTGTGATGAAAGAAAGGAGAATCTTGTATTTTCTACGATCGCTCAAAAGAAAACATATGTCAAAAAAAAACTTGCGATCGGTTGGTGGATGAACGTTCTGCAATAGAGTTTTTTCTTGTTCATAGCTTGAGTTATTTTGAAGTGAAAGCACTTTTTGCGACGAAATTGAATTGTAAAGTTTTAATTATTACTTCGATTAATATTTTTTTTAGTAATATTCAATACTTGAGAGTACATTTTATTTATTTGTTTATATCTAGCGTTTTATAAATATGATCTAATTTTCATATAGACGCATTTCGAACGTATTTCCTAGCGCGTTTAGTTTTTGCTTCCATTATCATGATTTCACAACCAGTCAAGTGAGTTCAGCGTTTCAAAAACCAAACTCTAGTTTCTAAAACTATTTCTTTGCTGTCTCACTAGATGGCAGTAGCTGCTAAAATATAGAGGGAAAACTTTCTCTTTCTTACTGCCGTTTATTTTATTGGTTAGTACTTACATACAATTATTGTGTTATTATTCTTTTAGGATTCATCTAAGCACAATGAAGTTATTACTAAATAATGACATAAAAACATTACTCAATCAAGTGATATACTAACACCGATAACAATCGGTAAAATCGTCCGATAATCACGTATCTGCCCATTGAGAAAATGTATCGATAAAAAACAGTTTCTATTGAATGATCACGTATTTATTTACAATAAAAGAGCTCAAAAATGTTGCTGAAATTATAGTTTTTAATCGCTCAGCCAGAGAAATGGTCACTGTGGGCCTTATATTTTTATTTTTCGCTTCAAATTTCAATGGGATTTTCGCCGAGGAAAATACCCACATAGTTTCAACCAAACAGGGAAAAGTTGAGGGTGCTCTGAGCGCCAACGGCCTCTATTACGAGTTCTTGGCTCTGAGATATGGCTTGGTCGAAGAGACATTCTGTGTGAGTACAACAACAACATTTACATATAGGCACATATAGCGCTTCTGGCCCCACACTAAGATACCCTGTGTCGTGGGAACCAGAAACAGCGACCTCACAAACGTAAACATCGAAGACCTGGGGTTGTTTTTTTTTGTGCCCCCAACCGAAGTAATGAGTGACTGGAGGAGAATCTTGGAGATAAGACTCTCTCTCTTAGGCTATGGAAATATCTAGTAACATTTTTATTATAATTTAGCCAAACCTATGCACAGTCGCGAGCACTGACATGTAAACACGTTAGAACCTTGTCACATTAACCTCTTCTGGTCTGATGTATGAGAAAATGATTATTTTGACAATGTGCTGAAATGCATATATTTTATGTTAGTGCCGGTGACTGTACATCCCAGTAGGCATCTACTTATTGTTCAAAAAAAAAAAAACAACTGATCGGTTTCATACAAAGTTTTAATGCAAAACAGGTATGAAACGCAATTGGTATTTTTTCGCCATTTTAATGGCATGTAGTCCCATAGTAGTTTGTCTAGGGGCCAGGTCAGTTCATCAACCTTAACATTGTTAGTTTGAATACAACTCAATGTAGAGTTGACGTCGAGTTTATCAATAAAAACTTTTTTAAAACCTGTTTAGAGGCTACAAAAAAATTTCACTGATGCCGGTGAGTCGCCCGTTAGCGCAGTTGGTAAAGCGCTGGCACGGATAGCCAGAGGTCGCGGGTTCAAATCTCGGCATAAGTGGAATTTTTAGCCTCTAAATAGGTTTTTAAAATTGTCCTTAGCACGGGTTAGTGCATTGAAAAGAATATAATACCTAACAACTTTGCTAGAGGCTAGATCACATCAACTTTTATATACATTACTATAATTTATACAATTCATAGTTCTTCCATCAGATTCTTATAAACCGGTACTAAAATCCATGTTGTACAGCATAGCGAACGCTAGTGTTACAGACAAAAAGTAAAATCAGGCATTTAATCAAATGACTGATTGTACATTATGGCATATGCGACTTTGTTACTTTGACTACTACTTCAAATTTTTTTGTCCCTTCGTGGATTTCGAACCAACCTTTCGTGAAATCCACCTAACCAATTTTTGTACATTTTTTAATTATGCAGTAAATTCCATCATTGGATGCATGTACAAATTATGAGGTACCAATAGATTATTGTAATTGTATTGCTAGGGATTTCTGTTAATCAAATAAATAAAATCTGTGCTTCGCAAGGCATGTTAAACCGTTGGTGCCGTCTGTCATGTAATGGCAGACGTTTAGCCATGTCAAAGACCTTAATGACGGCTTGATAACTTCTGAGAGTAAGGCCCGCTACTGTCTTACAATCCTCCACTAACACAGATTTGGCCCCCGTGGTAGAGTATGGCCTAACCTTCCTGCTATGCAGGAAGAGACCCATGCCCCAGTAGAGACGACATGCAAGGGTTGATAACAGTCTAAATAAATTCAAAAAATAAATTCATTTAACTAATCGTTTGCAAGACTTTCTCTCAGAGAGAATCAAAGCAAATAATAACGAGACTTTCTGGTTCTCTTTAACAATCCGATTTCAAGAAATAGTTTTATAACTTTCGTCAACATATCAACCTTTACTTCCGTGCACGCTATTAATTAACATTTCGGGCGAATCGACCCCAAAAAAAAAGTAGAGGTTCATCATCGTGGCGCTTAGTACTTACACGAAACGCTCTCAGAAAGTGGAGGTGAGACCACTTGACTTTGTTTATTGAATTGTGTAGGAGATTTCACTGTAGTTTCTGGAAAAATAATATAGGCTTAGGTACTTACCAAGGATTCCAGCAACTATAATAAATCGTACCTACCACTCAATTTAATAACAAAGAAATAGTCCCACCTCCACTCCCTGGGAGCGTATTGCGAACTAAACGCCACGATAACGAACCCTAACTTGTTTGTAGCAAACTCGTTAGTGACGATATGTGAGAAGAGTGCAGAAATGTACATACCCACACATATTCACACACACAAACACACCCTCTCAAACACACACAATCACACATACACACACCTTAATGTGAGCGGCTAATAACTGTTTTTTTTTCTATGTTTATTTTATTTTTGTTTTCTTGCACGCAAATAATATTGTTATATTGACTGACAGTCGCCCGCTCAATGTATCTCGACGAATGTTTGTACCCACATGTTTTATGTCTTAATTTAATTTCACCTCTTAAGATACAGGTTTTTCGCCTAGTTTAGGAGACAGGACGCAACGACAAGAATGTTGTACAATAGATTTAGCACCATACGATTGTACTTAGTCATTTTTTACATTTAAAATTTCGGTTTTTAAAATAAAAATAGAAAAAATGTATGCACAGTTTGATGTGTGGCCGAAACTTGCAAAAACCTTTCTTGAAATCAGAATCATCTCATTAGCTTTGTGTTATGTAAATCTATCTAAATAAGTAGCGGTATTATACTCTACCAATGTACATAAGTAATTTGAAAGATAAATATTGAGATGATGACGTGACTTATTTACTAGGTATTACTTTTGTTGTTTTAAAAATAATCGCACCTGATTAGTTTTATTTCTTCTATAGCGTAATTCTTTGTACATTGCATTTTTCTGCGATTTTCTACGTTTGACCCAGACGAACACGCAGCTATTTAATTTTACTACACAGCAACTGCAGGATCAGCATATCAAAAAATATTTTTTCAAATGGTTCCACGCGTCTTCGATATGAAAAATCCCGACGAATTGAGAGCCACCTTTTTTTGAAGTCGATTAAAAAAATTTAGTATGGATTTTTTAGCTGTGAATGCAAAAAAAAAATAGAATAATAGGTATCTGCACGCAACGTTTATTTGTCTTCACGCCGTCCAACTCGCGGTCGACCCTCTGACCCCACAGTCTAACCCCATCGCCGCAGCGCCTAATAAAATAAACTTTAACGATTTCAGGCGCCGGTCGAGGCCCCCGCCCACTCCGGAGTCTACAAAGCCAATGTCCGGACCATCATTTGCCCCCAGTTTCCTACAAGTGACCCCTTAGCAGCGCCAAGCGACACAGAAGACTGTCTGGTCCTGAACATCTTCACTCCGACCAGTTTCCTCTCTAACACGACCTTCCCAGTCATGGTTTACTTGCACGGCGGTGATTTCGGGATTGGCTCTGGATCACCAAGCTTCTACGGGCCACAGTACTTGGTCAGTCACGGGGTTGTCGTGGTCACGGTGAATTACAGACTGAACGCTTATGGATTTCTCAATTTAGGTATCAAAGAAGCGCCAGGAAATGCGGGTTTGAAGGATATTAGGTTGGCGCTGAGATGGATTAAGGAGAACATAAGGAACTTCGGTGGTGACGTGGATAACATTACTGTCTTTGGACAAGGCTCAGGTGGAACTGCAGCTATTTACCTGACGCTATCGGCTTCTACTAAGGGGCTGTTTCACAAAATCATAAGTCAGAGCGGCACCATGTTCGCGCCACAGTCTTTTGACGGTAATGCCTTACACACAGCCAGTCAGGTAGCCAAAGCTCTTGGTGTAAGCAGTAACAAACCAAAGGAATTACTTAAACTGTACAAAGAAACTTCTATAATAAAAGTGGAAGAAGCCATCGCCAAACAAATGAACGCGAAATCCGTATTCTTGCCTTCTGTAGAGACCGCACTAGACGACGATCCTTTCCTCATAGATACTCCACACAACATTTTGACTAATGGCAAGGATCATAGTGCCTTCAATCCAGTGCCAGTCATCATCGGCCTTACAACGGTCGAGGGGATGACATCAACTCTGGACTACAACACTATCACCAGCCAAATAGACAGAATCAAGAACGAAGACTTCTCAGCGCTCGATCAAAGATCGTTGAACGTTCCGCCTGAGGAACTACCCGAGGTCCGCAAGATTCTGCAAGAAACGTACTTTGGTAACGGAACCAATTCTGACGATATGGTCGTCGGAGGCCTCATCAATTTGAATTCGGACTTCTCTTGCGTGGGACCAATGTCCCTATTCTCCGAGCTTTACTGTAACAGCTCTGGACAACCGGTTTTCGAGTACATTTTTGACTACATTAGCAATAGAAACATGGGAAGACTGCTGACCAACAGCAGTCTTCCAGCAACAACGAATTTGGACGAGCTGTTTTATATCTTCGAGCTGGAAAGACTGCCATTGCCGATGGACGAGAATGACGCTAGAATTGTGACCTTCATGACGATGATGTGGACCAATTTCGCTAAATATGGGTAAGTTACCGCTGAATTTATTTGTACAATAGTAAGTTCAGGCTCACAATGCCCCTATTGCATCATACTGAGCGAAACGCAGCCACTTATTGCATAGTTAACGTTCGCCTTTATAATATTAGTGTGATTTCAATCTTAACAAGCGCAGAAGCGCTTTGTACCTTTATAATAATACCAAATAAACATTGTACGAGTATCTATCAAAAGACATACCTAAATTATTTACTTAGACATTAAAAAGAATCAGTACAATCATAATCAACATTCACATAAAGCTTCGTCAAAAAGAATGAAATTAAAATAAAGTCAAGGCAATAACAAAAATAATAAAAAAATTATTAAAACAAAAAAAAACTCTATGCAAATAAATCGCTCCGAGCCACATCCGAACCAAAAGTCCCCATAATACTGGCCGCGTTACCGTGCTGCACAGCAAGGGAAATCCTTTGGCTCAGATATGCCCCAGAGCGAACGTCCATGCCACGGTCCCTCAATCGGCGGCATCCCAGCTCCCTAATAAAAGCGCTGCCCTGCGCTTCCCATACACAAGAAGTTTCTATAGCCTGCGGCACAAATATGTAGGAAATGCATAGTTTAGTTAGTAAAACCTTAGTGTAAGGATTTCCTAAAATATTCAACAGTGAAAAAAACCCGTGTATCAATATCAACTACACAAAAGTAGACACTTGTATAGCATCCAGGAAAGCGTAGGTACCTACCTAAATATCCAGTCCAGACTGACTCCTGAACGCAGGTGTTCACGTTATCTTAGTTTATCAGGACATGCGAGTCAGTCACTGGTCTTTGTTTTGACTTCTCTTGATGTTTTACACCCCTTTCTCATATTCAGTGTTAATTTTCAGCACTCCAACGCCTGACCCAGCCAACGGAGAATGGCTGCCCTGGCCGCACCACTTAGCTATTCTTCTGGAACCACAGTACGTGACCCCTTTGACACCGGAGCGGGCGTACTTCTGGCGCTCCTTCTACTACAAGTACGGAGTTGATGTCGCCAAACACATGCGACGATGAGTTGGGAATCGATTCAGTCTATCGCTGCAAGCTGGTCGACATTTTTATGGTTGGGCTTTATGTTTTTCACTGCATCGCACAGTCGACAGCACATAAGCGTTTACATTTTAGTTGTGAAATCAGTTACACGAATAAGAGAGTAGAGTGCAGGTATGTAAAAGTTAATGGGCCGCCGCGAAAAAAAACATATTGTGTTCAGCTGTAAGATTTTTTAAAGGATCAAAGTGGAAGTGAAACTTTTTCAGAATTCGCTGGCTCAACTTAAATATTATGAATTAATGTAATTAGGTAATTTATTAAAAGTGTTTTAATTGATGTGGTGAGTTATTTTTTCATCGTACATCGCATGTCTTTTAAACTTAAAGTTTTTATTAAGTAAAAAAACATTTTAATTTCATTCAAAATATCTAATTCAAAAACGTTACATTAAGATGCGAAAAATACACTGTAGCTTCTAATCAACACTTTATTAACTATCTAGAGTAATGTGCGTGCATTGAATCCTAAGGTTACGGTACAAGATAAAAAATAGAACTTTCACACAAGTCTCGAATGTTTTGACAAGACTAAGGCCCCTTGAAATATCAACAACTTTTCATAACATTCCCTACAACTACAAGGCACTGAAGCTAAGTTTACAAACTTCTACAAAATCTACAAGTTTAACTAAATCACTTTCATCGAATATACTCTCGATCACAGTACTCCTTACTGTGTTAAACGTCAACTTTCCCGCCGAAAACAGCGTAAAAAATGGCGGCACGCTTACGCGCCGCAAATTAAATGAACCGTCCAACTGATTGCAATTTTTTTCAACTCGAATCGCTCTCCGTGTCACTCTCGGTGGATTGTCGTTTATTTTTGTGCTTCCGTTTCTCCTTGCGCTTTTCTTCGTGTTTTTCCCTGTGCTTGTGCCGCGGGCTCCGTTTTGGGCTCTCGCGACGGACCCGATGCTGTCAAATACCTGAGTCGTCCGTCGTGTGCTGAATGTTGTTCAACGACTCCTCAGAGGATTCGGACTTTTGTCGCTTTTTCGTTCTGTAATTAGGAATAGTTTGTTACTCTCAAAACACGGTGATGGAGTGCAATAAAACCGGAAAGGAATTTAGTGCCTAAGTGCCTTAAATTGGTTACAAAGTTTACACAAGTGCTGAACCCCAATGGATTTGGATTGGGGGAATGGATTTAACTATCTAACAGATACGGCTTGTGTGAGTAAAGTGTAAACATTTACTAGGTAATGTAAATGTTTACAGTTCACTCACTAGATATAAAACACAATTGAGTTGACACTTAAACTAAAAGTCCTCGGTCACTCTGTGGTAGGCAATGTAACCAAACTCTGGAAAATTCTAGAACATGGTTGACAATATCTACTTCGAAAGTTTCTAGACTTCAAGTCAAATTCTTTGCAAAGTACGAGTAACATAAAATTATAAAATCTGTTTGTTTCTGAACTATATAATTTATTAAAAAACATCAATAATTATTTATGTTTTTAAAGAAATTATATAGTTCAGAAACAAACAGATTTTTCTACATATATTTACTTTGTAGTTTCTTAAAAAACTTAAATAATTATTTATATTTTTTTTAAAATTGTTATTATTAATATATTATTATTATTATTAGTTCAGAAACAAACGTATAATTTTATGCTTCTCTGCAAAGTAAGCTTCATCTCCTATGGTGCATAATTATTTCAAACGATGTAGATATCTACATAGTTTAACAGACTTGAGAGCAACTATTCTACAGATGTGGAATTGAGGAAACTCACCCTTTCTTCCTCTCGTGTTCGATAGTAACTTGTTCTCTGAAAAGTTTCGACATGTCCAATTCTTTAATCTCATCCGAATTCGTTAGAATTATCGCTCTAGAACAAAAAGACGGGTTAAAATTACTTAAATAAATGATTCTTACAACATCAGATAGGTACTAGATACCTATCTAACATGTGTGTAATATTTTAATAAAGAAATCTTTATTAAAACACTCATGCGACACAAATTTAGTTGTGGTGCCACTAAAGTTCAGACTAGCTATTTGCATGGACTCTCCTTTGTTGACGCATCTTTCCTACGCCGAAATCGTAAACATTCCCTAATGACTTCATTCAACCCGACCCATCAGTCAATCAACGCCAAACACGCTATAGGAAGGAACTTACAATAGACAAACGCCCAAATCACATAATTACCTGTCGGCAGTGTAGTTCGACTTAGGGTAAAGCCGTCATATAAAAATGATAGAAACTGAACTGAATAAAAATAATAACAACTTAATATGTGACCTGAGAAGGAAAACGGGTCACAAAGTAAAACCAAATCGATGCTTTTTTATTACGCAGAAGCTTCTGTTACAGATACTATTAAATCCTGTAGCATACAATACAGTTTTCAGAGAATCGTAACTTCCTAATCACGCTAAAAAAGCGTCCGGCAGGTTTTTCTAAGCCTTACGATACAAAACCCAATGACGTGCAGAAAGTCGACGCATTCCGCGAAATGACCGGCATCGATTAGTTTGTATTGAGCTAACCCGCAAACGTAACATCATCCCTAACCGGAGTCCCTCTCGACCTTATTTCATACGCCCCAGAGGCTATTGTGGAGCTGCAAGGAACCTGGGGAGGTCAGGTCGGACGGTCACCTTGACATCACAACGGGTTGTCTTTTGGGCTGGGACTGAGCGTGATTTATCGAAGGCGGGAATAGATCTAGAACTTAGGTTGAGCTCTATTAGATTAGAAATAACAGTTAGTGCAAAGTAATTGGGGGCTATTCATTGGTATTTTCTGAGTTGGCTGAACTTTTTCAAGGATTTTTTCAAGCTTGGCTGTACGAGTCGGAATCTGAGACTCATCCAAAATAATAATAATAAAATTTAAACTACTGTCATTAAAGAAGAAAGACAGTAGTTTTGCAAAATGACTATAGTTTCTCATTTGCCGAATTAACCAAAATAATGTAACCTTCTATAATGTTATAGTAAAAAAGCGGCGGTAGCCCAGTGGGTAGAACAATGGATTCGGAAGCGAGAGACCCAGATTCGATTCCCAATGCGGGCATGTGACTTTGTTTTCTAAGTTTGCACTTAAGTGAAGTTTTAGTAACAATACCACACGCTAACTGTGAAGGAAAACATCTGGGGAAACCCGAGTGTCTGAGGTGTTCAAATACCTTAGCGCTGGAAATTGCCAATCCGCGGTGGGCACGCGTGGTAATTAAGCCCATAATCTCTCTCTCTGAGAGTTTTAGGCTACGTGAAAAAAAAAATGTTATATTACCCTAATGCAATGAAAACTGTATTTTCATGGATTTCACTCGTTTAATTTTACAATTTTCCGACGTGGACCCGGAAGACTGGTGACAGGCGTCTTTTTTAAAGCATTAACTTTTTTTATTAAGTTTACAAAAATATGTATATAGAATCGTTTATGCTTTCAAAAATACGCCTGTCACCTCAGTCTTCCGGGACCACGGTACTTGCAAAAGTGCGTAAACGTCGGAAAATTATAAAAATAGAAAATGAAACGAGTAAAATCCGTGTAAATACAGTTTTTTATTATGTCTAGTTCTCCTGTTAACCTTAGAAAATAATTTATCATAATTTGGCAAGTTTAGTAAATCTGTTTTATTTTCTACCTACCTATCTAAAAAAATTAGTCAATTGTCTCTAGACACATAAAGGCAGACCCACATTAATTGCGGCTTTTCAGTTGATGAAGACGAATAATATCAAAATGTTTGCATAAAAACTACGCTAAAGTGGCATCGCATCGCCCCAAGCTGGGGCGCGGTCATCAAATAACAGCCATCCTCGCTCAATATAAGGATGACCCTGTCGTTATGCTGTTGTGTACAATCAGAGTCAAAACTCTAGACAAAAACTCAACACAAACTATAGTACGTAATGATGATGATGTCCTCCACAACGATTCCGTTGACGGCGACACCTTAACAATTTTAGACCCGAGCATGCGCACGGACGTGAGATGCAAATCCGAATTTGTTTTTAAATGTACGGTCACAGCTGATGCAATAAAGTTGACCGGCTGAGTTAAATGTATAATTGTAGGAGGGCTTAGGACGAGTTTTCCGAGTCTGGCGTTTGGCATCGAGGTCTGCATGACGCGCTTGTTCAAAAGCAGCGGTGCCTTCCGTAATAGCTTTTCGCCAATCTGGTCTTAGCTCGGCAAGCTTCTCCCACGTCTTGACTGATATATTGCTCGAGACTAGGTGGCGCTTCAAGACATCTTTATACCGAAGGTATTGACCACCTACTGTGCGTTTTCCGCAACTAAGCTGAGAGTAAAAAACAGCCTTCGGCAGTCTCGAAGAGTCCATCCGCACCACGTGTCCGCACCACCTCAGTTGTCCCTTCATTATGAGACACTAGTACGTAATACAGATAGTATTGTAAAGAGGTTCGAAATTTCACTGATGCCGGCGAGTCGCCCATTAGCTCAGTTTGGAGAGCGCTGGCACGGTTAGCCAGAGGTTCAAAGAGGCGGGATTCGAAGAGGTCCGGTTCGAATCCCGGCATGGGTGGAATTTTTGCCTTTAAAAGTATCCTTAGCACGGGTTAGTGCATTAAAAAGAATACAAATATCATGTTACCGTTAGTGTTAGTGGTTTTATTATTATTAAAATTCTTTATTGCTTAAAAATGTTGCAAACAGGCGAATTTAATCGATATCGACCCTTGCATGGCCCCACTGCTAGGGCACGGGTCATTTCCTGCACGCAGGAAGTTTAGGCCATACTCCACCACGGGGGCCAAGTCCGGGTTGGTGGAGGATTGTAAGACAGTGGCGAGCCTTACTGTCAGAAGTTATGAAGCCGTCAATAAGGCCTCTGACATGGCTTAACGACTGCCATTACAAGACAGCCGGCACCGACAGCTTAACGTGCCTTGCGAAGCACAGAAAAACCGTAAACCAAAAGCAAATAGGCTAGCTTAATCCTACTTAGCATTATCTACCAGCTAACCTAAGTTTTGAAGACAAGATTCGCAGGTAGTGCAGTTAACAATATTGAATTTACTCATTTACATCTAGATTATTATGAAGCACTCGTGGCCTAGGCGAACCGAGTGATTGAAACTAAGCAAAAACAGGCGCGGTTAGGTGCAGGATGGGTAACCGGCCCGTGACTACCGCTAGTGGCATTTTTCTGAACACTTCCACTTCGCAAGGCACGTTAAGCCGTTGGTGCCGGCTGTCATGTAATGGCAGTCGTAAAGTCATGTCAGAGGCCTTACGGGCGGCTTGATAACTTCTGACAGTAAGGGCCGCTACTGTCTTACAATCCTCCACCAACTTGGACTTGGCCCCATGGTGGAGTATGGTCTACCCTTCCTGCGATGCAGGAAGAGACCCGTGCCCCAGCAGTGGGGACATACAAGGGTTGATAACGTAAAGTATTGTATCGTCTTTAATGTATAAGTTACTTATTAAAATTTTTTGTTAACTGCTTAAGATGGCATGATTTTTCTTATTAATATTTTGTTAAGTACCTAAGGGACCTTCAGGTCTAATTTTGTATACACATACATTTACAGTTTTTCTGTATGACGGTATGTGTCCTGAATAAAATAAAAATTACTTATACTCTCTCTCTCCCTCTGAGAGAAGGCCTGTGTCCTACAGTGTGACGTATATAGGCTAAATACATACACAATACTCACCTAATTCGGCCACCATCAACACGGTCGTGCTTTCTCGGATCGCTAATCACTGATATTGAGGTCTCAACCACCTCTTGTCTCTTGTCGCGTTTCTTTGATTTGCTGTGGTGTTTCCTGAAATGAAGGTTTGTTAAAAAAACACGATTCGACTAAAACACGCTGCTATGCATGCATGCCCAGCGTGGGGATTATGGGCATTACCCACAATGATGGCACAACCTTGCACTCATTAGGGGAGGGCTATGTCCAGCAGTGGACTAGTATAGCCTGAGGAAGGAAGTACGCTGCTATGCTGTGTGGTGTCGGCCTAGAGTATAGCACCAACTTAAATTCTTCCCGCGGGTGTCGTAAAAGGCGACTAACGGACACAAACCGGAAGGTGGGCAGCAACGCCCCCTGCAGTACAATTCCTCCGAAATGCGGTCCCCAACCCGCATGCCCAGCGTGGGGATTATGGGCATTACCCCCCCCCCCCCCCCCCCATTGATGGCACAACCTTGGGCTATGGCGCTCATAAGGGGAGGGCTATGTCCAGCAGTGGACATAGCCCTCCCCTAATGAGTATAATATAGCCTGAAAAAGAAGACTAAGACACTCCTTAAGGAGTTTTAAATAATCTGTGGTTACGTTTTCCTTGTGAAATCGCCACCACAAAGTACTTTAGTCAGGTTTTTCGAAGTGTTTTAAGGAATTGTGTCTAATTAAGGCCGATTGAGCCGAGAGACGCTTCAGACGATTATACTGATTTATTCCAGTTTATTTAAAAACATCGACGAAATGTTCGCCTGTTAAATTTGCAAACATGTAATTGCGTAATTCTCAGTTTGAAAACCGAAAAGCAGAACCATGGATAATTTTCTTGAAATTGTATTATTTCTTTGGCATAAATACTTATAATATTACTACTAGATTTAGTGGTTACTATTCAAAACGCGTGCAATACCAAACTTATCGAATTATTGGGGTCTAAAGTGTTTTCTACGTATGGCCGTGTTGTAGTATAGCCGCCTATACCTTCCTCAAGGAAGAGATCCGTGCGCCTCAGTGGGCACATAATGGAATGATGAGGATCACTCACTTATGCTTTCTCTCCTTCTCTTTCCTATCGCTGGATTTGTTTTTGGGTCTCTTTCTGTACACCGACCCGCCACCCTCGTCCACTGTCTCCAAATGCAGAACGTACAAACGGTATATTTGTAGCAATATCACCTGGGAACGAAACAAGTATCATATTATATGGGCTTTTTCGATTTTTTACGAATTTGATCTTTTATAGTTACAGTTTCACCATCTGTGCTCTCTTCTTCTTCTTCAGGCTATATTAGTCCACTGCTGGACATAGCCCTCCCCTAGTGAGCGCCATAACGCCCTGTCTTCAGCTTGCCGCATCCAGCATCTGCCGGCAGTTTTTCGCATATCGTCATCCCACCTAGTCGGAGGGCGTCCTACACTACGTACTCACTGCTAATGCGAAAGTATTTTGTTTTATTTATCTTTTTTTTGAGCAGCAACGAATACTGGCAGATGCATTTTTTTAAATGGTTTTTAACAGAATTCTACGCAAACGAAATCGTGGACACGCCTGTTCAGTAAAATTAAAATAATTAATCGTGCATTTCAAAAACTAGTCGTTTTGCAAAAATACTGATTAATAAGTTCCATAACAATTAAAAAAAGAAAACAGAGATACCTAGGTAGATAGAGAACACATTAAGACAATCATTTTCAAAATCACTTTCGCCAACTTAAATTATGCAGAAATTTCAGTCCAGCTGTAGACTACGAAAAAATTATAACACATATCTCTTCAACTTTTACGCCAGCAAATATGTATTTAAAAAAAGCTGAAAGACACGCTGCAAAGCATCCCTATAAAACAAACCGGAGAACCTAAAACACCTTATCACTATTAAACACATAACGTCAACACACAAACATAAACATATACACACACACACACACCCCAAAACACACCGTTCATCCCCACTAAGATAAGTTTTTGTATCATCGTCAAAGCATTTTTATATTTCCAAAGTTTTATATTTCTAGCTTAATGCTACATTTCTGCTACCACTTTGCATGCTTCATTTCTGTTAAATCCTCATGATTTTATTTTAGTATATATGTGATTCTAAGCGTATAAAATGTTGGTTATTATCCATCAAAATTATTATTAGCGATTGGGCATTATTAGCTGTAAGTTACAAATGTTAATAAACAAATAAATTAATAATAAATGAGCCAATATAATTCGATTATAATTGTATAATATAGATAGATAAATAGATAGAGAACACTTTATTGTACATACAAAAGGGAAATTGCACAGATATTTCTTAACCTAAGAGTACAGACGGCGGCCTTATCATTATCACTAATATAACTGAAATAGAATTGATTGTTTGACTGTGATTTCTTAGCCACTTTTTGCAAATGAATAAGATTTGTAAAAGAAGATACTGTTCGTTTTTCTTGTAAAATGAACCTCATTTAGCCACATGGTACGACATCGCAGTCAATGAATCTTTTGCTTAAAACACTTACCAGCGTATTCTTACAAGTGAAGAAGATATTCATGTAGTTAATGATCCTGTAGTGGCAGATGATGAGAAGGCGGAACGCGAGGAAGGGCGCGTCCTGTAGGGCTATGTTCATCATGATGGCGCACACTTCTATGGAGCAGCAGCAGGCGCGGCTGGTATTCCTGCCAGGCGTGGGTCTCAGGTTACAGCAGTTTTCGTAAAATGAGCTTTAATGCCACTTGTAGGCTCCTGCATGAGGGCTTCTAGAGGGGTAGTGGAAGGCTCAGAAAAAACTATCGTAGATAACTGAGCGTTTTCTTGAAGTGCACGCTTTAGTTTAAGTTTAAGCGAAATACGTTTGAGAATGTGTAGGCTACAGTGTCTGTACATGAAGTCTAATCAACCACTAATAGACAGGGTTAATTTTTAAATACTTCTGAAACTTACAAAAAATCTTTAGTTCTGTCAGATTTCTTTTTTTTATTTCCAGTTTTCGAAATAATAATATCCACTTAAGTTTTTTATTAAAATTACGTAGTAAACTTAGGATAACCATTCTATTTATTTAAAATAGATTTTAGACAATATCTATCAGAAAGCAGCGCGGCACTCACTTCAAAGCAGAAAAATAAAAAAATATATTGACTTGAAAATAATTCAAATCCTTATAATCTGGAACTGCGCCTTGTAAAAACCATTCTGTAAAGCGAAATTTTGTATACTTTGACAGTTGTGGTAAAAGTCACGGAATATTAACGACTAATTCGCACAATTCCAATGTAAAACCTAACTGCAAAGTAGGTAGTCGGGGCTGTAAGTGATGCAATTTACTTAAGCCAGATGTCGCTGCCTGTACGTAATACAGAGAATAGTGTAAAGAGGTTCGAAATTTCACTGATGCCGGTGAGTCGCCCATTAGCTCAATTGGAAGAGCGCTGGCACGGATAGCCAGAGGTTGCGGGTTCGAATCCCGGCATGGGTGAAATTTTTAGCCTCTAAAAAGGTTTTTAATTCGCACAATTAAACCTTTTATAGAATCCCGCATGAATTGAGTCACGGTCACAACAATGTTTGCACAACGGTAGTTATATTTTAAACGGTTCTAATCGCGATACAGTTGCTGTGGTCTCTGAAGTAACTGAAGTGGCGAGTACAGTCAATTATTGTGGGCGAGTACAGTCACTTTAAATTTTAACGCTGCCGAAACGTCGGGAAATAAGGTAATTACGTTTTACCTAATAAATAATCGCGATTAGACCCGTTTGATATATAACTATGTATGAGTATCGCGAATCATTAAGAAATACTTTACAAAGTTATCTGACATTTTGTCTTAAGATATTAATTTTGCTGTTGCGATAATTAAGTGTGAACGTTGACTTTGCTACAGTGTGCAATACAATAATTAATCATATTTAGGTGTCTAAATAAGAGTCGGCAATAGAACTGACATTTTGCAAAATATAGAATTAAATAAGCATTTTGTAAAGTGACTAAAAAGAACTTAGTGAATACAACAAAGAAGGCAGTTCATGCTAAAATATGAAAGCTATAGAACGTGTTTTTCAAATCGCAAGGCCCGAAAATACTTTAGTCTAAATAACCTGCCTTATTCGCGCCTTTTATTAAACAAGTTATTGTGGCATTTTTTTAAATATCATGATGCAATTTTTAATAGGCCTGACGATAGTATTAAATAATCAAAGATATTAGATATTAGAGGAAAGTACATATTAAAAGGATTTAAAACAGTGATTTAGTTTTATAAAAAAGAGATGACCAATACTTTCAATAAAATAAAAGATTATATTATAATACTGCCTTCAGCCATTTTGCCTTAAACACCCATCACACCGCGTGACGTCACGCTTAGGTTAACATTGGTAACCATCACCCGTGCTTTGTCGTGACTAGCATCTAGCATTGAATTTCAAGTAATTCAATGCTACTAGTGATTACGCTTTTGTAGAATCCCGCATGACTGTATCTTCTTATTTTCTAAATTGTAATTCCTGGTGTGCAATAAAGTATATTCATTTCATTTCATTTTTCATTTCATGACTCTATAGTTATTATATGGTTATTAACATCACTATGGAACACTGTTTTTTTCTTCCGAAATAAATGTCTATTATTATTATTATAGTGTTGTTTACCTGGGCGTGACGTCAGATTCGACGCCATGTAACTGAGAGCTGTTTCCCCACAGATAATTTTTGTTTTTTTAGAAAATTTGCTTTAACTAACGATGGTTTACTTTATTATTGAAATATAGGTTTCTTTGTAAATAATAAATCTGTCCCTACACTATGGCGGAGAATTTAAAAATCTTTCGTCATGCCTTTTACTAATTACACGACCGAGGCTTGCATACCACCCAGATTTCAGCGTATATAAATTGAGTTGACAATTTAAACCTTGGATGGACTTCCAGATTCGCGTGATTTGATTAACACATTGTATAAAAGGCCATAAGCAGCAAAAAAATGCTGGTGTCAGAGAAGCGTTGTCGCAACAATTACTGAAAACAACGACTTTAAAACGATATAGGTAGGGGACGGAAGGATGAATGAAGACGGAAACACATTATTAAAACGCGACCCGACGACGCGACATGGGCTTAAAAACTGCCTAATCATCACTACAGATGTCACCACTGTTGTGTGTACCATTAATTCACAGTTCTCTATAGTTATACTTACTATTTTTATTTTTAATGCTAAGGACAATTTTTAAAAACCTATTTAGAGGTTAATGTGTACAGTGATATCATTTCGATGTAAAAACCTAACTGCAAAGTAAGTGATGCAATTTACTTAAGCCAGATGTCGCTGCCTGTACGCAATACAGAGAATAGTGTAAGGAGGTTCGAAATTTCACTGATGCCGGTGAGTCGCCCATTAGCTCAGTTGGAAAGAGCGCTGGCACGGATAGCCAGAGGTCGCGGGTTCGAATCCCGGCATGGGTGGAAGTTTAAGCCTCTAAATGGGTTTAAAAAAAAAAGTTCTCCATGGTATTTTTGTACACAAATTCACTGTTTTGTGAACAATATCATTATCTATGTGTATCCGTTGTTTGCAAAAGTACGGGAATTCATTTATTTCCCAAGGAACCTTAAAGAAGAAAACTGTGGGAAAAGGCTCTTCGTAGAAAAAAATGGAAGGCTAGTACTTCTCTAAGGTTAACACGAGCAGTAGACATAATTAAAACTGTTTTTATACGGATTTATGCTCGTTTATTACATTTTTTAAAATTTTCCAACGTTTCGGCACTTTTTCAGGTGCCGTGGTCCCGGATGACATCATCCGGATGGTCATCCGGGACCACGGCACCTGAAAAAGTGCCGAAACGTTGGAAAATTGTAAAAATTGTACTAAACGAGCATAAATCCGTATAAAAACAGTTTTAATTAGGCTAGTACTTCGTCAAGACTAGCCAGTCAAGGTATGTGATGCCCATTTTCAACCTGAAGATTACTATGGACGCAATTCATTATAATTCATTCAATCTCTACACAAGCTATTGAAGGCAACAGCTGCACCCTTTAGACCAAACAACAATGCAATATGTCGGTTCTTAGGAACACTCAACAGTGCGCCAACTACAATGAGCTTTCAATTTTTAACCTCATTACCGTGCGCATGGGGCCGCGTCTAGGGTTACCATCTGACCGGATAAAGCCGGTCTAGACCGGATTTTTACGTGTTAGACCGGACTCCGCCCGGATTTCACGTTAGACCGGATTTTTGTCTTACTTGCATGTTCTCCCGCCCACCCGCTCAAGCGACGGGTGCCGCACGCACTGAGCACGGGCCGCGCTCGAACAGTGCGTACGAACATCCGACGCGACTCGCGTCGGATGTTCGCAGTGTGATTCTTTCTAGCCATAGAGAATAGTACAATTTGATTAAACTCAACACGCGTCGCGTTTCGTCGGGTCGCGTCGGGTATTAATAATGTGTTTTCGTCTTGACATGAGGTGAGTCAGTTTGTCTCTTTCTGAGACGAATCTGGCTTTGTATTAGGTACGTAACGTTCCACTCTATCGAGTCAAGCATTTAGACAACTCCATTGTCAAAATATCTGAAGCATTTGACAGCAGGAGTAGCTTAGAAAAAGTAAAAATCGACGTCACTCAACCTAGTGGACACTTGTAATAGATCTACTAGGAGGAAGTCTCATATTAAACACCGTAGTTGTTTAATAGAATTGTATTGATAAGGCAATAGTAGTTTCATTGACACTATTGGTAGTCTACTAACCAATCGCATTCCAATGGTATAACCAGAGTAACCGCCTTCTTCGCGAGTGATGGCTATTTAAATTGCACGAGTTACTATTGGAATGACAATAAACTGAATACCTACTGATTGTTTAATAGACTATAAATAAAACACGTGCTAATATAATTCTATTGAACAACTTTAAGCTATGAGCATCGAGTCATTTACATAAACTTAGTGACCCGTGATAGTACATAGTTATATATATTAAACTTACATACATAGTTGTGTAGGTATATTAATATTAAACGGTTCTAACCGCGTTTATTAATTAGGTAAAACGTAATACTCCCGGCGTTTCGGCAACGTTGCAGTTGCCGTGGTCACGAGGTAAAAAGTAATCATCTTAATTCCCGTCGTTTCGGCAACGTTGCAGTTACGTTGCCGAAATGTCAGGAAGTAAGGCAATATCGATAGTCACGTGACCATGGGAACTGCAATGGTGCCACAACGTCGAGAATTAAGATAAATAACTATGTAAATTTAAGTTCATTAGGCTCTAAGCGCTGATTTTTGCAGTCGCATGATTAGGCTACCTTAACTAACAAGGGCGAAACCCGCAAAATAAACCGGAAAGCAGCCGAACAGTACCCAAAAGTAGGGTTGTTGAGGAATTTGTTATGAGGATGAGGAATTTTTTCAAACCGATTTTGAGGAATAGGATGAGGAATCTGGCAGACTAAGAGGAAAAGGATGAGAAGGAGGATGCAGGAGACTTCTCTCTCTCTCCCTCACACATTTTGTTTCAACAAAACTTATAACTCTCCTTCCTCTTAAATTCCTCTTAATGTATGAGGAACAGGAAGAGATTATTTTTAAATCAATTTTGAGGAAAAGGATTATCAACCTCAAAAATATGAGGAAATCCCTCATTTTGAGGAAGAGGAAGAGAATTTTTTTTAAATCAAAATCAATTTTGAGGAAGAGGATGTGGAGCCTCAAAAATATGAGGAAATTCCTCATTTTGAGAAATAGGAAGAGGATTCGACTCCTCATCAACCCTACCCAAAAGTGCCCAGGAGTGCCTTATGAAGCGCGCAGTGCGTACAATACGTACATGTCAGACCTATTAGCAGTGCCACGGGACTTGCGCGACTTGGTGGCCGTTAGGACCACCGTGAACTGGATCAGGGACCAGGACCAGATGCCCAGGGTCAGCAGGATCAGGACCGTGTCCGTGGCCACCTTCTCGTCTTTGAACGAGTCGAAGAACTCGATTATGTCCGCCGCCGTGCCTGTCAGCGGGAGGGAGATGTGGCGCGTTGAACGGGAGATTTTCTTTTTGAGTATTAAAAAAGAATGTAGTTCTCAAGATGTGGATAGATGGCGCTGAACTGACTACGTTACTAGTCGTGTCTTATGCCGGCGCCAGACTTTTTATGTGACAGTAGTAACAAATGTCTGTGCCACACATGTGCACACCTATGTGATCACTTGTTTGAACTTCTGTCTGGCGCCGGCATAAGGATCTATCCATTGTTATGTAAGCTGTAAGTTTCCAAGAAAAGAAACTTCACGCTCAGGCTACTGACCAATGTAGACCAGCAGGAGTTGGCTGAGCTGGTCGCGCGTCAGCTCTCCTTTGGGCAACAGCCAGCGGCCCACGATAAGCGTCAGCATCAGGAACTGCTCTATCAGCGTCACCCACATGTCCGTCGGGATCTTCGTGGCACCCAATATCTGCGTCTATTTTTGGAAAGGTCAGTCCAGAGGAGACCATTGAAATGGGGCCCAAAACTCAAAGTGCCGGCCAACGAAAAAAAAACATTTCCAAACTTTTACGCACATTGTCCAGAACATTTGATACTGTGGCACCAAAACAGTGAGGCCTATAGTTTAACTACTGTCAGACATTGAAAATCTTATATTCCCATACATTGAACCAAAAATAAATGTAACGTGTTTATAAAATATACGTATTAGGGTTTGTGTAGAGAGTCTTCCTCATCACTCTTACAAGACAAAAAAGAAATTATTGTCAATATTATAGAGTGACATGCATGTTACATTATGTTGCAAAATCTAGAAAACGGCATGAACGGTACTATACAGGGCGTCCCAAAGTTATGGGCCATGAAGGGAAAGTACCTTACGGCGCAGTTTCATGTATGTTTTTAATTTGATTAAAATGATTAATTTCACGCTGTTCCTTTCTTTTAAAACACTATGTTACTAAAGAAGAGTTATTATTTTTTGGCCATTCTTTCGATTGGCATCATAAAAGTAGGGGTGTTTTTTTTTTTAAATTTAAGTCGGTTCGATTCCCAGACAAGGCAAGTAATTTTTTGAAAATCTATGAATGCAGAATTACTAACTTTTAAAAATAACATAAAGTCTTCTTTCAGCGAAATACCCTATCTACGATATTTAAGGCACTTTCCCTTCATGGCCCATAACTATGGGACGCCCTGTATATTGTAGTGTTTATCAAAGTAAACTAACAACTATTGCTGCTAGACGGAGTGTAAATCATTTAACGTAAATGTATAAGGCATGTATTGCTTTTAACGTCTGTTCTGCATTATTAAAAATGTGTAGAAAAATCTGACCTTTAACGTCTACTAGTACTTAAGGTATTCATTTTAAGATATAGGTTTCTTAGTATGAAATCAACAAATCAATGTGGCCCATCGTTAAGAATACCTAGTTTTTTACGCTGGCCGGCACTTTCATGTTTGGGCCCAACTTAGTATGAAGCGTTAATGGTCTCCTTTGTAGACAAGTGTTATGTAGTTGGTTAAAGCCAGGATTTCACGGTCTTAGTACGCTCGGACAGAGTGCGCCATCCGAGTAAACTAATGCTTCTGATTGGACGGCTTTTCGTGACAATAGAAAAATTGCCAATCAATTAGTTTACTCGGATGGGGCACTCGGGCCGAGCACACTGACCGTGAAAACCTGGCTTTAATAAGGTGTCAGCCACGGATGTAAAAGGTGTCACCCTTCGAAGCGCTCGTGGCCTAGTCGAACCGAGTGATTGGAATCAATCACTTGAGTTAAGGAACAACAGGCGCGGTAAGGTGCAGGATGGGTGACCGCCCTGTGACTACCGCTAGGGGCATTTTTCCGAGCGCTTCCGGGCTTCGCAAGGCACGTCAAGGCGTTAGTGAGGGCCGTCATGAAATGGTAGTTGTTAATCCATATCAGAGGCCCTATTGGGCGGCTGATAACTTCTAACAGTAAGACCCGCCACTGTCTTACAATCCTCCACCAACCCGGACTTGGCCCCCGTGGTGGAGTATGGCCTAACCTTCCTGCGATGCAGGAAGAGACCCGTGTCCCAGCAGTGTGGACGCAAAGGGATGATTCGATCATTTTTCACACCGCGTTTCAGGCAAGCATAATATATCTTCAGAGATTTTATTATAGAAGTGATTATAGATTTTATTATTTTATTATTATGTGTTAACATTTGCCAGCCTTAATCGTGGGAACGAGAGTTTATGTTTATTTCTAGTATTTACATTGTGTAGCTTTGGGTAGCCATACCCAAAGTTTTAAAGTTACTGATATTTTTTCCTGACGTACATAATGTTTTCATAGATATATACTGACTGGCAACTGTCGGGATGTTAGTTTCATTATTTATTTATTAAGATACATAGGCAGGGCTACACAAATAGAATTTGAAAATGAAATTTGACATAACAAGTCTGTTTTGCACCCAATGGAATGTATGTGTCACAGTCAAAACTCTTAAACGGTCAAAACTAGTTTTGACTTCTAAAATCAGTCAAAAGTACTTTTGTCCAAAGCTTATATTTGAAAAACCAAATGGTAAAAACACCTAAAATGATTCATCACTCAATCTGCGACAACAAAAATATAGGTGCGACGAAGCGCGTAGCGTAGCGGAGCGCGAAGGAGCGTGTTAGGTTGAGCATGTAAGACCGAAAACCAACTTGACATTGTTGGATACATATTAGAATTTTATTTTATTTTTCTGCAGTCAAAA
This sequence comes from Yponomeuta sedellus, assembly GCA_934045075.1. Lineage (NCBI taxonomy): Eukaryota > Metazoa > Arthropoda > Insecta > Lepidoptera > Yponomeutidae > Yponomeuta > Yponomeuta sedellus. The sequence continues at coordinate 6,444,191 of OW203750.1, forward strand.
CTAGTTTTGACTGATTCTAGCAGTCAAAACTAGTTTTGACCGTTTAAGAGTTTTGACTGTAACATACATACAGCGTTCGACATTAAATATAGCAACACTGCCTTACTCAGTGTTGCTATATTTAATGTCGAACGCTGTATCATAAGTACGCTGTAACACAAACTAAAAACCTTAAAACTTAATAAAAAATTAATTAACACGTTCGTGCGAACAACGTCATATGACGTACCCATGTGTTGACGCACATGTTTTCTCCATACAAAAAATCATGACGTGTTACGACGTTGTGCTCACTTACATGGGTCTGTGATCTATGTGATAGCGCAGAATGGCAAATGACGTTCAACGTGTATTGACGTTGTTCGGTATTGCATAGGTTGCAGACCTTTTGAGGTGTGCACATCTTCAATAGACGGGTTTAAAGTAAAACACGACAAATAATCAAAATATTCGTATTTATTGTGTGCATAGCACAAAACACAACCACAGTTAAGTATTAAACGCATACAGCCATTTGCAATGACTTAATTTAGGATGTCATAATAATTATTACTAAGCATAATGAATAAGAAGAATATAAAAGGTATCAAAGTCTCGACGAATTAACAAAGTCATTCAGTAATCTTAAAGTAATCTCACTTTTTCTGACTCTTATGTAATTTGTAACAAAAATATCATATATTTTTTTAATGACATGTTATGAAATAATGACACAAAAATCAGTCAATAGTAGGTAACATCTAAATTCAGTAGGTACTAGCATTTTCATAAATCAGTCTTAGGTAGTCTTATCTTAGGTAATCTTAGACATCAATAAAAACGTTCAACTTATTTATGGTAATTGAAATTGAAACATAATAAACTATCTCGTCATAACACAAATCAACAAAAATAAGGTGTACCTAAGAGTCAATAATCTTTTGAATCATTCTTATACTAGAACCATTTTAGCAAAAAAAATATCTCACACCATTGGCATGGCATTGTGCCAGCCTTCAAAGCATAGGGGACAAAGTGAAGGCTTCTCAGTACAACCTTTGCAACGGAAACTGGTCTCTTTTCTCATCTTTTTGGATTCCCAGCACATTTGACACTTCAGGAAATTTGATTTCTTTTTTGATCCCTCTCTTACTAGGATTTTCTGTAATTGTCCATCTATGAAAAAAAACAGTATAATTTTAGCTTTGTTCTACTGAATAAGAGTATAGAATAAAAATAACAAATAATTTGTAGAACAAAAGTACTTACGTTTGATGATATATCAAACCTAATAAAAATGTATATGACCGGTGCGGCCGCACGAACGAGCGTGCGCCCCGTAGGTTGGCACTGGATCACTGAAGTATTGGGAAGCGGAACAAAATAATCGTTGTATGACGTTGTGCGTGTGTGAGTACTTGATGTCTTTGTATGTGTGAGTGTTTTGTTTACTAAATAATATAATCTCTCAGAGACGCACTACGAATCTGGTGTCTTACCAAAGTGAAGCACAATATTTGACCTACATATAAAATATATGGTGATTTCGTCGGCGTTCAACGTTGTGACGCTCTCACTCTTCAAAGTCCACCGTGCATAGACGTTGTGCGACTCTACGAAGGAAAAAAATAACCGTCAACTGACGGCGCTCGCCCGAAAGTGTTAACAACAAAAATAAACTTTCGGAACGTAAACAATTTTAAACAGTCTAACTTTTGCTATTTCTTTAAAGAAATCTCTTAACGAATCTCTACTGCCTAGCTTATAAATGAATCTGATCGCTCTCTTAAACGTAGGAACTTCTTAAACTCTCTTACCTCTGCTACCGTCAGGTTGCTCTTCTTCTCCAGCCTCTGGTCAACCCTATGAAGCTCCAGCAGCCATATTGCAGGTACCACCAGCACGAGGTAGATGAACACGGACGGACAGAACCTGTGGGGTTTTTAAAAACCTTATTAGCCTCTAGATAGGTTTCTAAAATTGTCCTTAGCATGGGTTAGTGCATTAAAAAGAATATAATCATGTGGGTACAGCAGGGTTCATGTTGCGCACTATTATACCTAAGTATATGTTAAGCTATTCTGTACCACATGAAGCAATAAACGAACTTGAACTTGAAATATCATTCCGATGTAAAACCTAACTGCAAAGTAGGTACTCAGGGCTGCAAGTGATGCAAATTACTTCAGCCAGATGTCGCTGCCTGTACGTAATACAGAGAGTATTGTGAAGAGGTTCGAAATTTCACTGATGCCGGTGAGTCGCCCAGTTTGCTCAGTTTGAAGAGCGCTGGCACGGATAGCCAGCTAGCAGCTAGCTATGCAGATAGCATATCGACTTCTGGCTAACCGTGCCAGCGCTCTCCCAACTGAACTAATGTAGAAGTACCGGCATCAGTGAAATTTCGAACCTCTTTAAAATACTCTCTGTATTACTTACAGGCAGCATCTTTCCAAAACGAATCCAATTTACATATTGAAAAGTGCTTGAGATAAAATCAGCACGTGTTATAACTTCTTTTTGACGTTTTTCGAGGAGGCCACCTCACATTCTAATCAGGTAAAAGTCCGAAACTTTTATCAAAACATTGAGAAGGTTCACCAAATTTGGCTTCCTTTTCCCAACTGACTTATATATTTTGGAGTGCCACCCTTTTAAACAATTTGCAGTTCGGATGAGCTCTTTTATGCAGTATCCAAGTCATGTCTGGAATAGGCTTGTTGAGGATGGCTCTTCCTCAAAATGAGGAATTTCCTCATATTTTTGAGGATCCTAATTCTTTTCCTCTTCCTCAAAATTGATTAAAAAAAAACTCTTCTTCTTCCTCATATTTGATGAGTAATTTAATAGAAGGAAAGTTATAAGTTTCGTTTAAACTTCTCTTAACTCATTCTAATCCTCAAAAACGATTTAAAAAAAATCCTATTCCTCATAACAAGTTCCTCAACAACCCTAGTCTGAAATGCATGGTCCGATCGGTGGGATCACCTTGTCTTAGAAAATGATAGTTTAATAGTTCCGGCTGGGAACAAAAAAAAAGCCCAGGTCATGGATGTTTACATGTTTGTGATGTCGTTGTTTCTGGTTCCCACGACACCGGGTATCCTAGTGTGGGGCCAGAAGCAATGTATGTGCTTGTATGTAAATGTTATGTAATGTTATGTTATACTGGCCGATTAGTTAATCGAACTAACCGGAGATGAAAAGTTCACGTCGTCCGATCGGTGGGACCAAGTGGTCTAAGAAAATGATAGTTTGAATAGTCCGATTAGTTAATCGGACCAACTGGAAAGAAAAGTTCATCCCACTAGGAGTGATCGTTGCAAAGACGAACCGTTTTATAAGACCGTTTTGTGTTCCGCGACGATAGGACCGTTTTACGTTTCATTATAAAGCAGTGCCAGAGACTCTAAAGCAGTGCCAGCGTTCGTTCGTCGCGAGACCAGTCCTTAGATTATTTGACGCGGATATGTCCTTTAGTGCTATATTAATAGAGCCTAGAACGTAATGAGATCATTGCGACGTCGTCGTCGGCTCCTTGCTCGTTCCGTTCGTTTTGGTCTGTGATACAATAAAGTAATCTTTATGTCTATGAGTATACAGTCGAATATCGTGTAAAACAACTTATTTTTTCCGATGTTTCGTGATTTCGTCTCGTTCGCACTCGTTTGAACGTCCTCTGCGACTTGCTCGTTCGCATACAATGAAACCAGTTGCGAACGAGGACCGTTTCGAGGACCTGTTTTCGTTCCAGAAAAAACGGTTGCGTTTCGTCGTCGAAATATCGGACAACGACCCACTCCTACATCCCACCAAAAACATTCTGAGCCAAGTCTCGATGGAGGTGCTCGTTTATCTCTAAACAGTAATGAAATCCAGACAAAGTCGTGCCAAGTCTAAGGTTCCTTATTGCGATCTGTTTATTACTATACTTAATGTTGGTTAACCCTTTATGTGGTTAAGCCCTAACTCTGTACCAAATTTCAGCTCTCCGAGTTTATGGGAAGTACTAGTTCTGTTTTGATCAGTGAGTGAGAGTCATAAATGCGAAACTTTGCTGTCGCTTAACTTCGGAACTAAATAACCTACAGACTTGAAATTTTGGATTTTATGTACCTATGTGACTATAGCTTACTGGATGACGAAAATTTCTGCGTTCTGGTCTTATCCAGAGGTTCCCAAAACGGGGCCTGAAAATGCCGCGAAATGGTTCCTGTAAATATAGTTACGGCAGTATTTGCTTCGCGCTCGACTTGGCGTGGGCACTACCGTGCCCCCTGATTTCGTCCGATTGGTACCAGGACAAAGGCAGTCAAACCACGTGTCCAGAGGGCCCAATATGGCGGCCGAGCCCTGAGGTGTGTCGAAAACAAGTCACAAGGCAAATAATGCCACCCTAATTTTGCGCAGAGAATTGAGGGGTGACAGACAGACAGACAAGCGAGCCGGACGTGTCATTAGTGGAGGCTTTCACTAATGGGCAGGTGACGGGACGCAATAGGCTTATTTTTTGTTTTCTTTTTAATGGAGCCTATGAACTTCCCTCTGAAGGGCACAGGCCTTCTCTCAGAGTGTGGGCTTAATTGCCACGCGTGCCCACTGTGGATCGGTAATTTCAAGTGCTGAGGTATTTGAACACCCATACACAGGTTTCCTCACGATACTTTCCTTCGACATTCGGGTTAGCAAGTGGTTTTGCTAAAATAACTTCATAATGTAGCAATAGGGTTAATGAAGGTATTTATTTCGGTCTGAAATAAATCGTAGGTACTTGAAAAATCTTAAGGATTCACAACACAGATGTAAACCGTAGGTACTTCGTACAAATGAAAATAAGGACAAGCATACAAAATAATAAAATCGGCATTAAGTCTGTGTTCAAATTATTATTCTTACCTACTCAAATACACAGGGCGCGTTAAGTGCATGGATGGGTAAACTGTCTATGACTAACGTTAGTGGCATTCTCCCGAGCGGTTCCGTGCTTCGCAAGGCACGTTAAGCAGTTGGTGCCGGCTGCCGTCGATAGATGGCAGTCGTTAAGTCAAGTCAGAGGCCTTAGGGTGGCTTGAAAACGACTGATAGTAAGACCAGTCACTACTCTTGCAATCCTCCACCAATCCGGAATTGGCCCCCGTGGTGGAGTATGACCAAACCTTCCTGCGATGCAAGGAAGAGAGCCCTGCCCCAGCAGTGGGGACCTACAAGGGTCGTTGTCGAAAGACAGGGTGGTTTCGGGGTACTTCGAGAAAAGCTCGGAAAAATTATAGTTCGGGGAAAGCACCAATAAATCCAGAATTTAAGTCAAAATAGGCACACAATTTTACTGCCGTGGTTATCGGTCCCTTGATAAAACACATACAGGCACGCGTGGTTTAAGGTCACATTATCTTTAAAAATAGTGAAACAAGTTTTTTTTTCTTCTTCAGGCCATATTATGTAGTCCACTGCTGGGCAAAGCCCACCCCTAACGAGCGCCATAGCGCCCTGTCGTCAGCTTGCCGCATCCAGCATCTGCCGGCAGTTTTTCGCAGATCGTCATCCCACCTGAGTGCTTAGTGCGAGTTTGACAGATCCAATCGAATAACTTTACTACCGCGTTAATCGAGCATTGAGAAGTGCGTATGAGTAAGTTAATCGTATGAACTGGCAAAACGCTGTCACAGTACAACTCGCACTCGCGTTTATTCGTGTTTTGGCTGGTAAACATGTTCACTTCTCAACATAAACCATTACAACTCGCACTCAGCAATTTTGATTTCCATACTTGTCGCTAGGTGGCGCTTTCTCGATGCCATAGAAATATGAGTTTACGTTAACGCGATCGAGTAGTTAAAAAACTCGCACTAAGCACTCTGAGTGCCTAGTGGGAGTTTTTTAACTACTCGATCGCGTTAACGTAAACTCATATTTCTATGGCATCGAGGAAGCGCCACCTAGCGACAAGTATGGAAATTAAAATTGCTGAGTGCGAGTTGTAATGGTTTACGTTGAGAAGTCAACACGTTTACCAGCCAAAACACGAATAAACGCGAGTGCGAGTTGTACTGTGACAGCGTTTTGCCAGTTCGAATGGTTAACTTACTCATACTCGCTACTCAATGCTCGATTAACGCGGTAGTAAAGTTATTCGATTGGATCTGTCAAACTCGCACTAAGCACTCTGGTCGGAGGGCGTCCTACAGTACGTTTGCCGAGTCGCGGTCTCCACTCAAGAACACGCTTACGGAACAACGGTTGTCGGTTCTTCGCGAGATATGGCCAGCCCACTGCCACTTCAGCTTGCTGATTCTCTGAGCTATGTCGATATAACTTTGGTTCTTTTTTCATTGCCGTTTAATTCACGTCTTCTTGATAATTATTAAAGGCCGAATTCACGCCCTAAGTTCAGGCTAATCATAGTTCCAAAGCGGAAGGGGTCCACGGACAGTCGGCGCGGCGTCGACATTTAGATGACCACCCTATTCACTTATAATACGGGCGATTTTGCGACGACACTATGAACCTGAGTGCCAAGTCAAGTTCATGCTGTGACATTTATCACGCTTTGTTAGCGAGTGGCGAACCTGAACGGGTAGGGTTAACAAAGCAGTGTTTCTTAAAGCATAAATATAAATTAAAAAAAATCTAAAAAAAATATTTGCGAATTAGGTATGTACTTATTTATGTATTTTTGTACGGTAGATCTGAGAATGGCATGTACCAATGACTTTGTTGTTTAGATTATTATTCTTTGTTGTTTAGACCCGCGACCTCTGGCTATCCGTGCCAGCGCTCTTTCCAACTGAGCTAATGGGCGACTCACCGGCATCAGTGAAATTTCGAACCTCTTTCCAACATTATCTGTATTACGCCTGTCGCTGCCTGTACGTACAGAGAATATTGTAAGGAGGATCGAAATTTCACTGATGCCGGTGAGTCGCCCATTAGCTCAGTTGGACAGAGCGCTGGCACGGATAGCCAGAGGTTGCGGGTTCGAATCCCGGCATGGGTGGAATTTTTAGCCTTTAAATAGGTTTTTGAAATTTGTTGTTTAGGTTATGTATTTGTGAAGTTATAGTAGCTTTGCCACTCGTCCTGAAGGAAAACATCGTGAGGAATTCCTAGTGTCTGAGGTGTTTACGTAAATTTAAAGTAAAAGTTCGGGTCTCAGGTCGTAGGCTAAATTAGTCGTCGGCTAATGGACGGCCTTATTGCTAAAGTCGGTAAAATCAGAAGTTCCTTTCAACTCATATGTATTTGGTCACTTCGATGTTTTCCCATAGTAAAAGACATCTTTATTGACGTGTACAATTTCTCCCTCCCCTCCATTTCCTATAAATGGTATCAATCCTCCTATATCCTCAGTGCTGGGGCACGGGTCTCTTCCTGCATCCCAGAAAGTAGGCCAAACTCCACCACGGGGGCCAAGTCCGCGTTGGTGGAGTATTGTAAGACAGTGGCGGGCCTTACTGTCAGAAGTTATCGAGCCGCCCATAAGGCCTCTGACATGGCTTAACGACTGCCATTACATGACATCCGGCACCAACGGCTTAACCTGCCTTGCGAAGCTCGGAAAAAATGCCACTAGAGGTAGTCACAGTTACCCATCCTGCAAATGGCCGCGTGCTTTCTGCGTGACTTTTAAATAAATACATAAGTATTGTGCACTCACCATTTCCATTCCTGGTTCTCCTTGATGGTCAGCGTGAACACGCCTTCGAAAAGCAGCAGTAAGATCGGTGTGGCCAAGTACCAGTATTCATTTCCCTTGAAGAAAGTGACTTGCCAAATTGCGATAATTCCATGACAGACGAAGACTAGTCGAGTTATCACGGCCTTTATAGTGGCCAGTACTTTGCCGACGTTCGCCATTTTGTTTTTTATTTATTTTCAGGTTGTTTTTTTTTTCGTTGGTGGGTTTTTAATGGCTGGTTAGGGCTGGCACTGTCTCATCTCATCTGCTTTTTTTTAAATAAAATTAAATGCGTAGGTACATTTTATGTACCTACCGTAAGCTTGGCTTCAGTCAACTTTTTTTTAGAGTGAACAGTTTTTTTGTGTTTAAAACCTCTCAGATCAGAGCCAAGAAATGAAGAATAGACGTTCATATTATATTTGGAATAATTGATATCAATGAATGAACCTAGGACGAGAATAAATGTAAAACACAATGACGTCTTCTGTATTTCAACAATTTCTGTAAACTAATTTTCATCACAATAAAAGTTAAATAACGTTAAATTCAATTAAATAATGTTAGAAAAATACGGAGCTAAAGCTTTGTCAAAAATATTCTTTAAAGTTTAGTCAGATTTTTTTCAAGATAACTACGCATTTTATTTTACTTGCTAAAACAGCTCTCAGTGGTAGTTTAAATAAATGATTTATGATATCGGGAAGACGTAACCACAGAATATTTCAACTGCTACTGAGGATTGTTTTCGACGAATAGTATTGTTAAAAATAACACAATAAAAATTAAACTTTTTAACAAAAGTAATAGTTTTCATCCACAGTTTAAAAATAAATAGCTTATTAAAAAAAATCTTAAAATTTTTTTTTGTTATTTGTTTTGAATGCATAGATTATATATCCAGGTTTTTTTAAACCACGGGTAATAAAAAAAAAACTTTCAGATTTATTGCTCACTAATAAGGCAGCTAATTACAATGCACTTAAAATCAACACAACACTAAAAACAAAACAAACGCTAAATAAGGTTTCGCAAAAACGACCCGCTCCCACGGGAGAGCTTTGCACAATGAAAATCGGTTCACTCCAGTACTAGACCGTAAGTAGGTTAATAAGTATGCGCTATTTGCGTCTCTTTCTTTCTTATGCAAGTCACGGCATTTCGATTGTTCAGAAGTAGAAGACAGGTACAGTTCCCAGCAGATAACTTCGCACAGCAAAAATTCGCGCCGGCTGAGAGCGAATATGAGAAATGGACATTTTGAAAAACATATTAAGAAGCTAAAAATTCCACCCATGCCGGGACTCGAACCCGCGACCTCTGGCTAACCGTGCCAGCGCTCTCCCAACTGAGAACCGACATACTCCACCGACATCAGTGAAATTTCGAACATCTTTAAAATACTCTCTGTATTACGTACAGGCAGCAATTGCAGAAATGTACATACAGGGGCTTTTGTCTAATTAAGTATAAAGGTGTATGTAAATTGGACTAAAGTCCATTCGGTCTCACGGTCAGGAGGTCGCGGGTTCGGATCCCGGCATGTACCATTGCTTTCTATTTACGTACCTTTGTGAAGTTGTAGTGGCAATACCACTCGCTAATCGTGAAGGGGAACATTGTGAGGAAACCTAAGTGTCTCAGGTGTTATCTCAGCTCTTGAAATTGCCAATCCCAGGTTGTAGAGTATGGGTCTGAACCCAAACTCTCTCTCTCTTAAAGAGAAGGCATGTGCGCTGCAGTGAAACTTATACAGGAAAGAATGAATGAAAACTTCTTTATTGCACTAAAAACATAATTTATGCAAAGGCGAGCTTCATACTATATAGTATTTTCTTCCAGCTAACCAACGATGATGCTACATAAAAGGATTTTTTTTAATTTGGTTACAGTCCGAAGAGTTCTATGACATTTCCGAAAATAAGACCCGAAATACGACAATGCGAAGTGAAAGTTATTTGGTCAAGTTATTTGTCGGGCATTATACGTGGACAGGGTGAAGACAATTGGCCATATATTCCTGAAAAAGAGTGTTATTCCTAGATTCCAATAATACATTTTTTTTTTGTTTCAACTTCATTAATTATCATAATTATCATATTTTAGAAAATTTCATTATTTCTTTCTAATTGTTTTTTTTTATCCCACTGCAGGACACGCCTTGTTTCAGAAAGTGGGCTTGTTATATATAATATTCGTATTTAAAAAATCTATGTCATACATACCACAGATTACTTATTACAGCACCAAACTAACTGCCTTAAACTCTAACGAAAATCGACTACAAATCCTCGATCGCCATACATCGCTGTCTCATAGGGTTTTCGACATTTTCAAGGGAACCAACGCTCCAATGTACAGGGAGAGTTACAAATAGGCCAGGTTTGGCCATTTTGCGCGCGCATTTCAGCTAAATGGCCAGTGAGGGGTGGTGTTGGCCATAAAAAGGGGTTGACCTGGTCCGGGTAGTATGCTCAAACATTATCGGACTTCAAACAACGTTAAATCGCTAATCTAATCACCGCTAATCGTGGTGGAAATAACTTTCATGAAAATATTTACGATTTCAACCCTATATGTCCCCACTGCTGGGGCACGGGTCTCTTCCTGCGTTGCAGGAAGGTTAGGCCATACTCCACCACGGGGTCCAAGTCCGGGTTGGTGGAGGATTGTAAGACAGTGGCGGGCCTTACTGTCAGAAGTTACCAAGCCGCCCATAAGGCCTCTGACATGGCTTAATGACTGCCATTATATGACAGCCGGCATCAACGGCTTAACGTACCTTGCGAGGCACGGAAGCGCTTGGTAAAATGCCACTAGCAGTAGTACCTAACGGGACATCAGCCATCCACCACCTGACCGCGCATGTTGATGGTGATTGGAATCCAAGTGTTTGATTCCAACCGAGTGATTGGATCCAATCACTCGAGTTATCGAGTGATTGATTTCAATCACTCGGTTCGAGTAGGCCACGAGCGCTTCACTTCGCTGTGTTAAATATGATTAAAAAAAAGTATGTACTCTGAAATTCCTTTGTTTACTAAGTTATGTAATAAGCAAGGATGTTTTAAAAAACGTTCTTGGTAATAACATAATATTTAGGTACATACAGGCACATACATTGCTTCTGGCACCACACTAGGATACCCTGTGTCGTGGGAACCAGAAACAACGACATCACAAACATGTAAACATTCAAGACCTAGGGTTTTTTTTGTACTTAGCCGGGACTTGTTACATGGTAGGCAGATGCGCTACCGCTAGGCCACAGAGGTCGTCACATATACTATGGATTAATACATTTTTTATGTAGCCTAAATACGTCCCACTTCAGGCCTTCTCTCAGAGAGAGAGAAAGAGAGAGTATAGGCTTAACTACCAAGCTTGCTCACCGCAGATTGGCAATTTCAAAGGCTGAGGTATTAAGTTTAAGGCTTATACAAATGTTTGATCTATTGCAAGTTATGTAGGTACATTTCAGAAGGTACAGAAGCAAATGCCACAAAACCTGCAAAAAAATTATTGTCCATCTTACTTTTACTTTTCAAAATTCTTTATTATATAACATGATTTATAATAATAATATTGGCCTTTTTGCATCTACTTAATGAGATGATTTATACAGCGTCCGGTGGCATCCTCACTCGTACTAGATGGGTGAAGGGACCACTCCGACGCTGTAGTGCCTGGGACATGGTTTTATAGATGGTGTAAGCTTGCCCAGCACCTATACCATCCTGACAGCTTAGTCGGCCTAGCCCACAGGAAAGACTAGTCAATACGTGCGGAGCTAACCAAGCCGCGGGTTTCCTCACGATGTTTTCCTTCACAGTTAGCGTGTGGTATTGCGACTACAATTTCGCAAATGTAGATACGTAACTTTGAAATTAAACAAAGTCATTGGTACACGCCCGCACTCGGGATCGACCCTGGGGCTCTCGCTTGCCAGTCCATGGTTCTACCCACTGAGCTACCACCGCCTCATTTATAATAACAGTTACAGCTTTTACACAAAATAATAAATGTATAAGCTGGCATCTAAATGCATTGTATATTTACCTACTTTATTTGACTGCAGTCGCCTTTAAAAGTTAAGTAAAATGTAGAAACAACAAGATGCTATTTATACCTTAGAGAATAAATAATTGCATTACAACCATGTTTTTACACTATTTTTATTTTTAATGCACTAACCCGTGCTAAGGAACAAATTTAAAAACCTATTTAGAGGCTAAAAATTTCACCCATGCCGGGATTCGAACCCGCAACCTCTGGCTATCCGTACCAGCTGGTACGGATAGCCAGAGGTTGCGGGTTCGAATCCCGGCATGGGTGAAATTTTTAGCCTCTAAATAGGTTTTTAAACCATGTTTTTTTTTACTACTTAGTTAGGTAGTTCATTTAACGACATTGTCCATCGTTCTATGGGGTTCGCGTTCGTCCACTCGGATCACAGAAACAGTCGCAACGGATCACATAAAACCAAGCAAAATATTCCATTTGGATCATGTGATCCGAATGGACTACATTTTTTCCATTCGGATCATACCATTAATCTTAGTATCGTATCTAAAATACCTACGATACATACAATAACCTTTGTATTATTAATTTAAAATCAGTATCAAGAATCACAAAAGGTTTTTATACATGATTATTAACAAATAGTTAAGAAAAAATATTACGAAATATAATAAAAAAGATATTCAACGTTACGCGTAAATATTTATTTATTAATATTATAAGTTTACACACTTATTATAAAAAAATATCGATTACCATCCTACTAACTAACATTAACGGTGTGATCCGAATGGAAAAAAATCTAATCAAAAATATAGTCCATTCGGATCACATGATCCCAGTGGAATATTTTGATTGGCTTGATGTGATCCGTTGCGATTGTGATCCGTTTCTGTTATCCGAGTGGACGAACCCGTTCTATGATATCAAAGCGCGTACTACCATGACTTGGATACCTATGTATGGACAGGTAGGTATTTCTATGACAAAGGCGTCTTCCCTGCGACGGTAAAGAGTCCGCTAGTGTCTATTGAGAAGCTCATCGGGATGGATTCGTTTAACACTAGGCACAGTTGAAAGCACATTAACCTTCCATAAACGTGCATGCTAATTAGTTAAGGGCGACTTGACGACTTTGCAACAAGAATGTAAAGGTTGAAATGCATTTTACATCGACAGGGTTAGCTAAAACATGCGCAGAAGAGTGGATAGGAACAGCTTTTAGAATATACCTACCTCGGCTACTATCGGATAGAATCGGATATATTCGTGTAATAGAAATATCAGAACAAATATGACGAAACTTTTCAAAATAGTGAAGAAAAGTTTTGTACAGAGCAGGAAGTAGTGCACACGCGTGGGCTTTCGGCGAAATCCGAAGCCTACTCTAGAGCCTGAGGTATATTCTAAAAGACTAACAATTTGTCGGTAACAGTTTGATTTTCCATTTTATGCAATACCTACTAGCTGTGCTGCACGATGTTACCCGCGGTTTATCGATTTTCCTGAAGGTATAACAAATTTTCCCGCGCAAAACGTAGCCTATGTGTAAATCCAGGGTTTACACATAGGCTACGTTTCGGCTAACTCCATACCAAATTTGATTAAAATAGCTGCAGCCAGTACAGAGAACCAAAGTTATCGACATAGCTCAGAGAATTAAGGTCTTCGCACATTATAACAACTCCACGCCACGCGGCAGCAACTCTACTCTCACTCTCGATGAGTAGTCAACTAGTTGATCCACCCCATAATCACTAGTGGGCAATGCGTTGTCAACGAGTGGACAAAGCGGTGTCAACGAGTGGACAAAGCGGTGTCAACGAGTGGGTAATGCGTATTCAACAGACAACTCGTGTTACCTCAGTTTTCGGTTGAATTTTGTCCAAAGAAGTCGTGTTGCTTATGAAATGTCGAACTTTACATTCAGTGAACTGGCGATTATTAATATTATTGAGGACATATTGAGGGCTGGCAAATGGTTGCTCGTCACGCGTCAGTCGCAAACGCATAGTCGTTGCGTGGACAACGTGTGGTCATTGCGTGGACAACGTGTGGTCATTGCGTGACAAACGTGTCGGGGTTGACCTTTAGTGTACGATGCGTAGGCTACTCGTCGTACACTACTTTAATATAATTTTTTGAAATTAAACTTTGAACATTATGCCACAGGGCTTAAATTTCAATATTTGGCATAGAGTCGAGTCGCCGTTGAGTTGTTTTAATGTGCGAAGACCTTTAGCAAGCTGAAGTGGCAGTGGGCTGGCCATATCTCGCGAAGAACCGACCACCGTTGGAGTAAACGTGTTCTTGAGTGATGACCGCGACTCGGCAAACGTAGTGTAGGCATTAAATTTAAAGTAAGGGTGTAGGACGCCCTTCGACCAGGTGGGATGACGATCTGCGAAAAACTGCCGGTAGATGCTGGATGCGGCAAGCTGGAGACAGGGCGCTATGGCGCTTATTAGGGGAGGGCTATGTCTAGCAGTGGACATAATATAGCCTGAAGGAGAAGAAGAAGCTCCAGCCGTCTAGACGTGAAGAAGTACTGAACACACACGCTCACAAACTTTCGCCTTTAAAATAATAGGGGTTAAAGTATGAAATTGCCGTTTTATTGCAATAGGTTCTTTGAATTGACATAGAATCTTCATGGTTTGAGGTTTTCGAATGAAACTTTTTTTCAAATGGTTTCTATGATGTTCTTTTTTTAAAAAATGTGAAACATTTGAATATCGACTTTCAATTGTTTTTGTTATTCAATTTAGACAAGAAAGATGGATACTGCGAAAATTCGAGAGATTTTTGAATACGAGTTCCGACGCGGAACTAACGCGGCAGAAACAGCCCGCAATATCAATGCTGCGTTTGGAGAGGGGTCTACTAATGCCGTTAAACCATGCCGCTACTTCCTGGGTAGTTTGACTAGGATCGGCTTCCACTATCTCTCTTAATTCATCGTTATTCACCTGTGTGGGCGGTCTTCCTCGTGGCTCGTTCTTTAAGTCGAAATTTCCATCACGAAAGCGTTTAAACCAAAATCGCACGGTGCGTTCATTAGTAGACCCCTCTCCAAACGCAGCATTGATATTGCGGGCTGTTTCTGCCGCGTTAGTTCCGCGTCGGAACTCGTATTCAAAAATCACTCGAATTTTCGCAGTATCCATCTTTCTTGTCTAAATTGAATAACAAAAACAATTGAAAGTCGATATTGAAAGGTTTCACATTTTTAAAAAAAAGAACATCATAGAAACCATTTGAAAAAAGTTTCATTCGAAAACCTCAAACCATGAAGATTCTATGTCAATTCAAAGAACCTATTGCAATAAAACAGCAATTTTATACTTTAACCCCTAATATTAGTGTGATTTTTAGGGCCCCGCAGTGCACAATCAAGTCGTGTCCGTAGGTCTGTCTGTCCCCATTTATTTATTGGAATTCTCAATTCAGAAATCGGCCCATAAGTACCTAATAACTAGTGACCAACTTATTCATATTCATTTATTGCATTGTCATGTCTCATTACAGTTCGTATTTGTAATTTTAAAAGAAAATATTAAAACAACAGTATTTAAACGTAATAGGTATAACATTGAGCCTTAAATTATTCATCTATATTATCCAGTATCTTCATGCAGAAACATTATCATCATATATTACAATATTGTTAGAATATTAAAAAGGAAAACTTCGTAAAAATTAAATGGAAAAATTAAAAGGAAAATTACTTGGATGAAGTTGTTAGTTCTTTTTTAACTGACTTCAAAAAAGGAGGAGGTTATCAATTCGACGCGTATATTATTTTTTTTTACTATGATTTCGCATAACTTCGTCAAATCTAACCCGATTTTGATAAATTATTTTTGTTTGTTTATCTGTAATAAAGATATTTATCTATAAAAAAGATATTTGACCATAAAATATCACCTCACCGTTAGTGACTACCTCCACCTTCTTCACGTCACCTGTTGGTTGGCTAGAATAAAATACTATTTAGTATTAAGCCCACCAATTGTACAATCTTTACAGGTACAATAAAAAATTTAATAATAATAATAATCTACAATATAAAAGTGAATCGCTGAATGTGTGTAAGCGCAAATCTCAAGAGCAGCTGAACCGATTTCGCTAATTCTAATTTTACAATATATCTTGAAGTACGAGGATGGTTCTTACGGAAAAATAAAAAAATATTTAAGAACCGACTGTTAGGCGGTACGAAGTTCGCTGGATCAGCTAGTCTAATATAAAAATGAATCCCCGATTTGTTGGTAATCGCAAATCTCGAGAGCAGCTGGACCGAGTTCACTAAAAATAAAAAAGTTAAAGAATCGAATGTTATGCGGTACGAAGTTCGCTGGGTCAGCTAGTAAAAAATAAAAACCGACTTTTGTATATGAAGGCACTAAAAACGCAAAATAATTTACAAATCGAAATTCGTATATATATTCGTATATATATATATATATATATACTCGTAGGTATTGTAGAAGTATATCTTGGAGTCGGTGCCCAAAATGTGATGACCTGAAACTTGGCACCGACTCCCCCCACTGCTGGGGCACGGGTCTCTTCATGCATCGCAGGAATGTCAGGCCATACTCCACCACGGGGTCCAAGTCCGGGTTGGTGGAGGGTTGTAAGACAGTGGCGGGCCTTACCTACTGTAAGAAGTTATCAATCCGCCCACAAGGCCTCTGACATGACTTAACGACTGCCATTACATGACAGCCGGCACCAACGGCTTATCGTACCTTGCTAAGCACGGAAGAGCTAGAAAAATGCCACTACCGGTAGTCACGGGGCGGTCGCCCATCTTGCACCTGACCGCGCCTGTTGTTGCTTAGCTTAAGTGATTGATTCCAATCACTCGGTTCAACTATCCCACGAGCGCTTCTTTGACTATTCTAAATTAGTCTTCCGGGCGTCGTCGCGAGCCTCCGGTGAGTTTCAAGTCGAGAGCCACCTTCGGAACGTGACGATCGGTGTTCGAAAGGTGTGTCCCAGATAAAGCTATTTGCGTTTCCTGATGTCTTGGGCCACGGGTTTTGACCGTACCAGACGTGGAAGAGATCCGTTCTCTCTGAGACGAAGAAGGGAGTAACCTGGCTGAAACTACCACCCCTAGCCATGAACAGAGATAACTGGAAAGCCCTTGTGTCAGCCCTAGACTCCACGGAGGAGTAAAGGTAAAATTCTTTGGAAGATGCAAAATTAGTCAAAGATTACTTTTTGCAATCAAAATGTTATAAATAATAGTAGATTATGCATTAAGGGAATAAAACCATGTATTACGTCATGGGCGGTATATTGAACCCTGAGCGGAGCGAAGGACTCCGAGATAAATTTTAACTCCTGAGCGAAGCGAGGGAGTTATGTAGAGTCCTGAGTGAAGCCAGGGGTTCATACCGCCCGAGACTAAGACATGTTTTATTCCAGAGGTGAATACTCTACTTTTCACACCATCTGGGAGACAATAAAAAGACAGGGCTGCATAAGTTGAAAAATATTTATTAAGCTGAGAAATATTGCGTAAATTAACTACAAATTTATATTGACATTAGATACGTTAGTCCAGTTATGTAGTGATATACTGATATTTCTATTTGGTATATTTATGGTGGAGGAGGAGGTACATTGAGTATTTTAGCAACTTAAATTGAATATAACTTTTATATTCGTATTTGCAATTCACGCCTTTTTTTCTTTTTTTTATTGGTGTTTCGCGCGGTCACACGACACAGTAGTTCAGAAAAAAAAGAAAAAAGGGGTGAGTTTCGAACAACAATTCGAATTTCGAATTGCAATGCGGGGCTTCTTCATAGTTTTCATGCGAATTTTGACATTCTAAATTCAAATCACTTTATTCCCTAGGGAAATTCTTCATTATTATTGCCCTCGAGAGACAAGGCTATGCTTTACGATGATATTTGACGGTACGTAATAAGGCATTGTCGAGCAGGAGGTGTGAAAAATAAATAAAATGTTTTCAGAGTCAAACTAATTAATTAAAAAATAATTATGTCATGCAACAATACTTTCATTAAAACTATCGCCTTCAGAGACTGATAACTTGTATCAGTCCCTGAAGTATAAACAATTTCTGTTTGATAGATAAAACCATGAAAGTAGTCACACTTACACCAAAAAAACTTAGGTATCAGCAATAGAAAAATAATAGTAGGGAAAGGAAGGAAAATAATGATACATCCAATATATTATTATAATTTTAAGGTTCATACTTCAGAGCTTAGTAAATTGGAAATTCACCGTCCACTTCCTTAGCCCAGGCGTGCAGGCCGCCAGTCAAGTCCTTGACTGTAACAGTCCCTGGTGTAACAGTCCCTGGTGTAACAGTCCCCGCAGTAACAGTCCCAGTTCCGTCAGCAGGTAGTGAAGCGTTAACGCTGTCCGTACCCGGTGTAGCAGTTCCAAGGGCCGTTGCATCCGATGTAACAGTCCTCTGAATAACAGTCCCATCTATAACAGTCCCAGCGCTATCACCTGACAGTGCGCTTAGTACCTGCCTAGCAACCAATTGGGAGTCGTTGCCGCGTCGACAGAGGAACGTAACTGTTGAAAAAAGAATATTAATTATCGTCGTTCATATTGCAAAATTTCCTATGTAAAAAAAAATATTAACAAAATATTGGCCGTTTTTGCATCTACTTAATGAGATGATTAATATACAGCCTCCAGGGTATCTTACTCACACTAGATGGGTGAAAGGACCACTCCGATGCTGTAGTGCCTGGGACATAGTTTTATAGATGGTGTAGGCTTGCCCAGCACCTATACCACCGGCAAGCCTACACCATCTATAAAACCATGTCCCAGGCACTACAGCATCGGAGTGGTCCCTTCACCCATCTAGTACGAGTGAGGATGCCACCGGACGCTGTATAAATCATCTCATTAAGTAGATGCAAAAAGGCCAATATTATTATTATAAATCATGTTATATAATAAAGAATTTTGAAAAGTAAAAGTAAGATGGACAATAATTTTTTTGCAGGTTTTGTGGCATTTGCTTCTGTACCTTCTGAAATGAAATTAAACAAAGTCATTGGTAGGTACATGCCCGCACTCGGGATCGAACCTGGGGCTCTCGCTTGCCAGTCGATGGTTCTACCCACTGAGCTACCACCGCTTCTTGATAATGTGTTACACTATCATTCAGAATCAAGTTTTCCTTCAATATACATGAAGAAACGAATACCGTGTTTTTTGACATAAGTCATTTTGCAATATGAAAGACGTTATATACGAGTACATTTGTATCAATTAAGTTTTAATACCGATTTAAGTCGTTTTAACTAAAACACTAAGTAAAAAAAAAATTATGTAACTACGCGTCGAATTGATAACCGCTTCCTTTTTTGAAGTCTGTAAAAAAAATGGATAATTTCTGCAAAAAACCGGATATAACTAGACAATGTTGTATCTGTAGCAATTTTATCGAAAACCGCTGTCTTATCTAATGTCCTGTGAAATGTTTGTGTGCAATAAAGTACTACAATTCATTAATTGTACTTAGTAACGTCATGTTCCTATTTTTCTATTCCAAGCTTCGATCGATTGATATCAACCCTTGTATGTCCCCACCGCTGTGGCACGGGTCTCTTCCTGCATCGCAGGAAGGTGAGGCCATACTCCGCCACGGAGGCAAAGTCCGGGTTGGTGGAGGATTGTAAGACAATGGCAGGCCTTACTCTCAGACGTTGTCAAGCCACCCATAAGGCCTCTGACATGGCTTACCGACTGGCTGTTCTAATCTTGTCTTATCTTAAACTCACCGTCGCCTCCAGACTCCCTGACTAACTCCATCAGGCGCCCAAACTCCTCGCTTCTGTCCAAATTCTCCACCGGCCAGTTTACTGCGCCCTCTATACGGCACATTTGGAACTCCGGCGCGGTTCTCACGTCAACTAACAGATGGCGCTGTTTTGAGTTTAGTGACAGTCTCAGCTTTTCTGCCAATTCTTTGGCTGTTGTTCGGTTTTCTGGGCCCAGTATCTTCAGGTCTAGATCCTGTAAATGAACGGAAATATGATAATTTTCAACGGGTAGACAAGCCAGTAATGCTAGTGTAATGTATGTGAAATAATAAATAAAAATAAAGATTACAGCGCCCTCTATGCGGCAGATTTGAAACTTCGGCAAGATTCTGACGTCGACAATAGATGGCGCTACTTTGAAATAATTTTTATAGGACCCACGACCGACAAACAAGGTTAAATGGCCTGGGGGTAGATTGAGCCGTCACTTACTTCAAGAACAACCTAAAAATAATTCTGTTTGCTGAATGTCAATGTACAATGTAAGCATCAGGATACTCCGCAATATTGAGTCCACACATGCTAAGGTGATAGTTATACATTTATTCAATTCAAATAAAATACGGTTTAGCATAGGTACTAGCGAAGCGCTCGTGGCATAGTGGAATCGAGTGATTGGAATCAATCAATTGGGTTCACCAATGACAGGCGCGGTCAGCTGGATGATTGACCGTCCCGTGCCTACCGCTGGTGGCATTATTTCTGAGCGCTTCCGTGCTTCGCAAGGCAGGTTAAGCCGTTGGTGCCGGCTGTCAGGTAATGGCAGTCGTTAAGCCATGTCAGAGGCCTCATGGGCGGCTTGATAACTTATAATCCTCCACCAATCCGGACTTGGCCCCCGTGGTGGAGTATAGCCTAACTGGCATTGCAGGAAGAGACCCGTGCCCCAGCAGTGGGGAGAGGCCATCGATATCGAGGTAAAACAAAACAATATTACGTTAAATAATACTTGTTTATTATACAACAAATTAACAATTATAAATTAAGTCACTATATTAATTATATGGCAGTTTTAAAGCTATGGACATTTCAGGCAGTTCAATAAACTCAAGTCTAAGGCAGAGGCCACACAGAATGGACGCGAAGACATGCAAAAGACTTCTTACAAAATGAACTGAAAGAGGTGGACGAAGCCCACACAGACAGGAGACGGGGTTACAAAGATACTTAGAAACAGTAGTAATGACAAAGATATCTGTAAAATCCAAAAATCCCTCGTAGCCCCGGCTGCCTGAGTGATCTTAAACGATCACGGAGGTTGGGCAACGTAGTGCGCGTTCAGCGCACGGATGGCTGACCGTCTATGACTAACGGTAATGGCATTTTTCCAAGCGGTTCTGTGCTTCGCATAGCACGTTAAGCAGTTGGTGCCGGCTGCCGTCGATAGAAGCCAGTCGTTAAGCGAAGTCAGCGGTCTTAGGGCGACTTGAAAACTTCTGACAGTAAGACCAGCCACTAGTCTTGCAAGCCTCCACCAATCCGGACTTGGCCCCCGTGGTGGAGTATGGCCTTATCCACCTCGGTGTTACACAAAACTACTAGAACTCTGAAAATACGTATGAGACTGTTTGCGTACATACATATATAACCTCACGCCTGTATCCCAGAGGGGTAGGCAGAGACCAGGGACTGCCACCTGCCACGATCCTGACAGATCACATTCGCTTCATCAACGTTCATAAGTCGCTGCATGCACGCACGCCGGTTCCGGATACTTTTTATCTCTTCCTTTGCTAATACATCCCCTATTTGGTCGATGTATGTCCGCCTGGGACGTCCCTTACCAACCCTTCCACTCACATTGGCAATATATATTTGTTTCGTCAATCTTTCTTCCTTCATCCTCTTCACATGTCCAAACCAACGCAACATTCCTTTCTCAATTCTATTCGACTGTTTAATATTACTATATTCACTAAAATTTAATCCATTTTCGTTCGCTCATGTTATTTTCCTGTTTCCCTCTTTTTCCAGTTAATACCAGACGACCTTTCTGCGACGCAGAAAGAGACCCGGCAGTGGGGGCATACGAGGGTTGATATCGATATCGACTGGACGACCGAAGTGCTTTCACAGTGAAACACGCTGAACAAAAACCTATTTAGAGGCTAAAAATTCCACCCATGCCGGGATTCGAACCCGCGACCTCTGGCTATCCATGCCAGCGCTCTTCCAACTGAGCTAATGGGCGACTCACATCAGTGAAATTTCGAACCTCTTTACAATACTCTCTGTATTACGCAACAGGCAGCGACATCTGGCTGAAGTAATTTGCATCACTTGCAGCCCCGAGTACCTACTTTGGAGTTAGGTTTTACATCGGAATGATATCGCTGTACCCACATGATAATATTCTTTTTAATGCACTAACCCGTGCTAAGGACAATTTTAAAATTTGAAAAAAATCAGGGGAAAATCCCTCAACCACGCTCCGGCACCTCACCACTGCGCCTCGCCGTAACCAATATTGGCCATAATGTCGAAGCTCTGCAAATTCACGTCCAACTGCTGCAGATCCTCCAGCTGGGGCAGAGCGTTGTGCTGGGAGACCAGGTCGCACACGTCGGCCTCGTTCTTCGGCTTGAAAATGCCCAGGTCTTGGCCGCTAAACACTTTGCAGAAGGTCTTCCGCGACGCCGGCTCGACGCCCGCCGCCTTTGTGTCCTTCACGTATTTGTTATACAACTGATACTGGTTCTTCACGTCTTCGCAGTCGATGTACATTCTCGTGGACATGTTGCGGCACACGTGGCATTTCGGATGGGTCTTCGGCAGCTCCTCTATGTAGGTGTGAACGCTCAGCGCCTTGAACGGTGTCTTCTTTCTCAGTCTGTAATTGAAATAGGAAATTTATTGTACAGTGCTACACAAGAAATAAGTCTCGCGGATGTACCTGCGCAGATGACCAAAATTTGGATGTGCGGCAAGTTGATTGACCAATCAGATAGTTTCATTTTATGGCAGGCCGCTGGCCTTTGTTGCTATTGGTTGATTCAACGTCATCGATGCAGGTGACTATTAAGTAGTTTGGCAATATTAGCGTGAGCGTAATAAGTAGCGCTATTACGGCAATCAATTCTGCACCTTAACCGTATCGGTTAAAGATCATGTTGAATGTGCTTATAGCTTTGGGTACTTTGGTTACACTTCTTCCTAGTCTGCGCGAACGTAGATTCCCGAAGGGACTTTTATGATGTGTAGTACTGTACTAGCTTGTGCAAGCGGCTTCGTCTGCGCAGGATTAGTATTTCGAGTAGCTTATTACTAGCGTGGCGTAGAAAAGTGCTAACATTATGGCGTTAAAATTATCACATAAATAGTTTTTGGGTCGCATTTGAAAAATATAACAGCCTGACAATTAAGGTACAGCGATATCTTTCCGATGTAAAAACTAACTGCAAAGTAGGTACTCGGGGCTGCAAGTGATGCAAATTACTTCAGCTAGATGTCGCTGCCTGTACGTAATACAGAGTGTTGTAAACAGGTTCGAAATTTCACTGATGCTGGTGAGTCGCCCATTAGCTCAGTTGAGAGGGCGCTGGCATGGATAGCCAGAGGTCGCGGGTTCGACTCCCGGCATGGGTGGAATTTTTAGCCTCTAAATAGGTTTTTAAGATATTAAGGTGTTATAAGGCACTATAATTACATAATATTGTCAACATAAGAAATACGATACCTAAGCACTGCGGAGCCTTAATTATAGGCCTTCAGGTGGCTATTGCGGTGTGCTCCTATAAACTATATTCAACGATCATATGTATGTTATCATATGTGTAACTTTAGCGGTTTTGAATAGTTCTGAAGAGCTCGTAGATGGTAGATATGTTCCTGCTTACTTGACACTTATCGTCATATTTTGGACAAATAAGACAATATTTTTATGAATACTAGCCTATATGTAAAAACCTATTTACAGGCTAAAAATTCCACCCATGCCGGGATTCGAACCCGCGACCTCTGGCTATCCGTGCCAGCGCTCTTTCCAACTGAGCTAATGGGCGACTCACCGGCATCAGTGAAATTTCGAACCTCTTTACACTATTGTCTGTATAACGTACTCTGTATATTTAGCCTCTAATTAGGTTTTTAAAATTGTCCTTAGCACGGGTTAGTGCATTAAAAATACCGCTGGACCGCTCGACCTACCGACCGGAGGACCGACCGACCCACCGACCGGAGGACCGACCGACCCACCGACCGGAGGACCGACCGACCAACCAACCGGAGGACCGACCGACCAACCCACCGGAGGACCGACCGACCCACCGACCGGAGGACCGAGCGACCCACCGACCGGAGGACCGACCGACCCACCGACCGGAGGACCGACCAACCAACCGACCGGTGGACCGACCGACCAACCGACCGGAGGACCGACCAACCGACAGACAGGTTAGGGAGTCAACAATCAGTGACTTCCTAACACCGACACGTTAAGGAGAAGAAAATAAAATAAAATTATAAACCTCGGTTGTTCGTCGTGACCGCTCATCAACCAGCACCTGACCATGGCCTCTTTAATGCCCAGCGTGTTCAGAAACATGACACGGCAAACTGGCACCCTTTCCTCGTCGTAATAGAGGTGATATTTCTTCGAATCGCCCTTCCTCGAGACCTCGCCCTTGTGCTTCGCGCGTCTGCGTTTCGGCGGCATAGAGTCGACCAGTGACCGCACGAAGTTCTTTTTGCTGAGCCAATCGAGGTCGTTCCAGAAGTGCAGGAAGATTTTCTGCCTTACGTCCGGTTTGAATAGGGTGCAGTTTCGCGTGAGGCCCTTGGCGCAGTACTCGGATCGGCATGGGGGGCCGATTTTGCGCTCGGACTTCGGCACGTCCTGGACCCACTTCTCCTTGTCCTCGAGCTGGGTTTTCGCCTTGCGGAAGCCGAAGTAGCTTTGGCCGGTCATGCGCTTCGCTTTCTCCTCCCTGCGGCGTTCCGATTTCAGCTTCGCCTCCTGCTTTTTCTGCAACGGAGAGAGGATAAGAGATAAGATAAGACAAGATAAAAATATTCTTTATTGTACACACCAGAAATAAATACAGAGACAATAGTTACAAAAGTTATGTATGAATATTAGTTGTAAGTCAGTTTATGTACATATTCTTCCTATGTACTTCATGCACACCTACCTACCTACTCTCTTCATCTTTCAGTTCTATCCATCCCAAGTTTGTCTGGAAGAGATCGCTTTTGGCGATAAGACCACCAATTGTATACGGCAATAGCTTAGATGTGTAAGCCTTTTTTATGTATATTGTTTTCTGGTGTGTACAATAAAGAGCTCTAATCTAATCTAAGCTAATCTTATTATGTATTGCTGAGAAGCACCCCTTTGTACGTGTTATTTGTTACGCAATGTTCCGTTAAATGTTCCGTGTGCAATAAAGTATTACACCAATAATAATAAGCATTAAAAATAATATAATCGTGTGGGTACAGCGATATCATGCCGATGGAAAAACCGAACTGCACAGTAGAGACTCGGAGCTGCAAGTGATGCAAATCACTTCAGCCAGATGTCGCTGCCTGTACGTAATACAGAGAGTATTGTAAAGAGGTTCTAAATTTCACTGATGCCGGTAGTCGCCCATTAGCTCAGTTGGGAGCGCTGGCACGGATAGCCAGAGGTCTCGGGTTCGAGTCCCGGCATGGGTGGAATTTTTAGCCTATAAATAGGTTTTTAAAATTGTCCTTAGCACAGGTTAGTGCTTTAAAAAAAATGTACAATAAAGAATTTAATAATTAATAATAAACCAAAGGTAAGGTACAATTGGCGGCCTCAATGCTAATAGCAATTTCTTCCAAGAAACCTCATATCGGAGAATTAACAATGTCGTTTTCAGTCGGAAGTTGATGAGTTAATTTGTGATCAGATACGGTGCAGTAAAGGTCGTGAGGCTTGACTATGCAACTTTTAACCTATCCAGGCTTGATTATGTAAGTTTTGACCTAGGATAGGATAGAATAGAGTTTATTTCATGAGATTCATTGAAGATTTATAAATTGAGGCTAGCGAGAGTCTTTTTATTAGTGGTGTATCATCGTCAGGCTATGCTAGTCCACTGCTGGACATAGCCCTCCCCTAAAGAGCGCTATCATAGGGGGTAATGCCCATAATCCCCTCGCTGGGCATGCGGGTTGGGGATCGCAGTTCGGTGGAATTGTACTGCAGGGGGCGCTGCTGCCCACCCCCCGGTTTGTGTCCCTTAGTCGCCTTTTACGACACCCGCGGGAAGAATTTGGGTTGGTGCTATTCTCTAGGCCGACACCACACAGCAGTAGTATTGCATAACAGTAGTGTTGTATAAACACTAATAAAAAAAAATTGGTTAGTACCATTAAATTACACCGTGTATGATATGAATTAGAACCGCGAATGTCACAAAAAAAATTCCAGAAGCAAAGCAAAATAAATATCCAAAAGCATTCTACACCTTTTTTAAGCGCCCCACGCAGGGCACAGGCCTTCTCTCAGAGAGAGAGTGTGGGCTTAATTACCAGGCGTGCCCACCGCGGATTGGCAATTTCAAGCACTAAGGTAGTTGAACAGCTCAGACACCCAGGTTCCCTCACGATGTTTTCCTTGCGGTTAGCGACTGGTATTGCTACTATCACAAATGTACAGTACTACACATCATAAAAGTCCCTTCGGGAATCTACGTTCGCGCAGACTAGGAAGAAGTGTAACGAAAGTACCCGAAGCTATAAGTACATTCAACATGATCTTTAACCGATACGGTTAAGGTGCAGAATTGATTGCCGCAGTAGCGCTACCTATTTCGCTCACGCTAATATTGCCAAACTAATAGTCACCTGCATCGATGACGTTGAATCAACCAATAGCAAGAAAGGCGCGCGGCATGCTATAAAAGGAAACTATCTGATTTGTCGATGAACTTGCCGCACATCCAAAATTTGGTCATCTGCGCAGGTACATCCGCAAGACTTGTTGCAAGATTTCTTGTGTAGCACTGTACGTAACTTAGAAAACAAAGTTATTGGTATGTCCCGGGATTCGAACCCGCGACCTCCCGATTGAGAAGTCGGTGTTCTACCGCTCGGCTACCACCGCTATCATAGGTATGAAGGAAAACATCGTGAGGGAACCTCTGTGTCTGAGATGATCAACTGCCTCGGCGCTTGAAATTGCCAATCAGCGGTGGGCACGCGTGGTAATTAAGCCCACACTCGCACTCTCTGAGAGAAGCCCTGTGCCCTGCAGTGGAACCTATATAATTTCGCGTCGAGAAAACTTTGACCAGTGTTGTGATTTAGAACATCCGTAACAATATCAATGGTAGATTTTTTGTTCTAACAAAGCATTGAAGCCAAAATAATAGGAAAAACACAAACTTACCCTGCAACATTCGCAGTTATGATTCAATATTCACACACACACTACACTACACACACTAGACCAGCGGTTCTCAACCAGTGGTCCGCGGCCCACTGGTGGTCCCTGGATTCCCATTCTAAGTGGTCCGCGAAGCTATTATTGCGAAATAATAATTAAATGAGTGCCAGTCGTAAAATTATGCGTGTTTTAGATGGATAGAGAAAGCTGTATTGCACACCCGGAAAAAAGAATACAACCGTGATTTCTTAAATCTAAGTAATTTTAAAAACCTATTTAGAGGCTAAAGATTCCACCCATGCCGGGATTCGAGCCCGCGACCTCTGGCTATCCGTGCCAGCGCTCTTTCCAACTGAGCTAATTGGCGACTCACCGGCATCAGTGATATTTCGAACCTCTTTACAACATTCTCTGTATTACGTACAGGCAGTGACATCTGGCTGAAGTATGCAGCATCACTTGCAGCCCCGAGTACCTACTTTGCAGTTAGGTTTTACATCGGAATGATATCGCTGTACCCACATGATTATATTATTTTTAATGCACTAACCCGTGCTGAGGACAAGAAGAAAATTGTCCTTAGCACGGGTTAGTGCATCAAAAATAATAAAATCTAAGAAATGTTATACAATTGGCGGTCTTATATCCTCCTAAGCCCTGGCGTCATAGAAATAGAACATTTCAAATACCTGTGTTAATTCACACCCAAGGATTTAGTACAAGAACTTACTGTTCCAGGTCCAATAGGTATAAGGTTTCATTCTTAAGAACTATAATCTATCGTGCTACCAATTTACCATACATTTATAAATTTCAACACTGCTTTAATGTAGACAGGTATTTTTGGCTCTCTATTACAAATGCTTGCGTTGATTGTTCGCACGTCACTTAAGCAGAGTGCTTAGTGCGAGTTTGACAGATCCAATCGAATAACTTTAATACCGCGTTAATCGAGCATTGAGTAGTGAGTAGGTATGAGTAAGTTAACCGTTCGAACTGGCAAAACGCTGTCACAGTACAACTCGCACTCGCGTTCGAAGCGAAACGTGTTCACTTCTCAACGTAAACCATTACAACTCCCACTCAGCAATTTTAATTTCCATACTTGTCGCTAGGTGGCGCTTCCTCGATGCCATAGAAATATGAGTTTACGTTAACGCGATCGAGTAGTTAAAAAACTCGCACTAAGCACTCTGGTTCTAGCAGAATACCAGCGTCACTGGTTGTCCACTGACAACCTGGGACATATGCTGAGTCTAGAACCTTTTCTGGTACCATGACACACAGCTCCTCCACCAGCTAAGCTCACTTTGTCTGTATGCATTTACTTTATTAAATTACTGTAATTATTGGTATTTGTTACCGAAAGTGTGTTCTTTTACTGGCCATGTTATTATTTTTAAGTTTTTATGTGTGTTGTGGTATTTGAATAAATGTTTTTCTATTCTATTCTATTCAATATTTACCTCATAATTTTTCGGACAACAAGAAAAAAAATAAACGAGTAAAATCCTTATAAAAACAGTTTTTATCGTGTCTAGTGCTCGTGTTAACCTTAGAACGTAACTTCATAATTAACTTTTGTGATTTTTGCCGAGGGTAGTAAACTAACAGTTAATGCTTTCAAAAAGACGCATGTCACCTCAGTCTTCCGAGACCACGGCACCTGAAAAAGTGCCGAAACGTCGGAAAATTGTAAAATAAACGAGTAAAGTCCGTATAAAAAGTTTTTATTATTTTTTATCAAGAAGAAAAAGTTCTTCAAAATCTACGTAGATTTAGAAGACTTGAAGTAACTGTTTGCTCCAGGGCTTAGGAGGATATATAAAGCTTTTTGTCAGTATTACTAAATCGAAGCTGATAATTTTATATTGATAAAATGGCTGGGATTCGCTGGATTCGCTGGTTTGCGAATCCCAGCTTCGCAATTTGCGACACTCTAACTGTCCCGCTTTGCAATCTGCGAGACTCTAAGGCTGACATTTAGAGACGAAAACTAAGCAAAGACTGGTCTCACAAATGTCCAAATCACGTACATTTTGACATTTCTGAGACCGGTCTTAGCTTCAGTTTTCGTCTCTGAATGTCAGCCTAACTGTCCCGCTTTGTAAGTTGCGAGACTCTAACTGTCCCGCTTTGTAATCTGCGAGACTCTAACTGTCCCGCTTTGCAATCCATTGGACTCTAGCTGTCCCGCTTTGCAATCTGCGAGACTCTAACTGTCCCGCTTCGCAATTTGCGACACTCTAACTGTCCCGCTTTGCAATCTGCGAGACTCTAACTGTCACGCTTTGTAATCAGCAAGACTCTAACTGTCCCGCTTTGCAATCCATTGGACTCTAGCTGTCCCGTTTTGCAATCTGCGAGACTCTAACTGTCCCGCTTTGCAATTTGCGAGACTCTAATTGTCCTGCTTCGTTGTATACACAGCCAGATTAGTCCGAAATACCATGCAAATCCTATCCTATAAGGGTGTCCTTCTTACTCTTGAGTACAGATGCCAAGACGCGCCGTAATACGTTTTTATCTTCGGCTAAATCTCACCTTCTCCTTAGCCTTGGTCCGGCAGAAGGTCTCATAGTCCAGCAGAGCGGTTATGGTGGGGTTCTCGGAACAGGCTGCGCAGCTCGGATTCTTTGGTCGCAGTTTCACTGGAGACACGATAAGATTTATATATTTACTTGTATTTGGAAGCGCTTTGGGCCTAATGGAACCGAGGGATTGGAATCAATCACTTAGGTTAAGCAACAACAGGCGCGGTCAGGTGACCGTCCCGTGACTAACGCTACTGGCATTTTTTCCGAGCGCTTCCGTGCTTCGCAAGGCACGTTAAGCCGTTGGTGCCGGCTTCATGTAATGGTAGCCGTTAAGTCATGTCAGAGGCCTTATGGGCGACTTGATAACCTCTGATAGTAAGGCCCACCACTGTCTTACAATGCTCTACCAACCCTGACTTGCCCCCGTGGTGGGGAACGGCCTAACCTTCCTGCGATGACCCGTGCCCCAGCAGTGGGGACAAGGGTTGATATCGAATATCGAACTGTAACATTACAAAGGTACATAACTTAGAAAGTCATTGGTACATGCCCGTACTGGGAATCGAACCTGGGTCTCCTGCTTCCGAGTCCATTGTTCTACCCACTGAGCTACCACCGCGCACATATTTCGGTCCATATTTATAATAGGCATGACGAAAGATTTTTAAATACTACTCTTATATAATGTGGGGACATATTTAGGCTGGGCGCAAGCAGGGCAGGCCAGTTGAGGCAGACATTGCCACCGCATGCTGCGACGCAACAATTCGCTCCATTCCCTGGCAATTCTCACCCATAGTAACTCTTTCAATGTCTTTTTTTAATAGTCTGGATGATTTGTATCATACAAACAAGGTTCACAGCGAACTAATTCAATTAAATGTTCTGTCATTGCAACAAAATTGTTAGTAAGCACGCCCCGACGTGCACGCGTCGCGCAGAAATCTGTGCCGGCACTACAACGTGACGCAGAGCAGGACAGACACATGTCTGCGTGGCACGTGCCTGCGCCGCAGCGTACGTATTTCGATGACGTTCCATACCTTACAAAATCTGCGCTGCCCTGCGCTGCGTCGCCTACGTCTCAACATGCGCTTAGCCTTATTATTTGCAAGAAAATGTATTTCAAAATCTATAATTCAGTAATAAACTAAAGTTTAACGAAGGTTAAAGCCACTTTTCTAAAATTATTTTAAATCTGTGGGAAAACAGCTCGCAGTGTCATGGCGTCGAATCTGACGTCACGGCCAGGTAAACAAACATCGTAATCACTAGTAGTCACAACGGAGCACGGAAGAAGTTTACCAATGTTAACCTAAGCGTGACGTGACAAAATGGCTGAAAGCAGTATTACAATCTTTTACTTTATTAAAAATATTGGTTAGCTTGTAAAGCTACTTTTATCGGAAAGCCCCTCCAATACGTCTTAAATAGATAGATGAATAGATAAAGGAACAGTCGCGCGCGTTACTAATTTACTCCCATGTAAGCCTAGCAAATAAATAGATTTAGATTTCTCCTTCAGTGTAAACATCTCTGTTTTGTTGCTTTTGCGTAAAAATAATCGTATCTCATGCACACACTACATAACACACACACACAGACACACACACTTTCGCTAGTTGAAGCCAAGCTAATGTACAGTCTATTTATTCTTACTTCTCCAATTTAGGAAACAAGATTCTAACCTTAAAATTGAGATTAGATGCCTCAACTAGACATTTTCTCGCAAATTCATGAACTATCATGATGAACTATGTTTATAAAATTGGCAGCGTGTTATGTAAAAGTGTTCCAGGTTAGTTCATTTATGGAAATATGGCAGTTTTGGACTAAAAAGTCACAGTTTAAGGGTAGAATTTTGTTTACTAAATTGGACAAGTAAGAATAAATAGACTGTAGCAATTGTGATTTCTTGATTTGCTTTGCTTTGCTGTGTTTGTCAGTTAGCTTACAATATATCTACATTGAATTACTTCAAATTCAATGATATCTACCTTCATAAAAAAAGATAAGATAAGAATTTTCTTTATTGTACACTGGAAAAACAACAAATACAAAACAATTGCAAATATACATAGTACAATTGGCGGCCTTATTGCTAAAAGCAATAATAAGCAAGGCATAAAAAGTTTATGTCTCAATCAATTTGCCCGTATCATCCGTATTATCCACTGTTGGGCATCGACACCATGATATTACTGTACTTACATTAATTAAAATAAGACTTTTTTGAATTAGACTACATTATATTTTTGTGAACTACATAGCAAAATCCATCATTGGCTGCATGTACAAATTATTAAGTAGCTATTGTATTGCTGTGGATTTTTGTTGAGTAAATAAAACAAAATATAAAATAAATAAAATATCTTTTTTGTACAAAACTAAACCAGTGTTATTTATAAATCCTTTTAACAATTATGTACTTTCCACTAATATCGTTTAATCTTTGATTATTTTCATACTGCCGTGTCGCCTATTTGTATGCATTGACAATTAGGAGTATTCTTAATTATAGAGAATCTTAAAGGACATTGTCCATTTTGGGCCAAACGTGGACAGAATGTCAGAGAAAAATCGAAATAACCCCTGATTATAATTAATTTCAAAACGAATATTTTTGCTTATCTCGTTGCATCAATCGACATTTTAAACAGTACAAACTAATAAGAATTAATTTTATCTCAAATCCAGTCGTTATTATGTCAACCAGCCTTGATTTTTATTTCAGTGTTGCAATTTAAGGAATACAAATTGCACAGAAAACAATTTGGAGTTTCTAATGCATCGCGTTTTAGTATTATTTGGACTTGCTAGATATGTCGTATTCAATTATTGGTGTGATAAAATGATTAAAAGAAATAATCTCGATTTGAGGGTAAACTATTTATTTAAGGCAACACTAGACAAAAAAAAAGTTGTTTGCATTGTCATTGTCACCGGCTAAAAAAACAAACGATTCATTCGATGTTTTTGCTGTTTCTTTGCTTCTCGTGAATATTGTTTGTTTTATTACTACTTTGGCTTGTTAAAAATGGATCCCGATTGTTCGTTTATTGATGACCCCGGCTCAACTACGGATTTTGTACCGGACTTACTTTGTGGTAGGCAAATAAAGCAAGCTAATCATAGGACACCTTGCAGCAAAAACCTCACAATGCAGGTATATTGATGCAAATTAATTACTGTAATAGGGTTCTTACTAACTCATACTACAAAACCTACTACTTAGTTTTAATTCACTTGACTGTTCACGTTTGGCCAAATCGCCCATACAAAGTGGACAATGTCCTTTGCAGTGTTCAATTTATATTCATGTTGTACTAACCTACTCTGAATGTCATGTCTTCACCGTCGAATATCAGCATCCGTCCAACCAGGAGTTTGGTGTGTGGTGCTCCCACTATCAGCTTAATTGCCTCTAGAGCTTGCAGGCAGCCTGTGATAAGAATTACACTATTAAACCATACATTCGAATGAAGGCGCTAACTACGCTAGCGCCTAAAAATGATATATTACTGTCGGAATGTAACAAGCCGCCCACAAGGCCTCTGACATGGCATAACGACTGCCATTACAGGACAGCCGGCACCGACGGCTTAACGTGCCTTGCGAAGAACGGAGGCGCTCGGAAAAATGCCACTAGCGGTAGGCACGGGACGGTCTACTCAGCACCTGACCGCGCCTGTTATTGCTTAACTCACGTGATTGATTCCAATCACTCGGTTTGACTAGGGCACGAGCGCTTGGCGCTGACCGGATGGGTTGGTGTGGGAGAGAAGAGGCCTACTTTGCCCATCAGTGGGCTCTGTTTATGGGCTGATTAGATAGATAGAAGCATATTTTTTTGTGGCAAAATAAATCATTTATTCATTCCTGCATTCACTTACTCACTCATTCACTCACTCATTCATTTACTCATTCACTCACTCACACAATCACTCACTCACTCACTCACTCGTTCACTCACTCATTCACTCACTCACTCATTTACTCATTCACTCACTCACACAATCACTCACTCACTCGTTCACTCACTCATTCACTCACTCATTTACTCATTTACTCATTCACTCACTCACACAATCACTCACTCACTCACTCACTCGTTCACTCACTCATTCACTCATTTACTCATTCACTCACTCACACAATCACTCACTCGTTCACTCAGTCATTCACTCACTCACTCATTTACTCATTCACTCACTCACACAATCACTCACTCACTCACTCGTTCACTCACTCATTCACTCACTCACTCACTCATTCACTCACTCACTCATTCACTCACTCACACAATCACTCACTCACTCACTCACTCGTTCACTCACTCATTCACTCATTTACTCATTCACTCACTCACACAATCACTCACTCGTTCACTCAGTCATTCACTCACTCACTCATTTACTCATTCACTCACTCACACAATCACTCACTCACTCACTCGTTCACTCACTCATTCACTCACTCACTCACTCATTCACTCACTCACTCATTCACTCACTCACACAATCACTCACTCACTCACTCACTCGTTCACTCACTCATTCACTCATTTACTCATTCACTCACTCACACAATCACTCACTCACTCACTCACTCGTTCACTCACTCATTCACTCACTCACTCATTAATTCTTTCTTTCGTTCATTCAACTACGCACCAATGACTCCGGGGACTGGCCCGCAGACCCCGTTGGCGGAGCAGCTGCCAACGGTCTCGGGCGGGGGCGGAGTCTCGAACAGGCAGCGGTAGCACGGACCGGCGTACGCGCACTCCTGTCGACAAGGCGACATACGG
Organism: Yponomeuta sedellus; assembly: GCA_934045075.1. Classification (NCBI taxonomy): domain Eukaryota; kingdom Metazoa; phylum Arthropoda; class Insecta; order Lepidoptera; family Yponomeutidae; genus Yponomeuta; species Yponomeuta sedellus. The sequence goes on from OW203750.1 coordinate 6,478,407, forward strand.
GATATAGGTGAGTAGCTAGCTAGATCAGTTGACTGTCTACCCCACCTAAAATAATGTCCCAGCGTCCGAGTAGTCCCTTGGTCCCTTCGCCCATCTATTGCGCACGCCTGTCGACAAGACGATATACCAGATATAGGTACAGCGCTACACAAGAAATAAGTCTCGCGGATGTACCTGCGCAGATGACCAAATTTTGGATGTGCGGCAAGTTGATCTCAGATAGTTTCATTTTATGGCAGGCCGCGCGCCTTTGTTGCTATTGGTTGATTCAACGTAATCGATGCAGGTGCTATTAGTTTGGCAATATTAGCGTGAGCGAAATAGGTAGCGCTACTGCGGCAATCAATTCTGCACCTTAACCGTATCGGTTAAAGATCATGTTGAATGTACTTATAGCTTCGGGTACTTTCGTTACACTTCTTCCTAGTCTGCGCGAACGTAGATTCCCGAAGGGACTTTTATGATGTGTAGTACTGTAAGTAGCTAGCTTGTTCAGTTGACTGCCTACGCCATCTAAAACTATGTCCCAGCGTCCGAGTGGTCCCTTGGTCCTTCGCCCATCTAGTGCGCACTTCTGTCGACGAGACGAGATACCAGATATAGATAAGTAGCTAGCTTGTTCAGTTGACTGCCTACACCATCTAAAACAATGTCCTAGCTGTTGGGTAAAGGACCCATCTAAATACTAATACTTAAAAACTAATGAGAAAACAAGGCACTTACAAAGTCTGTCTTCCTCGACGCCTCTCAACTTGGCAGCCGGCGGAGTTCGGGATAGGTGCACTGGAAGGTTTGGGGATCCCTAGACTTCCCCGTCTATCCCAAGAGCTCTTTCCCCAGAAAGCTACCTACCATGCACCTTCACGGCACCACGTTTTCATCGCAAGATGTCTACTAATTTGGGCGATCCGTCGCCCGACAACCAAAACACTGTCAACACTGGGATCCGTCCCTGAACTTATCTCGCACTTCACACGAAGATATAAGCCCGGCAATCTAATTGCCACACAATTTTGGGAAATCACGTTTCACAAGCAACAAAACAAGAGGGATATTTAGGTCATCTGACAGTGTCAAGTAGTTATGCCCGTCATGGGTGCGTTCCAAAATCAAACCTCTATTCTAAACACCTGGGAGCCAATTCTCATTTCATTAGCAAGTAAGCCGTATGGGACTCTAAGGCTTATGTCTTGGAATTCTACGTAAATAGCTTATGACTTGGAATTGTACATTAAATCCGATTGAGAAAATAAACGTCTAACGACTCTGTCGATTTACCTTATTTTTAAGGTACAAATGTCTAAGCTTTCGTACATTTTGCGTCTACGCTATCAATTTGCATGGGCGAGAATCGGCCACCAGCGTCTGTTTTATTATACTACTAATCTACAAATAAAACAACACCTGAAGTCGTTCTTATTATTTGTAAAGGATATACAGCATTCCATTGGCGCCCAACGTGGGGCCGTTACAAACGTAGCACTATCGTGAGGAAACCTGAATGTCTGGGGTGTTCAAATACCTCAGCGCTTGAAGTTGCCAATCCGCGGTGGGCACAAGTGGCCGTTAAGCCCGTACTCTCTCTCTCTGAGCGAAGGCATGTGCCCTGCAGTGGTACATTTAAAGGCTTCATTATTATATTCTTTTTGTTACACTAACCCGTGCTGAGGACAATTTTTAAAAACCTATTTAGAGGCTAAAAATTCCGCCCATGCCGGGACTCGAACCCGCGACCTCTGGCTAACCGTTCCAGCGCTCTCCCAACTGAGCTAATGGGCAAGCGCCGGCATTAGTGAAATTTCGAACCTCTTTACAATATTCTCTGTATTATATTCTTTTTAATGCACTAACCCGTGCTAAGGACAATTTAAAAAAATATTCTCTGTACGTAATACAGAGAATATTGTAAAGAGGTTCGAAATTTCACTGATGCCGGTGAGTCGCCCATTAGCTCAGTTGGAAAGAGCGCTGGCACGGATAGCCAGAGGTCGCGGCTTCGAATCCTGGCATGGGTGGAATTAGCCCCTAAGGAGGTGTTTTCTCTGTAATACTTACATGCAGCGACATCTGGATGAAGTAATTTGCATCACTTGCAGCTCCGAGTACCTTCTTTGCAGTTAGGTCTTTTTACATCGGAATGATATCGCCGTACCCACATGATTATATTATTTTTGTTCCACTAACATTATTATGTTTTCCTTATACACAAATTTAGTTACCTTCTCTTCACCATTCCTGTGCAGTTTGTAATTGTATATGGTGAGTTGGCCTTCCATTTTTAGAGCACTCCCCGATATTAGAGGTACCTGGAACAAATCTCACCTAGTTTGTCACGGGTCTTGGATGTTATCTATGTATTTATTGTATTATTAAATCTATCTTCGAGGTAGCACCTGTAACACAAGTCAATTTGTACTTAGTATGAGGCGAACGAGATCTGTGTAATATGTCCGATTGTAATCCTGTATGTCCCCACTACTGAGGCACGGGTCTCTTCCTGCATCGCAGGAAGCTTAGGCCATACTCCACCATGGGGGCCAAGTCCGGGTTGGTAGAGGATTATATAATTTTTAATGCACTAACACGTGCTAAGGACTATTTTTAAAAACCTATTCAGAGGCTAAAAATTCCACCCATGCCGGGATTCGAACCCACGACCTCTGGCTATCCGTGCCAGCGCTCTTCAAACTGAGCTAATGGGCGAATCACCGGCATCAGCGAAATTTCAAATCTCTTTACAATATTCCCTGTATTACGTACAGGCAGCGACATCTGGCTGAAGTAATTTGCATCACTTGCAGCCCTGAGTACCTACTTTGCAGTTAGGTTTAAAATCAGAATTATATCGCTTTATTGGTAGAGAATTGTAAGACAGTGGCAGGCCTTACTGTCCGAAGTTACCGAATCGCCCATGAAGCCTCTGATACGGCTTAACGACTGCCATTACACAACAGCCGGCACAAACGGCTTAACGTGCCTTGCGGAGCACGGAAGCGCTCGGAAAATTGCCACTAGCGGTAGTCACGGGACGGTAACCCATTCTGCACCTGACCGCGTCTGTTGTTGCTTGACTGAAGTGATTGATTTTAATTAATTACAAATATATACGATTATTACGTAGTTTTTTTATCCTTATTTGTCCAATTTATTAAACAAGATTCTAACCTCAAAATTGGAATTAGATGCTAAAACTAGATATTTTCTCGCAACTTCATGATCTTTGCAGCGTGTTACCTAAAATTTATAGTGTCCCAGTTTACTTCATTTAAGAGAATGTGATAGTTTTCGACTTAAAAGTCTAGTTTACCAGTAGAAACATGTTTACAGAGTGCTTAGTGCGAGTTTTTTAACTATTCGATCGCGTTAACGTAAACTCATATTTCTATGGCATCGAGGAAGCGCCACCTAGCGACAAGTATGGAAATTAAAATAGCTGAGTGCGAGTTGTAATGGTTTACGTTGAGAAGTGAACACGTTTACCAGCCAAAACACGAATAAACGCAAGTGCGAGTTGTACTATGACAGCGTTTTGCCAGTTCGAACGGTTAACTTACTCATACTCACTACTCAATGCTCGATTAACGCGGTAGTAAAGTTATTCGATTGGATCTGTCAAACTCGCACTAAGCACTCTGAGAAGACTACATATCTTCTTCTTAAAGTGCCTCTCCATTACTGGAGGTTGGCAGTCAGCTCTTTACAGTGGTCTCTGTTCAGTGCAATTCTGAACAGCTCCTCCGCGGTTTTAACACCGGTACATTATTCGATGTTGCACAACCATTGCATCTTTCTCCTGCCCGGCCCTCTCTTTCCTTCCACTTACATTTAAATATACGCACCTGCATGAGCTGACAGGCATCGTTGAGCAAGTACCGTCCGGGCACGTTGTCAGTACAATCCAGCACTAGCTGGTACTTGGAGACGATCTGGAGAGCGTTACTGCTGTCCAGCTGCAGATTGAACGGTGTTACCGTCACGTGCGAGTTTATCCTGCAATAAACAAATTAATTATTCCTTACAACATATTCCCCCATATTATACGGATGCCTGGAAGCCTGCTTATAGTAATAAGAATAGAATAAGATAGGATAGAATAGATTGGAATGGAATGGAACGGAACGGAACGGAACGGAACGTAACGTAACGTAACGTAACGTAACGTAACGTAACGTAACGTAACGTAACGTAACGTAACGTAACGTAACGTAACGTAACAGAATGGATGTTTATTACAATGAGCCTTTTTCAGAACAAATTCACAATGCAATTCATGGATGGCGCTTACAGGAGAGGCCATACTCCACCACGGGGCGAAGTCCGGATTGGTGGAGGCTTGCAAGACTAGTGGCTGGTCTCACTGTCAGAAGTTTTCAAGCCGTCCTAAGACCTCTGACTTGGCTTACCGACTGCCATCTATGGACGACAGCCGGCCCCAACTACTTAAAGTGCCTTGCGAAGCACGGAACTGCTTGGAAAAATGCCCCTAGCGTTAGCCTTAGACGGTTTACTCATCCACTGCACTGAAACTGCACTGATGCACTGAAAGCGCCCTGTGTTCCATAAGCTTCGTGATCGTTAAAGATCACTCAGGCAGCCGGGACTACGAGCGACTTTAAGATAAGGTTGGAACGTTGTATATCCTTTATAAATAACTAGCTGACCCAGCGAACTTCGTACCGCCTAACAGTATATTCTTTAATTTTTTTTTTCTCTCTGTAGGAACCATCCTCGTACTTCAAGGAATATTCTAAAAAAATAATCAGCGAAATCGGTTCAGCTGGTCTCGAGATTTGCTTACCAACACATTCAGCGATTCATTTTTATATTATAGAAGATAAGAATTGGAACGACTTCAGGTGTTGTTTTATTTGTAGATAAATATTTTATAATAAAACAGAAAAACTGGATAACAACGGATAAGCAGGTAATATAGTCGTAAAGTAGTAGTGATGAAAAATGAGGGAAATCGAAAAATGTGTGACGTAATTTAAATATTTGAAAATGATAGAAAAAGAAACAAAAATGGTGTAAAGAGGTTTGCACCGTTACAAGGTAAGACATATAACTATGCTTTTTAATTTAACGTTTACCTGCGCAATGCGTTGGCGGCAGATTCCACTTTGCTCATATGCTGGTCTGGCTCCCCATGCAGCAACTGCCGGTGTATATTGGTCAGGTCCACAGTGTCATAGTCCACCAAGCCGATCTCGCCTGCGCATTTAAATAAATAATTAAATAACACGTAATTCTCTCAAGGCCCTCGCCCGGGAATACTTCCTCGAGAAGTGTTACCCCAAACTCCCTTAGCCACTCCTTATGAGAAGTCTTTCCGTTGTATATCCTCCCCTATCTATCTATAATATACAAATTAATCGCTAAATGTGTTGGTAAGCGCAAATCTCGAGAGCAGCTGAACCGATTTCAAATTCTTTTTTTAGAATATTCCTTGAAGTACGAGGATGGTTCTTATATTACGGAGAGAAAAATAATTAAAATATCGACTGTTAGGCGGTACGAAGTTCGCTGGGTCAGCTAGGTCATTTCATTTCCTTTTTATATGTACGGTATATTATATATTTTCCCTTGCCTCTAATAGTGTGTATATGATGTCACAATCAAAACTCTCAAACGGTCAAAACGAGTTTCGTCTGCTAAAATCAGTCAAAAGTACTTTTGTCCAAAGCTTACATTTCAAATACCAAATGGTAATAAGAAAAAACCGGCCAAGTGCGAGTCAGACTCGCGCACCGAGGGTTCCGTACAAACCTGTATTATAGACCTGAGTATTTGGTATGAATTTCAATTTAATACCTCTACGCGTTTATGAGGAAATGGGTAGTAAGTTTAAAATTATTAAAAAAATATATATTATGTGATGTAACTAAAAATTTATGGTTTTCGTAATTTTTCCTTTATCTATGCTATAAGACGTTGCTTCGTACCAAATTTCAAGATTCTGAGTTCACGGGAAGCACCCTGTAGGTTTTGATTCCCTTGCAAGTGTCGAAAATTTGCGGCATAAACGGCTGTATCTTTTGATTGCGTTGGCTTAGAAGTTTGATTTTTTCACAGCTTCAAGGGACAGTAGACCTGAGTAATTGATATAAATTTCAGCTTCATACCTCCACGCGTTCCTGAGAAAAAGGGTCTTGACAGACGGACGGACGGACGGACAGACGGACAACAAAGTGATCCTATAAGGGTTCCGTTTTTTCCTTTTGAGGTACGGAACCCTAAAAACACCTAAAATGATTCATCGCTCAATCTGCGACAACAAAAATATAGGTGCGACGAAGCGCACAGCGTAGCAGAGCGCGAAGGAGCGTGTTAGGTTGAACATGTAAAACCGAAAACCAACTCGACATTGTTGGATACATATTAAAAGAAAACCTATTTGGAGGCTAAAAATTCCACCCATTGTCCTTAGCACGGGTTAGTGCATTAAAAAGAATATAATGAAATACTAGCTGACTCAGCGAACTTCTTCCCGCCTATCATCGATTCTTTAATTTTTTTCTCTCCGTAAAAACCATCCTCGTACGTACTGCACATCATAAAATTCCCTTCGGGAATCTACGTCCATGCAGACTAGGAAGAAGTGTAACGAAAGTACCCGAAGCTATAAGTACATTCAACATGATCTTTAACCGATACGGTTAAGGTGCAGAATTGATTGCCGCAGTAGCGCTACCTATTTCACTCACGCTAATATTGCCAAACTAATAGTCACCTGCATCGATGACGTTGAATCAACCAATAGCAACAAAGGCGCGCGGCCTGCCATAAAATGAAACTATCTGATTGGTCGATCAACTTGCCGCACATCCAAAATTTGGTTTTGGTTTGGTTGTGCATGTAAAATTAAATTGAAAACTAAGAACGACCGCCGCTAACAGATAAACCGAACATGTTTCCGAGAGCGGATAGATTATAAGAAACACTTGTTATTTTACATATTTCACAATAAAAAAAAATGAATAAAAAAAAATACAGACTATAGGACACGTGCGCTTTTAATAGTTTATGTAATGGACAACTTGCCTACTCCCGCCCCGGCCAGGTACGAAGCCACGGGACATCCCAGCCCGCCGGCCCCCACCACAAGCACTCGGGCGGCACAGATCTTCACCTGACCGGCGACTCCAATATCCGGCAGAAGGATCTGTCGGCTGTACCTGTTAATCGCATCACAATTATATTACAAAGGCGACACTTTGTGAGTAGTGAGTAGAAGTATCAGAACATACTTCTTGACGTCTCAACAGCTGGAGCGATTTTAGTAAATTTTGTTACGGAGTTAGCCGAAACCCTGGATTATTATTATTAAAAACCTATTTAGAGGCTAAAAATTTCACCCATGCCGGGATTCGACCCCGCAACCTCTGGCTATCCGTGCCAGCGCTCTACCAATTGAGACAATGGGCGACTCACCGGCATCAGTGAAATTTCGAACCTCTATATAAATAGGTTTTTAAATTTGTCCTTAGCACGGGTTAGTGCATTAAAAATAAAAATAGTATAATCATGTGGGTACAGTGATATCGTTCCGATGTAAAACCTAACTGCAAAGTAAGTAGCCGGGGCTGTAAGTGATGCAATTTGCTTAAGCCAGATGTCGCTGCCTGTACGTAATACAGAGAATAGTGTAAAGAGGTTCGAAATTTCACTGATGCCGGTGAGTCGCCCATTGGCTCAATTGGTAGAGCGCTGGCACGGATAGCCAGAGGTTGCCGGTTCGAATCCCGGCATGGGTGAAATTTTTAGCCTCTAAATAGGTTTTTAAATTTGTCCTTAGCCCGGGTTTAGTGCATTAAAAATAAAAATAGTATTATTATTATTAAATTCTATATTGTAAATGTAAAGATTGTAAATTGCGGGCTTAATACTAAATAGTAATACCTAGTAATAGAAGCACATAGGCTACGTATTTAGAGGCTGAAAATTCCACCCATGCCGGGATTCGAACCCGCGACCCCTGGCTATCCGTGCCACGGATAGCCAGAGGTCGCGGGTAGTGACTAGAATTGAGAAAGGAATGTTGCGTTGGTTTGGACATGTGGAGAGGATGAAGGAAGAAAGATTGACGAAACAAATAAATATTGCGAATGTGAGTGGAAGGGCTGGTAAGGGACGTCCCAGACGGACTTACATCGACCAAATAGGGGTTGTATTAGCAAAGGGAAAGATAAAAAGTCCCCGGAACCGGCGTGCGTGCATGCAACGACTTATGAACGTTGTTGAGGCGAAGGTGATCTGTCAGGATCGTGGCGAGTGGCAGTCCCTGGTCTCTGCCTACCCCTCTGTGATACAGGCGTGAGGTTATGTATGTATGTATGTAATATATATTAGCGTGGCGTACAAAAGAACTAACATAATGACATTTTTTTTACATCTTCCTCATTTCATTGCAACTTTTCAGATAAAATTGCAATGAAATGAGGAACAATTTAGCGGGTTCGAATTCCGGCTGGGAACAAAAAAAAAAGCCCAGGTCTTGGATGTTTACATGTTTGTGATGTCGTTGTTTCTGGTTCCCACGGCACAGGGTATCCTAGTGTGGGGCCAGAAGCAATGTAAGTGCTTGTATGTAAATGTTATGTTATGTTAATAGTTTTGTTATACTATTTTTATTTTTAATGCACTGACCCGTGCTAAGGACAATTTTAAAAACCTAAGAGGCTAAAAATTCCACCCGTGCCGGGATTCGAACCCGCGACCCCTGGCTATCCGTGCCAGTGCTCTTTTCAACTGAGCCAATGGGCGACTCACCGGCATCAGTGAAATTTCGAATCTCTACCTACAATATTCTCTGTATTACGTACAGGCAGCGACAATACGTATTATATTATGGTACAGTTTTTATAAAATCCATTCAGTAGCTTTTACGTGAATGAGTAACAAACATCCATACATCCAAACTTACAAACTTTCGCTTTTTTAATAATATTAGTAGGATTTTGTAAACAATAAATGCATAGTACTTTCTAAGGGTAACACGAGCACTAGACAAAATATGAACTGTTTTTACACGGATTTTACTCGTTTAACATTTTTACATGTTTCCAACGTTTTGGCACTTCTTTCTTCCGAGACCACGTACTTGAAAACGTGCCGAAACGTGGGAAAAATGTAAAATAAACGAGTAAAATCTGTGTAAAAATTGTTTTTAACAATAAATGTGCCCTCACACTATGGAAGAGGACTTAAAAGTCGTTTGTCGTGCCTATTATTATAATCGTTATCTACAAAGGATGGGTTTGTACCTTTCTATGGCCCATCTAGGAAGTTTGTCTCCGACATCAGCCTTTGGATAGTCGTTGGTGACGCCATATTGTTGGGTGTCATCTTTGGCTTGATACATTTGGAGTTGCGATGGGTTTGGCTGCTAAGAAGGTAAATGAAATCTGCATTACATAACTTAATTAAATATCACTGCTAATAATAATACAGCCTATACATATAATGTCCAACTGTAGGGTATAGGCTTATTCAAAGAGAGTAGTTAGTTAGACCTGAGATTTCCGCACTTAGCCTCATAGTTAGGCCATTGTACGTGGCAAGCGCTGAGGTACGCTAACACCTCAGACACTAGGGTTTCCTTACGATGTTTTCCTTCACCGTCAGCATAACTTAGAAAACAAAGTCATTGGTACACGCCGGGGTTCGAACCCACAACCTCCCGATTGAGAAACCGGCGTTCTACACCGCTCCGCTACCACCGCTCTTCAAAGAGAGTATAGGCTTAAACACCATGTGTGCCTACTGCGGACTGGGCATATCAATCGCTGAGGTATAGAAACACCTAAGATACTCAGACCCCTTTAAAACTATGTATGAGTATCACAAATTATTAAGAAATACTATTTTCATTTCAATTCTCGCTTCTTGGTTAAGTTAAATTATCACTGTAGACTTATAGTCCGGATTTACTTACGGATGTTGTTATATCGGAAAAGACCAATATAACATATCGATATCGGAGTGTGAGACGAGCAACCGACGACGCGAGCTCCGTCTCTGCTCACCATGATTAAGCTCTGCGAATCGGAGCGAAACCTGGTCGGACTTTTCCGATATAACAACACCTGTAAGTAAATCCGGACTAAAAGTCTACAATGTGTTGTGCTTACGAAAGTTTTAGTTCAAAAATAAATTATCACTGCTAGTAAATTTATAAATGAAAGTGAACATATTGGGTTGGGTTTAGAAATAAGCTACCTCAATCTGGAGAAACTGAACATATGGAGGGGTTCAGTAGGCTATACTGAAGCCCCCTATATTGATTTTGGCTGCCGGAGACGAGTAGATATTTATATAGACAAAAAACTTCGGAAAAATACAGACAAGGCGTTAAACACAAATGTACATCTGAAAACTGGCTTCACCAGTTCTATAACTGCCTGCCTGAATTACTAATAATAATAAAAATAGGTAATACGAAATGTTTCTCCTCACCCCCCTCAACCCCTAACCCCAAACCCCTATTGAGGTAGCTTATTTATAAACTGTTACCCAGGTTTCCTCACGATGTTCGTCCCTCATCGTTAGCGAGTGGTGTTACTGTTGCCAATTCACAATGTAACTTGTCATTGATAAATGCTGGGATTCGAACCCACGATCTCTCGAATGTGAGGCCAGCGTTCTACTTTATACTTCTTCTACCACTAAAAGCACTTGAAAGCATGTGTACGAAAGATAAAGGTCTAAAGTATGACGATTACAACTAGATATATTGACAAATTACAAACTCACAGAAAGCCATTTCTTTTTCAACTCGTACAGTTCGTTCTCTTTCTCGTTGAGTTTCTTCCGTATATCAGCGATTTCACACTCCAAACGGCTTATACGATCCATTTCAATTCAAATTCGCTTCGATAATTGCTTGCGTATTTCATTCACTGTCGCTTCTTTGCTGTAGCTGTAGCCTGTAGCCGATCAAAACAAAACAAACTGTCAAACTGTCAAAAATTCTGAACAGAACACTTATATTACCCAGCGGTGTAACAACATTTTTTGTGCTTTACATTTCCACATTTCCAATACAACTTGGTAATGTTTGTCGAACATTATGCCTACGAATACGCTAGATAGATTTACGTTTCTGTTTGACATATCTTTTTTTTTTTTTAATAAAGGGTTTTACGGCCCTGGATCCGTGTCCTTTTGAGCCTTGAGTATTGTATTAGTTTTTTATAGTATTAGTTTTCAGATAAGAGCACTTATCACTTCCGTATCACTTCACTATAATGTTCAGTTGTTCCAGTCACTTTAAATTTTTATTCCACTGTTCATAATGAATTTATATAAGGGGGCGAAAAAGGTAGGATTGCTAAGTAGATTTGGAAGAAGAGTTGGTGTAGGGACACCCGTTTCGCAGCTGATTGTGTCAAGTTCCGTGATAAGTATTAATCTGTGCAATTTAAATTCTTGACAGTTGAGCACGAGATGGTTTAGGTCGGCGTTTTCATCAGTTCCACAGTAAATGCAGTTCGAATCTTGGGCTAGGCTGAGTCTATAAAGGTGAGCTTGGGTTTGGCAGTGGCCGAATCTCATTCTGTTTAGGGTGGTTATGTATTTCCGGCAGTTTATGTCTTTTTTCCGATGGTACCAAGGTTGGGCGGGCGGGCTTCCTTGGATGTCTCTATACCAGCTTCCTTTCTCTTTACTGATCTCATTCCAGTAGTTGCACCATATTTCTTTCAGATTCTCATTCAGATGAACATGGAGATCAGTAAATGGCAATTTGAGGTCTGTAGAGTGATCCTCGTCAGGGTCCAGATTTGCAGCTCGATCGACGACTTCATTTCCAGTGATACCCCGGTGAGCAGGTACCCACATTAACTTAACTACCTTACCACTAACTAACAAACTATTTAACAAATTCTTTATATTATAGATGAGATAATTTACATTATAACGAAGGCAGTTACCTTCTAAAGCTAATAATACACTGAGTGAGTCAGTAAATATAATTATATTACAAGTATCAATATTTTGAACGTAAATTAAAGCTTGATGGATAGCATAAGCTTCGGCGGTAAAAATGCTACATCTAGTGTCAATTTTAAAACATTTAGTTTTCTTTAACTGAGGGTCAAAAAATGCTGAGTTTACCCTATCAACTGTTTTAGAGCCATCAGTATAGATGGAATACAGATGATTATTTTCCAGGAAAGCAAGTAAATCTTGTTGGTTCGTAATGCATGGTTTATGTACAAAATTATTTTTCAATAGAATATCGAGATCCATCCTATAGAGGGGCCACAAATTATCCTGATGCAAATTTTTTGTTAAATCATTCAAATGTAAAACTATTCTTAATAAGGTTGGTATGTTACCATTTAATATCTGATTAAAATTTGCATAAGGAGCCACTGAATTGCCCAATTCAGTGGCATGCATTGGTAAAATGTGATCTAAGACAACTCTATTATTTTTAGTTAACATTTTCAAACAGAACCTTTCAGCTAGCTGTAGACGTCTAAGATGTAAAGGGGGAATGCAAGCCTCACATTGCATTGCATTAATTGGAGTAGAGCACATAGCCCCTGTAATAATTCTCAAAGCTTTATTCTGAATAACTTCTAATTTCTTCAGCAAAGCAAGGCTTGCCCCCATATAAGCAATTGAGCTATAATCGAAATGGCTGCGCATAATGCTCTTATATAACATAGATAATATTTTTGGGTCAGACCCCCAATGTACTCCTGCCAGAGACCGAAGTATATTAAGGGCTTTGGAGGCGTTTTTGATGATATAATTTATGTGAGATTCAAATGTTAGCCTATGATCCAGCAATATACCAAGAAACTTCTTTTCTTTCAACCAAGGTATAGGGAGATTATTGTATTCTACCAAACTATTACAAGGAGAAAGCCTTTTGGAGAAAAGCATAGCTCCACTCTTTAATGGATTTATAACCAATTTGAGCTTATTAAAATAATAATTATGCACTTGAGAGAGGGCTAAATTTAAATTATTTACAGCTATATTTACATCCTTATGTACAGAGTATATTAACAAATCATCTGCATACTGAAGGAATTGAACTCCAGTCTGGGTCAGATATTTATTTATCTGAGATGTATAAATATTGTACAATAAAGGGGATATGGTTGCTCCTTGCATAGTACCTTTAAAAACTTGTCCTGGTCCGTGTAGTATGTTGTTAAATTTAACATACATAGTCCTATCATAAAGAAAATGAAATATCCATTTACAGACATGTCCTGGCATACCAATCTCTGATAAAATTCCTGCCAATACAGATGGATCAACATTATCAAAAGCTCCCTGTACATCAAGAAATGCACATACGGTGGCTGATTGGCTGTGAAAGGAATTCCTGATGTCAGAGATGAGTGAAGTAAAGCTCTCTGTAGCACTACGACCCTTCCTGAAGCCGAATTGCTGCTCTGGTAAGATTTTATTCTGCTCTACGTAATGGTCTAATCTGGTTTTAAGCATAAACTCAAACAATTTACCTACACATGAGGATAAAGAAATTGGTCTATATGAATTAAAGTCATCACTAGACTTGTCTGGTTTCAATATAGGAATAACGCATTGTGTTTTCCAAGCTTCAGGAATGGACTGAGTCATCCACAATACATTGTACATTTCCAATAACGATTTTTGGGCATCAACATGCATGTTCCTAATAAGCTTGTAAGGAATGTCATCTAATCCTGGGGTTGTATCTTTTCTATATTTGATAGCAAATGTGAATTCTGCAAAGGAAAATGGTTCTGAAAGATGAGCACAATTACTATTCCCTGTGTTATTAAAGATTTCATTTAATGAGTTTATGTCTATGTTTTTTTCAGGAGGAGACGGTGGAGCATATTTATCAATGAAGGCTGGAATCCATTCGTCGTTTTTGGGCATTTTGGGTAATGTTACACGTTTGAATCTTTTGATGTAATTCCAAATAGTGCTTATAGGTGTATACCTGTTAAAAGATTCAACTAATTTAGTCCATCCGTATTTCTTCTTTTCTTTTAATAATCTTTTTTTAAAAGCATTTAATTTTTTATATTCAATGTAACTCGACATATTACCATTACTTCTATACATATTTAGAGCTTCTTTACTTTTATTAACAGCATCTGAGCATTCATTGTCCCACCAAGGAACAGGCTTTTTAATGACAATGCTATTAGATTTCCTTAGCTTTGGAATAGTGACATCTTTAATCTGATTAAGTTCTTCGCAAAAATCATTGTAAGTTTTGACTGGGTTACTACTGTCTATATTAAATTGCCCTAATATTCTCTCTGTTTCAGATGCATAAGCCTGCCAATCTGCTTTATTATAAAGATATCGATCAGCGGAATTACCAATATCGTATTTATGAATTGTGGTGTGAATTGTTATAACTGTTGGAAAATGATAGCTGCCCATCGCATCATCATGAACTGTCCACTCGCAAAGAGGAGCAACAGAAGGACTGACAGAAGAAATATCAATTGCAGAAGGCATTTTAGAAGGACTACCTACAGTGGTAGGAAAACCAGTGTTTAATATACATAGATCATACTCATCGAGTGTGTTATAGATCTCATTACCGCGAGAGTTAGACCTCAAACACCCAAAAGCGACGTGATGGGCGTTGAGATCGCCCGAAAAAAGCATTGGTTTCGGTAACATATTCAAAATCTGTTTGAGTCTTCTGCACTGAAATCTACGGTTATCATTAGGAGGCGGTATATAACTACAGAGAATTGATAAATTACCAGCATTGGTTTGTAAGATTATTGCAGCAGAATGCATAAAATTGTAAAAAGGAACAGAGACAGTAGAGAATTTCAAATTGGATTTAACTAAAATTGCTACACCTCCTCGTCCATCTTTCCCGTCTTGTCGAATTATATTGTAATTAGGAATATTAAAAGTGCTATTGTTCCTAAGCCAAGTCTCATTTAAAAGACAAACGTCTACATCATTATTTAATAAAAATGAAATTAATAATGGCTTCTTGTTAATAACTCCTTCTACATTAAACTGTACTATTGTAATAAATGATTTATCCATTATTCTGTAGTGATTTAATCAACACTTCCTACACAATGGAAGCATTGATTTTGGGCAAATTACCATTCGCCAATGTTACCAAAGCTCCTACCAAACCATTTAAGATGAAGTCGCTCTTGACTATTTCTTTGACTAAATTTGAATTTGAGATCACAAGTTGTGGAGGTTCTGTTACTATGGGTTTTGTGGGAGCCCTAGCAATCATTGGCGAAGGCTTGGCTTTCAGTGGAGGGAAGTTCGAGTTGTAGTTTTTGACAATATTGTCTTGTTTTTTGGCTGAAGCAGCAATTTTTGCATAGTTAGTCCTATTAACATGTTCTTCTAACTTGTTTTTTTTAACTGGACAGTCTCTGGAAATTGCCAAGTGAGGCCCTTGGCAGTTGATACATTTCAATTCATCCTCTTTGTCGCATTTTGTGAAGTGGTGCTCACCAGAGCAGATAGAGCACTTCTGCAGTCCTTTACAGAACTTCGCTCCATGGTTAAATCTGAAGCACTTAAAGCACTGCAGAAGTGGTGCTCTGTACTCATTGACCTTAAATCTATACAGATCTAGGTATACATACTCCGGTAGTGTCTGTGACAAGAAAGTCACAGACACTGAACTGTACGGAACAATTTCTCCGTTGACCTTGCGGGTAAAGCGCCTTACGCCTACAATTTCAAATTCTGCTGCAAGTTTCTTAAACAGTTCTTCATTCGTGATACTTGTTGGAACGAAGCGAAGGACCCCAATAGTCTCTACAGACCTCGCGGGAATATAGGCTCTAAAGCCCTGTTTCTTCAGCAGTTCGTCATTCGTCAGGAAGTTGTTCGCATTGGAAGCTTGTCCAAAGCACACACCAATTTTATTAGCATTGATGCGCTTGATGCCCACCACGCCCTTGACGTCATTTTTGAAGATCGTGTTTAGCTGGTCAGGGTTTTTATTACCAATTCTGCCATTTTCGGATTCAACAAAGACAATGAATTCATCGCTCACCAAATTTTCCGCGTACAGCCGCCTGTAACCTGGTTTCAGATATGGCTTGAATCCATCATCCTGCTGCTGCTCGCCGTGATGTTCGCGTCCATGGTCCTCAGTTCGCCCCCTCTTTAATTTGGGAGGAGGTTCATCCTCGGAAAGCCCAGGGGGCTTTGCCCCCGGGCGATCTTTCATCTCGCCGAACCTAACGACGATGTTTTAAATACTTTTAGCGTAAGTTTATCGAGTTTTAACAATTTTCAGAAATATTTTTGAAAAATTTTCAAAAAACGCGCCTATCCTCTTCAAAAGCCCGCCAAAAAAAAAAAACGCACAGATTAAAAAGACAGTGTCACAGAGTATATAAACACTGGACAGTGTGATCGAGGAGGGCACGCACCCCTTCTTTCTATGAATGATCTGAGGCACGCACCAAATCACGGAAAATGATTTTATGCTAAAGGTAAAATAATGCGTAGAAAATATGTATGTAGTTGAATTCAATAAAAATCTTAAAAAGTAACCAGACATGTAAAAAAAAGAAAGAATAGAAGAATAAACCAGTCGTGCCAGATCACGGGCTCAGAACAACACGGGCGGGTATAGGTTTAGAATAGGACTCGAAAAAGGGTTTTTTACCTGGAAACTAACAAGTAAAACATCCTTGAAAACTAGCAACTCTATCAAAGTAATTTTCAATCATTTTTTTACGAACTTTTCTTTTTTAGGGTTCCGTACCCAAAGGGATGGACCCTATCACTCAGACTCCACTGTCCATCCATAGTGTCCATCTGTCTGTCACGACACCAGCAAGGGGAGCTCAAGGTCAAAGTAAAAGTTTTATGCCACTATCTTGCAGTGCCATCTCACTTCACGCGGCGAAATAAAGCGAGATGGCGCTAGCCGATAACGGGATATTTTTTTATCATGTCGTTGTGCTCCTCTAGCAGGCTGTATCGCATGAACCTTGACTAGACAGTTAACACTTTCACACATTATGTATTTCTCAGTATTTCTGTTGCCGCTACAAGAACAAATAATCTACATCTACATCTACACTAATATTATAAAGAGGAAAGATTTGTATTTTTGTATGTTTGTCTACATCTACACTATATAATATTATAAAGAGGAAAGATTTGTATTTTTGTATGTTTGTAATGAATAAACTCAAAAACTACTGGACCGATTGCAATAATTTTTTCACCATTAGAAAGCTGCATTATTCAGAAGTAACATAGGTTATATAATATCACGCTAAGTCTTATAGTTGTGGAGCAGTAACCGAAAATGTTTCAAAAACGGGGGAAAAGTATCGTTTCTGAGGCCTTCCGTGGCGTGCGCTGAGCATATAGTTAAAGTTATACAAAAAAGCTCTATAGATGAATTGTTCATCTTAATATTATTTTTAAAAAAATCCACAAGAGCATATGTCTACCTTTTATAGTTTACCCATAACAATAGTTTTAATGATTTAGATTTTTGCTCCAAAGTAATGTCATTTTGGCGACGGGATTTCGGAGTAAATGGTTTAATCCTTATAAAAGTTTGCTCTAGATAACTTTTGAATTGTTCAATCGGTTACCTATAGACTATTAATTCATCCAAAAGATACCTATTAGGTAAGTACTTACCTACTATTTCAAAAATACATAAAAAAGGCGCGGGGCGGCGCGCGGCGTGAAGTGACTAGCCAGCCGGGCAACGCAGTGGTGCGGGGGAGGGGAGGTCAGATCAGTGAGATAGGTAGCCGCGCGGCTCATTCGCGCGGTCGGCTCCCTACGCAGCAGACTTGTCACGTAACCGATCTTAAACATTTTGTAGACTATTTAACTTGCATTTTTTGTTCGAGTAAAAAAGTTCTTTTCAGAACTAATTATAATGGCGGAACAGGTAAAACATTTCTTACCAATTTAATATTAGCCAAAGTACGACAATCTGGAAGAAAAGCACTGGCGGTCGCGTCTTCTGGCATTGCTGCAACTCTATTAAATGGTGGGAAGACTGCTCACTCGACCTTTAAATTACCGTTGTCTGTGTCGTTAGAACAACAATCGGTATGCTCAATCCGCAAAAATGGTCCACTTGGGAAGCTCTTACAGGACACTTCACTGATTATTTGGGATGAGTGTACCATGAGCCATAGAGCTCATGTGGAAGCTGTGAACCGCACATTAAAAGACCTCAGGAACTCAGGCAATGTGATGGAAGGCGTAACCTTTGTGTTGGCTGGAGACTTTCGCCAAACACTACCGGTTATAACTAAAGGTACACGCGCCGACGTTATTAAAGCTTGCCTCAATCATCACCTTTGTGGCAATCAATTAAAACTCTAAATTTGCGCACAAATATGAGAGCACATTTAAGTAACGACAACAATGGAAATTTCTCACAAAAAATACTTCAACTTGGAGATGGAAATCTACCATCGCCAGTTGCAAATAGCTCCCAAGTATCGTTGGACAATGAATTGGCTCAAACTGTTAACAGTCTAGATGTTCTTATAGACACAATCTATCCCGACATTGAAAATCTAACAGAACGAAATTTCAATTGGCTCTGTTTGAGGGCGATAGTGTCGCCAAGAAACGACTCCGTAAATGATATAAACAGAATGATTATGGAAAAAGTACCAGATGATTTCAAATGTTACAAATCTATTGACACTGTGTGCAACATCGAAGATGTTACACTACCCAAAAGAATTTTTAAATTCCCTCAACCCTGCCGGCTTGCCACCCCACGAACTAAAATTAAAAGGAGGTACTCCTATCATGCTTTTGAGAAATTTAAGTGCTCCCAATATGTGCAATGGCACAAGACTTTTGATAAGGGAATTACGAGACAATGTGATTGTAGCAACAATCATCACTGGGCCCGCGGCCGGACAGCTCGCTCACATACCGCGAATCCCGATGATTCCGACGGATTTTCCTATATCCTTTAAAAGGTTACAGTTTCCTGTGAAGACATCGTTTGCCCTTACGATAAATAAATAACAGGGACAAACTTTTTCGATTGTTGGCGTCGACCTAAGAAAAGAGTGCTTTTCTCATGGGCAGTTATATGTTGCCCTTTCTCGAGTAGGATTTCCTAAAAATCAATATGTTTTGTTAGCACCTACAAATACCACTGCAAACATAGTTATTACGATAATTTGATCAAACACATAAAACAAAGAACTTTAACAAAAAAAAACAAAAAACTTTAACAAAAAAAAACCTTGAAACAACAAAAAAAAACAAAAAAAAAACTTAAAACAACAAAAAAAAATCAAAAATAATGACAATTTTTTAATAAATGTAAAAAAACAATTTAAATTTTCAAAAGGTAAATACTTCCTAAATAAAAAAAAACTGACAATATAAACAAAATATAAATAAAACGTAGAACTATGTAATATAAATAAAATAAAACGTAGAACTATGTAAAAAATCTTAAGTCCCCCCGTGCGAAGCCGGGACGGGCCGCTAGTAATCCCATACAACAAAGGTATGTAAACCCCACTTGAATATTTTTTGCCGTTTTTTTGCAATAATAACCTAAAATATACACTGCATATTAAAATTCAATTGTATCTTTACATACTTTAAAAATAAATTATTATATCTACATAAAATAACCATTTAAGGGGGTTTCTCATACAACAAACATAACTTTTTTTGCTCAAGTTATTGTAACGCTAGACTCTAACAGGTATACGGTTGAA
This sequence comes from Yponomeuta sedellus, assembly GCA_934045075.1. NCBI lineage: Eukaryota > Metazoa > Arthropoda > Insecta > Lepidoptera > Yponomeutidae > Yponomeuta > Yponomeuta sedellus. The sequence continues at coordinate 6,498,113 of OW203750.1, forward strand.
ATATTCTAGTGGTGTATAGATAATGGTACGGAACCTTTCGTGTGCGAGTGTGATCCGCATTTGGCCGGTTTTTTAACTTGGGTCGCCTATTACTCGTTGACTTGTGGAGCTGGTTTTTCCTTTTAAGTTCAATATCGTCGTTCATATTGCAAAATGCGCCATGTCAACAAAAACGTGTACGTTTTTCACCAAATTTGTATGAAAAATAAAAAAAATACAAAGAAAATAGCAAGACATCATCATAATCCTTACCTACTCAGGCTTATATTATATTGTATTAAACTTACATTCAGAATCAAGTAAAGCGCAATATAAACGACGATATAATATCTGCTACTGCCACAAGATCTAAATTTGCGGCCACTGCCCCGATTTTTTTCATGTTTCTACCATCAACCGTTCAGCAGGGAGAAATTTTACTTTAATAACAGCGACCACTTCCAGATAATTTACAAATTTTTCTTTGTTTATAATAATTTGGTCACCGACTGAAACTATGTAATCGTAAAGATTCTTTATTTTGAATGTACAAAGTTTAAAACACACAATCAAATTAATTACAAGTTTAACAAAACAATACATGTATTTAATAACTTTATGAATAATAAAAGCAACTATTTAATCTAACTGCTGACAAATACAATAAGTAATGTTCTCTGGTGGACAATAAAGTATATTCTTATATTATGTGTTATCTTATCTTACATTTTATTTTCCTTCGACGAACTCTTTGAATAATTTTCTCTTTTCTAGAGCTTGCAATCTTATCTTCCGACTATCTTACATCAAAACAACGGGAGTGACATTAACTTCTTTGGTCCCTTCCATCCAAACGGGATGAGGAGAGCGTGCACCTATATCGCTCTGACATGTATCTCGCTTTTTTATATTCTTTCCTTTATCTTTAGGCTTCGTCTGTAACATTTGAACGTGATTATAATCAACGTTACCGGTGTCCAAAATCAGTTTCTTTTTTAAAATGTTGTTCTCTGCTTTGACTCTTTTACTTTCTGCAATACGTGCTAAAAGTTGTGGTAGTATTATTGACTTTTCGTAAACATTGGCTCCCTTAATTTTATTATGTTTAGACGAAACTTTTTTTGTATTTACCTCTTTGGATGAGTCTTCACGTGTTTTGATTGTTTTGCTTGCTTTAATGAATTTTGATTCATAAATAGATTTATGGGGATCAAAAACATTTTTTGCGTAAAATTCAGCTTTTGACATAAACGACCTTGCTTCATTTCTTGAATCATCAGAATTTGAAGGACATCGTAAATCTTGTGATTTATAATTCATATCATTTACTGTGGTATCTTTCATCTTTGGATATTCAATATTAATTTTGGATATACCAAAAGACTTTAACTTGGAAATATCATCTATGAGATCATCGATGTCCACACTTGACGTCTGAGCTTCAGCATCATCGCAGAACTTTAATTTGGGTAAAACATCTAAGTCTCTTAAATCATTCTGGTAATCGATAAAAGGTTTAGTTGAGCCACTCAAAGAAACTGAATATGAGTCCTGATTTGTGTTTACTGCATCAAGTTTCTGCTTGGTATGGTTTTGACTGCTACTTTCTACTTTTACTTTGTGATTAACTTCTTGAATAAAGTGGGCTTGACGAGATTTCATGTTTAAAACTTCATCAATAATGTCATCAATATTTTCGTATTATGTCAACCTCTTCTTCGTCGTTATGCGATTTCAAATTAGGACTATATTTTTGCTCGTGTCCATATTTACTTACAACTTGATTAAAATCATCAATTACGGTTAACGTTTGGCCTGGTTCACTTGGAGATGGAATTAACGTTGAATGAAATGTCATATTTGTTTTGAAATCTGTGAAAATAGTCGGTTTATTTGACTTTTGTACAATGGTATCTGCTCTTGCACTTTGATCAGTCCAATTATGATTACAATTATTTGCTCTGATGTCAGTATTGATATTAAGTAAATCATCCAAATAAGAACATGATGTGGTAGCTTGCTGTGTCTCTTCAATTCCTTCGTTATCAATTTTGTTTGGATTATTTCTAAAATTTGTTTTTGTTGTTGGGTTTGATTTTGGCATTTCATTTTTAAAGATTGCTTGTGGTGTCGCAAGAATATTTTCATACAAATCAATAAGATCGTAGTCTTGGTTTATAGTACCATAGAAGTCGCTCACCCCACTTCCATTCTGAGCATTGTTTTCAATGTTATTTCGACAATCATCATCACTTAAGTCTATTAATAATTCCTCGTTTTTATTGCATTTATTATTTACAGACTGCGGTGTCAAAAGTTCATAAATATTAAAGTTCGAAAGAAGATTGTTTGTGGTGTCTGATCGTGAGCTGGGCATTTGAAGACCCAGTTTATTATAATGCGGTGTTTATTATAATTGGGTTTTTGGTTTTTGGGTTTTGGGTTTTGGGTGGATGGATGGATGGATGGATGGATGGATGGATGGATGGATGGATGGATGGATGGATGGATGGATGGACGGACGGACGGACGGACGGACGGACGGACGGACGGACGGACGGACGGACGGACGGACGGACGGACGGACGGACGGACGGACGGACGGACGGATGGATGGATGGATGGATGGATGAGAATATTCTTTATTGCATGTACACCAAGGATTACATTAGAGACTTATAAAATAACAGTACAGTACAAGTGGCGGCCTTATTACTAAAAGTAATTTCTTCCAGACAACCATTGACGGAAAAGTTGAAACGGAAACTGAAATACGGGTAGTCGGTGCAACTAAACAATATTAGATAACATATTATTTTATAGTTGATACACATACATAAACGGTACATAAATATGAAATGAATAAAAATAAACATACACAAGCAAAAAAAAAACAAACGAAAAATATTATTATTATTATTATTTGATACACTAGCAGCTTAGAGCTGATTCGTGTATGTATATGTATTATGTATACCTACATAATACTAGAAAGGGATTTCACAAATACAAATAAATCACTTACATTAATATCATGATACTACTAAGTATGTTTTGACCAGCCAGCTTACAAGCTTACAACCAGCTTACAGCTTACATGACCAGCTTACAAGTGTAGCAGGGGAATGTTTGAAATATTGTGAACGTGATGAATGAAAGGGCGTCCTATTTGTGATTATTTGATTTACTGTTCTTTTTTGTACCTATACAGTTCAAAATTTTATGTTTTTCAGTTCTCATTGATGTTGTAACTAACGAATTGCCTAAAATACTTGTTTTTTACTTTGTATGTATGAATTGCTTAACGCAAAGGTTTTCACTGTAATGTTATGCAATTTAAATGAATAAATAATAATAATAATGTTTTGTAAATTTAAATTAATACTTCGTTCGTTTACGTAAAAAGATATTCCACCAACAGGTTGTATAGTTGGCTGAACAATCGCTAGTGGCCGTCTAGACACCTCCTATTTTTCTTTTTCAGTACAAACTTTACTTTTTTATGGCTGTATGGTTTAACCTTTGCCTGCTTTGATAACAGAATGAAACAAAAAGACAATTACTTCCAAAGAGTGTGCGCGCAAGATAAGTCTGCGCGCGACTGGTGGCGTACTTAATGTTGCCAGGTTAAGGAACAAGTTACCTCATTTGATAAAAGGCGGTTGTAGGTAATTTTGGAGTGGTGGTGGAATTCTAATACTTTAGTGAACATTGAAAGAGTATTACTAAGACTAGTGGCAGATCTTACTGTCAGAAGTTTTTCAAGCCGCCCTAGGCCTCTGTCTTAACTTAACGACTACCATCTACTGATAGCAGCCGGCACCAACAGCTAATCGTTGAAAAAATCGAATAAAAAATTCTCGCAAAAATTAGAGGCGACATTTTTTCTACACGATGTTTTCTGAGTGGTTTGTATTTGAAATTAAAACTCCATATAATTTTTCAAGTCTTTTATTGAATACCGTGTAGTACTCTTATATTTGGTATAACAATGGTCCTCCAATGGGTCCACGCCTTCCATTTCAATATCTTCGTCCTCATCCATACTGGAATCATCGTCAGAGGAGTCAGATGTATCACCAGTAACATTAACAATAATTTTGTCCATTTCTATATCTAATAGCCTATCAGAATCGTAATATATATCTTCTATTTTTTCAACATGTAGGCATACATTCAACCATTCTTCTATAGTAACTGTACTGAAATACGTTTCAGTAATTGAGGCTATTTCACCAGGTGCTTGAGAAACATTTTTTTCTGCAATGCGCCTTTTTACCGTAGCGCAAATTTTTTCAATAGGGTTAAGGTCGCAGTGATAAGGAGGCAAACGCAGAACCTCATGTCCATGTTCATTTAACAGTTGTTCTACTTCATACTGTGGCTCTCCTTTATGCCTTTTGATGAAGTCGTATAATTGCGGTTTTGTCCAGCAATCATCGATTTCAATTCCATTTTTTGTAAGCCACTCTTTGAGTTCTGCTTTTGTATTGCCCATTGTAGGGGCCTTATTAGTTCTGCGTACAGTGGTATGACGCATTATCCATCACTACGCATAAAGTTTACAGAGTTCATGTCATCATGATAATCGCTTGACTTAGATTTAGATTTAAATAGAAGCAATCCATTTTCAACAAACCCAGATTTGTTTCCGGCATGGGCACCGACGCTATCGGAAGCTAAAACACCCGGCTCTTGCTCCGACTGCCAACATTTTTCGAGGTGGTAAGAAGCATGTATGTATGTTTCGTCAAGATAGATCACTGGTCGATTTTCTTCCCGACGATTCTTGCGCAGCCTTAAAATATAGTTTGCTCTCCAAGCTGCAATATCCCTGCGTTCCATTAAAACTTTTCGTTTAGAGTTGCACTTATTGTATCTAAAGCCCATAGTCTTTAAAATAGACCTACATAAATAAACATTATTCCCACTGAATATGGGCAATATTTGAATGCTCTGGTAACCCTAAAATTACCTGTCTAATAAGCGACGAGTGCTCTTACTTTATAAAACGGTATCAAAGGCCCGTTATGGTCTCGTTCTTCTTCACAAGCACGTTTTACCTTTAAAATAATATCTCTGCCGGAACTTTTTATCACTTTCGGCATGTTGATGGCGATTCTTTACTGAGAAAATGAATAAATACACGGAAAGCAGCGCACCGGTAATGACACTTGACATAAACGACAAAATGGCGACTCTCGTTAGTTCCGATTTCGACCGCGCGCAGAGTTATCTTGCGCGCGCTTCTTTTTCTAATCTGTGGTCCGTCAGCAACATAACCTCGTTTTTTTTTCTCGTTTTTTTTTTTTTTTTTTTTTGGCGGGCTTTTGAAGAGGATAGGCGCGTTTTTTGAAAATTTTTCAAAAATATTTCTGAAAATTGTTAAAACTCGATAAACTTACGCTAAAAGTATTTAAAACATCGTCGTTAGGTTCGGCGAGATGAAAGATCGCCCGGGGGCAAAGCCCCCTGGGCTTTCCGAGGATGAACCTCCTCCCAAATTAAAGAGGGGGCGAACTGAGGACCATGGACGCGAACATCACGGCGAGCAGCAGCAGGATGATGGATTCAAGCCATATCTGAAACCAGGTTACAGGCGGCTGTACGCGGAAAATTTGGTGAGCGATGAATTCATTGTCTTTGTTGAATCCGAAAATGGCAAAATTGGTAATAAAAACCCTGACCAGCTAAACACGATCTTCAAAAATGACGTCAAGGGCGTGGTGGGCATCAAGCGCATCAATGCTAATAAAATTGGTGTGTGCTTTGGACAAGCTTCCAATGCGAACAACTTCCTGACGAATGACGAACTGCTGAAGAAACAGGGCTTTAGAGCCTATATTCCCGCGAGGTCTGTAGAGACTATTGGGGTCCTTCGCTTCGTTCCAACAAGTATCACGAATGAAGAACTGTTTAAGAAACTTGCAGCAGAATTTGAAATTGTAGGCGTAAGGCGCTTTATCCGCAAGGTCAACGGAGAAATTGTTCCGTACAGTTCAGTGTCTGTGACTTTCTTGTCACAGACACTACCGGAGTATGTATACCTAGATCTGTATAGATTTAAGGTCAATGAGTACAGAGCACCACTTCTGCAGTGCTTTAAGTGCTTCAGATTTAACCATGGAGCGAAGTTCTGTAAAGGACTGCAGAAGTGCTCTATCTGCTCTGGTGAGCACCACTTCACAAAATGCGACAAAGAGGATGAATTGAAATGTATCAACTGCCAAGGGCCTCACTTGGCAATTTCCAGAGACTGTCCAGTTAAAAAAAACAAGTTAGAAGAACATGTTAATAGGACTAACTATGCAAAAATTGCTGCTTCAGCCAAAAAACAAGACAATATTGTCAAAAACTACAACTCGAACTTCCCTCCACTGAAAGCCAAGCCTTCGCCAATGATTGCTAAGGCTCCCACAAAACCCATAGTAACAGAACCTCCACAACTTGTGATCTCAAATTCAAATTTAGTCAAAGAAATAGTCAAGAGCGACTTCATCTTAAATGGTTTGGTAGGAGCTTTGGTAACATTGGCGAATGGTAATTTGCCCAAAATCAATGCTTCCATTGTGCAGGAAGTGTTGATTAAATCACTACAGAATAATGGATAAATCATTTATTACAATAGTACAGTTTAATGTAGAAGGAGTTATTAACAAGAAGCCATTATTAATTTCATTTTTATTAAATAATGATGTAGACGTTTGTCTTTTAAATGAGACTTGGCTTAGGAACAATAGCACTTTTAATATTCCTAATTACAATATAATTCGACAAGACGGGAAAGATGGACGAGGAGGTGTAGCAATTTTAGTTAAATCCAATTTGAAATTCTCTACTGTCTCTGTTCCTTTTTACAATTTTATGCATTCTGCTGCAATAATCTTACAAACCAATGCTGGTAATTTATCAATTCTCTGTAGTTATATACCGCCTCCTAATGATAACCGTAGATTTCAGTGCAGAAGACTCAAACAGATTTTGAATATGTTACCGAAACCAATGCTTTTTTCGGGCGATCTCAACGCCCATCACGTCGCTTTTGGGTGTTTGAGGTCTAACTCTCGCGGTAATGAGATCTATAACACACTCGATGAGTATGATCTATGTATATTAAACACTGGTTTTCCTACCACTGTAGGTAGTCCTTCTAAAATGCCTTCTGCAATTGATATTTCTTCTGTCAGTCCTTCTGTTGCTCCTCTTTGCGAGTGGACAGTTCATGATGATGCGATGGGCAGCTATCATTTTCCAACAGTTATAACAATTCACACCACAATTCATAAATACGATATTGGTAATTCCGCTGATCGATATCTTTATAATAAAGCAGATTGGCAGGCTTATGCATCTGAAACAGAGAGAATATTAGGGCAATTTAATATAGACAGTAGTAACCCAGTCAAAACTTACAATGATTTTTGCGAAGAACTTAATCAGATTAAAGATGTCACTATTCCAAAGCTAAGGAAAACTAATAGCATTGTCATTAAAAAGCCTGTTCCTTGGTGGGACAATGAATGCTCAGATGCTGTTAATAAAAGTAAAGAAGCTCTAAATATGTATAGAAGTAATGGTAATATGTCGAGTTACATTGAATATAAAAAATTAAATGCTTTTAAAAAAAGATTATTAAAAGAAAAGAAGAAATACGGATGGACTAAATTAGTTGAATCTTTTAACAGGTATACACCTATAAGCACTATTTGGAATTACATCAAAAGATTCAAACGTGTAACATTACCCAAAATGCCCAAAAACGACGAATGGATTCCAGCCTTCATTGATAAATATGCTCCACCGTCTCCTCCTGAAAAAAACATAGACATAAACTCATTAAATGAAATCTTTAATAACACAGGGAATAGTAATTGTGCTCATCTTTCAGAACCATTTTCCTTTGCAGAATTCACATTTGCTATCAAATATAGAAAAGATACAACCCCAGGATTAGATGACATTCCTTACAAGCTTATTAGGAACATGCATGTTGATGCCCAAAAATCGTTATTGGAAATGTACAATGTATTGTGGATGACTCAGTCCATTCCTGAAGCTTGGAAAACACAATGCGTTATTCCTATATTGAAACCAGACAAGTCTAGTGATGACTTTAATTCATATAGACCAATTTCTTTATCCTCATGTGTAGGTAAATTGTTTGAGTTTATGCTTAAAACCAGATTAGACCATTACGTAGAGCAGAATAAAATCTTACCAGAGCAGCAATTCGGCTTCAGGAAGGGTCGTAGTGCTACAGAGAGCTTTACTTCACTCATCTCTGACATCAGGAATTCCTTTCACAGCCAATCAGCCACCGTATGTGCATTTCTTGATGTACAGGGAGCTTTTGATAATGTTGATCCATCTGTATTGGCAGGAATTTTATCAGAGATTGGTATGCCAGGACATGTCTGTAAATGGATATTTCATTTTCTTTATGATAGGACTATGTATGTTAAATTTAACAACATACTACACGGACCAGGACAAGTTTTTAAAGGTACTATGCAAGGAGCAACCATATCCCCTTTATTGTACAATATTTATACATCTCAGATAAATAAATATCTGACCCAGACTGGAGTTCAATTCCTGCAGTATGCAGATGATTTGTTAATATACTCTGTACATAAGGATGTAAATATAGCTGTAAATAATTTAAATTTAGCCCTCTCTCAAGTGCATAATTATTATTTTAATAAGCTCAAATTGGTTATAAATCCATTAAAGAGTGGAGCTATGCTTTTCTCCAAAAGGCTTTCTCCTTGTAATAGTTTGGTAGAATACAATAATCTCCCTATACCTTGGTTGAAAGAAAAGAAGTTTCTTGGTATATTGCTGGATCATAGGCTAACATTTGAATCTCACATAAATTATATCATCAAAAACGCCTCCAAAGCCCTTAATATACTTCGGTCTCTGGCAGGAGTACATTGGGGGTCTGACCCAAAAATATTATCTATGTTATATAAGAGCATTATGCGCAGCCATTTCGATTATAGCTCAATTGCTTATATGGGGGCAAGCCTTGCTTTGCTGAAGAAATTAGAAGTTATTCAGAATAAAGCTTTGAGAATTATTACAGGGGCTATGTGCTCTACTCCAATTAATGCAATGCAATGTGAGGCTTGCATTCCCCCTTTACATCTTAGACGTCTACAGCTAGCTGAAAGGTTCTGTTTGAAAATGTTAACTAAAAATAATAGAGTTGTCTTAGATCACATTTTACCAATGCATGCCACTGAATTGGGCAATTCAGTGGCTCCTTATGCAAATTTTAATCAGATATTAAATGGTAACATACCAACCTTATTAAGAATAGTTTTACATTTGAATGATTTAACAAAAAATTTGCATCAGGATAATTTGTGGCCCCTCTATAGGATGGATCTCGATATTCTATTGAAAAATAATTTTGTACATAAACCATGCATTACGAACCAACAAGATTTACTTGCTTTCCTGGAAAATAATCATCTGTATTCCATCTATACTGATGGCTCTAAAACAGTTGATAGGGTAAACTCAGCATTTTTTGACCCTCAGTTAAAGAAAACTAAATGTTTTAAAATTGACACTAGATGTAGCATTTTTACCGCCGAAGCTTATGCTATCCATCAAGCTTTAATTTACGTTCAAAATATTGATACTTGTAATATAATTATATTTACTGACTCACTCAGTGTATTATTAGCTTTAGAAGGTAACTGCCTTCGTTATAATGTAAATTATCTCATCTATAATATAAAGAATTTGTTAAATAGTTTGTTAGTTAGTGGTAAGGTAGTTAAGTTAATGTGGGTACCTGCTCACCGGGGTATCACTGGAAATGAAGTCGTCGATCGAGCTGCAAATCTGGACCCTGACGAGGATCACTCTACAGACCTCAAATTGCCATTTACTGATCTCCATGTTCATCTGAATGAGAATCTGAAAGCAATATGGTGCAACTACTGGAATGAGATCAGTAAAGAGAAAGGAAGCTGGTATAGAGACATCCAAGGAAGCCCGCCCGCCCAACCTTGGTACCATCGGAAAAAAGACATAAACTGCCGGAAATACATAACCACCCTAAACAGAATGAGATTCGGCCACTGCCAAACCCAAGCTCACCTTTATAGACTCAGCCTAGCCCAAGATTCGAACTGCATTTACTGTGGAACTGAAAACGCCGACCTAAACCATCTCGTGCTCAACTGTCAAGAATTTAAATTGCACAGATTAATACTTATCACGGAACTTGACACAATCAGCTGCGAAACGGGTGTCCCTACACCAACTCTTCTTCCAAATCTACTTAGCAATCCTACCTTTTTCGCCCCCTTATATAAATTCATTATGAACAGTGGAATAAAAATTTAAAGTGACTGGAAAAACTGAACATTATAGTGAAGTGATACGGAAGTGATAAGTGCTCTTATCTGAAAACTAATACTATAAAAAACTAATACAATACTCAAGGCTCAAAAGGACACGGATCCAGGGCCGTAAAACCCTTTATTAAAAAAAAAAAAAAACATAACCTCAAATTCAGAAACAAAAAATATTTTATTTAAGGTATAATTTGAGTAGGCTTTTAGAAAACTTTGTTTCTACAAATCTCTACTATTTTTTTATCACAAGAAAGAAGCTGCTTACAATACCAAACTGTCCTTTAGAACATAAAAATCACGTGAAAACATAATGGAAGAGCTGGATTCTTCCGAGCTGGGAACTCGCAGTTACTGGCAAGAGGCATACAAAAAGGAAATTGCCAACTTCGACGACAACGGTGACCCTGGAGACGTTTGGTTCGGCGAGGACAGCGCCTTCAGAGTCATCAAATGGATCTGCCAATGCGGAGTGGCAAAAGATACTGCCATTGTTGACCTGGGTATACACAATTCTGAGATTATATAGCAGGATCTAAGCGGTGGCCTAGAAAAGAATTGAATTGACTTATGCATAATTGGAAGCGAGAGACACAGTTTCAATTCCCAGTGGCGTCCCAGTTGGCATTTAAAGTTATTAATGGCAATCAAGTTATGCCCAGCGTGGGGATTATGGGTATTACCCCCCCAATGATTGGACATTACCTTGCGCTATGGCGCTCATTAGGGGAGGGTTATGTCCAGCAGTGGACTAATATAGCCTGAAGAAGAAGAAGAGTGGCAATCATGGAAACTTATATGTATAGGTGGTAACTAATGTACTTATTAGATTTAAGAGGACTTGAGAAGGACTTGGTCAGAGTGGAGTTTTTTTTTTGTGAAGTCAATACCACTCGCTAACTGTGAAGTAAAACATTGTGAGGAGACCTCAGTGTCTAAGCTGTTGAAACCACTCAGCGCTTGAAATTGCCCTATAGCTTAACCCATAAATTTAGGGCCAACTATTTATTTTAAAGCGAAATAGTAGCAGAGTGGTAGAACACCTTATTATACTATTTTTATTTTTAATGCACTAACCCGTGCCACGGACAATTTAAAAACCTATTTAGAGGCTAAAATTCCACCCATGCTGGGATTCGAACCCGCTACCTCTGGCACGGATAGCCAGAGGTAGCAGGTTCGAATCCCGGCATGAGTGGAATTTTTAGCCTCTAAATAGGTTTTTAGAACACCTTATGTTAAGGAGGTAGTTGGTTCAAATCCGGCAGGTACTATAGCTTTGTTTTCTAAGTTACATACATTTATGAAGTTGTAGTAGTATCATCATCATTAACCCATCATGTCCCCACGGAGGGGCACGGGTCTCTTCCCTGAGGAAGGTATAGGCCATACTCCACCATGGGGGCCATCTATAAACGACAGCCGGCACCAGCTGCTTAACGTGCCTTGCGAAGCATGGAACCGCTGGGAAAAATGCCACTATCGTTAGTCATAGAAGGTCACCCATTCATGCACTGAACACACCCTATGTTGCTTAACCTTTGTGATCGTTTAAGACTATGAGCGATTCGAGTAAGAAGTAGATAAGCTACATAATAGTAGATTATGCATTAAGGGATTAAAACCATGTACGTCATACGTCATGGGCGGTACATTGAACCCTGAGCGGAGCGAAGGACTCCGAGTTAACTCCCGAGCGCAGCGAGGACACTCTTTTACGGCTTAGCAACTTCAATTCAATTCAATTCTTGTTTATGGCACCCTCTAGGATTCTGCCAGTGTCAAGTTTGTGGAGATGGCACTCTTTTTTTTTTTTTTCCACTAGTCGCGCACCTCGCAAATTGCAGTAGATAAGTTGAGGAACTTATAGTAACCAAAAATTATTAAACATAATAAAATAGTACATAAATATTATGAAACGACTAAATAATATATATCTACAGTTTTATATTGTTAGATTTAATAAAATTACATAAAATTTTAATAAAAGGGGAAAATACAAGGGGCAACACCGATCGAAAATTTGTTGGGAGAGGAAAGTCTGATGGAAGGAAATCGTAAAGCGAAGAAGACAGTTTTGGGCAGTTGAAGAAGATATGATCCAGTGACCCTTCGTCCACACCGCACTCACAGAGAGAATTATCCCTCACCCGTATTTTCGCTAGAAATACAGGGGTACAAACGTGACCTAAACGAAGGCGACAAATCGTGGACGTTACTTTTTTGTCCGCGCCACGGAATGAGAAAAACCAAGGTTTCGAAGGGATATTAGACTGTATACTGCCATATTGCGAACATTTCATTCTCTGAGAAGATTTCCAATCACCTTCCCAGGAATCTTTAAGATCATTTTTAGCTTTCGGAAGAAAATCATACGGGAAGTTAATAAAATGAGTTTCAGAGCCAGATTCAACAGCATTTTTAGCACATGAATCAACAAATTCATTTCCTTGGATCCCAGAGTGACCCGGAATCCAAGCAAGTACAATTTCGATGTTATCGTTCTTGCTAGCAAAAAGTGACTGTCTAATTTTGATTATTATCGGATATTTGGTTTTAGATTTAAATGGATTGGCAACTATAGCTTGCAGACAACTTAAAGAATCTGAAAAAATTATGGCCTTCTGAAGAATATTTTTATGAGCCTGGATAAATAGAATGGCTTCTAGAATTGCCACAGCTTCACCCGTAAAGACAGAGGAAGCTGGAGGGCATTTGTAACTTAAAATTACACTAAACCTGGGCACCCAGACAGCTGCCCCAACACACCCATCGTCAGTCAGTTTGGAAGCGTCGCAGAATACTGGGATCCACCCCAACCAATTCACCGCCATCTTTTCTTTAAATATATTGTCGGCTTGTGGACAGTTTTTACCAATATCAAATGAAAGAAGAATATCCGGAGTATAGATGAGAGCATCATAATCTGCAGAAAAAAGAGGGAGAATTTCAGATTGAAAGATAGGAGCTTGAAGATCGGAAAATTTGTGGTGACTTTTGACCACACAAGGAAGTTCCTTGTGTGTCCAATAGTTAGAGGATGAAGAAATACGTGATAGTGATGAAATAATTTTGAGAAGAGGGTGGTCTAAAAACTGAATAACATTACAATAAAATCGATCCGCTAGATATTGACGGCGAAGGGCTAGGGGAGGATCCGAGCATTCTACCTGTAAGGCTTTTGTTGGAGATGACTTCATGGCGCCAACTACAACTCGTAAATATTTATACTGGACTTTATTTAATCTTTCCAGCGCAAGTTTACTGCAAGGTTCCAGCAAAAATAATCCGTAGTCAAAATGACTACGAATAATCGCATTGTAAATTAATTTTAGGCAGTAGGGGTGAGCCCCCCACCACACACCTGCCAAGCACCGAAGAGTGTTCAGGCCCTTTTCACACTTTTTAATTACATAATTAATGTGAGGAATTCCCGTCATTCTTGAATCCAAAATCATTCCCAGGAACTTGACCTCCTTTTCAACAGGGATAGGTTCACCATTGATCGAAATGTTGATATTGGGAACATTTCTTTTCCTAGAGAAAGCAACGACACTGCTTTTATTTACTGAAAGTGAAAGACCATGGCTGAGAAGCCAGTCGTCAAGGTACAGCATCGCCGTGTTGAGATGGTTTGATGCTTCTTTAAAATCTTTAGAAGTAAAATATAAAGCTATATCGTCAGCATACTGTAAAATTTTGCAAAATGATGTCACAGATTCTTCAAGGTCATATGTATATATACTATAAAGTATCGGACTTAATACTGAACCTTGAGGAAGACCCTTCCAGACCAATCTGGGGGGTAAAAATGAGTCAGAATTTCTAATAAGAATAGTTCTGGACATCAAAAGATTACACATGAAGTTAATCAACCTCACTGGGATGTTCAGCCGAAATAGTTTTTGTCTAAGAACAGGAAGAAGAACATTATCATAAGCACCTGTGACATCAAGGAATACCCCTATGACGGACTGGTTCTTAGAAAAAGCTAAGCGGATCTCTGAAATTAGTATGCTAAGACTGTGCATTGTACTAGAACCTTTTCGAAAGCCATATTGTGAGCTAGCCAAGAGACCTCTCTTTTCAACCAACCATTCGAGTCTATTTTTGATTAGGTGTTCCATGACTTTTGCTAGTGTAGAAGACAGGGCAATAGGACGGTAACTGGAAGGGTCATTAGGACATTTACCTGGTTTTAATATAGGAACCACAATTTGTGTCTTCCATGACTCTGGGGGAGTCCCAAGTATAACTTAGCAACTTAAATTGAATATAACTTTTAAATTCGTATTTGCAATTCGCGCCTTTTTTTCTTTTTTTTATTGGTGTTTCGCGCGGTCACACGACACAGTAGTTCAGAAAAAAAAGAAAAAAGGGGTGAGTTTCGAACAACAATTCGAATTTCGAATTGCAATGCGGGGCTTCTTCATAGTTTTCATGCGAATTTTGACATTCTAAATTCAAATCACTTTATTCCCTAGGGAAATTCTTCATTATTATTGCCCTCGAGAGACAAGGCTATGCTTTACGATGATATTTGACGGTACGTAATAATAAGGCATTGTCGAGCAGGAGGTGTGAAAAATACATTTAAATATACCCTTCATTTTGTCAACCAGGCTGTGGGAATGGCTACACACTGACTGAGCTTGCGAGGGAAGGCTTTACCGACCTTCTGGGCATTGATTACTGTGAGGAGGCTATTTTGCTAGCCGAGAAGGTGTCGAGGAAAGAGTTCTCTACCATTAAATACAAGGTAAGCAAGCTACTCTAAGCTGGAAGCGCTCGTGGCCTAGTCGAACCGAGTGATTGTAATCAATCACTTGAGTTAAGCAACAACGGGCGCGGTGAAGTATGGTTACATTAACGTAAACGATGTCAATGTATTAGACATAGTGTTTAGTTAGCAATAAGTTTTATTTAAAATACCTTGTTTGATTATTACGCGGTTCGCTTCATATCCGGAGGTTAACATATAAACATGTTAATTTAAAGCTGCATTTTACATCAAGCAACCCATTCAAACCCACAACCCAAGATCATCATATTTCAGCGGTCAGGTGCAGGATGGTTGACCGTCCTGTGACCACTGCTGTGGCACTTTTTCCGAGCGCTTCCGTGTTTCGCAAGGCACGTTAGGTTAGGTGGCGGCTGTCATGTAATGGCAGTCGTTTAGCAGTATTGGAGGCCTTATGGGTGGCTTGATAACTTTCGACAGTAAGGCCTGCCACTGTCTTACAATCCTAAAATATCGGTGCTCTAAACTTATTGGGAAAGTTTCATTACGATCCGTTTGCAAATGTAGTTTGTAACAAACTGTATGAGCAATACTTTGATGACAGTTGTTAAGCCATGTATGTTATCTGTGGCCATGTCAGAGGCCTTATGGGCGGTTTGATAACTTCCGACAGTATAATTCTTGCCACTGTCATACAATCCTCCACCAATCCGGACTTGGCCCCCGTAGTGGAGTATGGCCTAACCTTCCTGCGATGCGGGAAGAGACCCGTGCCCCAGCAGTGGGGACATACGAGGGTTGATATCGAATAATCTGGTACGTTTTTCCCCAGGTATTCGACATAACAAAAGATAACCCACAAACGCTAGGCCAATTTGGTCTTGTACATGACAAGGGTACCTACGATGCGATTAGCTTGAATCCAGAGGACGCAAAGAGGCACAGAGAGAGGTACATAGAGCATGTCTTCCATATGTTAGACAAGGACGGTAAGATTTCAATCTGTATCTATTCAAGGGTGCTTTGAAATTGGAAATAAAAAGGAAAGGTTTTATTCAAAGCAGCGCAGAAATGAAGGCTCAATGAACGTTACAATTCAAACTTGTCCGTTTCAAAATCTAGATAATGGGAGAAAAAATGGTTAATATAACTCCAAACTTAAATCTTTTCAAAGTCCTTTATTAAGGCGTTTCGGAGCGCTAAGTAGCGCCACCAATGGAAAAAAATCATGACTTGTTTTATAATGTGTTTATCTAAAGGTCGATTGCAACCGTGTATGTCTGCACTGCTGGGGCACGGGTCTCTTCCTGCATCGCAGGATGGTTAGGCCATACTCCACTGCGGCAGACGTACTCCCGCTTTAAAACTAAGTTACGTGCCTAACAAACGACTTAAAATTAAGTTTACATACAAAAGTAAAACAAGATACTTCACATACAGTATCAATTCGTGGTACTGGATACAAACTGGGAGTCAATTCTCACTTCATTAGCAAATAAGTCGGATACGACTTCTAGGCTTAGGGCTTTGAATTCTATGTAAAAAGTCGGGCGACAGCCAAAATCTGTGTTCTGAACGCCATACGACATTAAATTCGAATGAGAAAATAGATTTCTAATGACACTGTCGAGTTATATTATCATATTTTTATGTGACAATTTGCGTCTACGCTTTCAATTCGCATGGGCGAGAATCGCCCCCCCTGTCCATAAATTCAGAAGCTACACACTTTTTATGAAGCTTTTTAAGGCCTGCGCAGACGAGAGACTTTTGTCCCCGAGGGAATAATAATAATATCCTCCGAGTACTTGTCGCGGACTCAACGCCTGCGGTGTGCGGTCATTTTGTCCTCCGGAAATTGAGTGAAGCGTACACTGTGGAAGCAAATATTCTGAGATTACATTGTGTCGTAATTTACATGAAGTTGAAAAAGAAAAGGCGTTTAAAAGAAAACACCGAACTTTCGTTCAGTCCGGTCTCTTGATGTCCTCGGTAGCTTGAGGGACTTTTGGTACGGGGTACTTTTAGTGATTCGTGTGTTATTCGATACAAATTATTAGAGATCTATATCGACGGACAAAAAAGTACCCAGGGGATAGTCCCTCGTCTGCACAGGCCTTTACTGGCAAATTGTGAGGATTTTAGTTCCACTGACATTTCGTTTAGTAGTAGGGACTAAGTACTGTCTTAGGCTCACATTCAGAGACGAAAACTAAGCAAAGACTGGTCTTACAAATGTCAAAATCACGTACATTTAGACATTTTTGAGACCGGTCTTAGCTTCAGTTTTCGTCTCTGAATGTCAGCCTTAGTCCCTAGTACTAGTATCACTGGCTAAAGATGAAGGAAAATAACTTATCTTTGTCTGTTTCTTGCAGGTCTCTTCGTGATAACGTCTTGCAATTGGACAGAGGAAGAGCTAGTGAAACAGTTCTCAGAGAAACTGAAGCTGAAATGCGTAATACCAACGCCGCAGTTCAAGTTTGGCGGGAAAGTAGGCAATATGGTGTCTTCGGTTGTCTTTGTGAAGTGAAATGTTTAAAAACAATTAAAGGATTTCGTTCTATCTGTCTGTCTATTTGTCCTTCGCTACTGCAATTCAGAAATGGACATTACTACAGTTCAAGTTCGTTATGATGACAATGCCTTAGGGCGTTTGGGGCGGAGGGCTCTATATGGAGGCGGACTAATAAAGTCTCTTCCTGCATGTAGATATAGCTTACAAATAATGAATTTGTTGGCGACAAAAGGTGTGTGCTTACTATGTGTCGCCAGTACCCGATGACCACGCTGTTTTTTAGCAGTCTCCTGTCTACAAACTAACTAGTCCTAAATACAAACTAATAATATGACAATTCTAGTACTGCATTTTCAGCAGTCATCTGGTAGCAGTTATGTCGCCACCAGTGTTGCCAACGACTCACAGCATGATATCGCCGTTTTTCAAAGCTTAAGTAGCCTAAAGTAGCCCAATTTTTGCTGAGGTAGCCTAAATAAGTAGCCTAAACACAAAACGTTAAAAATAAAATAAAAAGGTAGTTTTGAAAAATTATTTGCTATTTACTTTAAAAAAAACGTTGTTATTGTAATGTACAATTTAAAACATAGTAATTTGATTTAGAAATATACTATTCCTAGAGACTGTAGACAGAAGACATATTACAGAAGTATGTACAACATACTTCTGTAATATGTCTTGTAATTTTGTAACAAGTCCGTAATTTTGCGCCATTAAAAAAATGGCGCAAAATTACGGACTCAGATTGATTTAAATCAAAAAACTTGAGAATCAATAATATTATTGACTAAACGATGAGCCATTGTGTAAACAGTGATGGGCCATGCTACGCCACGATTCCTTTGAAGTGTGCCCAAAAAACCGACAACTGTCCGATTGCGCGCCACGATAGGCAATTGTCCGCCACTACACACCATTCCCCCATGTACACAATGGCAATGGCGAGCAGTGGACCAGCATGGGCCATTGTGTACTGGCCGCATTAATAATTTCGTCGTTTCGACACTACTTTTTTTCTTTTTTTAGGCTATCTCAGAGTTGCCCTCGAGATAGCCTAAAAGGCGACCGGTCGCCGTTGACATTTTTTCGTCGCCGATTTTCTATCCGAGTAGCCTAAACGGCGAAAAATCGCCCACGTTGGCAACACTGGTCGCCACGACTGTCTAATTCAACGCCTGGGAAGTTTATTCGGCGACATTCGATTACATGCTCTATACATCTGTTAGCGAAGGAAAACAAACATCGCGAGGAAACCTTGAACCCCGCGCGCACGTACGATAATTTTACCCGCCAAAAATAAATCTCGACACTAGCGCCTCTGGTGGTCAGTGTTTTATTTTCTTGTCAAAATTATTCTTTGGCACACATACGAGGATTTCACCTACACAAATAGTTGGTTCCGTGGTGTAGTGGTTATCACATCTGCTTTACACGCAGAAGGCCGCCAGTTCGATCCTGGCCGGAATCACATCTTTTTGTTTTACTTTCTCTTATGAATTGAACAGGTTCGTAGTCTGCCGAAGAACTTTACTATTAAATGCTATTATGTAATTAAATGTATGACGCATGTACTAATGAAACAAATGGATGCGTATGCAACTATTTAAAGATGAGGAAAATACGTTGTAAGTGAACACCACCTACTCCCATAATTACTTATCGTAAGTATGAATTACTGTACGTTAGCTATAATTTAATATGTATAGAGTCGCTTATCATCATGCTACGGAACGGGCTATGCTTCGAGTCTATCTCGCCAGTAAAATATACTTATCTATGGTCTATCTGATGCATCAGAAATGAGACATTCTGAGGCAAATCGCAGGCCGTGGTTTAATAAAAATGGCGAAGGACGAAAGGAGGAGGGGGTGGATCTGTGGTGGACGGGCTGATTCATAGCTAGATTAATTGATACTTTATTGTACACAGATGTATAAAAGTATGGTACAGAATTTACAGGGGGGTCCGGATTAGTGGAGGCTTGCAAGGCTGGTCTTACTGTCAGAAGTTTTCAAGCCGCCCTAAGGCCTCTGATGTTGGAGTGGCTTACAACAACTTGTTTGATTTGATTAAAAACAATAACCTTCTGAAGCAGACTAGATATAATTATCAAGGACGATAAACGCCAAATAAGTAAGACACAAACGTATTTAAAATAGCAGCCATTGGAGACGCACAGTAAATTAGGTATTGAAAAATCCTCACTTAACCTAGACGCGATTAAAGTAGGTAAGTAACTACTTCGACTTGATAGGCATGAAAGATAAAAAACCTATATTTCAGTAATAAACTAAGGTTTAACGTAGGTTAAATCCATTTTTCTAAAATAATTTTAAAACTGTGGGAAAACGAGGGGAAAACAACTCACTGTGTCATGGCGTCGAATCTGACGTCACACCCAGGTAAACAAACATCGTAATGACTAGTAGTGACGACAAAGCACGGATGAACAAAGTTAAGCTAAGCAAGATCCCCAACACGCATGCCCAGCGTGGGGATTATGGGCATTATCCCCCAATGATGGCACAACCTTGCGCTATGGCGCTCATTAGGGGAGGGCTATGTCCAGCAGTGGGCTAGCCAGAAGAAGAACCCAAACAGGACGTCACGCGGTATGATGGGTGTTTCAGTCAAAATGGCTGAAAGCAGTATTATAATCTTTAATTTGATTGAAAATATTGGTTATCTCTTTTTTTTATAAAACTGAATCAGTGTTTTAAATCCTTTCAATATGTCGTTGTCGTCAGGCTATACCAGGCCACTGCTGGACATAGCCCTCCCCTAAAGAACGCCACGTTGTGATCTACCTATGTACTTTCCCCTAATATCATTAAATCTGTGATTATTTGATACTGTCGTCACGCCTATTCTATGCCTATTGGTTATATATAATATAATATACCTAACTGATAACTTCGTCCCTCCCCAGAATCTGTTTACACGATTCTTGTAACCATGGCAACGCAATAAGTAAATATCAGAGTTCGGCTTGAAAAAAGTTTACTGTGGCAATAAAACATTATCCCCCGGGAACGCATTATCGGGATATCAAGGGTCCTATGTCTCAACTCAGATCTTTGTCTAACTGCATGCCAAGTTTCATGTAACTCTGTTCAGCTGTTATTGCGGGATTGAAAAACAAATATTTAAACATTTTCACGACATTTTAATATCAAGTAGGATAGGATATTAATGTTAATGAATATATTATTAACAATAATTGAAACTAACAAAAATTGCCATACAATAAAAACTAATGTAAAAATATGCAAATATATTTAGTTTATTAATAATTCTGTCTTGTAATGGCATGACAGAGGCCTTATAAGCGGCTTGATAACTTCTGACAGTAAGGCCCGCCACTTACAATCGTCCCGGACTTGACTCCCGTTGTGGAGTATGGCCTAACGTTCCTACGAAGCAGGAAGAGACCCGTGCCCCAGGAGTGGAGACATCGATATCAACCCTTGTATGTCCCATATGTCCGCACTGCTGGGGCACGGGTCTCTTCCTGCATCGCAGGAAGGTTAGGCCATACTCCACCACGGGGGCCAAGTCCGGGTTGGTGGAGGATTGTAAGGCAGTGGCGAGCCTTACTGTCAGAAGTTATCAAACCGCCCATAAGACCTTTGACATGGCTTAACGACTGCCATTACATGACAGCCGGCACCAACGGCTTAACGTGCCTTGTGAAGCACGGAAGTGGAGACATACAAGGGTTAATATCGACCTATTAAAAATCTAAGTCAGTATTTACTGCTTAGCAAGTTATTTTAACCAGATTTTTTGCACCAAGGGATTTTGTACCGAGTTACCGAGAGGTTACAGAGTATTTTCGTCTGAACGACTCTGGCTAAGGCGCGTGCCCGTGTTTTTAATCGTAATGATCATGTATCTATTAGCGGCGCGTGCGCAGTAGCGGATTCTAATATCTCATTAAATGTACATTATACAGGAGATCTATTTTTGAATCACTCGTATGAAATTGTATTGTCGAATGCGACATAAGTCACACTCGTCTTCTAAGTCGCGTGATCTCGTTTTTCCGTATTTTTGAATAAAAATCTCCATTAAGCATTAGATATTCTTCAAAATTCATTTTCTACACTGAAGATCACAATATTCCCAATCTACAACAGTTATCAGGAGTAAATTCACATTTATCGCTAGGTAGCGCTAGCGCGGCAAAATACAAATTAACACAAATTTTGACAATTAATCTATCGATCGACATACGAGACGAGTGGTAAGGACCATTCGTTGCAGTCGAGTGATTCAAAAATACGAAATTTCGTATGTCGAACGAAAATCAAGCGCTCGACGCGAGACGAGTGATTCAAAAATAGAGCTCCAGGGCGCAGCCCCGGCTGCCTGAGTGATCTTAAACGACCAAGAAAGGGCGCGTTCAGTGCATGGGTAAGCCGTCTATGACTAACGCTAGAGGCATTTTTCCGAGCGGTTCCATGTTTCACGACGCACGTTAAGCAGTTGGTGCCGGCAGCCGTCGATAAATGGCAGTCGTTAAGCCAACTCAGAGGCCGTAGGGCGGCTTGAAGACTTCTGACAGTAAGACCAGCCACTAGTCTTGCAAGCCTCCACCAATCCGGACTTGGTCCCCGTGGTGGAGTATATGGCCTATACCTTCCTCAGGGAAGAGACCCGTGCCCCTTGGTGGGGACACAATTGGTCGATGATGATACAGGACGTAACAAAAAATCTCATTTACATGAGAAATGGTTGGGTCTACTCGAGGAAATAATTTGGCAACTTTTTTTTCGTTTTCTAAAGAACTAAACACAGAATTGTGAAAAATTGCATAGATAAGCAATTTTCGAAGCTCTAAGCAATTTTCTAAGAAGCCGCACAGTCATCTCACATTCTTTTTAATTTATATATCATTAAAATATATTTAAATCAGTTAAACCTAACGTACTCGTATATAAAAATTGTTTTCTCGATTAACAAATCGCACTCGAAATTATATTATTTTCAACTTTTCAACGAAATCAATATTTTGTAAGAAAATATGATGTTTATTACAAAATCTTACTCTTATGAACCACAATAATTACCATCATGCAGAAATATATAAGCTAAGATCAACAAATATTACTGTAACCCCCTATGACTGCTACATTTTGAGTACGGGACCACTATTATAATCTTTTCTTCTTCTTCAGGCTATATTAGTGAAGTATATTTAGTATAGTATATTTTATTGAAAATGTACCAATATTTTCTCTCTCTTTTCTCATCTTTTTTAAGACTAAATCAGTGTTTTTAATCCTTTTAATGTTTAGTTTCGCCTAATATCGTTAAACCTTTGATTATTTGATACTGTCGTCACGCCTTCTGTTTGTTTACCCGTATAAAGTAGGTATCACTCTACTGCGCTTGAAATGGTAATTAGCATGTTATCTTTTTCGCTATTATTCGAAAAATGCACACCCACTAATGATGGATGACGTTAAACTGGTTTATTTCCCGGCCCGTGCGCCAAGTTACTAACACTGCTATAAATTTTCTGATTCTCGTTTCATTTTCTTCTTGTTCTTCTTCTTCTTCAGGCTATATTAGTCCATTGCTGGACATTGGCCTCCCCTAATGAGCGCCATAGCGCAAGGATGTGCCATCATTGGGGGGTAATGCCCATAATGCTGGGCATGCGGGTTGGGGATTGCAGTTTGGTGGAATTTTACTGCAGGGGGCGCTGCTGCCCACCCTCTGGTTTGTGTCCCTAGGTCGTCTTTTTCGTTTCATTTTAGTTCTGTAAAAAGATTTTCATCTTGTTAATACGTACGCCATACGTACCTAACATTTTTTCCTTTGAAAACTACGAAACAGCTACCAAGAAGCTATTAAGTAAAAAAAAAATATTCGGAAATATATGTTTTTTTTTTCATAACGTTGTAACGGTGCAAACCTCTAGACCATTTTTTATATTTCTTTTCTGTCTGTCATTTTCAAGATTTGAAATTACTTACGTCACCCATTTTTGAGATTTCCCTCATTTTTAGCATTACTACTTCACATCTTGACTAGACCTGACAGTTTTTACCTGCTTATTCCATTATGTCCAGTTTTCTGTTTTTATCTATCTATCTATCTATCTATCTATCTATCTATCTATCTATCTATCTATCTATCTATCTATCTATCTATCTATCTATCTATCTATCTATCTATCTATCTATCTATCTATCTATCTATCTATCTATCTATCTATCTATCTATCTATCTATCTATCTATCTATCTATCTATCTATCTATCTATCTATCTATCTATCTATCTATCTATCTATCTATCTATCTATCTATCTATCTATCTATCTATCTATCTATCTATCTATCTATCTATCTATCTATCTATCTATCTATCTATCTATCTATCTATCTATCTATCTATCTATCTATCTATCTATCTATCTATCTATCTATCTATCTATCTATCTATCTATCTATCTATCTATCTATCTATCTATCTATCTATCTATCTATCTATCTATCTATCTATCTATCTATCTATCTATCTATCTATCTATCTATCTATCTATCTATCTATCTATCTATCTATCTATCTATCTATCTATCTATCTATCTATCTATCTATCTATCTATCTATCTATCTATCTATCTATCTATCTATCTATCTATCTATCTATCTATCTATCTATCTATCTATCTATCTATCTATCTATCTATCTATCTATCTATCTATCTATCTATCTATCTATCTATCTATCTATCTATCTATCTATCTATCTATCTATCTATCTATCTATCTATCTATCTATCTATCTATCTATCTATCTATCTATCTATCTATCTATCTATCTATCTATCTATCTATCTATCTATCTATCTATCTATCTATCTATCTATCTATCTATCTATCTATCTATCTATCTATCTATCTATCTATCTATCTATCTATCTATCTATCTATCTATCTATCTATCTATCTATCTATCTATCTATCTATCTATCTATCTATCTATCTATCTATCTATCTATCTATCTATCTATCTATCTATCTATCTATCTATCTATCTATCTATCTATCTATCTATCTATCTATCTATCTATCTATCTATCTATCTATCTATCTATCTATCTATCTATCTATCTATCTATCTATCTATCTATCTATCTATCTATCTATCTATCTATCTATCTATCTATCTATCTATCTATCTATCTATCTATCTATCTATCTATCTATCTATCTATCTATCTATCTATCTATCTATCTATCTATCTATCTATCTATCTATCTATCTATCTATCTATCTATCTATCTATCTATCTATCTATCTATCTATCTATCTATCTATCTATCTATCTATCTATCTATCTATCTATCTATCTATCTATCTATCTATCTATCTATCTATCTATCTATCTATCTATCTATCTATCTATCTATCTATCTATCTATCTATCTATCTATCTATCTATCTATCTATCTATCTATCTATCTATCTATCTATCTATCTATCTATCTATCTATCTATCTATCTATCTATCTATCTATCTATCTATCTATCTATCTATCTATCTATCTATCTATCTATCTATCTATCTATCTATCTATCTATCTATCTATCTATCTATCTATCTATCTATCTATCTATCTATCTATCTATCTATCTATCTATCTATCTATCTATCTATCTATCTATCTATCTATCTATCTATCTATCTATCTATCTATCTATCTATCTATCTATCTATCTATCTATCTATCTATCTATCTATCTATCTATCTATCTATCTATCTATCTATCTATCTATCTATCTATCTATCTATCTATCTATCTATCTATCTATCTATCTATCTATCTATCTATCTATCTATCTATCTATCTATCTATCTATCTATCTATCTTTCTATCTATATTATAAATATGAATCCCTGAATGTGTTTGTAAGCGCAAATCTCGAGAGCAACTGAATCGATTTCGCTAATTCTTTTTTTAGAATATTCCTTGAAGTACGGGAATGGTTCTTACGGAGGGAAAAATAAAGAATCGACTGTTAGGCGGTACGAAGTTCGCTGGGTCAGCTAGTCTTTAATATAAAAATGAAACACTGAATGTGTTGGTAAGCGCAAATCTCGAGAGCAGCTGAACCGATTTCGCTAATTATTTTGATAGAATATTCCTTGAAGTACGAGGATGGTTCTTACGGAGCGTAAAATAAAAAAAATTAAAGAATCGACTGTTAGGCGGTACGAAGTTCGCTGGGTCAGCTAGTCTTTAATATAAAAATGAATCGCTGAATGTGTTGGTAAGCGCAAATCTCGAGAGCAGCTGAACCGATGGTTCTTACGGAGAGAAAAATTAAAAAATAATTAAAGAATCGACTGTTAGGCGGTACGAAGTTCGCTGGGTCAGATAGTCATAAATAAAACATTAAAACATACTATAAATACCTAAAGCACAAAGTTAAAGTCGTTTCAGTTTTATTATTTATTAAAAGTTATACAACATTATAAAGTCAATATGTACAATTGTACATATTTGTAGTCTACACGAGACTGTAACGCTGCCGAAACGTCGGGAAAGTAAGGTAATTATGTATCACCTAATAGGTAAATAATCGCGATTGGACCCGTTTAATATATAACTATGTATGAGTATCGCGAATCATTAAGAAATACTATTTGTAATATCTCTCTCCCTGAGAGATATTACACCCTACGCCATGCGGTGGGACGTTTATAGATAGATTATAAAAGAAGACATCACTCCATTAAACAAGCATGCATTTTAGAGATTCGACCTCTCGAGTCAAGTCCGCTCCACTTTCCCTCATGCGGGTCACTGCGGTTGGGTTTTCCCAAAACAGGAAACGGCGGCGGCGGACAGTAGCCGAGTCCGGCCCTGTCGCACGCTCATTCGTTTTGACTTAGTACCGGTTTCTCCGCCGCAGGTCCAATACCTGTTTATTGTTTTTCCTCTTACAAGAAGAGCCTGACAGACCAGAAACGATTATTACAGTGCCGCGGCGCCAAAGTTTATAGTTTTAAAATACAATTGAGGCTTAGGAAAATGTTGTGTGAAATATTTGAGCGCGTCTTCCTTTTGACGCTTTTTGTCGGCGCCGGAATTTCGCAGACGCGAGGTGATTTATTTTTTTATTCTCGCACAGCAAATATGCTGAATGAAATAACTCGAAAAGGTCAAGGCCTCCTTGGAAAACAGTGCAAAAGAAAAAAAATCAGTTGACAATAATTTAGTTTCCTTTTTTTGACACCAGAGGGCGATCGGTGTGTGGTGGAATATACGCAGACATGGGGTGTGTGCACGATTTCATACAACTGCCAGTCGGCAAGAAGAGATTAGTAAGTTTTTATTTATATTTAAAAAATATTACGCATCAAATGGTTCTCCACTTGATGCCTCTTCCTTTTTAGAGTTACGTAGGTACCTCGAAAGGAAAACGGAATTCCCGCGGTTTTTTCCCGCTGCCTTTTTCTCCACTACACTACGGCCCGAAGGCAGCGGCTTACATTTTACATTGACTTTCAGCAAACAGAATTTGTGAACAGAACAAGAAGGGTGGAATTTTTAGCCTCTAAATAGATTTTTAAATAAAACAGAATGTAATTCTTTAGATTTAAATAAATGTATTTCTTTTCATTTCGAACCCTTACAGGATCACTTTGAGGTCCAGTCAAATCAAATCAAAGTATTTTCTTCAAAATACACATAAATTGTGACTTATTGAACGTCACAAGTGGATGTCAGAAATGGACACCTAGGTGTCCATTTCAAAATTTCGAACAAAACATTACAAAAAAACTCTGATCTTACCCCCGGTTTCTCGTATACTAACAATCTGTTAATCTATTGTTAATTACAAAAAATCTGAAAGCTTTGAATTTCTGAAAAAGCTCTACAAAATTGTGAGATTTGTTTCCTAAACTTTTTTTTAAATATCTTATCTTTATAATATTATGTCAAAGTTATAGTTAAAAGAATTTAAATGTACGGGACTCCGGCACAAAGTCAGTTATTTGTGCCGTTGGGTGTCGAGACACTCGGACCGTGGGGGCCCCAGGCACGACTGTTCCTCAAAAAACTTTCGTCGCGCCGCATCCACACGACCAGAGACCCCAGGGCTGGCTTTTACCTCGGGCAGAGGATAACTCTTGCCATTCAACGAGGTAATCTAATCAGCATACGGGGGACCCTCCCCAGAGGCGTCGATGATCTGGGCGATGTATTTAATTTGACTTTCGTCAAATTAAATACATCGTGTATTTAATTTGACTTTCGTCAAATTAAATACATCGTTTCAAATAAAAATATATCGTCGTTCATATTGCGAAATGTCCCATGTCAAAAAAAAATACGTTTTTTCACCAAATAAGTTGGAAAAATTACAAAGATAGCAAGACATCATAATCCTTACCTATTCAGCCTGAAATTATAATGTCTTACACTTACATTCAGAATCAAGTTTTTCTTCAATTTCGATGAAAAAACGAAAATCATGTTTTTTCGAAATATGCCACTTTGTTGGTTTTATTTGGATTTAGTTTGTAATTAGTAATACATGTTTACCTATATAAAAAAAAAAGAATTTTATTCACTATAAAAACAAAATGTTTAATTATAAAAACCTATTTAGAGACTAAAAATTCCACCATGTGCATTAAAAAAAAAAGAATATAAAAATGTTTAATGTTAACGTCAAAGCTGAAGAAACTTACAAAGAAACTCCACATTTATTCTTTTCCTACCCAAAAAATTAAAAGAACCTACCCAACAAATTCTACGGAATCCACGGTGCGCCAGTCCGACTCGCACATTTTCAGTCCTCTAACCAATTATCAGGCTAAAAAAATAAACAGTGCACCGCCATCTAGCGTTCAGTAGTGAAGCTAACGTGTTTAATTTTTTTCAGTCAAAATGGGATCCAGCCTACGATCTGCGCTCGCGGTTCGTTTGGCACACTCGTGTGCTGCAGAGACCGGTCCAATATCCTTCAAGTAGCCCCTCAGAGGCGGCCAACTACTACAGAGTAAGTTCTATAATCAAATTAGATCAATTATTTTTATTCATTACTAGCTGTGCCCCGGGGCATCAAATAAAATAAAAAAAAATATTGTCACTTTTTTTTCGAAACTAATCTGTGAACGCAGTTTTGTAGGGAATTTGCGTTACGTTACTCTAAGATAGTAGACCGAACAGGGTAAAAAACAAATTAGTCTCGGTGACGCTTAAAAAATCGCATACAGGGAAAAAGTGGCATAAGTCAGACTTTCAAAATGCAATATTTTTCTGGTTGTGCAATAAAGTGTTCTCTATCTATCCATCCATCCATCCATCCGTCCGTCCGTCCGTCCGTCCGTCCGTCCGTCCGTCCGTCCGTCCGTCCGTCCATCCATCCATCCATCCACCCATCTATATCCAAATGTTTGTTGCTTGACTAGTTTATCTTTTTCCCTGGGGTCTTCAATTGTTGCCTATGTCTTATATTTATGCTTATGCATAAGAATAAGACATAGGCTATATTGCGGTCGTGGCCTAGTCGAACCAAGTGATCGGAATCATCACTTGAGTTAAGCAACATGCGCGGTCAGGTGCAGGATGGGTGACCGTCCCGTGACTACCTAGTGGCATTTTCCCCTGAGCGCTTCCGTGCTTCGCAAGGCACGTTAAGCCGTTGGTGCCGGCTGTCATGTAATGGCAGTCGTTAAGCCATATCGGGCCATATGGGCGGCTTGATAACTTCTGACAGTTACTAGGTAAGGCCCGCCACTGTCTTACAATCCTCCACCAACCCGTACTTGGCCCCCGTGGTGGAGTATGGCCTGACCTTCCTGCGATGCAAGAAGAGACCCTTGCTGGGGCAAGGGTCTCTTCTTACAATCCTCCACCAACCCGTACTTGGCCCCCGTGGTGGAGTATGGCCTGACCTTCCTGCGATGCAAGAAGAGACCCTTGCTGGGGCAAGGGTCTCTTCAGTGGGGACATACAAGGGCTGATATCGACAATATCAAAGCTATATTATTGTAAAGTTTCATTAAAATCTTTTCCTTCACAGTTAGCGTGTGGAAATTTAGATATTATTACTTTTTTTTTAAAACCTATTTAGAGGCTAAAAATTCCACCCATGCCGGGATTCGAACCCGCGACCTCTGGCTATCCGTGCCAGCGCTCTTTCCAACTGAGCTCATGGGCGACTCACCGGCATCAGTGAAATTTCGAACCTCTTTACATTATTCTCTGTATTACGTACAGGCAGCGACATCTGGCTTAAGTAAATTAAGTGATGCAATTGCGGTGGAATGTTTAGCCTCTAATAGGTTTTTAAAAAAAATGTCGTTAGCACGGGTTACTGCATTAAAAATAAAAATAGTATATATGATTAGTTGATTACCTACTTGTTATTTTCAGGCGACGACCGGTGTGGGGCACAAGTAGTGGTGGCACTAAGAGATTAAGCGAGAGAAGTAAGTCAGTATTTAACTGCTATACATCTTCCAAGACACTTTAAAAGGAATGGCAACTTCCACAGAACACCGCCGCTTGTCCAGCGCCTTGATTATAAAACTTTCCACGTATACATCTGTGTGCGGAAAAGAAATATCTACTAGACTCTTTCGTACAATTTGTCGTCAGGCTATACTAGTCCACTGCTGGACATAGCCCTCCCCTAAAGAGCGCCACGTTGTGCTATCATAGGGGGCAATGCCCATAATCCCCACGCTGGGCTAGCGGGTTGGGGATCGCAGTTCGGTGGAATTGTACTGCAGGGGGCGCTGCTGCCTGCCCCTCGGTTTATGTCCCTTAGTCGCCTTTTACGACACCCGCGGGAAGAATTGGGTTGGTGCTATTCTCTTTAAACAGCAACGTACAATTGTTACAACGTATAGTTGTTACTATAACGTATTTATGTAAGTTTATCATAACTATATATGTAACTTTCTAGGTAGGTATATTGTTATTTATATAAGTAGTGTATTAATATATTTATATTTGCACCGACTACCCGTCTCTTATTTCGTCCAGCAACTTTCCGTCGTAAGGTTGTCTGGAAGAAATTGCTTTTAGCAATAAGGCCGCCAATTGTACTTTGTATCATTACATGTTTTATAATATGTGCTCTGGTGTACAATAAAGAATATTCTTATCTTATCTTACAATTATCGTGGCTCAATATCACTGTCCCGTTCACAATCACCTTTGTTCTTAGAGGAATTGTCTCATTTCTGAACAAATGGTGTTTCATCATCATCAATCCATTATGTCCCCACCGAGAGGCACCGGTCTCTTCCCTAAGGAAGGTATAGGCCACACTCCACCACGGGGGCCAAGTCCGGGTTGGTAGAGACTTGCAAGACCAGTAGCAGGTCTTACTGTCAAAAGTTTTCAAGCCGCCCTAAGGTTTCAGATTTGGCTTAACCATTGAATTAAAGTAAGGACTTACTGTAAATTCAATGGCTTAATGTCTCGCCATCGATCGACGGCAGCCGGTAGGTACTGTTTAACGTGCCTGGCGAAGCACGAAAAAATGCCACTAGCGTTAGTCATAGACGGTCACTCATATTGTACTGAACGCGCCCTGTGTTGCTTAACCTTCGTGATCGTGTAAGATCAGTGATCTTAAATATCTAGATCACTCTGAGTGCTTAGTGCGAGTTTTTTAACTACTCGATCGCGTTAACGTAAACTCATATTTCTATGGCATCGATGAAGCGCCACCTAGCGACAAGTATGGAAATTAAAATTGCTAAGTGCGAGTTGTAATGGTTTACGTTGAGAAGTGAACACGTTTACCAGCCAAAACACGAATAAACGCGAGTGCGAGTTGTACTGTGACAGCGTTTTGCCAGTTCGAACGGTTAATTTACTCATACTCACTACTCAATGCTCGATTAACGCGGTAGTAAAGTTATTCGATTGCATCTGTCAAACTCGCACTAAGCACTCAGGCAGCCGGGGCTACGAGCGATTGAAATGAAATGAAAAGGTTTTATTCAAAGTAACGCAGAAAATGCGGCGTAATGAACGTTACAAATCAAACTTGGTGTCCATTTCAAAATCTAGATCATTTTGGAGAAAAAATGGACAAAAAAACTCCAAACTTAGTATTTTCAAAGTCCTTAATTAACAGAGTTTACATATTTTTTACAAAACTTATGATAGATAACTATAGATAACTAATCCTTAATAGTATAGTAGCCATTTTGGCACAAAGTGTACCTACTTTATACATTTTTATCTTCAGGGATTTTATTAAGAAACGTAAATGGTGTTTGCTTTCATTTATTTAAGCAGTCTATAAAGGCCTGCGCAAACGTGGGACTATCCCCCGGGTACTTTTTTGTCCGTCGATATAGATCTCTTATAAATTGTATCGAGTAACGCACACGAAGGACTAAATGTACCCCCAAAATTCCCTCAAGTTAACGAGGACATCAAGAGACCGGAGTGGACAAAAGTTCGGTGTTCTCTTATAAAACGCTTTTTCTTTTTCAACTTCATGTAAATTACAACACAATATAATCTCAGAATATTTGCTTCCATAGCGTACGCTTCACTCAATTTCCGGGGAGCAGAATGACCGCACACCGTAGGCGTTGAGTCCGCGACGAGTACTCGGAGGATATTTTTTACGATTCAGGTCCCCGAGGGACAAAAGTCCCCCGTCTGCGCAGGCCTTAAACATCCCACTACAGGATACCTACAGGCCTTCTCTCAGAGAGACAGGAAAAGCTTAATAACCACGGGTGGGCAATTAAATTACAAGCGCTCATCCACGATAACTTCCTCCACCGGCTAAAGTAAACACACTAATTGGCTTCGAATGTGTAGTAAAGCTACGAACAAACAGGAAGCACGATTATCTTGAAAATATTCCGTTTTGTCTCTAAAAATACAATACCCTCCAATCAAATCCATCCAATCGTTAATTGCAGTTTAATGAGTCGGTCGTGAAGGCAAAAGCCAACCAGATTAAGTTTCTTGGTTTAAATAAATTGACGTTCTTGAAGTTGAAAGAAAGAATGAAATTGTATTAATTACAATCAGATAATAAAACTAATTATAATATATATATATATATATATATATATATATATATATATATATATATATATATATATATATATATATATATATATATATATATATATATATATATATATATCTCTTATAATAAAGTTCTACACAAGACAAGTAAATACTTTCTTTAATTTGAACATACGCCTAGCAATTTTTCAGTCTTAAAACCAATTTTCCTGCTTTCGAACCAATACGTTAGACACTACTATGGCAAACCCACGATACAGGCTTGCCTAGTGTGGGGCGCCGCAGTGAAAAATGAATCGCTAAATATCGTATAAAATTCTGTAAATATTTCGATTTAAGACTGATACTCCTAAGCTGATACTCTGTTTTATCGCACTTATAGTTAAATATTTTTTTTCATTTTCAATTATTTTTTCATTTATCATTGCTTTGCAGAATGCGAAGAGTACAGTAGGCCTGTGCAGCAAGTGGTGGGTTTTGTCTCGCTGCTGCCAGAACCGGAGTCCTACTCGGTGACTGCGTCCAAATGTAACTACACAAGCTTGGAGCTTATCGTGGGCGGTACGAACGCTGAGCTGGGGGAATTCCCGCACATGGTGAGTCATAGACCACATCACACACACACGGAAAGTACCTTAAGTACCGTATGAGGAAATACGCATGGCAATAGGCGTGACGAAAGATTTTGAAATCCTTTTCCGCAATGCGGGGACTCATTTCCATCGATATCAGCCCTTGTATGTCCTTACAGCTGGGGCACGGGTCTCTGCATCGCAGGAAGGTTAGGCCATGCTCCACCACGGGGGCCAAGTCCGGGTTGGTGGAGGATTGTAAGACAGTGGCGGGCCTTACTGTCAGAAGGTATCGAGCCGCCCATATAGCCTCTGACTTGGCTTATCGTCTGACATTACATGACAGCCTTGCCAAGCACGGAAGCGCTCGGAAAAAATGACGGTAGTGGTCGTCACGGGACGGTCACCCATCCCGCATGTGACAAATTTAAAAACCTATTTAGTGGCTAAAGATTTCACCCATGCCGGAATTCATGAAATTTTTAGCCTCTAAAAAATTTTTAGCCTCTAAATAGGTTTTAAAATTTGTCCTTAGCACGGGTTAGTGCATTAAAAATAAAAATAGTATAATCATGTGGGTACAGTGATATCATTCCGATGTAAAACCTAACAACAAAGTAGGTAGTCGGGGCTGTAAGTGATGCAATTTGCTTAAGCCAGATGTCGCTGCCTGTACGTAATACAGAGAATAGTGTAAAGAGGTTCGAAATTTCACTGATGCCGGTGAGTCGCCCATTGGCTCAATTGGTAGAGCGCTGGCACGGATAGCCAGAGGTCGCGGGTTCGAGTCCCGGCATGGGTGAAATTTTTAGCCTCTAAATAGATTTTTAAATATGTCCTTAGCACGGGTTAGTGCATTAAAAATAAAAATAGTATAAACTAACTTTAGTTTTAAATGATTTTTTCATTTTTGCCATATTTTTAATTATGATTTAATTTTTTTTTTGGAGATTGCGCCATTATCTAAATTTATTTTAAATCTGTGGGAAAACAGCTCGTTGTGTCATGGCGTCGTTGTGTCGTGACGTTGATTGTTCCTTTTTTTAAGCTACTCTATCATTATACTATTTTTATTTTTAATGCACTAACCCGTGCTAATACAGAGAATACCTGTGTAATAGTGTAAAGAGGTTCGAAATTTCACTGATGCCGGTGAGTCGCCCATTGGCTCAATTGGTAGAGCGCTGGCACGGATAGCCAGAGGTTGCGGGTTCGAATCCCAGCATGGGTGAAATTTTTAGCCTCTGAATAGGTTTTTAAACTACTCTATCGTATTATTATGTATGATGACGCGAGTGACGCGTTTTGTGCCGATGAAACGTCAGTATTCGACAATTAATGTACTTTAAAACCTATTTAGAGGCTAAAAATTCCACTTATGCCGGGATTCGAACCCGCTACCTCTGGCTATCCGTGCCAGCGCTCTTTCCAACTGAGCTAATGGGCGACTCACCGGCATCAGTGAAATTTCGAACCTCTTTACTCTATTCTCTGTATTACGTACAGAGGTTCGAAATTTCACTGATGTCGGTGAGTAGCCCATTAGCTCAGTTGGAAAGAGCGCTGGCACGGATTGCCGGAGGTCGCGGGTTTTAATCCCGGCATGGGTGGAATTTTTAGCCTGTAAATAGGTTTTAAAATTGTCCTTAGCACGGGTTAGTAGATTAAAAATAAAAATGGTATAATTAATGTACTGGAAAGTCGTGACTTTTGACGTTAAAAGGCGAGAGTCGCGTCGTCAATACGTACCTATGCATTTGACCCTATGCAGCTGTCAAATGCATACATAATTTGACACTGTAGTAATGAAAAACTAGTAATAATGCACAAAGTATTTAATTACGGTATTCAGATACAGGAAAAACGGACGGGTAGGATAGTTCTCGAAAAAACCGCTAGGAGCGCACACGTAGCATAACTAAACGCACTATAAATACTGAAGCGTTGATGCGTTATGTTATCATCAGGCTGCATAGTGCTTAGTGCGAGTTTTTTAACTACTCGATCGCGTTCACGTAAACTCATATTTCTATGGCATCGTGGAAGTGCCACCTAGCGACAAGTATGGAAATTAAAATTGCTGAGTACGAGTTGTAATGGTTTACGTTGAGAAGTGAACACGTTTACCAGCCAAAACACGAATAAACGCGAGTGCGAGTTGTACTGTGACAGCGTTTTGCCAGTTCGAACGGTTAACTTACTCATACTCACTACTCAATGCTCGATTAACGCGGTAGTAAAGTTATTCGATTGGATCTGTCATACTCGCACTAAGCACTCAGGTTTATGTTTATATTCAAATAGACACTCTAGAGTCGTCTAAATGCTTAACAAGATAGAGTGTATAGGGAAGAGCGGGTGATCGTGCTCTTCCACTATAAAGGGGAATTTCCCGCCAGGCAGATCGTATGCCTGGGGACGGCCCAACTGTTGTTAGTCGGACGTTATATTTGAAGAGCTCCAAAAGCCGATAAATCCTCTTTATTTATTTTTTTACAGAAATCACATAATAATGATTTACTTATGAATAGTTATGTTTTTTTGTGAAACTAAAATGTGATAAAATTTACATGTTGCAAGGGCTTTTAAAAAGGTACAATCAAAAAATTCTCATATTGATAGTTTTCTCGTATTGTAGTTTTATTTCAAAATGTGGAATTATCGGGTTTTGATCCGACCATAACGTAATTATCGGGTTTTGAACGGTTATAGATCCCACAAATTTCAGACCAGTCTCGGTTTTACCCGTTTTAAGTAAAATATTTGAGAAGATAGTTCTAGGTCAACTGCTTACACACTTCAATAACTATCAACTTCTCCATGGTCAGCAATTCGGATTCACACAAGGGCGCTCTACAACTGACGCCGGCGTCATGTTAGTTAAACATATATTTAGTGCATGGGAAGATCGCAAGGATGCTATAGGCGTATTCTGTGACTTGTCGAAAGCAATTGATTGCGTTGACCATAAAACACTTCTTTTAAAATTAAAGCACTATGGTATAAACGGGAATAGCCTAAAACTTATGACATCATATTTAGAAGGAAGAATTCAAAGAGCTGAAATAAATAGAACTAAATCTTCAGGGTCAGAGGTCAAGATAGGAGTGCCACAGGGATCTATTTTGGGGCCGTTCCTCTTCCTCGTATATGTAAATGATTTGCCGTTCATGGTTCAAAATATGTCAGAGATAGTATTATTCGCAGATGACACGTCACTTATTTTTAAAATTAAAAGACAAGAGAATGACCTTGACAGTACAAATAATGCTCTCTCTCGGGTACATAATTGGTTTACTACCAATAACTTATTGTTAAATTCAAAGAAGACAAAATGTATAAATTTAAAAACCTATTTAGAGGCTAAAAATTTCACCCATGCCGGGATTCGAACCCGCAACCTCTGGCTATCCGTACCAGCGCTCTACCAATTGAGCCAATGGGCGACTCACGGCATCAGTGAAATTTCGAACCTCTTTACAATATTCTCTGTATTACGTACAGGCAGCGACATCTGACTTAAGCAAATTGCATTACTTACAGCCCCGACTACCTACTTTGCAGTTAGGTTTAACATCGGAACGATATCACTGTACCCACATGATTACACTATTTTTATTTTTAATGCACTAACCCGTGCTAAGGAACAAATTTAAAAACCTATTTAGAGGCTAAAAATTTCACCCATGCCGGGATTCGAACCCGCAACCTCTGGCTATCCGTACCAGCGCTCTACCAATTGAGCCAATGGGCGACTCACGGCATCAGTGAAATTTCGAACCTCTTTACAATATTCTCTGTATTACGTACAGGCAGCGACATCTGACTTAAGCAAATTGCATTACTTACAGCCCCGACTACCTACTTTGCAGTTAGGTTTAACATCGGAACGATATCACTGTACCCACATGATTACACTATTTTTATTTTTAATGCACTAACCCGTGCTAAGGAACAAATTTAAAAACCTATTTAGAGGCTAAAAATTTCACCCATGCCGGGATTCGAACCCGCAACCTCTGGCTATCCGTACCAGCGCTCTACCAATTGAGCCAATGGGCGACTCACGGCATCAGTGAAATTTCGAACCTCTTTACAATATTCTCTGTATTACGTACAGGCAGCGACATCTGACTTAAGCAAATTGCATTACTTACAGCCCCGACTACCTACTTTGCAGTTAGGTTTAACATCGGAACGATATCACTGTACCCACATGATTACACTATTTTTATTTTTAATGCACTAACCCGTGCTAAGGAACAAATTTAAAAACCTATTTAGAGGCTAAAAATTTCACCCATGCCGGGATTCGAACCCGCAACCTCTGGCTATCCGTACCAGCGCTCTACCAATTGAGCCAATGGGCGACTCACGGCATCAGTGAAATTTCGAACCTCTTTACAATATTCTCTGTATTACGTACAGGCAGCGACATCTGACTTAAGCCTTGACTTGACTTAGCCTCTAAATAGGTTTTTAAATTTGTTCCTTAGCACGGGTTAGTGCATTAAAAATAAAAATAGTGTAATCATGTGGGTACAGTGATATCGTTCCGATGTTAAACCTAACTGCAAAGTAGGTAGTCGGGGCTGTAAGTAATGCAATTTGCTTAAGTCAGATGTCGCTGCCTGTACGTAATACAGAGAATATTGTAAAGAGGTTCGAAAGGATGATGGGCGTTTTGGTCCTTATGTCCAATCAAGATGAGTCATATGTCGTTGGATAGCTCTTTTCAAGTGAAAAAATAAATTCTATGAAGACGAATCCGTATGAATTGTCCATTTTGAAATATGCTCGTCGGAAAGTACCATTTTTTGCTCTAAATAGAAATTAGAAAAATTCATATCTCTGGTTTAACTCAACCGATGCTCATGATTTTTACGAAAATCACATCTATGCATACTCTGTCATAAATCATTAGAGCGAGACAGCGACATTGCGCTCTCTCTCCCACTCACGGTCACGGGTAACGCTGGAATTCGGTTTTGACCCCTCTCGCGCTCCGGGACACGGCGCGGGGGCAGGTATGTTAGGGTGAGGAACGCTTGGCCGCTTGCGCAGGTAGTCAGTCGTTTGCTGATATTGTGTTAAGTGCTACGTTATTACGCTCCTCATTGTTCACATCGACTTTGACCTTGGCATCATTTTGGACTCTGTTACCCGTTTTATTTGTTGACCGTGGCTTTATATTGGACTTGGGTGCTTAACGATTGGATTGTTTCGTTGCAATGGAACGTTACCGTAACTGTGTAATGTGCCGAAGAGGGCTATACCGAGGCAGATATCAAGTACGCGTTCTGTCGGAAGCCTTGACAAGAACACACGTGGAGCTAGTAACATTTATACGAGAAAACGCTGCTCTGGAGGTTTGTACCTATTGCACTTTTTTTTTCCACTCGATCCTCACTGAACCTTCGATTTAAAAGGAAACCAATTGAAATCATGTGCAACTGCATCCCAGATCTATTCTAGTAGTCAATGAGGTAACGAAGACGTAAAAGTGAAAACCGATTGATAAGTGATTCTGGTCGCTTAAAGAACATTCAAGTGATTCCTTTTTCACTTTTACGTCTTCCACGATGTATTTACCACCAAAACAAGGCCTACACAAAACCACAACCAATTACTGTGGTTGCGGTTTTGTGTGGTTGTGTGTATGCCTTGTTTTCGTACACACAACTACAGAAAACCGCAACCAGATCTCTGAGAAATCTGTGAATCTGTGGCATATATTTGACGATTCGCACACCTTCTGACAGAAAAACAAATCCCTCCCACAAATGACCCCCAATGCGTTATTTTGTTAGGTATTTTTCGGAAACCAAAGTTGTTTTTCTTTTCCTTACATTTTCATATATCATTTTCAGGTCGTGTTTGACAACACCCGAAGAGTATGTTACCGATGCTGGCAAAGAGCCGAAAATGCGACTAGAGGTCATGCAAACCCTCAACCCGAGCCGGAGCCGCAAGAACAAGCAGAACCGCAAGAACAACTACAACCGCAAGAACAACTACAACCGCAATTAGAAGAAATGCTTCATATTCCTGAATATATGAGAGCACCTAATACCGCGACGCATTGTATCTTTCATGGCTGCGCTAATGAAACCCGCCATCGAATTCCAAATGTTGTTAAAATCCACGTATTTTCTCAACATAAATTGTATATCCCCGACAGTGCCAGAGTATGTCACGATCACCTTAATGGGAATGATTGGGATGATTTGCCCCAACATTGCAACATTTCCCATGACTTTACGGCTGCCCACTTCAGGGATGTTTGTGACCTAATGCGAAATGCCTTAAACTCACCCAGATTACGTTTTAGCGACCGAGGCATGAATGAAGAAGAAATGCACTTTTGGACTGGACGTACTAATGATGAATTTAATGCCATCTTAGAGCAAAATCCATTATTAAGAAATAGAAGTGCAGATCCCAGAACCACTTTGGGCATTTTACTAACGAAACTACGCACAGGAGAACCCAACGCGAGACTTGCGACGTTGTTTAACATGTCTCGGAGAAAACTCGAACGCCAGTTGGCCATCGCACGAGAGTGTCTTAGCACTGACTACGTTGTGCGACACTTGGGAGTGGATCACATGAATAGAGAAGATATATTGGAGAGAAACTTGAGGATTCCAAAAGCACTGTATGGAAATGAAGACAACAATAAAGCCATTATTATTTGCGATGGTACGTATATTTATATATACAAGAGTTCAAACTTTTTGTTTCAGAGGCAATCCTACAGTTTACACAAGTTCCAAAACTTGTTGAAACCATTTTTAATCGTAACCACTGACGGATACATTATAGATGTTAAAGGACCATACGCTGCAACAAAAACTGATGCGCAGATAATGAGCGACTTAATGACTGACGAGGAAAATCCCCTTCATATATTGCTTCAGCCGAATGACGTATTTATTTTGGACCGCGGGTTCAGGGATAGTCTGCAGCATATAGAAGCATGTGGCTACGAATTTCACGTCCCCCCGACGAAGAACCGGGAAGAGTCGCAGCTCACGACTTCTCAAGCAAATGATTCCCGGCTGGTGACAATGTGCCGATGGGTAGTGGAAGTGGTTAACGGGCGTTTCAAAAGAGATTTCAAGCTGTTGCGCCAAAAATATTTTAATAACACAATGCCTAATATGTTCGGGGATTTTATGATTGCAGCAGCAATTACAAATCACTTCCACAGGCCTATTGTCGATAGCCAACACGCAGAAGCTTTTTTACAAAAAATTGTTGAAAGAAGGCAAACCCCAAACGTGTTATATGATTATGTAGAAGCAAAAAGATTAAACAACAGAAGAGCCAATTTCCAGAGATTGGAAGCAAATGACATTCAAGACTTTCCACGATTGAGGGAACAGGACGTGATTTTGCTGTCATTGGGGACATATCAGTTAAAACTGGCAAAATCATATTGCAGCGAGCACCTCAACAACGGCTTATATCTTATAGAAACTTATAGAGAAGCTGCTTTGGAGGATATCCATGAATATGGGATCCACGAAGATGCGTGGCTGTTGCATGCACGCATACAGTCCCGACATGTACGATCAAAACAATATTTTTGCTATATATTATTAGACAGAAATAGTAGAAACATATTACAACATTATTGCACATGTTTGACAGGACGCCGCACGATAGGTTCCTGTGCGCATATTATATCTATTGTGTGGTATTTAGGATATGCTAGACATGAAGGCTTTACTGAACCAGCACTATTTTTAAATAACATTATCATGGATGAAACACATTAAACGATAAAACTTACTCTGAACTTGTTTTATTTACTTCGATAATAAACAAACAATGATAATATAATAATCAATGCTGATCATTTGTAATTAAAATCGATATACAATGTCGAAAAAATATCAAAAAGAATTAAAACAACAGAAAAAAAATTAAATAAAAAAAAACTTTTAACGTATGATTACTCAAATTGGACAGAAAATCGGGACTAGCGCTTCGATTATTCTTATTCTACAAAAAAATACCTTTCCAACGACGTATTACTCATTCCGATTGGTGCCAGGACCAGGTTCCATACATTTGTGCCCATCATCCTTTCACTGATGCCGTGAGTCGCCCATTGGCTCAATTGGTAGAGCGCTGGTACGGATAGCCAGAGGTTGCGGGTTCGAATCCCGGCATGGGTGAAATTTTTAGCCTCTAAATAGGTTTTTAAATTTGTTCCTTAGCACGGGTTAGTGCATTAAAAATAAAAATAGTGTAATCATGTGGGTACAGTGATATCGTTCCGATGTTAAACCTAACTGCAAAGTAGGTAGTCGGGGCTGTAAGTAATGCAATTTGCTTAAGTCAGATGTCGCTGCCTGTACGTAATACAGAGAATATTGTAAAGAGGTTCGAAATTTCACTGATGCCGTGAGTCGCCCATTGGCTCAATTGGTAGAGCGCTGGTACGGATAGCCAGAGGTTGCGGGTTCGAATCCCGGCATGGGTGAAATTTTTAGCCTCTAAATAGGTTTTTAAATTTGTTCCTTAGCACGGGTTAGTGCATTAAAAATAAAAATAGTGTAATCATGTGGGTACAGTGATATCGTTCCGATGTTAAACCTAACTGCAAAGTAGGTAGTCGGGGCTGTAAGTAATGCAATTTGCTTAAGTCAGATGTCGCTGCCTGTACGTAATACAGAGAATATTGTAAAGAGGTTCGAAATTTCACTGATGCCGTGAGTCGCCCATTGGCTCAATTGGTAGAGCGCTGGTACGGATAGCCAGAGGTTGCGGGTTCGAATCCCGGCATGGGTGAAATTTTTAGCCTCTAAATAGGTTTTTAAATTTGTTCCTTAGCACGGGTTAGTGCATTAAAAATAAAAATAGTGTAAAAATGTATAAAGTTCACTCAACCAAATGTCAAAGCGGTTGACAGCAATGTTATGTTGGGGAATGACAAATTAGACCTTGTAAATGAAACTGTATTTCTAGGTATCACAATTGATGCAAAGCTTCAATGGGGTCCTCATATAAAAAAAATAGCAAATAGGCTTAGTTCAGCAGCATATGCAGTTAAAAGAATTAGGGAACTAACTGACGTCGCAACTGCTAGGCTTGTTTATTTTAGTTACTTCCATAGTGTTATGTCCTATGGCATACTACTGTGGGGACGGGCTGCAGATATTGAGACCATTTTTGTCTTGCAGAAGAGAGCGATCAGATTCATTTATAAGCTAGGCAGTAGAGATTCTTTAAGAGATTTCTTTAAAGAAACTAACATCCTGACAGTTGCCAGTCAGTATATCTATGAAAACATTATGTACGTCAGGAAAAATATCAGTAACTTTAAAACTTTGGGTAGCCAACACAATGTAAATACTAGAAATAAACATAAACTTTCGTTCCCACTATTTAGGCTGGCAAAGGTTAATACATCCTTCATGGGACATTGTATACGCTTCTATAATAAAATCCCTGAAGATATATTAAGCTTGCCTGAATCGCGGTTCAAAAAATATGTTAAGCACACTTTGTGCCAAAAGGGCTACTATAACATAAAGGATTATCTAGATGACAATGAGGTCTGGAATTAAAGCCAGTACAATGTATGAATTCTATGTTTTATAATAACTATGTAAACTATGTTAATTAAGGACATTGAAAAGACTAAGTTTGGAGTTTTTTTGTCCATTTTTTCTCCAAAATTATCTAGATTTTGAAATGGACACCTAGTTTGAATTGTAACGTTCACTAAGCCGCAGCTTCTGCGCTACTTTGAATAAAACCTTTTCATTTCATTTCATATATTGTGTGGCGAGCACATGTCAACTCTGCGCGCGCACTGCTAACTCCAACATTCCTGCATCGCGCAATCAGTGTTTCAATGACGTACCATAAATATAACGTCCGACTAACATTAGTTGGACCGGTCCTCCCCAGGCATACGATCTGCCTGGCGGGAAATTTTCCTTTATAGTGGAGGAGCACGATCTCCCCTATAATTGTATTTATCGGTTTTTGTCCCGACGCTCTTGTAATTCAAGTGAAAGACTTTGCGCGATGCAGGAATGTTGGAGTTTATAGTGTGCGCGCAGACTTGACATGTGCTCGACACATCTGAAATGTTACGCAATAGAAGGGCAGGCACGCGGCTGGTACGGGATCCACAGCCTTGTTAAACTGTGTACGTTTCTGAGCTGGCATTTTTCAACAGGCGGCGATAGGCTGGGTGAACTTCGAGGGCGGCTACTCCTGGGACTGCGGCGGCTCGCTCATCTCGCCCAACTTCGTGCT
Source organism: Yponomeuta sedellus (assembly GCA_934045075.1). Lineage (NCBI taxonomy): Eukaryota > Metazoa > Arthropoda > Insecta > Lepidoptera > Yponomeutidae > Yponomeuta > Yponomeuta sedellus. The sequence continues at coordinate 6,541,624 of OW203750.1, forward strand.
GACCGCGGGGCACTGCACGCGCAACCCGAACGCCCGCGACCCGGAGCCCTCGGTGGTACGGCTCGGTGACCGCAACATCAACCCTGCGGTCTACGACGGCGCGAGGCCCGTCGAGGTAGGCACTCGCAACTGGGTCCGGTGTGTTTCGAAATGACGCTGTAAGCGAAAAACTTTCAGTGTGGTACGCTGGGTCGAAGGATTATTGAAGCGCGTGGATTTCGCTTCAATAATTCTTAGGTCGCTACGGTCGAATGACACCGGAGCGATAGTCGTCGCGAGAAACTTTCAGCGTGTTACGCGGGGGCGAAGAATTATTGAAGCGAGGTCGAATGACGCCGTAGCGACAAACATTGTGGAGAAAAACTTTCATAGCTTGGTACGCTGGGGCGAAGAATTATTGAAGCGAGGTCGAATGACGCCGTAGTGTCAAACATTGTCGCGAAAAACTTTCAGCGTGGTACGCTGGGGCGAAGTATTATTGAAGCGAGATCCACGAGGTCGAATGACACCGGAACGACAAACGTTGTCGCGACAAACTTTTATAGAATTATTGAAGCGAGATCCACGAGGTCGAATGACACCGTAGCGACAAACATCGTTGCGAAAAACTTTCACAGCACGGTACGCTGGGGCGAAGAATTATTGAAGCGAAATCCACGAGGTCGAATGACATCGAAGCGACAAACGTTGTCGCTGGGGCAAAAACTATTGTAATACTGATTCGCAAACTGATTTTTTTTTGCACGCCTACCAAATTTTTTGTCTTCCTCCTGCGGTCGACTGGTAGAAAATACTTATGGCATTAAGTTCGCCGCATTATACGGTTTTATAATTAACATTTAAGTGCCATATATTTTTTTAAAAACCTGCTTAGAGGCTGAAAATTCCACCCATGCCGGGACTCGAACCTTGACTTCGACGAACGCGACCTCTGACTAACCGTGCCAGCGCTCTCCCAACTGAGCTAACGTGCGACCAACCGGCATCGAAATTTCGAACCACTTTACAATACTCTGCATTACGTACAGGCAGCGACATCTCGCTGAAGTAATTTGCATCACTCGTATGAATGTTTAGCCTCTAAATAGGTTTTTAAAAGTTGTCCTTGGCACGGGTTAGTGCATTAAAAAGAATATAATGCAATAAAAGTATTATTAATAGTAATATTAATAGTAATATTAATAATTCATTCTCCCCTTATACCACCTGCCTTAACCCCCCCAGGTACCCATAAAGCGCATCATCAAGCACCCGGAGTACTGTCCGTCGGTGCGTTACAACGACTTGGCGCTCATGCAGCTTCTGACGTCAGTGGACTTCGAGACCAACATCAGGCCCGCCTGCCTCTGGACCGGCGGGGAATTCGAGCAGGACAAAGCCGTCGCCACTGGCTGGGGCATCTCGGACGTTCGTGAGTAGCTCTCCTCATCGAAATCTATCGATCAAAGTTATTTACTTGAGATCTGACCATTTTACCTGTTTCTCCGTTTTTTAATCCAGTTTTCTGTTTTAAAATTACTACAAATATCTACAAACATATTTACATTGTATTTATTTTATTTATTTTATTTATTTTATTTATTTTATTTATTTTATTTATTTTATTTATTTTATTTATTTTATTTATTTTATTTATTTTATTTATTTTATTTATTTTATTTATTTTATTTATTTTATTTATTTTATTTATTTTATTTATTTTATTTATTTTATTTATTTTATTTATTTTATTTATTTTATTTATTTTATTTATTTTATTTATTTTATTTATTTTATTTATTTTATTTATTTTATTTATTTTATTTATTTTATTTATTTTATTTATTTTATTTATTTTATTTATTTTATTTATTTTATTTATTTTATTTATTTTATTTATTTTATTTATTTTATTTATTTTATTTATTTTATTTATTTTATTTATTTTATTTATTTTATTTATTTTATTTATTTTATTTACTTTATTTACTTTATTTACTTTATTTACTTTATTTATTTTATTTATTTTATTTATTTTATTTATTTTATTTATTTTATTTATTTTATTTATTTTATTTATTTTATTTATTTTATTTATTTTATTTATTTTATTTATTTTATTTATTTTATTTATTTTATTTATTTTATTTATTTTATTTATTTTATTCATTTTATTCATTTTATTCATTTTATTCATTTTATTCATTTTATTCATTTTATTCATTTTATTTATTTTATTTATTTTATTTATTTTATTTATTTTATTTATTTTATTTATTTTATTTATTTTATTTATTTTATTTATTTTATTTATTTTATTTATTTTATTTATTTTATTTATTTTATTTATTTTATTTATTTTATTTATTTTATTTATTTTATTTATTTTATTTATTTTATTTATTTTATTTTTTTTATTTAACTTATTTATTTTATTTATTTTATTTATTTTATTTATTTTATTTATTTTATTTATTTTATTTATTTTATTTATTTTATTTATTTCATTTATTTTATTTATTTTATTTATTTTATTTATTTTATTTATTTTATTTATTTTATTTATTTTATTTATTTTATTTATTTTATTTATTTTATTTATTTTATTTATTTTATTTATTTTATTTATTTTATTTATTTTATTTATTTTATTTATTTTATTTATTTTATTTATTTTATTTATTTTATTTATTTTATTTATTTTATTTATTTTATTTATTTTATTTATTTTATTTATTTTATTTACTTTATTTACTTTATTTACTTTATTTATTTTATTTATTTTATTTATTTTATTTATTTTATTTATTTTATTTATTTTATTTATTTTATTTATTTTATTTATTTTATTTATTTTATTTATTTTATTTATTTTATTTATTTTATTTATTTTATTTATTTTATTTATTTTATTTATTTTATTTATTTTATTTATTTTATTTTTTTATTTATTTTATTTATTTTATTTATTTTATTTATTTTATTTATTTTATTTATTTTATTTATTTTATTTATTTTATTTATTTTATTTATTTTATTTATTTTATTTATTTTATTTATTTTATTTATTTTATTTATTTTATTTATTTTATTTATTTTATTTATTTTATTTATTTTATTTATTTTATTTATTTTATTTATTTTATTTATTTTATTTATTTTATTTATTTTATTTATTTTATTTATTTTATTTATTTTATTTATTTTATTTATTTTATTTAACTTATTTAACTTATTTATTTTATTTATTTTATTTATTTTATTTATTTTATTTATTTTATTTATTTTATTTATTTTATTTATTTTATTTATTTTATTTATTTTATTTATTTTATTTATTTTATTTATTTTATTTATTTTATTTATTTTATTTATTTTATTTATTTTATTTATTTTATTTATTTTATTTATTTTATTTATTTTATTTATTTTATTTATTTTATTTATTTTATTTATTTTATTTATTTTATTTATTTTATTTATTTTATTTATTTTATTTATTTTATTTATTTTATTTATTTTATTTATTTTATTTATTTTATTTATTTTATTTATTTTATTTATTTTATTTATTTTATTTATTTTATTTATTTTATTTATTTTATTTATTTTATTTATTTTATTTATTTTATTTATTTTATTTATTTTATTTATTTTATTTATTTTATTTATTTTATTTATTTTATTTATTTTATTTATTTTATTTATTTTATTTATTTTATTTATTTTATTTATTTTATTTATTTTATTTATTTTATTTATTTTATTTATTTTATTTACTTTATTTACTTTATTTACTTTATTTACTTTATTTACTTTATTTATTTTATTTATTTTATTTATTTTATTTATTTTATTTATTTTATTTATTTTATTTATTTTATTTATTTTATTTATTTTATTTATTTTATTTATTTTATTTATTTTATTTATTTTATTTATTTTATTTATTTTATTTCAGAAGGCTTGTATCGAAAAGGCATTTTCAAGCAGTTAACCTGTGAGAGAAAATAAGATTAAACCTTAAAAAAAATAAACAAAATACAAATACAAAATCCTGTATTAAGATTTCCGATTTTTTTATAAACCTAGTCGAAAGTTTTAAATTTCTATATCAATAAAATAAAACTCCAAATATTCCATACAAACACATAGAGGCAGACAGGAACCGCTGAGCATATCTCCCGCACCCGCAATGGTGCAAGTCTCCTGCATAATTATACTACTTTGACATAAAATTTTACTCTCAGAAAAAACAATCCATCGTAGCGAAAAAACACTTAGGACACATCAAACTACAATAATCAGGCAGTATAATAGTAATAATAACACACAATAATAAAATTTACTCCAACGTAACAAAAATACATTTCCGACCCTAAGAGCCAAACAAACCGGCCAATGTAAAAAATGGCGGCGTGCTGGTTATTGGCTTCCCGCGCTCTGCCAATGACGGTCTTGACGTTTCGTTAGCGCGAAATTTTAGTTGAGTTTTAAAAGGTGGTTCAACTCTCCCACTTGAGCAAGTCTCCCGGACTTCCCCTATATTAGAATAGCACCAAGCCAAATTCTTCCCGCGGGGTGTCGTAAAAGGCGATTAGTCGCCCGGTTTGTGTCTCTTAGGAGACACAAACCGGGGGTGGGCTGCAGCGCCCCCTGCAGTACAATTCCACCGAACTGCGATCCCCAACCCGCATGCCCAGCGTGAGGATTATGGGCATTACCCCCTATGATAGCACAACCTTGCGCTATGGCGCTCATTAGGGGAAGGCTATGTCCAGCAGTGGACTAATATAGCCTGAAGAATAAGAAGACGATTACATTATTTATCTTTGCCCGCAGGGAACCGCCTCCAATCCGAAGAGCTCCAGAAGGTGTCGCTCCCGCTGCTCGAGAACCGGTACTGCGACCGGTTGCTGCTAAAAAACCGAGACCGGAACTGGTGGGGCTTCCGGGACACGCAGCTCTGCGCTGGCGAGCTCCGCGGGGGCAAGGACACGTGCCAGGTACAGTACTAAACATCATAAAAGTCCCTTCAGGAATCTACGTTCGCGCAGACTAGGAAGTGTAACGAAAGTACCCGAAGCTATAAGTACATTCAACATGATCTTTAACCGATACGGTTAAGGTACAGAATTGATTGCCGCAGTAGCGCTACCTATTTCGCTCACGCTAATATTGCCAAACTAATAGTCACCTGCATCGATGACGTTGAATCAACCAATAGCAACAAAGGCGCGCGGCCTGCCATAAAATGAAACTATCTGATTGGTCGATCTACTTGACGCACATCCAATATTTGGTCATCTGCGCAGGTAGATCCGCGGGAGTTATTTCTTGTGTAGCACTGTATTTATTTTTAAACTAATATCTGTCCCGGCGAACTTCGTAGGTACCGCCACAGAATCCGTTTATGGGATTCCTACTACCATGGCAACGCATAACGTGAAACTTATAGATATACAGGGCGTCCCAAAGTTATGGGCCATGAAGGGAAAGTAGGTATCTACGGCAGTTTCACGTATGTTTTTAATTTGATTAAAATTATTGATTTCACGCTGTCCCTTTCTTTTGAAATACTATGTTACTTAAGAAGAGTTATTAGTTTTTGGCCGTTATTTCGATTGGCATCATAAAAGTAGGGATGTTCTTTTTTTAAATTTATTTCGGTTCGATTCCCAGACAAGGCAAGTAATATTTAGAAAATCTTTGAATGCAGAATTACTCGTCGTTATCAACCCTTATATGTCCCAACTGCTGGGGCCCGGGTCTCTTCCTACATCGCAGGAAGGTTAGTCCATACTCCAACACGGGGGCCAAGTCCGGGTTGGTGGAGGATTGTAAGACAGTGGCGGGCCTTACTGTCAGAAGTTATCAAGCCCATAAGGCCTCTGACATGGCTTAACGACTGCCATTATATGACAGCTGGCACCAACGGCTTAGCGTGCCTTGCGAAGCACGGAAGCGCTCGGAAAAATGCCACTAGCGGTAGACACGGGACGCTCACCCATCCCGTACCTTACCGCGCCTGTTGTTGCTTAACCACGTTATTGATTCCAATCACTCGGTTCGCCTAGGCCACGAGCGCTTCAGAATTACTAGAGCATTTTCGCGCAAATTTGTACCCGGTCAGAAAATTAATTTTTTTTTTTCAAGTATTTTTTTTAAGTTATTTTTTGAAATTTTTTTTTTTTTTTAAGTATGTCTAGGAAAATGTTCTATTATACCTTATATTTCACAAATATTACAATTTAAATGCAAAAATAATAAGGCTTTTATTTTAAATATGGAAACACAGTGGAATGAACAGTCACATTATTTCAGCTGTGTGACTATTTTTGAAAATTAATAAATATTCATGTATGGCAGTGAAAATAAAACTTTTTAATCAAAATTACGCAAATCCTTTTTTTATTTTAAGAATAAATTAACCAATTCAAGAAATATATACATTCGTAGGTACAGATGCAACTTGAAGTTCAGTTGTGTGATTTTTGATGCCGTATCCCCACTAATTTTTAAGTTATTTAACATTAAATTAACGATTTTGGCTGAGAAAACAACTATTTCTACAACAAGATAACCTAGTTAATAGATACCGTAATTCTGCACTATTTTAAACAAATATGTTAATCTTTGTGATATATTTTATCCATAATACAATAGGGACAGTCACAAAACTGAACATCAATAAATTCTTAGGACTCGTTATAAGGTAACAGTTTTCTTAAAGTTATTAATATACTTTGATGAGTTTCACAAATTTTCTAGGAACTTTGGATATTTTTTATTTTTAATAAACTAAAGTCGTCAAAATATAAGAAGCCATATTTTATCCATAATACAATAGGGACAGTCACAAAACTGAACATCAATAAATTCTTAGGACTCGTTATAAGGTAACAGTTTTCTTAAAGTTATTAATATACTTTGATGAGTTTCACAAATTTTCTAGGAACTTTGGATATTTTTTATTTTTAATAAACTAAAGTCGTCAAAATATAAGAAGCCCGTTACAACCTCTTTACGTAATACAGAGAATATTGTAAAGAGGTTCGAAATTTCACTGATGCCGTGAGTCGCCCATTGGCTCAATTGGTAGAGCGCTGGTACGGATAGCCAGAGGTTGCGGGTTCGAATCCCGGCATGGGTGAAATTTTTAGCCTCTAAATAGGTTTTTTAATTTTTATAAATTTCTAACTTAGAATTCCTGATTTCAATATTTCTAAATTGCACCGACTACCCGTCTCTAATTTCTTTCTTGTCTATGGTTGCCTGGAAGAAATTGCTTTTAGTAATAACGCCGCCAATTGTACTGTATTTTTTATATAATTTCTGTCACTGTAATTTCTGTGTACAATAAAGAATATTCTATCTATCTAACGTGTTTAAAAACCACGATAGAGGCCGCCTCTAGCTAACCTAACCTCAGATCATTGAGAACCTAACCAATAAAAAAAGGTTTATAATTAGAATTTAGGTCCAGGGCAACCTTTAAGGCGCAGACGAAAAAATGCCCTCCGAGTACTTTTCACGGACTCAACGCCTACGGTGTGCGGTCATTTTGTTCCCTGGAAACTGAGTGAAGCTTATGCTGTGAAATAAAATATTCTGAGAATACGTTGTGTTGTAATTTAAGAAAGAAAAGGCGTTTTTAAAGAAAACACCGAAGTTTTTTCCAGTCCGGTCTTTTGATGTCCACGGTAACTTGAGAGACTTTTTGTACCGTGTAATTTTAGTCCTTCGTGTGCGTTATTCGATACAATTTATAAGAGATCTATATAGACGGACAAAAAAGTACCCGGTGGATAGTCCCACGTCTGCGCAGGCCTTTAGCGAATTTGCTGTGATCTTCGGCATAGTATATTGAAAGACGACCTCTGTGGCGCAATGGTACTGTGGTAAATGGTAATCTACCTACGATGCGAGGGGTCCCGGGTTCGAGCCCGGCTAGGGACAAAAAAACCCCAGGTCTTGGATGTTTACATGTTAGTGATGTCGCTGTTTCTGGTTCCCACGATACAGGATATTATTATCCTATTGTGGGGCCAGAAGCAATGCAACACGTTACGTCACGTCACGTCACGTCACGTCACGTCACGTCACGTCACGTCACGTCACGTCACGTCACGGCACGGCACGGCACGTCACGTCACGTCACGCACGTCACGTCACGTCATGTTATGTTATGTGTGTGTACATTCCTCAGGGTGACTCTGGCGCGCCTCTGCAGATGGCGTCCAAAGACAACCAATGCATTTACCACGTCATCGGTCTTACCTCGTTCGGGCACAAGTGTGGTGAGTGAAATACGCCACTTAAGGCGCTTTGGGGTGCTAACTAGCGCTGTCAATGGAATAAAGACCATAACTTGTTTTATACTTAGTACGTTTTCTTTTCAAAAAGTAAAATAAAAAAAATCTTTATATCTTAGTAGTAGACATTAAGATTTGAATCAATTCTAATCTACATCTCCATTTTCGCTAAAAACGGCCTTTTTAAGTAGCGCCATTGAATTTAAAGTAACTGTCTCAACTAGCGCTACCAATGGAATAAAAATCATAACTTGTATTGTATTTATTACTAGCTGACCCAGCGAACTTCGTACAGCCTACCATCGATTCTTTAATTTTTTTTTATTTTTTCTCTCCGTAAGAATCATCCTCGGAATATTCTAAAAAAAGAATCAGCGACATCGGTTCAGCTGCTTTCGAAATTTGCGCTTACCAACACATTCAGCGATTCATTTTTATATCATACATCATACTAGCTGACCCAGCGAACTTCGTACCGTTTAACAGTCGATTCTTTATTTTTATTTTTCTTTCCGTAAGAACCATCCTCGTACTTCAAGGAATATTCTAAAAAAGAATCAGCGAAATCGGTTCAGCTGCTTTCGAGATTTGCGATTACCAACACACATTCAGCGATTCATTTTTATATTATAGAAAAGATACGTTTTGATCTGAAAGTGAACATGAGAAATCCTAAAAACAGTGACAGCTATTATTAGAACTTACAGTCTAGAACCTAGGATCAACAATCTAGAACGTTAATTGATTTCCGCCAAAAACTAGCGTTTTTAGCGAAAATCTATTAATGTTCTAGATTGTTGATCCTAGGTTCTAGACTAAGATATTAATACTACATTGAAGGCAATATGTTATAAAAATAGTTATCTTATCTCACAGATAGGTATTAAGATTTTTATGTTTACTTTTCGAAAAAAAAAAGCATAAAACAAGTTAAAATTATTTTTATTCCATTGGTTAGCACCCTAGAGTCCTGCGGCGACACAGAGCGCGGAAAAGACGCGCAATAGACTTTTCATAAGACGGGACGTAGCCCATACAGAAGAGAAAGGGCGAGGATATACTACATCAATAATTAGTATCTAATATGCCCGTCGAATTGATAACCTCCTTGTTTTTGAATCTGTTAAAAATTAAAAAAAACTGACAGTGCGTTGTCCGGTTTTTCGAGCCCCTGTCCCACGATGACCCGGAACGGTCCCTTTTGTGTACGCAGCCGATGCTTAAAATACCTTTTGTGATAGAAAAGCTTCAACAGAAATAAAACAGATGGCGCTGTCGAGAAATAAATTAATTCTTTTACCGCCACCTAGTGGCGAGTGGCAAAATCAGATAGTATTAAAATTCCGGTACAGAGGGCGTTAGCAAAGAAAACAAACGTCCCTGTAGCTATAAAATGGGCCGATTTCAGCACAAATTCACAAAGCACTTCATAGATGGTACTTATAGACATACAAGAACAGGGAGCGTGTGTCAGCTTAGCACCGACGGTTTAATTGTTCGGTGCACCGACGAAGTTGAATTTTAAGTAAAATTCAATGGCACCGATTAGTTTTGACAGCTTTCCGGTTCTTCTATTATTATGGCCACGCCAATAAGCGCCATCTATGAATTACTTTGTGAACTTGTGCTGAAAACATCTCATTACATAGAGGAAAAACTATAGCCACACTATTATAGCCATGCATCTTTTCGTCGCAGAGCTTTTGTAAAAAAATTGCTTTTTTTCCAGGCGAACGCGGCAAACCAGCGGTATACACAAGAGTCTCGGCGTACATTGATTGGATAGAATCCGTGGTGTGGGCGGACGAGCTGGGCGTTACGCCGCAAACCGAGTCATTGTGTCCGTCACAGTAACAAAATTAAATAGCACTCAATAATTTGAAACAAAACATGCCACATTTTTTTAATTAAATTATATAAGAAACAAAAGTACACGCCTTTTTCTATAGCAGTTTTATATCTTGATGACGAATGGTCCTAAACGACCAGATAGTCTGTTCTTTCCATTCCAAAAAAAGAAAAATATTTAAAAAGAGTGATTCCGGCCAGGATCGAACTGGCGGCCTTCTGCGTGTAAAGCAGATGTGATAACCACTACACCACGGAACCTGCTGCACGTATAGGCGAAATAATAGTACATTTAATGTGCAAGGTTTTTATGTCCGCTTGTTAAATTCAATGGCTCGATGAAGCAAGTAACAAAACTTGTTATGTTCCGACATAACGTGGCCGGCGCAGACAATAAGCCACTGGAGACCTATTTTTGTTTTCGATTTTGAAAGAAAGAAAGAAAAATATATTTATTTGAAAATGAAAATGAAAAAAATATTTATTTTAAGGAATGGTTACAACGACTTACATTCTTGAGCTTATATTATATTATCTAGAAGAAAAACATAACAAAAACGTAATTTTATGTGACTACTACCATAACTAGGTAGCCTGTATTTATGGTAAGTAGGCCCGTGCCTCTAGCAAAAGGCGGAAGACAGTGGGTGGTGATGTAAATTTGACGACACAATACTCAAAAACACAAAATGACGCAAGTATTTTCATGATTTTTCATCCTGATAATGCTTGTCTTTCTTTAAATTAAGTCACCGTGAAGACGGTGACGTATTTTTTGTAATTTCTGACGAAACACAATAGAAATAAAAACACAGGCTTCGTGGACAATCACGCCAAGGATTACAAGGTTACAGAAGCTATCGTTATGAATGTGGGCTGTATAGCAGGAATAATGAGATACATGAATACCTCGAGATCCCTACAGTGGTTGAGGAACTAAAATTGTTTGGGCTTAGCTTTAAAGAACGACGGGCCCATCACAAGACTCCACTGGCTGCTGCACCGCTTGATACCAGACACTATCTCAGGCGCCTGAAGCGAAAACACGTCATTGATGACAAATCTACTGAGGAGGACTTATAAGAGTTATTTATAAGGATGTATAGTTAAAAATTCAATGACTAATAATCTTCTCGTCTAACCAGAAACCATCTGATTATAGCCAAACAAGGGCTGATGGCACATACAAAGAGAAAGAAAAATAAATGAATGTGGCGAGCTGCACGGTCTTTGTTAGGAGTGACGCACGTACCATCTTGGTAGACGATGTAGGAGACGTCGTGGGCATCCCTTGGAAACGGCTCCTAAAAATAAGGACAGAAATAACAGGAAAACAAAATATAATTACAAAACATAGAGATCCGGGGCTCGAACCAGAGACCTCCCGTCAGAGAAGCCGCAAGCTTTACCACCGGACCGTCTTTGTGTGGTATCACACATGCAAAATATTAATATCATTCCGTAATACCGTGATGTAAGATTGGTTCAGCGGATGTATCTGGTTCGAACCCCGGATCTCTGAGCCTTGTAATTTTCAATTTTTTTTCCTTCTCACAAGTTTCTGTCGTTATCAATCCTTATATGTCTCCACTGCTGGGCACGGGTCTCTTCCTGCACCGAAGGAAGGTTAGGCCATACACCACCACGGGGGCCAAGTCCAGGTTGGTGAATGATGGTAAGGCAGTGGCGGGTCTTTCAATAAATTTCAATAAATAATACACTTAAATAAGCATAATCTTTGAACTTCTGAGAAGTGCCTAATTACAGGAATTAAAGCATCGATAATTATCAATACGCCTGACTCAAAAATAAATGTTAGCGCTGCGCGACAAATTGCTCAAAGCATTACGGCAGGCGTTTTAAATGTTTGCTACCGTAGTAGGCGTTGGGGGTTGAACTAGACGACACCCCGTCTCTGGTGGTTGCGAGGAACCCAAAAACCATTATATCAACCTTTTGTATGTCCCCACTGCTGGGGCACGGCTCTTTCCTGCATCGCAGGAACATTAGTCCATACTCCACCACGGGGGCCAAGTCCGGGTTGGTGGAGGATTGTAAGACAGTGGCGGGTTGTCAAAAGTCGTCCAGCCTCTAGCATTGCTAAACGACTGTTATTACATGACAGCCGGCACCAACGGCTTAACGTGCCCCGCGAAGCACGGAAGCGCCGGAAATAATGCCACCAGTGGTAGTCATAGGACGGTAACCCATTCAGCACCTAAACGTGCTTGTTGTTGCTTAACCCAAGGGATTCATTCCGATCACTCGGTTCCACGTGATCGGTTATAAGCGGTTAGTATTAAAATTCCGGTACAGAGGCAGTTACTAAAGGAAACAAATGTCCCTGTAGCTGTAATGAGCCGCTTTCAGCACACGTTTACAAAGCACGTCATAGATAGCGCTTATAGGCATACAAGAACAGGGAACGTTCTGCTGAAGTCGAGCAGAGTCAGCACCGTCAGTTGCTTATTGTCTCTTGCGAGACGGAATGTCATCTGTGACCTTCAGCAGCGCCGTAACTGTGCTGTGACCAGGACGGAAACCGGATTGGAAATGATTAAGTAGATTGTTATGGGTCAGGAATGTCGAAAGTTGAATGTTTACTAGGGATTCAAGGACTTTGGAAAGGAAAGGCAGTATAGAAATTGGGCGGTATTGTGAGAATTACGAGGGTTGGGTATTTTTGGGGAGGGGAATGACGTTGGCCTTTTTCCAAGCGGCTGGAAACAGGCTGGTTGCCAAGGAGAAGTTCATGATGTGTGTGATAATTGGAACCAGCCCGTCAATGGCCAGGAGCAGCATTTGTGAGCTGACCTGGTCATCGCCAACCGCTTTGGAGGAGATGGAGAGGATAGCTTTCTTAACGTCACTCATTACTTAAAATTGTATAGGCTTAGCTTTAAAGAACGACGAGCCCATCACAAGACTCCACTGGCTGCTGCACCGCTTGATACCAGACACAATCTCAGGCGCCTGAAGCGAAAACACGTCATTGATGACAAATCTACTGAGGATGTATAGTCAAAAATTCAATGACTATAATCTTAACGCTAGGTCTACCCAGAAACCATCTGATTATAGCCAAACAAGGGCTGATGGCACATACAAAGAGAAAGAAAAATAAATGAATGTGGCGAGCTGCACGGTCTTTGTTAGGAGTGACGCACGTACCATCTTGGTAGACGATGTAGGAGACGTCGTGGGCATCCCTTGGAAACGGCTCCTAAAAATAAGGACAGAAATAACAGGAAAACAAAATATAATTACAAAACATAGAGATCCGGGGCTCGAACCAGAGACCTACCGTCAGAGAAGCCGCAAGCCTTACCACCGAACCGTCTATGTGTGATAACACTTGTGCAAAATATTAATATCATTCCGTAATACCGTGAAGAAAGATTGGTTTAGCGGATGTATCTGGTTCGATCCCCGGATCTCTGAGTCTTGTAATTTTCAATTTTTTTTTTCCCTCTCACATGTTTCTGTCGTTATCAATCCTTATATGTCCCCACTGCTGGGCACGGGTCTCTTCCTGCACCGAAGGAAGGTTAAGCCATACACCACCACGGGAACCAAGTCCAGGTTGGTGAATGATTGTAAGGCAGTGGCGGGTCTTTAAATAAATTTCAATAAATAATACACTTAAATAAGCATAATCTTTGGACTTCTGAGAAGTGCCTAATTACAGGAATTAAAGCATCGATAATTATCAATACGCCTGACTCAAAAATAAATGTTAGCGCTGCGCGACAAATTGCTCAAAGCATTACGGCAGGCTTTTTAAATTTTTGCTACCGTAGTAGGCGTTGAGGGTTGAACTAGACGACACCCCGTCTCTGGTGGTTGCGAGGAACCCAAAAACCATATATCAACCTTTTGTATGTCCCCACTGCTGGAGCACGGCTCTTTCCTGCATCGCAGGAACATTAGTCCATACTCCACCACGGGGGCCACGTCCGGGTTGGTGGAGGATTGTAAGACAGTGGCGGGCTGTCAGAAGTCGTATAGCCTCTAGCATTGCTAAACGACTGCCATAACAATGACAGCCGGCACCAACGGCTTAACGTGCCCCGCGAAGCACGGAAGCGCCGGAAAAAATGCCACCAGTGGTAGTCATAGGACGGTAACCCATTCAGCACCTAAACGTGCTTGTTGTTGCTTAACCCAAGGGATTCATTCCGATCACTCGGTTCCACGTGATCGGTTATAAGCGGTTAGTATTAAAATTCCGGTACAGAGGCCGTTACTAACGGAAACAAATGTCCCTGTAGCTGTAATGAGCCGCTTTCAGCACAAGTTTACAAAGTACGTCATAGATAGCGCTTATATAGGCATACAAGAACAGGGAACGTTGTACTGTCAGCTTAGCACTGCCGGTTTAATTGTTCGGTGCACCGCCGACGTTGAATTTTAAGTAAAATTCACTGGCACCGATTAGTTTTGGCAGCTTCTTTCCGGTGCTTCTATCTATGGTTTTGTCCACGCCAATAAGCGCCATCTATGAATCACTTTGTGAACTCGTACGGCAAACAACTCATTACATTAAAGAGGAAAAACTAACTATAGCCACACTATTATTATTATAGCCATGCATCGTTTCGTCGCAGAGCTCTTGTTAAATATTAATTAAATTGCTTTTTTTTCAGGCGAACGCGGCAAACCAGCGGTATACACAAGAGTCTCGGTAACAAATAGCACTCAATTATTTTAAACAAATACTTATGAGAAACAAAAGTACACACCTTTTTCTATAGCAGTTTTATATCTTGATGACGACGAATGGTCCTAAACGAACAGATTTTCTGTTAGTTCCATTCCAAAAAAAGAAAATATATAAAAGAGTGATACCGGCCAGGAACGAACTGGCGGCCTTCTGCGTGTAAATCGGATGTGATAACCACTACGTCACGGAACCTACTGACTGGGTGGCTGACAGGCGAAGACTGGGTGAAGTATTTTTTGTTATTTCTGACGAAACACAATAGAAGTAAAAACACAGGCATCCTTGACAATCACGCCAAGGATTACAAGGTTACAGAAGCTACAGCTAAACAAGAATACAGAATAAGATACAGGAATACCTCCAGATCCTTACAGTGGTTGAGGAACTAAAATTATTTTACTTTATTGCACACGAAACATTTAACAGGACATTACATAAGAAATAACATGTACAAAGGCGAGCTTATCTCTGAAAGAGATTTCTTCCAGCAAACCTTAGAGAGTCGGAGAAGCAGTAAAAGCGGGTCTATATACGTGTACAAAATATACTACATTAATATTGAATAACCTACCTAACTATGAAACAAAGAAATAAACTACGTAAACTAAAAATAAATACATAAATATATAGCTCAATGTTATGTTATGACAGAGATAGATAATGCTCTTTCAACCGCTTCTTAAATGTACCAACAGTGGGACTAGCGCATATCTTTTGTGGCAGCGCGTTCCACAGCCTGACCGAATGGACCGTGAAGGAGTAGTCACCGTAAGCGCCACTATTATGAGCAGGGATTTTAAGAAGGTGAGAGTTGGCAGATCTAATTGGCCTTTCCCCAGAGTGTAGGTACTGAAACCTTTCTCTGAGGTAGGCGGGGGATGAGGGATTGTTAAGTAATTTATAATTATAATAATGATAGTATGTGTGCATACCGGCGAAGGCGAATTGGGAGCCATTTTAACTCATGACATGACGGAAACGAGACACATGATCAAATTTACGTAATCCGTATATGAAACGGATACCCAAATTTTGTAATCGTTCGAGTTTGTCTAGGAGCTCCTCATTGGCATCCAAGTAGCAGACATCCGCATAGTCAAGGATAGGAAGAAGAAGAGATTGGGCAAGGGTTATTTTAGTTTTAAATGGGAGAAAAATGGAAATCTGCAAAGACGCGCCGACTGACTTCACTAACATGATGTGTGGACCAAGAAAGATGACAGTCAAAGAGCACTCCTAGGTTCCTGGCCGTAGTCGTATAGTCAATGGGTGTGCCGTTGTAAATGACTGGGGGAACCACCGTTTGCTTCTTAAGCAACTTGTAGAAGTGCGGACTGCCAATAAGCATTGCCTGTGATTTTTTGGGATTCAGTACTAAGAGTCCGAAATGCTGAGCTCATTTTTGTATACGCGCGAGGTCAGCATTCAAAATATCCACAGCAGAGTTAAACTCATCCACTTCAAAATGCCTATAAAGATGCAGGCCATCTGCATACAGATGATAGCGAGACGACAGCGAGTCAGTGACTGAGTTGATGAATATGGAAAACAGGAGTGGGGAGAGGACCCCGCCCGCTGGGGAACGCCCGCAGCGAGATTACACCAATCCGAGGAAGTTTCGTCGGAGCGTATGCACTGCTGGCGTCCCCGGAGATAGGTATCGAACCATTCTATTACAAGAGGAGATACGTTAAGAGAGTCTAAGTCTAATGTCAAAGTCAACACAGTTGAAAGCACTGCTGAAGTCGAGCAGAGTCAGCACCGTCAGTTGCTTATTGTCTCTTGCGAGACGGAATGTCATCTGTGACCTTCAGCAGCGCCGTAACTGTGCTGTGACCAGGACGGAAACCGGATTGGAAATGATTAAGTAGATTGTTATGGGTCAGGAATGTCGAAAGTTGAACGTTTACTAGGGATTCAAGGACTTTGGAAAGGAAAGGCAGTATAGAAATTGGGCGGTATTGTGAGAATTACGAGGGTTGGGTATTTTTGGGGAGGGGAATGACGTTGGCCTTTTTCCAAGCGGCTGGAAACAGGCTGGTTGCCAAGGAGAAGTTCATGATGTGTGTGATAATTGGAACCAGCCCGTCAATGGCCAGGAGCAGCATTTGTGAGCTGACCTGGTCATCGCCAACCGCTTTGGAGGAGATGGAGAGGATAGCTTTCTTAACGTCACTCATTACTTAAAATTGTATGGGCTTAGCTTTAAAGAACGACGAGCCCATCACAAGACTCCACTGGCTGCTGCACCGCTTGATACCAGACACAATCTCAGGCGCCTGAAGCGAAAACACGTCATTGATGACAAATCTACTGAGGATGTATAGTCAAAAATTCAATGACTATAATCTTAACGCTAGGTCTACCCAGAAACCATCTGATTATAGCCAAACAAGGCCTGATGGCACATACAAAGAGAAAGAAAAATAAATGAATGTGGCGAGCTGCACGGTCTTTGTTAGGAGTGACGCACGTACCATCTTGGTAGACGATGTAGGAGACGTCGTGGGCATCCCTTGGAAACGGCTCCTAAAAATAAGGACAGAAATAACAGGAAAACAAAATATAATTACAAAACATAGAGATCCGGGGCTCGAACCAGAGACCTCCCGTCAGAGAAGCCGCAAGCCTTACCACCGGACCGACTATGTGTGGTATCACATGTGCAAAATATTAATATCATTCCGTAATACCGTGATGTAAGATTGGTTCAGCGGATGTATCTGGTTCGAACCCCGGATCTCAGAGCCTTGTAATTTTCAATTTTTTTTCCTTCTCACAAGTTTCTGTCGTTATCAATCCTTATATGTCTCCACTGCTGGGCACGGGTCTCTTCCTGCACCGAAGGAAGGTTAGGCCATACACCACCACGGAGGCCAAGTCCAGGTTGGTGAATGATTGTAAGGCAGTGGCGGGTCTTTCAATAAATTTCAATAAATAATACACTTAAATAAGCATAATCTTTGAACTTCTGAGAAGTGCCTAATTACAGGAATTAAAGCATCGATAATTATCAATACGCCTGACTCAAAAATAAATGTTAGCGCTGCGCGACAAATTGCTCAAAGCATTACGGCAGGCGTTTTAAATGTTTGCTACCGTAGTAGGCGTTGGGGGTTGAACTAGACGACACCCCGTCTCTGGTGGTTGCGAGGAACCCAAAAACCATATATCAACCTTTTGTATGTCCCCACTGCTGGGGCACGGCTCTTTCCTGCATCGCAGGAACATTAGTCCATACTCCACCACGGGGGCCAAGTCCGGGTTGGTGGAGGATTGTAAGACAGTGGCGGGTTGTCAAAAGTCGTCCAGCCTCTAGCATTGCTAAACGACTGTTATTACATGACAGCCGGCACCAACGGCTTAACGTGCCCCGCGAAGCACGGAAGCGCCGGAAATAATGCCACCAGTGGTAGTCATAGGACGGTAACCCATTCAGCACCTAAACGTGCTTGTTGTTGCTTAACCCAAGGGATTCATTCCGATCACTCGGTTCCACGTGATCGGTTATAAGCGGTTAGTATTAAAATTCCGGTACAGAGGCAGTTACTAAAGGAAACAAATGTCCCTGTAGCTGTAATGAGCCGCTTTCAGCACACGTTTACAAAGCACGTCATAGATAGCGCTTATAGGCATACAAGAACAGGGAACGTTCTGCTGAAGTCGAGCAGAGTCAGCACCGTCAGTTACTTATTGTCTCTTGCGAGACGGAATGTCATCTGTGACCTTCAGCAGCGCCGTAACTGTGCTGTGACCAGGGCGGAAACCGGATTGGAAATGATTAAGTAGATTGTTATGGGTCAGGAATGTCGAAAGTTGAATGTTTACTAGGGATTCAAGGACTTTGGAGAGGAGTATAGAAATTGGGCGGTATTGTGAGAATTACGAGGGTTGGGTATTTTTGGGGAGGGGAATGACGTTGGCCTTTTTCCAAGCGGCTGGAAACAGGCTGGTTGCCAAGAAGAAGTTCATGATGTGTGTGATAATTGGAACCAGCCCGTCAATGGCCAGGAGCAGCGTTTGTGAGCTGACCTGTTCATCGCCAACCGCTTTGGAGGAGATGGAAAGGATAGCTTTCTTAACGTCACTCATTACTAAAATTGTATGGGCTTAGCTTTAAAGAACGACGGGCCCATCACAAGACTCCACTGGCTGCTGCACCGCTTGATACCAGACACAATCTCAGGCGCCTGAAGCGAAAACACGTCATTGATGACAAATCTACTGAGGATGTATAGTCAAAAATTCAATAACTATAATCTTAACGCTAGGTCTACCCAGAAACCATCTGATTACAGCCAAACAAGGGCTGATGGCACATACAAAGAGAAAGAAAAATAAAGGAATGTGGCGAGCTGCACGGTCTTTGTTAGGAGTGACGCACGTACCATCTTGGTAGACGATGTAGGAGACGTCGTGGGCATCCCTTGGAAAGGGCTCCTAAAAATAAGAACAGAAATAACAGGAAAACAAAATATAATTACAAAACATAGAGATCCGGGGCTCGAACCAGAGACCTCCCGTCAGAGAAGCCGCAAGCCTTACCACCGAACCGTCTATGTGTGGTATCACATGTGCAAAATATTAATATCATTCCGTAATACCGTGAAGAAAGATTGGTTCAGCGGATGTATCTGGTTCGATCCCCGGATCTCTGAGTCTTGTAATTTTCAATTTTTTTTCCCTCTCACATGTTTCTGTCGTTATCAATCCTTATATGTCCCCACTGCTGGGCACGGGACTCTTCCTGCACCGAAGGAAGGTTAAGCCATACACCACCACGGGGGCCAAGTCCAGGTTGGTGAATGATTGTAAGGCAGTGGCGGCTCTTTCAATAAATTTCAATAAATAATACACTTAAATAAGCATAATCTTTGAACTTCTGAGAAGTGCCTAATTACAGGAATTAAAGCATCGATAATTATCAATACGCCTGACTCAAAAATAAATGTTAGCGCTGCGCGACAAATTGCTCAAAGCATTACGGCAGGCGTTTTAAATGTTTGCTACCGTCGTAGGCGTTGGGGGTTGAACTAGACGACACCCCGTCTCTGGTGGTTGCGAGGAACCCGAAAACCATATATCAACCTTTTGTATGTCCCCATTGCTGGGGCACGGCTCTTTCCTGCATCGCAGGAACATTACATTAATCCATAACATTAGTCCATACTCCACGACGAGGCCAAGTCCGGGTTGGTGGAGGATTGTAAGAAAGTGTAGTTACGATTGTAAGAGTGCTTAGTACGAGTTTTTTAACTACTCGATCGCGTTAACGTAAACTCATATTTCTATGGCATCGAGGAGGCGCCACCTAGCGACAAGTATGGAAATTATAATTGTTGAGTGCGAGTTGCAACGGTTTACGTTGAGAAGTGAACACGTTTACCAACACGAATAAACGCGAGTGCGAGTTATACTGTGACAGCGTTTTGCCAGTTCGAACGGTTAACTTACTCATACTCACTACTCAATGCTCGATTAACGCGGTATTGAAGTTATTCGATTGGATTTGTCAAACTTGCTACTATTCTATTCTATATCACATGAAGCAATATATACAACTATTCTATATCACATGAAGCAATAAACGAACTTGAACTTGAATTTGGTTTCCCCGTGACACAGTGTCACGGGGAAACCAAATTCAAGTTCAAGTTCAAGTCACTGACACTACGTACCTACTGACATCATGAATGCTCGCTGTGTAACATGTTACATTATGTAACGTTGGTCAATACTCAGCTTTATACGGAAATGTGGGGAAACCAATAACCGTATAATAGCGGTGAATTAGAAACATGTCCTCTCAAATTACTTTATCACACGCTCGAAGGCGAACGTAACAATCTACATAGACATACCACGCAAAGACAGTATTCTGAGCAAAATTCTGCTCAAAAGCAAGGCGATACGCACATCTACACAAGTGTGCGTCTAAGGGGACGGGACGGGACGGGACGGGACGGGACGGGACGGGACGGGACGGGACGGGACGGGACGGGACGGGACGGGACGGGACGGGACGGGACGGGACGGGACGGGACGGGACGGGACGGGACGGGACGGGACGGGACGGGACGGGACGGGACGGGACGGGACGGGTTGAGAGAAGAATATTCTTTATCGTACACCAGGAAAACCATACATAAACGTAACGTGACGCAGTTCTAACGCTGCGGATCTACGCTTTCAGTTCTACGCCTTATAAATCTATGACAAATTACCTTTCTCACCTAACTGCATTTGATTCGTCGCCAATGGTAGGGTTTTCTGAGTTTTTGAGCTAATGTTTTAAACAACAGACTCAATTATTATTTTTCACATTCTAACCGATAACCAACACTGAATAATGTGGAGAAGACTAATATGCTGTAAGTTTTAAGATCTATTATCAAATAGCTTTAACAAATAAAATGTTTTATCTTATTGGGATTCCGTAGGCAAATCAAAAGGCAAACGAATCCCCTATTGGATCATAGTCTGCGGATATCTTTGTTAAACAAACTGTCAATATCTTCAGCGTCGCCCAAGCTCACATTTGGGCCCGCTCCTGTTCGTTATTTTTATTAACGATGCCCTAGAACGTGTACTTACAACACTCAAAGGCGCTTTTCTACGCGGACGATCTGAAGTTGTACAAAGAAATAGGAAGCATTGAGGATACCCTTTTATTGCAGTCTGATATCGACAGGATTTTCGAGTGGTGTAACAAGAAGTATATGTCCCTAAATCCAAGTGTTACCAAATAGTTTTCACCCGTAAACGTAAACCCATCACCAAAAACTACACCATAAATAACAGAAGCCTCGAGAACGTCGAATCTCGAGATCTCGGTGTGGAAATGGACAAATGCGCAAAATTTGTCGTACGCATTGACAAGATCACAAAAAGAGCATGTAGAAATTAATAAATAAGTACTAGAGCTCCAAGAAGTTGTTATGTGTGTACCTATATAAAAATATATGTAATGAATAATGTAATTTACCAGGAATAATGAGGATTAATGAGGTGTATATAAAAATGTATTGTAATGAATAATGTAATTTACCAGGACTAATGAGAAATTTAATGATTATTTTTAATTTTATGAATTTAATGATTTTATTTTATTTTAGATTAATATTGATAACAACAGCTCTCAGCACCTATTTATGTGAAAGCTAATATATTTACATACGTTAATTTACGTTTAATATTTTAGATTTTTTTAAGTGAGTTGAAGGTTGTATACATAGTATAATAGTATTGTAGTGCCCTAACAGGGTGTCATGTACCTTATAAATTTATATTTACCAGCTGTAATATTCACATGACATAACAATAAATGATTGATTGGGTTTCGTGGTACGTAAAGCTAAAGTATTCCGTAATTCAAGCGTAATCAAACTGCTTTACAGTTCCTATGTACGCAGCATCTTGGAATATTGCAGCACGGCGTGGAACCCTGTTTACAAGGTTCATATAGAAAGAATTGAAAGGGTACAGAAGCGATTCCTCTACCACCTTTCATTTGCTGATGGGTTGGCTCGTAAACTGAAATAGTACTCGGAGCGATTATGCCATTACCGCATGGAACCGCTGAGTACTAGGCGTGAGCGTGCAGACATGCTTTTTCTGCACAAGCTGATGAGTGGTAGCATCGAATGCCCTGAGATCTTAGAAAAGGTCAACGTCAGGGTTCCGCGTATCAACAGCAGAATTTGTAGCCGCTTTCCCTTTGCGCTTCCTAAACATCGCACAAACTTGGGCACCCACGCGCCTCTTAACTTAAGTAGGTTTTTCTCTTGTCTTAAGTAGGTTTTTCTCCTTTTCTGTTTGTTACTTATCTAGAGTACCAACACTAACGGTACTGCATAAGACTAACACAGGTTAAGTTTGTGTTTTTAAAAAGTATGCATGTTGTGGTTATTATTTGTAGATAGTACACATTTCTTACAATGTAATAAGTTAATAATAAGGAAATAAAAGCGTGTAACTTATCTGTCAATAACCCAAATAAATTAAAAATAAAACGCCATCTGTATGGTCACGGCAAAGACGTCGAACGGACCTATATACATAAATATCTACGATGTTCCTGCCAGCCTACGACATTCACCGGTAGCTCTGTAAGGCTGGGCGCATGCTTAGATGCAGGCGACGCAGCACAGCGCAGCACAGTTCAGTACAGGGCAGGGCAGTTGAGGCAGACATTCCTTGGCAATTCTCACCCATAATAACTCTTCAAATAGCTTTTTTGAATAGTCTGGAAGATTTCATAGTTCATAGTTCATTTATTTCAATTGTGGGCGATCCTTAAAAGCTATCTTAAAACTAATTAAAAACTAATACGATTTGTATCATTCAAATAAGGTTCACAGCAAACTAATTCAATAAAATGTTCTGTCTTTGCAACAAAATTGTGAGTAAACACGCCTGGACGTACACGCGTCGCGCAGAAATCTGTGCCGGCACTACAACGAGGCGCAGAGCGGCAGACACAGTCTGTCCTGCGTCGCACGTGCCTGCGCCGCAGTGTACGTAGCTCACTGACGTTCCATGCTTTACAAAATCTGCGCTGCCCTGCGCTGCGCTGTGCTGCGTCTCAACATGCGCCCATAGCCTTAGAGACGGTGGTAGTACTACACCTCATAAAAGTTCCTTCGAGAATCTACGTTCGCGCAGACTAGGAAGAAGTGTAACGAAAGTACCCGAAGCTAGAAGTACATTCAACATGATCTTTAATTTAGAATTGATTGCCGCAGTAGTGCTACCTATTTCGCTCACGCTAATATTGCCAAACTAATAGTCACCTGAATTGACGACGTTGAATCAACCAATAGCAACAAAGGCGCGCGGCCCGCCATAAAATGAAACTATCTGATTGGTCGATCAACTTGCCGCACATCCAAATTTGGTCATCTGCGCAGGTACATCCGCGAGACTTATTTCTTGTGTACCACGTGTGTTAGTTTTGAGTATTATCGTTCTCATCTCATTATTACCAAAGAGCAATAATTTTCACCTGTATCAGCCTACATCTTAATATTTAAAGAGACGACAAAGCGAGAGTTTAACCAATCTGTGCAATTTGTTCTTTTAGTTACTTACAAATAAGGTTGTCTGAAGAGATCGCTCTGATGATAACTATTTTTATTAAAATGTTAGGAACATTTTTTTCTTAACAAACAACCCTATAGTTATTTTTTATTTTAATGCACTAAGCCCGTGGATAGTTTTAAAAACCTATTTAGAGGCTAAAAATTCCACCCATGCCGAGAACCCGTGACCTCTGGCTATCCGTGCCAGCGATATCCGTCAGTGAAATTTCGAACCTCTTTACAACAATCTCTGTATTACCAATGGTACACGTACAGGCAGCGACATCTGGCTGAAGTAATTTGCATCACTTGCATCACTTGCATCACCTGCACGGGTGTCTTCCCTAAGGAAGGTATAGGCCATGCTCCACCACGGGGGCCAAGTCCGGGCCGTTGGAGGCTTGCAAGACTAGTGGCTGGTCTCACTGTCAGAAGCTTTCAGCCGCCCTAAGGGTTTCGGTTTTCTATTTAACTCTTCAACTACGATTGAAGTCTTTCTATATCTATAATCAGCCCACATCAACCCACTGCTGGGCATAGGCCTCCTTGTTATTGCGCCATTCCTCACGGTACTGTGCTAATCTGATCCATCTCTGACCCGCAACCCTCACGATGTCGTCTCATAAAGTCTTTGGGTGAATTTCCCGGAACAAAAAATTGCGTGGCACCAATGAAATTGGTAATAAAAAAGAAAGTGTTAATGTTCTAACATTTTTTTACGGTTAGATGATATGGTAATCTATGTGTAGCACTAAACATTTTGTTAATAAGAATAATGGATACTCCAAAAAAAAAAATTAAATCCCGAAATCTTTCATTGCCATGTTTGCCCGCACGTCACCTTGTTGTGTATTATTCTTCATTGATAAACATCTATTGGTTCTTTGTACTAAAAACTATTTTTATTTGATACATTAATAGTCAAAGTATTGTTACGAAATACATTTATTGAAATTTTTACTCAGTACAACGAATGGTTAATAAAAATGTATCTGTCGTAAAAATGTATCTACCGTTAATCGCCATGTCCTAAACATGTTCAAGTACATATATTGTTTTACCTAACGACTTGTTTCCCATCCCCCGGTGCGCGAAACGTTTGTGTTTAATGCTAAGTGCTCGTCGCAGAAGGACATACGCACGTGCATGCGTTTTCGCGACATTCGATAAGTCAATATTTTTTTTGTTGCTGGACATTTTTTCTTTCATTGCCGTGGATAGGTATAACTTCTATTTAAATTAAGTTTGTCATCTTAAGTAAACATTCGATAGAACGCTATTTCTCTTATGATTATTTGTCAAGTGTTTATTTTGTCGAATGGTTAATAGATTTTTTGTTATTTCTATTTATTGCCTCGATTTTCATCACCGTGTTTTCATTGCTGTGGTTTCCGTGGTCGAAATTTGCTATGGTAATGAAAAAAAAGACACATTAATGAAAGAAAATTAATTGCCGTGCTTTATTTTATAATTTATAAAATACATTATTTTCATTGCCGTGGCCAAGTATTTCATTTCCGTGACTTTTGTTTTCATCGCCATGTTATGATTAGATAAAGAAAATGTATTTTATCATCTTTTAGTAACATCTAGTACTTAATCACTGAATTAACTAATACGATGCGAGAAGAATATAGGAAGATAATAAACATTGAGAGTCAAGTAAATGAGACACTGCATTCTGTAACGAGCAGCAACAGTATGTATAAAAGAAATAAAAATGGAGTGAAATTCGGACATAGAATATCTGGGTTTGTCTTTCCCTCTCGGAGAAATAAAATATGTTTTCATTTCCTTGGGTTGATTCTTTCATTCCTATGGAACAGGTATTTCATTGCCGTGGACGCTTTTTTCATTGCCGTGCACTCATGTTTCATCGCCGTGGCACGAAATTTTCAGATCAGTTTATCTTGCTAGTTTTTTAAGTTATCAGATAGATATTAAGCAAGAGTACATACATTATCAAAAACAACAATAAAAGAGTTTTGTTTTGTAAAAAAAACCTTAAGATAAAAAAAGTACGTGGAAATGAAGATTTTTATAAGACCTGTTGAAATTCACTCCTTTACTTTACCCTTTTCCTTAGCCTGCCTCTTGACATCTGTCGTAGCGAGACCAGGCGCCGACCTCGTGACCAGATCGCAAAAGCTAAGACAAATAGTCCGAGACCTTAACCAGATTCTATCGGAGGAGACGCCACCACAAAACCATCCTAAAGAAGAAGTTACCAAAGCTCTGCAGCCGGAAAACAACCAAAGTGTGCAAGAAAACGTGGTAAAAGCGAAACTGTTTAAAATGGTCACGGATTCGAAGGAAGACCTGGATAAAAAGTACGACTTAGCCGACAAATTGCACGATTATTTCAAAAACAACAAGGTGTACACAATCGGGTTTATGATGGGACATTTAAGGAACAGCTACGTACTGCTCACGGATTTGTACGAAGACTTGCGGAAGAACCTCGAAGAATGGGACGACTTGAAGGTTCTTGACGCGTATGAACAGGTTAATAGACGATAATATTTTCTAAGGTTAACACGAGCACTAGGCATAATAAAAACTGTTATTATACGGATTTTACTCGTTTATTTTACATTTTTAAAATTTTCCGACGTTTCGGCACTTTTTCAGGTGCCGTGGTGCAGTCTTCCGAGACCACAACAGTTTTTTTAACTGTTATAAAAACAGTTTTTATTAAATAGACGATAAGTTATAGACAATAGGCATGACGAAAGATTTTTAAATCCTCTTCCATAATGTGGTACATATATTATTTACTAAAAAAAACTATACCTATTTCAATAATATACTAAAGCTTAACAAAGATTAAAGCCATTTTTGTAAAATTATTTTAAATCTGTGGGAAAACAGCTCGCCCGAGACCTTCGGTGGCACAGTCAGCGTGCCAAACCGCTGCGCCACCGAGGTCGTCTGACTGGTAGTCAGACGGCCTCGATAGACTGTAAAATCGTTTATTTTATTGAACATATTGGTAATCTCTTTTTTTTATAAATCTAACTCAGTCTCGTAAATCCTTGGGCTATGTCTAGCAGTGGACTACATAATATACCCTGAAAAAGAAGAATAACAAGCTAGTGACTGATTGAGCATCTTAAACTTCAGCGTTTGTGGTGTCTATGAGTGGAAGACGCCTTTGGTCTATGGCAAGTTACACAGCCGTTAATCCAACTCGAAATGTGTATAACAAACCCCTTAATTATAATACTCCGCTAACTTAAAACAGATGCTAAATAGTGTTCTTTTTCATTCTGACTTATGACAATAGAAGAGGACAGAGTGAGAATTAGCAATGGTTTAAGTTGGCAGGCTTTATGAATAAGGGGGTAAGCGTTAATCTTTAGCTCAAACTGCGCAATGCGTTACTCGACACTAGCGCCATCTAGCGGCACAAGTCAAGTGGATCCTAATAATGGCTACTTAACTTTACTTAACGATACATAAACGAATTGCACACGACGCTTAGTTACAGAGTTCCAGCCGCCGCCGACGCAACGTATTTTCGTTGCATGCGGTTTTAATTAAATGAAACGAAATGAAATGAAAAGGTTTTATGCAAGGCAGCGCAGAAGCTGCGGCTTAATGAACGTTACAATTCGAACTAGGTGTCCTTTTCAAAATCTAGATCATTTTGAAGAAAAAATGGACAAAAAAACTACAAACTTAGTCTTTTCAAAGTCCTTAATTAACAGAGTTTACATAATTATTTTAAAACATAGAAGTCATGAATTGTAACTACTGGCTTTAATTCCAGACATTATTGTCATCTATATATATAATCCCTTATGCTATAGTAGCCCTTTTGGCACAAAGTGTACTTTACACATTTTTCGAACCGCGTTTCAGTCAAACTTAATATATCTTCAGGGATTTTATTATAGAAGCGTATACAATGCCCCATGAAGGATGTATTAACCTTTGCCAGCCTCGTTATCAACCCGTGTATGTCCCCACTGCTGGGGCACGGGTCTCTGCCTGCATCGCAGGAAAGTTAGGCCATACTCCACCACGGGGGCCAAGTCCGTGTTGGTGGAGGATTGTAAGACAGTGGCGGGCCTTACTGTCAGTAGTTATCAAGCCGCCCATAAGGGCTCTGACATGGCTTAACGACTGCCATTATATGACAGACGGCACCAACGGTTAACGTGCCTTGCGAAGCACGGAGCGCGCGGAAAAATGCCACTAGCGGTAGCCACGGGACGCTCACCCATCCTGTACCTGACCGCGCCTGTCGTTGCTTAACCAATCGATTGATTCCAATTACTCGGTTCGCTTAGGCCACGAGCGCTCTTTGCCAGCCTAAATAGTGGGAACGAAAGTTTATGTTTCTTTCTAATTTACATGTGTTGACTACCCAAAGTTTTAAAGTTTTGATATTTTTCCTGACGTACATAATGTTTTCATAGGTATACTGACTGTAAGCAAGTGACCCGCTACTAAGTAGTTTCACGTGAAAAGTAACAGATAACTTCACTTTCAGCTGCGCAAAACTCATCAGCAGCTGGATGAGACGATAGCGGCACTCAGGACTGCCATCGCAATGTCTGTGCCCATCAGACTGAAGGGAAAACCCACCACAGAGGGAAATAGGATCGCCTGGGATTACTACGACGATAGTTAGACGATAGTGCTGCGTTTCTCATGTTTATTGAGGTGCCGGCGATTTCGTCTGCGCAGGATTAGTATGTCGAGTAGCTATTATTAGTCACGAAGCATGCACTTGTTATCCAAATTATTATTATAATCAAAATGACATTTTTTTATCTCCGATACAATTCAATGTATATACGCACTTATTTACTATAATTAAAATACGATTATGCTATCACCAATCATTTATAATTTGACATTTAAATATCCAATTGTTATGTAGGTAATTCTATCCAAATATTATCCTACAATCCAAATTATTATTATCATTACAATGACATTTATCCCCAATTCCAATTTAATGTATGTACGTATTTAATTAATAATGCTATCGATAATTATTATGTAGTCGGCACTCTAGGGTACTGACGGAAGACCAGCGCTGGAGTAGCCCGCCTCTCCAGCATATGCTGAATCAGAGCCCCTTTGCATTTGCCACACCCACAAAACTGCTTTATACTTTAAGTTGATTTGTCTGTACCCACTTTTGTTTGTACTATTACTGTGAAATTTTGCTTTGTTTTTGCCTGTGGTGCCATTTCAATTGTTTTTCCATAAGTGTGTGTCTGCAGATACAAATAAATGTTTTATCTATCTATCCATCCATCCATACATCCGTCCGTCCGTCCGTCCGTCCATCCATCCATCCATCCATCCATCCATCCATCCATCTATCTATTAGCGTGGCGTAGAAAAGAACTAACATTATGTTATGATATGACATTAAAATTATAAATAATTTTTGGGTCGCATTTAAAAAAATACAACAGCCGCTGACAATATTGAAACGGCCTCTGTGGCGTAGCGGTATCGCGTCTGCCTACCATGCAAGAGGTCTCGGGTTCGAATCCCGGCTGGGAACAAAAAAAAGCCCACGTCTTGGATGTTTACATGTTTAAACCTATTTAAATAGGTTTTTAAATTTGTTCCTTAGCACGGGTTAGTGCATTAAAAATAAAAATAGTGTAATCATGTGGGTACAGTGATATCGTTCCGATGATAAAACCTAACTGCAAAGTAGGTAGTCGGGGCTGTAAGTAATGCAATTTGCTTAAGTCAGATGTCGCTGCCTGTACGTAATACAGAGAATATTGTAAAGAGGTTCGAAATTTCACTGATGCTGTGAGTCGCCCATTGGCTCAATTGGTAGAGCGCTGGTACGGATAGCCAGAGGTTGCGGGTTCGAATCCCGGCATGGGTGAAATTTTTAGCCTCTAAATAGGTTTTTAAATATATTTAACGATCTTTTTAAACATTTCCATCATACTAAACATACATTACCCAATTAAAACGCAGGTTATTATAACAGGAAGTCCTAGATTAGTCCAAAGGGTTGACCAGCAGTCGCTGCCACAAGTGATTTTTGATGGAATAACCATACCATTAAGCAATACAGTGAAAAATTTAGGCGTCATAATTGACTCTAAGGCCGGTATTACAGAACGATGCTCAAGCACAGATTGATCTCAGATCGCCCAATCATTACTTGAGCACTGAATCGATGCTCAAGCACTCCCTTTATTTTCAAACAGTTCTTGAGTAGAGATCAGCCAATCACTGCTTAAGTCAAGGGGTAGCAGTAACTTCG
Source organism: Yponomeuta sedellus (assembly GCA_934045075.1). Lineage (NCBI taxonomy): Eukaryota > Metazoa > Arthropoda > Insecta > Lepidoptera > Yponomeutidae > Yponomeuta > Yponomeuta sedellus. The sequence continues at coordinate 6,571,825 of OW203750.1, forward strand.
CAGAAACCTTCGACAGTAATGTGGTCCTGCTTTCGCTAACCAACCTTCCATAAGAAAAAAAGAGATGGCACTACGTTTATCAATGCACCGATTTCAAGGTGCGTACAGGCCCTAATGTCAAACGCTACCGACTAGGGATAGGCCTAACTCTCCATCGATATCGATAGAAACGTTGAAAAATGAAGACACCTTGGATTAAATCATGTAAATAATTATAATAAATTGCTTTGTATATAAGTTTTAAATCATGTTTAATCAAAATAAGTAACAATAATTTAAAAAAGCAACACTTTTTTATACAAAATAGTGAATTTACAATTATATTCGTCAACGTCAGCATAATACTCCGTCTCAGATTTCTTCCTGAATAGAATCCGTAACGACGTCCAAATTTACGTTACGTTTCTTCTTCCCATTTAGTAAAAATACAGATCGAGCTAGGTCCTTGTATTAAAAAGTTGTTTATCTTGCAATGAAATTTGAAAAGGAAAATACTATTGCTAATATTGACTAGGTAAATCCATCTTCGACCGCAATCTGTCGCTAAAAGTCGTATTTAATTATCAAAATATTATATTATTATTGCAAGTAATAATTCAGTAATTCGATGGACGCAGTAATTTGATGTGTCAAGTGATGAATTCTGATATTTGAATACGTTTCATTGACAGATTTTAGACAACAGGTATAGGGGTTGATGACCACATCAACGAAGGAATTTTCGAACGCAAGACTATAAGGATCATCAACTACGTCAGGCTGCAGTAAATTTGATCAAGAAAGAAGAATATGACCGTGGCATTGGCAGATAACAGACATTTTTGCTCACATCCCATGTTCAGTACTGACCTGAAAACAAACAGAAACTTTTAATAAAGGCGTACCTACAAAAGAGAGCTGCTTAAATAATAACATATTCCACTTTTAAACACTTTCGTTTTAGATCTCTTTATAAAAGCTATTTGGGTTACAAGCTACGTCTATTATTGACAGATCCTGATAATTAATTACATACTTTGAAGTAAGGTACAATTTGCATCTATATAGTCAGATATTTTTTGCAATAAGCTGATCACCATATAATTTATTAATTGTGAAACTAACAGCTTTGACGTCCATTCATTTAACATTTTGTTTTTACCTTTCAACTTTTCTTTATCTATGATTTACACTGTTGGAGAGATGGTTTTTGTGGGTAAGTCTATGGTAGTTTGTATTGTCGTTGGGTGAGATTTAAATTCAGGACAAACATAAAACAGCTGATGGGGTTTGGAAAACAAATTGTGTACACGTAGAAGTCTTAATATAAGCAACATCGTGATGTGGGATGTTCGGGCTTGTTTATTATTTTTATTATCAATTCTCATATCACACTGTTCACTTATTACGATTTAGAAATTTTGAAATAAAGATAAACTGTTAAATGAATTAAATGGATGAAGGCACCACTCAGATGCTGTGGTGCCTGGGACACTGTTTGGATGTAGTAGACTTAACTAAAGAAGTATGGCAAAGGAAAAAAAAACTTTTTATAGTTATTCTCGTTATGTTCGAATACAAAATAAACTCCTGGGAGCATCCTATTTTGTAAAAACATGTGATAAGTGTATATGAAAAGGTAGAGGTACATATTCTGCAACAAATGTTTAACTTTCTCACCATTACTTCCATTTTTACTGGTCTAAGGTGGGCACCACATCTTTCTTCAGGCGTGTTTGCAATAAGTTTCTTCGTCCAAATCACTCGGGTCTAAAGTGCCTTGAGCGCAGTTTACAGTCGTTTTTGTCCGGTTTCTTATTTCTGCGTTTTTGCGTGCTTTTGCTTCCATTTATCAATTTGGGAAAACTTGAACAAGAAGAAACAATGGATTATGTACTAAGAAGGCGTGATGAACAAGTATCGACTATACTACTACTGAGGCGAATTTTCATCGACCATGCTTTTGCCATCCCATCACTAGGACAACCTACAAATGGATTGGTTTATTTTCTTAATTTTAGAGCGCAGAAGGGTTCGAGAAGCAACAATTACGGTAATTTTGGTTAATGAGTCAATAAGAAGTTTATTTACAAAGTGATATTTTATCCGTTGGTCCTTTTATGCGAGAAAACATAGGTTTTAGGTACTCACCTTTGGAAGTTCATATTATAATCTCCGTTTTCTTTGTTTCTTATGTGACCTGCAGCCACCACGCACTTTTCACCTCGTTGTGCATTTATTGTACAATATCCCAGGGTAAGTTGTTAGCACCAAAATATTTTAGTTATTTCAATTTTCTAAAATAATCCGACGACGTCTTCACAGATTTTGCACTTGCGATAACCCGACTAAATTTGAAAACATTCAGAGTGCTGCCACTATTGTAAGTTACATTACCATCTTAATTTGGACTCTTACTCAGGGCATTAAGGCATCGTTTTGACAATTAGGCCTGTACGCTGTCACGTGACCATCGTTTCTTCTATTGGTTTAATTGTTCTGTGGCTTAAGTAGAGATTCAGAACTGCAATCAGATTGTCTATGATCAAAGTTTGTTTTCTATGACAAGAAAAATACAAGTGTAGATTTTTATTCCGTTCTACGCATGTTACAAAAGCGTGACGATGAAACTTAGTAAATTATGTCAAATATACAGAGGAAACTAAAATAAAAATAATGTTTATGTATTCGTAAATAAAATGTTCAAAGTTTCTTTATTTAGTTATTAGTTTGTAATGAACCGTATATTTAAAGGAAGCAAAACGTTCACGCTTCTTGTTTATTTATTCGCATTGAGTACAGAACGGAACGTAACAAATGTCGATAAAAAAATTCTCTTGACGTCTGTCTATTTATTTATGTTTACTAAATTACTAATATCTGTACATAGTCGGTGTGGTTTAATTTGAACATTAATCGCTGTTTTGAAACGAGATGTGAAAAAATGAGAACAAGGAACTTCACCATAGTGGAAAGAATCCTCCTTGTGGAACATAAAAAGTCAACTTCACTGCAGTGGAGAGGGTCCTCCTCGTAGAAGACAAAAACTCAACTTCATCGCGGTGGAGAGGAACCTGCTCATGGAACATAAAACTTCAACTTCACCGCAGTGCAGAGGAACCTGCTCGTTGGACATAACACTTCAACTTCACCGCAGCGGAGAGGAACCTGCTTGTTGAACATAAAACTTCAACTTCGTTGCAGTAGAGAGGAACCTGCTCATGGAACATAAAACTTCAACTTCACCGCAGTGGAGAGGAACCTGCTCATTGAACATAAAACTTCAACTTCACCGCAGCGGAGAGGAACCTGCTCATTGAACATAAAACTTCAACTTCACCGCAGCGGAGAGGAACCTGCTCAGTGAACATAAAACTTCTACTTCACCGCAGTGGAGAGAAACCTGCTCGTTGAACATAACACTTCAACTTCACCACAGTGAAGAAAAACCTGCTTGTTGAACATAAAACTTCAACTTCCCCGCAGTGGAGAGGAACCTGCTTGTTGAACATAAAACTCCAACTTCACCACAGTCAAGAAAAACCTGCTTGTTGAACATAAAACTTCAACTTCCCCGCAGTGGAAAGGAACCTGCTTGTTGAACATAAAACTTCAACTTCACTGCAGTGGAGAGGAACCTGCTCATTGAACTTAAAACTTCAACTTCACCACAGTGAAGAGAAACCTGCTTGTTGAACATAAAACTTCAACTTCACCACAGTGAAGAAAAACCTGCTTGTTGAACATAAAACTTCAACTTCCCCGCAGTGGAGAGGAACCTGCTTGTTGAACATAAAACTTCAACTTCACTGCAGTGGAGAGGAACCTGCTCATTGAACATAAAACTTCAACTTCACCACAGTGAAGAGAAACCTGCTCGTTAAAAATAAAACTTCAACTTCACTGCAGTGGAGAGGAACTTTGCTTGTTGTACATAAAACTTCAACTTCACCGCAGTGGAGAGGATCCTCCTCGAGGAAGATAAAAAGTCATCTTCAATACAGTGGATTTATAGGATATGTTTCAATTATTTCCAATTTTATGAGCAATAAAAAAGCTGAGATTGTTTTACTGATTATTTTATTTATTCCTTTTGTGACTGTCATGTTGGCCTAGCCGCTAAGGCGCTTGGTTACCAAGACCGAGCTTGTGGGTTCGATTCCCACTGTGGGCCTATATTTGTACAAGGGGCCACAGTCTCTGTGTACTTTCATGTTTGTGATATCCTTGCCTGGTTATCATAGTAGGTAGTGTTGCGTGAAATTTTTTCAATGAAATCACCCCAATATTAATGTAATTGTTTTTGCACATAAACACTTATTAGAATCCATGCAGTAGGGGTCTTGAGCGTCCCTTAAATGCCTAAGCGGCTGCTGCTATCATTAATTATTTCTTCATAGTAATCAAGGTATACGAATACGAATTTTGCAATAAACATTCCAAATTGAAATTATAATAACTGGCCGATCGACTCTCAAGCGTGGTTCCGACCACACTTGAGTAAATACAGATTTGATCTTTACTTAAGTAGAGATTGCTACCCAAGTATCGTTCTCGAATTAGCTATTACTCAGTTGAGTCGCGCTTGATGAATCTCGACTCAAGTAACGTTCTAAAATTAAATCCATACTCAAAACTAGTCTTAAGTAGAGATCGGCGCTTGAGTACGCTTCTGTAATACTGGCCTTAGTTATCGTGGGCGTGAGATTGTTAGTCGGAAGATGTTTACTTCGGCAGGAGCTCTACGAAGACTCCGTAACTTTCTTCCCACTATACTATTTTTATTTTTAATGCACTAACCCGTGCTAAGGAAAAATGCTATCCGTGCCAGCGCTCTACCAATTGAGCTCAATTGGTAGAGCGCTGGCACGGATAGCCAGAGGTTGCGGGTTCGAAACCCGGCATGGGTGAAATTTTTAGCCTCTAAATAGGTTTTTAAATTTCTTCCCACTGCTACTAAGGTTGCGTTAGCACAATCACTTCTGCTACCAATTCTTGACTACGCCGATACCTGTTATCTTGACCTCACCGAGGAGCAATTAAACAAGCTTGAGCGCCTTCAAAATTTCTGTATAAGGTTTATATTTGGTTTACGCAAATATGACCACGTCTCCGTATTTCGCGCACAGCTCAAGTGGCTCCCGATTCGCCTTCGCCAGAATGCTCATACCTATACTGTTTTTTCTGGACCTACAAGGGTTGATACCGAGACACTCAGAGTGCTTAGTGCGAGTTTTTTAACTACTCGATCGCGTTAACGTAAACTCATATTTCTATGGCATCGAGGAAGCGCCACCTAGCGACAAGTATGGAAATTAAAATTGCTGAGTGCGAGTTGTAATGGTTTACGTTGAGAAGTGAACACGTTTACCAGCCAAAACACGAATAAACGCGTGTGCGAGTTGTACTGTGACAGCGTTTTGCCAGTTCGAACGGTTAACTTACTCATACTCACTACTCAATGCTCGATTAACGCGGTAGTAAAGTTATTCGATTGGATCTGTCAAACTCGCACTAAGCACTCAGGTTTCTTTTCTTTTCCTTCACAGTTATCGAGCAGTGTTGCTACTACACTTTACCTAACTTACGAAACAAAGTCATTGGTACATACCCGAACTGGGAATCGAACCTGGGTCTCTCGCCTCCGAGTCCTTTGTTCCACCCACCGGACTACCGCCGCTTTACATACTAATTTGACGAACGATTGGATTTTCTCATGATTTCCAGTGTATTATTAGGAAAAGTAAGAGCAGCCACTAGTCTTACAATCCTCCATCAATCCGGACTTGGCCCCCGTTGGTGGAGTATTAGCCTTGATTGATTGATTGATTGATTGATTGATTGATTGATTGATTGATTGATTGATTGATTGATTGATTGATTGATTGATTGATTGATTGATTGATTGATTGATTGATTGATTGATTGATTGATTGATTGATTGATTGATTGATTGATTGATCAATCATTGAACTGCAAAGTAGGTAGTCGGGGCTGTAAGTAATGCAATTTGCTTAAGTCAGATGTCGCTGCCTGTACGTAATACAGAGAATATTGTAAAGAGGTTCGAAATTTCACTGATGCCGTGAGTCGCCCATTGGCTCAATTGGTAGAGCGCTGGTACGGATAGCCAGAGGTTGCGGGTTCGAATCCCGGCATGGGTGAAATTTTTAGCCTCTAAATAGGTTTTTAAATTTGTTCCTTAGCACGGGTTAGTGCATTAAAAATAAAAATAGTGAAAACATTAATTCAAATAAAAATCCAAAAAAATACAGATGTTGGTTTCTGCCAAATTGCATAAGAGTAAGTTGGCAAATGCTCTTGGTTTTACAAGTACAAGTTTTCGTATATGCTAGCTACATACAAATACTAAAACATTTGAAGAATCCCTACACACTACCCTCTCAGTACCTTCCTCAGTTCTTCGGGAAGAGACCCGTACCCCTCGGTGGGGACATAATGGGTTGATGTTGAACTAGACCAAGAAGTACTCCGAGAAAGTGCAGCATGAATTGGGCCAAGAAGTACTCCGAGAAAGTGCAGCATGAATTAGGCCAAAAATTACTCCGAGATAGTGCAGCATGAATTGGGCCAAGAAGTACTCCGAGAAAGTGCAGCATGAATTGGGCCAAGAAGTACTCCGAGAAAGTGCAGCATGAATTGGGCCAAGAAGTACTCCGAGAAAGTGCAGCATGAATTAGGCCAAGAAGTACTCCGAGAAAGTGCAGCATGAATTAGGCCAAGAAGTACTCCGAGAAAGTGCAGCATGAATTAGGCCAAGAATTACTCCGAGAAAGTGCAGCATGAATTGGGCCAAGAAGTACTCCGATAAAGTGCAGCATGAATTAGGCCAAGAAGTACTCCGAGAAAGTGCAGCATGAATTAGGCCAAGAAGTACTCCGAGAAAGTGCAGCATGAATTAGGCCAAGAAGTACTCCGAGAAAGTGCAGCATGAATTAGGCCAAGAAGTACTCCAAGAAAGTGCAGCATGAATTAAGCCAAGAAGTACTCCGAGAAAGTGCAGCATGAATTAGGCCAAGAAGTACTCCGAGAAAGTGCAGCATGAATTAGGCCAAGAAGTACTCCGAGAAAGTGCTGCGCAGGTCCCTTAATTCAGTTAACGCATTGTTGTACAATGATAATTGCACGAGCGTGGCGATTTCATTTAATTTCTGCTTCAAGTCGTAGGCTCAATTCACACTGGCGCAGAGTTGAAGCGAATCGACGCGCGACGCGAAATAATTTGCCCCGTTGACGCGCGAATGCGCGCTTAGATAGAAGATAGAATATTCTTCATTGTACACAGAAATTACAGTAACAGAAATTATATGAAAAAACACAGTACAATTGGCGGCCTTATTACTAAAAACATTTTCTTCCAGGCAACCATATACGGAGATAAGAAAGAAATTAGAGACGGGTAGTCGGTGCAATACAGAAATATTGAATATAGGATACCACCTACATAAATAATTAATGAATAAATAATGAAGATATACCAACCTAATAATAAATAAATTAAACATGGAAAGAGGAAATAATATAATATACCTACATAACATTCGTGCCTAAAAGCGCTAGAAGCGCTCGGGCCTAGGCGAACCGAGTGATTGGAATCAATCACTTGGTTAAGCAACAACAGGCGCGGTCAGGTGCGGGATGGGTGACCGTCCCGTGACTACCGCTAGTGGCATTTTTCCGAGCGCTTCCGTGCTTCGCAAGGCACGCTAAGCCGTTGGTGCCGGCTGTCATATAATGGCAGTCGTTAAGCCATGTCAGAGGCCTTATGGGCGGCTTGGTAACTTCTGACAGTAAGGCCCGCCACTGTCTTACAATCCTCCACCAACCCGGACTTGGCCCCCGTGGTGGAGTATGGCCTAACCTTCCTGCGATGCAGGAAGAGACCCGTGCCCCAGCAGTGGGGACATACAAGGGTTGATAACGTAACGTAACATAACATTCAAGTAACTGCATTATTTAATTATTGATAGGTAGTATTCCCTCACTCTACACTTAAATATCGCAGATGAAGGAGACTCTTATTAGTAGTGGCAGTGCATTCCACAGTCGGACGGCTGTGGCTGAGAAGGAGTTTCTGAAGAACTTCGTAGAGTTTCTAGGTGTCTTCAGCAACAGATTTTGAGCTGAACGCAACGTGCGACTGTGAGAATCATGCAGAAATAGAAAGCGTTGTTTAAGGTAGAAGGCGCGCTGTGTAATGAAAGAGAGCTGGCACGGATAGCCAGAGGTCGCGGGTTCGAATCCCGGCATGGGTGGAATTTTCAGCCTCTAAATAGGTTTTTAAAAATTGTCCTTAGCACGGGTTAGTGCATTAAAAAGAATATAATCATGTGGGTACAGCGATATAATTCCGATGTAAAAATTAAATGCAAAGTAGGTACTCGGGGCTGCAAGTGATGCAAATTACTTCAGCCAGATATCGCTGCCTGTACGTAATACAGAGAGTATTGTAAAGAGGTTCGAAATTTCACTGATGCCGGTGAGTCGCCCATTAGCTCAGTTGGAGGAGCGCTGGCACGGATAGCCAGAGGTCGCGGGTTCGAATCCCGGCATGGGTGGAATTTTCAGCCTGTAAATAGGTTTTTAAAAATTGTCCTTAGCACGGGTTAGTGCATTAAAAAGAATATCATTCTTTTGTCATGCTGCGAACATTCATGAACAGAATCTAGACCACGGTGTAGCAATAATGAAACGCATTTTGTAGTAAAATATTTTGTATTTATTTCTTTACGCCCTTAGAATTGAATGTACAAATAAATATATTAGAATACTGACGTACATAAAGTACAATATACAATACAATAGCAAGAAGTACCTAATAAAGCGCTCGTGGCCTAGTCGAACCGAGTGATTGGAATCAATCACTTGAGTTAAGCAATAGGCGCGGGCTGGTGAAGGATGGGTGATCGTAACGTGACCATCGCTAGTGGCATTTTTTTCTGAGCGCGCTCGAACGCTAAGCCGTTGGTGCCGGCTGTCATGTAATGGCAGTCGTTAAGCCATGTCAGGGGCCTTATGGGCGGCTTGATAATATGGGCTCGCGCTTTAATTTTGATTTAAAAATGATAGTACAGAAACGAATAAAAAAGGGTGTTAACAGGTTTGTACCCACACAAACTTACACGCTACGTAAAAGGAGATCCTAAAATTGAGATTCTTAAATTCAACTTCATTAATCTAATGAGAAATAAATAGGTTGCCTCAAATAATTTTATTTACAACAGGACCCAACGCATACTTATTTGCTAAAGCGTAATTTTGTAGGCGAATGGCGTCGGCGTTACATAATCTATTATTGCTATAATTCTATCCAATTTTTCATAATAAAAAACAATCAAATGAACTTTATTTCAACGTCAAGAATTTACATTCTGAATGTCAATGTATAATATAAAATATAAGCAGCTGCCAGGCCGCAGGGTGTCGTCCTTTTATTTACAGAGTGTACAATTAAGAATTCAAATTAATTCATTTAACTTACATCGACCAAATAGGGGATGTATTAGCAAAGGGAAAGATAAAAAGTACCCGGAACCGGCGTGCGTGCATGCAACGCCTTATGAACGTTGATGAAGCGAAGGTGATCTGTCAGGATCGTGGCATGTGGCAGTCCCTGGTCTCTGCCTGCCCCTCTGGGATACAGGCGTGAGGTTATGCATGTATGTATGTCATTTAATTTAAATATAAAAATCATACGAGGAGTGATCAACTAAATATGTTAGCTGTTGTGCGCATTACACACTATTGTCCAGGCCCGAGTAATACTTACATAGTTTTTCAATAGAATGATGTAAGTACGACAAGTGCTCAGGTGAAGCGACAAGTGAAGCGCTCGTGGCCCTGGCGAACCGAGTGATTGGAATCAATCACTTGGTTAAGCAACAACAGGCGCGGTCAGGTACAGGATGGGTGAGCGTCCCGTGACTACCGCTAGTGGCATTTTTCCGAGCGCTTCCGTGCTTCGCAAGGCACGTTAAGCCGTTGGTGCCGGCTGTCATATAATGGCAGTCGTTAGCCATGTCAGAGGCCTTATGGGCGGCTTGATAACTTCTGACAGTAAGGCCCGCCACTGTCTTACAATCCTCCACCAACCCGGACTTGGCCCCCGTGGTGGAGTATGCCCTAACCTTCCTGCGATGCCGGAAGAGACCCATGCCCCAGCAGTGGGGACATACAAGGGTTGATAACGAAGTACGACAATGGTTGTCATTTGCCTCAATGTGGTAGTCTACAAAGCGACTACAATGTCATTCCAGGGGAGTGGCGAGCACATGTCAACTATGCGCGCCCACAACAAACTCCAACATACCTGCATCGCGCAATCAAAGTGTTTCAATGACATACTATAAATATAACGTCCGACTAACAACAGTCGGACCGGCTGTCCCCAGGCATACGATCTGCCTAGCGGGAAATTTCCCTTTATAGTGGAAGAGCACGATCACCCGCTCTTCCCTATAGGGGTATAACCCGCGCAAATTGAACAGGCATCTCTCGCGAAGAAGATCGAATGGCGCGAGGCACCGAGTTAAGTAACACGGATTATACCATTGCAATGGGGTTGGTTACTAGACTAGCGATACCTAGTGTGAATGAAACGGACATTGCCGGACTAATATGACTGTATAGAACAACTATGAGAGACTCGCCCCCAGGTCCCAAACTAGGATTCCCTGTGCTCTGGTAACCAGGCAAGGCCATCACATGCATGGAAGTATACTCAGACTGACGTCAGTTGTACAAATATGTAGCGGCCCCCAATGGGAATCCAGTGTCTTTAATTTAACTTAGATTTTCCTATCATAGGAAACCGGTTAGCACTAGATCGCAAGTACTATTAATAACATTTCTTTCTCTCAGACAGAGACTACTAACAATCCTTTTTAAGCGGACTATCACTAGCCACAGATGGCAAGGTTTTTATTTCTCTCGCGGAGAAAGAGAGAGCGTGTAGTTAATGTTTCGTGTGCAATAAGTGATACTTTAAGTATTTCAAAATAATACGACAAAAGTTATCCGGTGTCAACAGTAGAATAAACCTTTCCAGTAGAAAAAAAAACCGGCCAAGTGCGAGTCAGACTCGCGCACCGAGGGTTCCGTACAAACCTGTATGAATTTCAATTTAATACCTCTACGCGTTTATGAGGAAATGGGTAGTAAGTTTAAAATTATTAAAAAAATATATATTATGTGATGTAACTAAAAATTTATGGTTTTCGTAATTTTTCCTTTATCTATGCTATAAGACGTTGCTTCGTACCAAATTTCAAGATTCTGAGTTCACGGGAAGCACCCTGTAGGTTTTGATTCCCTTGCAAGTGTCGAAAATTTGCGGCATAAACGGCTGTATCTTTTGATTGCGTTGGCTTAGAAGTTTGATTTTTTCACAGCTTCAAGGGACAGTAGACCTGAGTAATTGATATAAATTTCAGCTTCATACCTCCACGCGTTCCTGAGAAAAAGGGTCTTGACAGACGGACGGACGGACGGACAGACGGACAACAAAGTGATCCTATAAGGGTTCCGTTTTTTCCTTTTGAGGTACGGAACCCTAAAAAACAATGAAACTATTTCTAATGGGGCCTCTAGTCGGGTCATATATTCACAAAAATTTGTAGCCGCAAATGTGTGGCCGGTAGCATCAGCCATCATTTATGGCAATATTTTTGGTATGGCCGGGATATACCAAAAATATTTGGTACGACACGAACGAACCTAGTACCAAGCTATGCACCTATGTACCTAGCCCGTGTAAAGACAAAATATTGAGCCATACACTGTTGTAGAAATGTTGCCGGGAATGGCCGGGATATACATTTTCCAGCCACGTCCTGCATTAAAATGTTTTTTGTATCTTCGGGATATAATATATGACAAAAAGTGTAGCCCCTTAAGTGTAATCTTTGAAAATTCATACCAGCACACATTGCGTTTCAGACAAACGGCGCGCCTTCACGAGCGGTGGCACTAAGGCACCAAATACCAGTGCCCGCACTGTCAAGACGAGCTTGTGTAAGTCTTAACTTCACTCGATCTAATGTCATTCGAGACGATACGACGTCATTCAAATACTATTTAGCACTAGCGGACCCAGCGAACTTCGTACCGCCTAACAGTCGATTCTTTAATTTTTTTTTATTTTTCTCTCCGTAAGAACCATCCTCGTACTTCAAGGAATATTCTAAAAAAAGAATTAGCAAAATCGGTTCAGCTGCTCTCGAGATTAGCGCTTACCAACACATTCAGCGATTCCATTTTTATATTATAGATTAAGCCCGCCAATTGTACAATCTTCACTGGTACAATAAGGAATCACATCACATCAAACTAATTTTATAAATGGGAAAGTTTGTGAGTGTGAATGTTTGTCACTTTTTCACGTCTAAACGGCTGGAGCGATTTTAATAAAATTTGGTATGGAGTTGGCTGACACCCTGGATTAGCACATCGGCCACGTTTCACTGCGGGATCTTATTTCCATGGGAAAATCAATAAACCGCTGGTAAAACCGCGGGGCACAGCTAGTAATATATAATACACAGTAGACATGTGAAAGTACTGCGAGTTATGCAGTACGCGTTATATAGGACGACCGCGTACTGGATCAGTACCCAGTACGCGGAAAAGTATAGCATGACCTATGGCATGATCAGTACGTCGCGGCCGGCCGGCCGCGGCACATCGTTGCTATGTACTTGCACATGCATGGCACAAAGAGCGCGGCGGTCGGCGAGCGTAGCTTACTGCTTTGTTAATAGGGTACTGTTTTGCACAAATTATTATCCTACTTCGATGTTCGGGTGGCCGTCGGTCGGCATCGTAAAACTTCGAGTAATTGTGCGAGTGAGAAGAAATAACCTCGCCGCGAACGAGATTCCGCTATCTCTATCAGGATGGTAAAGCGTTTTGAACTCAATACGTTCTTGATAAGGCCTACATTTCTTTGACACCGCCTCTTAATTTAAGTATAATGGATAATACAGACCGGCTACGTCATGTAGGCATAATGACAATGACTCTAAACATGGCCCTAATGCGACATCTCAGGTAAGCCATGTTCCGCGTACTGCGTACTGCTATAATGCCATATGGCGCGGTACGAAATGCCATGCCATGTGACATGTTCTCATAGGGTACTGTTTTGCGCATGTCTAATACACAGACAAGTTGAACCTAGATCTTCAAATTATAATACACCGGCTCGCACTCGGCCGCCTTAGGGTCGCACTGCCAGACGGGCGCCTCGAGCGTCCTCTCGGCTCCTGCGCCGTCCTCGTACGCCTCCCTGAGTCGCTTGTGGCGAGCCCTCTTCGGCCACGGCTTCTTCAGGTGTACGTAGGTGATGTGAGCCCGCTTCTCGCTGGCGTGCTTGAAGCATTTTCCGCACATTTCGCACTTGAACGGCTTGAGACCCGTGTGGATCTGCGGAAAGTGATTTTAAGTATCATTTTATTGTATTTTCTAAGGTTAACACGAGCACTAGACATAATTAAAACTGTTTTTAGACGGATTTATGCTCGTTTATTACATTTTTCCGACGATTCGGCACTTTTTCAGGTGGCGTGGTCTCGGATGACTGAGGTGACAGGCGTCTTTTAGAAAGCATTAACGGTTAGTTTACTACCCTCGGCAAAAATTACAAAAGTTAATTTTTGCCGAGGGTAGTAAACTAACCGTTAATGCTTTCTAAAAGACGCCTGTCACCTCAGTCATCGTAACATTGTAAAAATGTAGTAAACGAGCATAAATCCGTGTAAAAAGAATTTTAATTATCATTTTATTAATTTTTGATTTTGATTTTCAGATTTCTCCATTCATAAGTTTACAATTGTAGTACACGCTTGATACAGTTAACAAGTGTACATTAGTAGCTTAAATATATAACATTTTTACCAGGCTGTCTTACCTATAAAAAATATAATAATAATAAATATTCATTGACATATTACACAGATCTCGTTAGCCCTATATTAAGCACAACTAAATAACTTGTGTAACAGGTGCTAACTCGACGAAAGATTTAATACAATAAATACATAGATAACATCCAAGACCCGAGACAAACTAGAAAAGTTCGTTTCCTAGTTTGAGCCGGCCGGGGTTCGAACCCGAGACCCACGGTTGTACAGTCAGCGTGCTAAACCGCTGCGCTACCGAGGGCGTCAAAGGGCTATTAAGATACTAGGATATTAATGATAATTGATAACAAGTGTATTTATGGGCTTCTTGTTCGAGGTGCATTTTTGTCTTAGACCATTTAATTACGTACCACAGAAAGTATTGTAAAGAGATTCGAAATTCCACTGATGCCGGTAAGTCGTCTATTGGCTCAGTTGGGAGAGCGCTGGCACGGTTAGCCAGAGGTCGGGGGTTCTGGCATGGGTGGAATTTTTAGCCTCTAAATAGGTTTTTTAAAACCATTTAATTATATATGTATTTATTTATATATTCATTCATTCCCTTTGTATGTCCCCACTGCTGGGGCACGAGTCTCTTCGCTAAAGAGTCGGACTGCGGAATTAGAAAGATAGAGAACACTATAGCGCACAACCAGAAAGAAGAATACAACCATGATTTCCTAAATCTAAGTAATGTTATACAATTTGGGGTCTTATCGCTAAGAGCGATCTCTTTCAGACAACCTTTGGATGGAGTGGATTGCATGAAGAATATAGTCGGTACGTGCATGTACTTACGTAAATAATTAAATCGAAAATATATTGATACCAAATAGTGAATTGACTGCTAGAATATAATTACTTATAATTACCTACGACAAAAAGTACATATAGTTAAATTATAATATACTTACATATAAATCCGTAAAAATATAGTCTGTTAGCTTTTATAATATACATCGGCTACTATCGGATAGAATCGGATATATTCGTGTAATAGAAATATCGGAACTAATATGACACTTAATTTCAAAATCTGAACTCGATCATCAGTACGAAAACCGGCGAAAATTGGCGAAAACCGAAGCCTACTCTAGAGCCCGAGGTATATTCTAAAAGCTAACAGACTATAAATACTTACACAATTAAATACATACTCATATAAGCAGTTTTCCAGTTAAAATAGTAAGGTAGTGGGACTCCACCAATGCCTTAAAACAAGCCAACAACCCTTAGAATGTCGCCAGAGAGTCGAGTGTCGATTCCGACGAATACAGAGCTCTAGAATGTCGCCAGAGAGTCGGACTGCAGCGCTGGAATGTCGCCAAGGAGCCATAATGCAACGCTACAAAAACGCCAACGTCGGATTGCGAAGCTAGAAAGGCGGTATGAGAGTACTACTTATGTCGCCAGAGAGGCGGACTGCATCGCTAGAATGTCGCTAAAGAGTCGGACTGCACTGTTAGAATATCGTTAGAGAACCGGACTGAATCACTACAGAGTCGGACTGAACCAATAGAGAGTAAAATTTCACCAGAGAATCGCAGCCGCGGTGATAGAATCTATTCCGCTCGCCGGGCGATCTAAACTAGGATCCACTCACAAACATGTGCCGCTGCCGGTTGCTGTGAGTGCTGAAGTGCTTCGCGCAGACAGCGCAGCTCTTAAGTGTGGCGCTGTTGGCTGTGGATCACCAAACGTTGCGAGCCCCTACATACGAAGGTGCTTGCTGTAGAACGAGCGCTAGAAAGTTGCTAGAGATTCGGAATACAGCGCTTGAATTTCGCTAGATAGTCGGACTGCATCGCTAGAGAGTCGGACTGAATTATTACAGAGTCGGACTGAGTCGATAGAGAGTAGACTTTTACCAGAGAGTCGCAGACGCGGTGCTAGAATCCATGCAGCTTGCTGGGCAATCTAAACTAGGATCCACTCACAAACATGTGCCGCTGCCGGTTGTGTGTGTTGAAGTGCTTCCCGCAAACGGCTGCAGTTGCGCTGCAGTTGTAGGTGGCGCGCTGCTGGCTGTGGGTGGAATCGCCTAAGCGCCAACAAACGCTGCTGCAGAGCGAGCACAAAAGTCGGACTGCAGCGCTAGAATCTCGCTTAAGAGTCAAACTGCAGCGTTAGAATGTCGTTAGAGAGCCGGACTGCATCGCTAGAGAGTTGGACTGAATCACTACAGAGTCGGACTCCATCGCTAGAGAGTCGGACTGAATCATTACAGAATCATTACAGACTGAATCATTAGAGAGTAGAATTTCACCAGAGAGTCGCAGCCGCGGTACTAGAATCTATTCCGCTCGCTGGGCAATCTAAACTAGGATCCACTCACAAACATGTGCCGCTGCCGGTTGCTGTGAGTGCTGAAGTGCTTTCCGCAGACGGCGCAGCTGTAAGTGCGCGCTGCTGGCTGTGGGTGGAGCGCCTAAGCACCAAAAACGCTGCTGCAGAGCCAGCGCTAGAATGTTGCTAGAGTCGGACTGCAGCGCTAGAATCTCGCTAAAGAGTCGAACTGCAGCGTTGGAATGTGGTTTGAAAGCCGAACTGCATCGCTAGAGAGAAGAGAGTGGAATTTAACCAGAGAGTAGCAGCCGCGGCGCTGGAATCTATTCCGCTCGCTGGGCAATCTAAGCTAGGATCCACTCACAAACATGTGCCGCTGCCGGTTGCTGTGAGTGCTGAAGTGCTTCCCGCAGACGGCGCAGCTGTAGGTGGCGCGCTGCTGGCTGTGGACCCGCCGATGCGCCACCAAGCGCTGCTTCATGCGGAAACTCTTGCTGCAGTGTTCACATTTGAACGGCTTCTCGCCTGTATGCGTCCACGTGTGGTCCTTTAGAAGGGCATAGCTCTGCGGAGGACATCAGGTTAGGTTAGGTTACGGGCTCCTAATAGAGAGAATAGCTCCAAATAATAGAGAATAGCACCAACCCAATACTTCCCGCGGGTGTCGTAAAAGGCGACTAAGGGACACAAACCGGGGGTTGGGCAGCAGCGCCCCCTGCAGTACAATTCCACCAAACTGCGATCCCCAACCCGCATGACCAGCGTGGGGATTATGGGAATTACCCCCTATGATAGCACAACGTGGCGCTCATTAGGGGAGGGCTTCAGGGCTATATCCAGCAGTGGACTAGTATAGCCCGAAAACGACGACGACGGGCTCCTAAGCTGCCCGCCGCTCTATTCAGAGGTCCCTGAGGTGCTGGAAGGCGCTCCGTGTGTTCCGGAACGCCTTCCAGCACGGGAGCAAGTTAGTCTTGGGTAACTCAAGAGCCAGATATGAGTGGATACACAACTCCCTAGCCGTCAAGTGTGTCCCATTCACATCCTAGAGATATCAACTATATCTGGCTCCCTTACACATACTTCAACTCAGTACGGTAGTCATCTCCTGCTACTTTATCCAGCTCACACACAATGCGCGAGAGCGGGATCAACGTCGTCTGACATCGGTTACATTCGGCCTCGTCCTAACCAACGAGCGATGAGAGAAAGTTCACCAAGAAAAACGTGTGATCTGGACAAAGTAGGGAATAGGTAGATTAGACTGACTGACCACTTGTGTCTCTTGTTTCCACACGCACTTAGTTGATTGGACGTCGTATGAGCTAGGACACAAGTGGTGAGCGAGATATGATAGAGATATAGTGTGTCTCGGTGAGCAAAGATATGAGATATAACAACTCCCTTTAACGACACACTTTGCCCACTACCGCGACCCAAGCTGACAGGGTCGCGGTAGTTTGCGCAAGCGTGGCCCCGTCCCTTGCGAGTGCGGAGGAACACCCCAGGTGTTTTAGTCGGTATACTGCCCTTTTCAGCGCTGAAGGCTTGCCCATCAGCATTATGCTGAGTCAGTTGCCGTTTATAGCGGCAGTGACACGCCGTGACCTTTAGTGTTCTTTTTTTTTTAATGTTATTTAGTAATGTGTTTTAAGTTTGCTTTGTTATTGTGGCGTGTGTACTGTGGCTATAATAAATGTTTTTTCTTCTTCTTTTCGGGGCGGAGACACCGACATAACCGCCGAGCTCCCCCGAGCCGGTTGTACCCGTAGTAGGATTCCTCCTGGGTTAAAAAATAGGGCTCTTAAGCTCTTTTTATCAAGGACTAGCTGTGCCCCGCGGTTTATCGATTTTCCCACGGGAATAAGATGATTTTTGCCGCAGTAAAACGTGGCCTACGTGTTAGTTCAGGGTGTCAGCTAACTCCATACAAAGTTTTATTGAAATTTGTGGCGTGTGTAACAATAATCATGTGGGTACAGCGATATCATTCCGATGTAAAACCTAACTGCAAAGTATGTACGCGGGGCTGCAAGTGATGCAAATTACTTCAGCCAGATGTCGCTGCTTGTACGTAATACAGATAATATTGTAAATAGGTGCGAAATTTCACTGATCCCGGTGAGTCACACATTAGCTCAGTTGGAAGAGCGCTGGCACGGACAGCCCGAGGTCGCTAATTCGAATCCCGGCACGGGTGGAATTTTTAGCCCCTAAATAGGTTTTTTTTAAAATCGTCCTTAGCACGGGTTAGTGCATTAAAAAGAACAAGTTAGTGATTGAATCGAATCACTCGGTTCGACTAGGCCACAAGCGACACCATCAGCCTCCGTCATCAGCCGACTCTATCCAGAATCCACCGTCTTTTTCTTAGGCTACATACAAACATATACAGAATCAAGCACAAACCTGGAACATACGGCCACAGACTTCGCACATGCAAGGCGACTTCATCGAGGGGTACTTGGTTCGATTCTTGTCAGGGTGCATGCGCCGGAAGTGCCCGTGGTAGGCCCTGGAGTCCTCCAGCTGAATGCCACACTGAGGAACAAAGACTCCATGAGGAAACCTTAACCACTGATCCTGGTATAGTTATTAACAATTTGTTAATATACTGTTAACAAATGACGGGTGTAACTGTACATTAACAATTTTAAAAACCTATTTAGAGGCTAAAAATTCCACCCACGCCGGGACTCGAAACCGCGACCTCTGGCTAACCGAGCCAGCGCTCTCCCAACTGAGCCAATGGGCGACTCACCGGCATCAGTGAAATTTCGAACCTCTTTACAATACTCTCTGTATTACGTACAGGCAACAGTATCAGTACAGGCTAAAGTAATTTGCATCACATCAGTTGGGAGAGCGCTGTCACGGTTATCCAGAGGTCGCGGGTTCGGGTCCCGGCATGGGTGGAATTTTTAGCCTCTAAAGAGGTTTTTAAATTTGTCCTTAGCACGGGTTAGTACAAAAGAATATAATGCACATGAACAAAATAAACGTCAATTGAGACCCTTAGGAGTAACGAGTAACATATCATCTAACGTTTACATACAGGCACATACATTGCTTCTGGCCCCACACTAGGATACCCTGTGTCGTGGGAACAAGAAACAACGAGGTCACAAACATGTAAACATCCAAAACATGGGGTTTTTTTTTATCCCCAGCCGGGGTTCGAACCCGGGACCTCTTGCATGGTAGGCAGATGCGCTACCGCTACGCCACGGCCATACGGACGGACGGGCAACAAAGTGATCAATTATAAGAGTTCCATTTTCTGTTGAGATACGGAAAACTAAAAACAGCATTTAAATCCGTTGTTGTAATGTGATGTATGAAACAGCAAGGCCCGCCACTGTCTTACGATCCTCCACCAACACGGACTTGGTCCCCGTGGTGGAGTATGGCCTAACCGAGCGATGCAGGAAGAGACCCGTGCCCCAGCAGTGGGTGCATACAAAGGGTTGATATCATATCACGTGATGTATTTCAATATGTATATTTTGTAGTTATATATTAAGCGGGTCAAATCGCGATATTTATTAGTTAAAACGTAATTACCTTATTTCCCGACGTCTCGACAGCGTTACAGTAGCCGTGGTCTCGGGTAGACTATAAGGTAATTACGTTTACGTAATTAATAATGTAATTACGTTTTACCTAATAAATAATCGCGATTTGACCCGTTTAATATATAACTATGTATGAGAATCGCGAATCATTAAGAAATACTATTATACCTGTTCGCAGGGTATGGGTCCCTCGGCCCGCCTCATCTGGCTAGGGTATACCCGCCTCTCGTCGCCCGAGTTTCTGTCCGAGGCCTCTTGCAGCTCTTTGGACGCGGCCTCGCGCTTCCGCGGGGCCTTACACTTGTTCGCTAACTTCGGTTTTCTGTAAACAATGAAAATTGTAGAATTTTAGTCCGGATTTACTTACGGGTGTTGTTATATCGGAAAAATGCGACCAGGTTTCGCTCCGATTCGCAGAGCTTAATCATGGTGAGCAGAGAATCGGAGCGAAAAATGGTCGGACTTTTCACAACACCCGTAAGTAAATCCGGACTAAAAGTCTACAATGTGTTGTGCTTACGAAAGTTTTAGTTCAAAAACAAAGAAAATGAAAAAAAATTTTAACCACTAGCTGACCCAGCGAACTTCGTACCGCCTAACAGTCGATTCCTTATGTTTTTATTATTTTCTCTCCATAAGAACCATCCTCGTACTTCAAGGAGTATTCTAAAAAAACCGGCCAAGTGCGAGTCAGACTCGCGCACCGAGGGTTCCGTACAAACCTGTATTATAGACCTGAGTATTTGGTATGAATTTCAATTTAATACCTCTACGCGTTTATGAGGAAATGGGTAGTAAGTTTAAAATTATTAAAAAAATAATTTATGGTTTTCGTAATTTTTCCTTTATCTATGCTATAAGACGTTGCTTCGTACCAAATTTCAAGATTCTGAGTTCACGGGAAGCACCCTGTAGGTTTTGATTCCCTTGCAAGTGTCGAAAATTTGCGGCATAAACGGCTGTATCTTTTGATTGCGTTGGCTTAGAAGTTTGATTTTTTCACAGCTTCAAGGGACAGTAGACCTGAGTAATTGATATAAATTTCAGCTTCATACCTCCACGCGTTCCTGAGAAAAAGGGTCTTGACAGACGGACGGACGGACGGACAGACGGACAACAAAGTGATCCTATAAGGGTTCCGTTTTTTCCTTTTGAGGTACGGAACCCTAAAAAAAGAATTAGCGAAATTGGTACAGCTGCTCTCGAGATTTGCGCTTACCAACACATTCATCGATTCATTTGTATATTATAGATAAGTGCGATATAACTAGAAATCAGATAATCGGATGCATATTTGCCTGAATTGAGGTGTTGGCTAATATGGGTAGCACTTTCGTATCGAAAAAATCCCGGGATTCCGGGATACACATTAGTTTTTTATTACAGAATCAAATCGGGTGTAGCTATATTTACTTATTTTATGATGCTATTATTATTATTACTATTATTATTAAAAAATCTTTATTGCATAAAAAAATTTGCACATAGGCGAGCTTAATACTACTTAGCATTATCTACCGGCTAACCTAAGTTTGTATATGGTAAGTAGATATACATAAGCAGTTAAGTAATCCCGGAGGTGTGTCTTTAAAAAAAAATGCAACATGCTGAAGACTTCGTTTTCCCACCGTGATATCGACAAGATTCATCTCGTATTTGTTTTGTTTCTCTTTATTTTGGTTCGTTCGTGTTTATGTATGTAGCCCGTGTAAAGACAACATATTGAGCCATATACTGTTGTAGAAATATTGCCGGGAATAGCCGGGATATACATTTTCCAGCCTTGTGCTGCATTAAAATGTTTTTTGTATCTTCGGGATATAGTGTAGCCAAATATATCACAAAAAGTGTAGCCCGTCTAATGGCCCCTTAAAAGTGTTATGTTTGAAAATTCATACCAGCACACATTGCGTTTCAGACAAACGGCGCGCCTTCACGAGCGGTGGCACAAAGGCACGAAATACCAGTGCCCGCACTGTCAAGACGAGTTTGTGTAAGTCTTGACTTCACTCTACATACATACATGCATAACCTCACGCCTGTATCCCAGAGGGGTAGGCAGAGACCAGGGACTGCCACCTGCCATGATCCTGACAGATCACCTTCGCTTCATCAACGTTCATAAGTCGTTAATCGAAAAGATTCGTATTCACTAATTTCCCAGAATCCCAGGAATCATATTTTATAAGAAGCCGCTTCCATAACATTGAATCCAAAAACGAACTTTATGCATCCGAATATCCGATCTCAAGATATAATAGAGTATCAGCATAGGAGAAAGTCTTAAATCGAGGTATCTACAGTATTATTTACAATATTTAGCGATACATTTTTCACTACGACCCCACACTAGTCAAGCCTGTATCATGGATTGCTATTGTAGTGTTAAACATGTTGGTTCGAAAGGCAGGACGGGACGGTTTAAGATTGTGTAAGTTTAACTGCGATCCACAACCCGCATGCCGAGCGTGGGTTTATGAGCATTACCCCCCAATGATGGCACAACCTTGCGCTATGGCGCTCATTAGGGGAGGGCTATGTCCAGCAGTGGACTAATATAGCCTGAAGAAGAAGAAGTTTATGTGGAGACTGAAAAATTGCTTGTCAAGTGTATGCTTAAATTGATTGATTGATAAATAATTTATTTATCAGTCAATCAATCAATCAAAATTAAAGTAAGTATTTACATAAAATAATAACACTAATTAAACTAGGGTCTTAAGTAGGGTGGTGAGAATGTGTGTGAGTGTGCGTGAGTATATATGAGTGTGATAAGTCTGTATGAGTAAGCGTTTGTGTCAGTTTTATACAATGAACATCCTATCTTAATGTTCTATGAAGAAAGTGAGAGATACATTATCTTAATGCATTTTTTTAAAACACAACATAAGCTCACGCCGGTATTCGGCCGGGTAGGCAGATAGCGATATTAGCATCTGTAACAAATGTAAATATAAATGTGCAGCACAGTTCGCTACCGAGATATTCGTCTGTAATAAATGTAAATACAAATGTGTAACATTTTTCACCAAAATATTGTTATTTGTAAAAAATGATAACACAAATATGCTATTGTCACTACCGAGATTTTATGGTCTGTAATGTGTGCATATATGCATGATCTGTAAGAAAGGTGAATAAAAATATGCGACACTTGGCATTCGTATTAAATGTAAACACAAATATACACACTCCGGCCCTGCTCGCTGCTAGGATACTGACATCTTATCTATAATATAAAAATGAATCCCCGAATGTGTTGGTAAGCGCAAATCTCGAAAGCAGCTGAACCGATTTTGCTGATTCTTTTTTTAGAATATTCCTTGAAGTACGAGGATGGTTCTTACGGAGAAAAAAAAAAATTAAAGAATCGACTGTTAGGCGGTACGAAGTTCGCTGGGTCAGCTAGTCTGTAATAAATTTAAATGGACATGTACAACAGTTCTCACTACCATCAGAGTGTAGCATATGTAATATATGTACACACAAATGTGACCACTCACTGTTCGCTGTTCGTGTGCCGCGCTGACACCAAGCGATGTCTCCGAAGCGCCTCGTCCGAGACGAACCGCAGGTTGCAAGCCTCACAGTTGGGGCCATCTTCCAATACCTGATGGAAAAATTACAGCTAAATTAATGCCTGATGAGCGGTCATAGGCTAGTGGAACTGAGTGATTGGGAGCAATCACTTGGTTTATGCAACAACAGGCGCGGTCAGGTGCTGGATGGATGGCTATCCTACGTCTACTGCCAGGGGCAATATGACAGTAAGGCATGCTACTGTCTCACGGTTCTCCAACAACCCGGACTTGGCCCCCGTGGAGGAGTATGGCCCAACCTTCCTGCGATGCAGGAAGAGGCCCGTGTCCCAGCAGTGGGGACATACAAAGGGATGACACCAGATCGTATGCCTAGGGACGACCGGTCCGACTGGTGTTAGTCGGACGTGTCGGGTGAAACACTGCTTGCGCGATGCAGGAATGTTGGAGTTTGTAGTGCGCGCAGAGTTGACATGTGCTCGCCACACAAGTAGAGGCTCGGCACAGTACCTGCCGTGTGTCGAGTCGGTGTTTGAGTTTCTTGTGCAGCTCTATGCCCTTCTGACTGACGAAGGAATATCCGCACAGCTGGCACACCCAGTCCGACGGGTGCTTGATGCGGATGTGGCCCATGTACGTTGTGAACTTACTGGAAAAGGAAAAAAAACATATTTTTCATTTCTTATACTCGGTTGTTTTGATCTGATTATAGGGTGGAAAATGCTGCTTCCCTCCATAGAGAGGGAAAAATTCATTCAAATAACTTCCCAACTAAGGGCCGGAATGAACTTTAAAAATAGAACTACTGTCAGCTGTGAAGAGTTTTATGAAAAAAAAAACTAATAAAAGAAAATGCTGCGGACATGTGAGTTTCTAAACAGCCAGTATGAAATTCAGCGGAATAAGCCGCAACAATCACGCGGTGAGTTCCATATTTAAAATTTAAAAAGTCGATATAAACTGGCGGGATACTAATATGTTATAATATCTGTGACGGAATAAAAAAAAATAGGTAATAATATTTTATGCTAAGATTATTATATTAAAAATGAGTTTTTATTTTCCTCATATTCGAAATTAAAAGTAGAGTGCTTAACACGGGTAAAAGAATCAATTCCTACTCGGACTATAGCCTACCTCGGGAATTAATTCTTTCGACCCTCGGTTCACAATCTACTATTGCCTATGGTGGTGTATAACCTCACAATTGTACATAACTCAGAAAACGAAAGAAAGATAGTTTGAAAGAAAGACGGTTTTTGTACAGTTTTTCCGCAAAACGATGTATATTTTCTCAGGTTTCCTCATGGTCCTTCAAATAATACTTCCTTTTAGTTTCAAATCAGAATCACTGTAGTAGCACATACGTATAATGGACTTAAAAAAAAACTATCACGGCTATGTAGGCTTTAACGAGTAATAGACAACCAAGTTATAAAACACTTCGTTAAACAATACGATAATGAAGTGTTTAGTTCTGTACAGCAACTGAAACCCCCTCTTTCTACGAAACCTTACACTGCGCGTGTTCAGGCACGCACTTCCCCTTTTTTATTCTGTGCAACAAGCCGTATTATTGACGGCCTCGGTGGCGCAGCGGTTTGGCACGCTGACTGTGCCACCGAAGGTGCTCGGGTTCGATCCCCGGCCGGGTCAAACTAGGAAACGAACTTTTCTAGTTTGTCTTGGGTCTTTGATGTTATTTATGTATTTATTGTATTAAATATATCGTCGAGTTAGCACCTATAACACAAGTCATTTAGTTGTACTTAGTATAGGGCTAACGAGATCTGTGTAATATGTCCATGAATATTATTATTATTACTAACCTTTTTTTAAAAACCTATTTAGAGGCTAAAAATTCCACCCATGCTGGGACTCGAACCCGCGACCTCTGGCACGGTTAGCCAATAATATTATTACGAACTATTTTGGGGGCTCGATACTTAAAACCTATGTATTTTATTATTGTTTTCGTGTTGTACAGTTTATTTATTTTTTACCCGTTTTTTACGCTACCTGCGTTAATTTCATTTTTATAATTGTATGCATTTTGTAATGTTTTTGTGTGTGTGCTTTTTGTTTTGTTATGAGTATTGTGTCGTCAAATAAAAAAAAATCTTTCTTTCTTTTTCTAACGGACTTCACAAAACGACGAAGTTATCAATTCGACGCCTATACTCCTATTACTTATTTTTATTATTAACTTAGCTGTCCTCGCGGTGTTGCCCGCGGTTTATTAGGGAATAAGACATTTTCCCGCAGTAAAACGTAGCCAATGTGCTAATCCAGGGTGTCAGCTAACTCCACACCAAATTTTAATAAAATCGCTCCAGCCGTTTAGACGTGAAGACGTAACAAAGATACACACAAACTTTCGCATTTAAAGGTACAATATTAGTGTGGTAGGGTGACGTGATGTGATTTCTTATTGAACCAGTAAATATTGTACAATTGGCGGGTTTAATACTAAATAGTATATGAATGACATCGTATCGTCTCGAATGGGCTTAAAAACTGCCTAATGCTCACTACAGGTGTCACCACTGTTGTGTGTACCATTAATTTGACAGTTCTCCATACTATTTTTGTAAACAAATTAATTGTTTTGTGATTAATATCATTATCTTTGTGCATCCGTTGATTGCAAAAATACAGTAATTCATTTATTTTCCAAGGAACCTAAGAGAAAAAAAAACTGTTTGGAGGAAGCTCTTCGTAGAAAAAAAATGGAAGGCTAGTACTTCGTCAAGACTTGCGATGCCTATTTTCAATTACTATGGACGCAATTGAAAATAGGCATCACTGGTTTTTCTTTCTTGTTTCTGGTTTCCGCGACACGGGGTATCCTAGCGTGGGGCCGGAAGCAATGTATGTGCCTGTATGTAAATGTTATATGTTAAGGTTATGTTGTTCTTGTTTTGTGTGTCTTCACTATTGCATTAGGGCTATACCCTGTAAAAATAGTAAGCTGTGTGGAAATAAAGATATAAGCAATTCATATACAGGTGATGAATTTCTACACAAAGCTGTACACTCGAGACCAAAGAACAATACAATGCGGTGGTTCTTAGGGACACTCAACAGTGCTGCCAACTACAATAAGTTTACAGTTTTTAACCTCATTACATTACAAAGAGTGAAGTGCAGTACAAATGAGGTCCTCGACAAGTATGTGTAGTGTTACTTTGAATGAAAGGAGACGAGTAGGCAATAGTCTGATTAGAGAAAGTTGTGGACTAAAAGAGGATGTAGTGTTTTTGAACTAAAACTTTCGTAAGCACAACACATTGTAGACTTTTAGTCCGGATTTACTTACGGGTGTTGTTATATCGGAAAAGTCCGACCAGGTGTGACACAAGCATCAGTGTGAGACAAGCAACCGACGACGCGAGCTCCGTCTCTGCTCACCATGATTAAGCTCTGCGAATCGGAGCGAAACCTGGTCGGACTTTTCCGATATAACAACACCCGTAAGTAAATCCGGACTAAAAGTCTACGAGGATGTAGTGACTAGAATTGAGAAAGGAATGTTGCGTTGGTTTGGACATGTGGAGAGGACGAAGGAAGAAAGATTGACGAAACAAATATATATTGCGAATGTGAGTGGAAGGGCTGGTAAGGGACGTCCCAGACGGACATACATCGACCAAATAGGGGATGTATTAGCAAAGGGAAAGACAAAAAGTACCTGGAAACGGCGTGCGTGCATGCAACGACTTATGAACGTTGATGAAGCGAAGGTGATATGTCAGGATCGTGGCAAGTGGCAGTCCCTGGTCTCTGCCTACCCCTCTGGGATACAGGCGTGAGGTTATGCATGTATGTATGTAGAGTGAAGTCAAGACTTACACAAACTCGTCTTGACAGTGCGGGCACTGGTATTTCGTGCCTTTGTGCCACCGCTCGTGAAGGCGCGCCGTTTGTCTGAAACGCAATGTGTGCTGGTATGAATTTTCAAACATTACACTTTGAAAGAGTTTCACTATACTATTTTTATTTTTAATGCACTAACCCGTGCTAAGGAACAAATTTAAAAACCTATTTAGAGGCTGAAAATTTCACCCATGCCGGGATTCAAACCCGCAAATTGCATCACTTACATCAGTAGGTAGTCGGGGCTGTAAGTGATGCAATTTGCTTAAGTCAGATGTCGCTGCCTGTACGTAATACAGAGAATAGTGTAAAGAGGTTCGAAATTTCACTGATGCCGTGAGTCGCCCATTGGCTCAATTGGTAGAGCGCTGGCACGGATAGCCAGAGGTTGCGGGTTCGAATCCCGGCATGGGTGAAATTTTTAGCATCTAAATAGGTTTTTAAAAGAGTTTCACTGTTTTTTGTCTGCTTGAAGGGTTCATTCTACTGGTGATACAGGATTACTATCGTCGTATTCTTTTAAAATACTTAAAGACATAATAAGTGCCCTTGTTCAAGAATTGTTATTGCTTTTAAGAGGGAACAAAATTAAGGAAACCTATTTATAGGCTAAAAATTCCACCCATGCCGGGATTCGAACCCGCGACCTCTGGCTATCCTGGCACGGATAGCCAGAGGTCGCGGGTCCGAATCCCGGCATGGGTGGAATTTTTAGCCTCTAAATAGGTTTTTAAAATTGTCCTTAGCACGGGTTAGTGCATTAAAAAATAAAAATAGTATAAAATTAAGGAAGTCAAAACTAAATTCCTATCCTAATAGATCACACAGTGTCAACTAATAGCGATTATTTACTAAGTAAAACCATTTTCCTCTATGGTATCAACCCTTGTATGTCCCCACTGCTGGGGCACGGGTGTCTTCCTGCATCGCAGGAAGGTTAGGCCATACTCCACCACGGGGGCCAAGTCCGGGTTCGTGGAGGATTGTAAGACAGTGGCGGGCCTTAGTGTCAGAAGTCATCAAGCCGCTCATAAGGCCTCTGACATGGCTTAAAGACTGCCATTATATGACAGCCGGCACCAACGGCTTGACGTGCCTTGCGAAGCACAGAAGCGCTCGGAAAAATGCCACTAGCGGTAGTCACGGGACGGGACGGGGGATAACGATATCGCTGTACCCACATGATTATATTCTTTTTAATGCACTAACCCGTGCTAAGGACAATTTTAAAAACCTATTTAGAGGCTAAAAATTCCACCCATGCCTAATAAGCTTTTTCAGGCCATTTCCCTTTTTACCTGTGCGTGGTGACGTAGGGGCACCGGTTACAGCTAAAACGCTGCGTGTGATGCGCAGTGTTGTGTTTCCGAAGCGCGTGCGGGTGTTTGAAGTGAGTTTTACATATAATACACTCGAACTCGCCGCATTGCTGAAATGTTAAAATGCACTTTTACATATATTACACTCGGTAATAGGCGTGTCGAAATATTAAAATGTATCTTCACAAATAGTACAATCGGTAGCTGAGATATTAAAATGTACTTTTACATATATTACACTCGGTAATCGGCGCATTGCTGAAATATTGAAATAAACATTTACATATATTACACTCGGTAATAGACATTTCGAAATATAAAAATGTTATTTTCACAAATAGTACACTCGGTAGTCGGCGCATTGCTGAAATTTTAAAATGTACTTTTACATATATATTACTACTCAATTTTTTGCCTCTAAATAGGTTTTTAAAACCGGGAAACTAGGAAAACTATGAAGAAAGCGTATGTCCTGCAGTAGGCTTCAAACGGCTGATGATGATGACCAGAAGAGGCTACTCACATTGGTATGTCGAAGCGTGTGGCTGTCATAAGCCTCCTCTTCTAAAAACCCTTTGAAGCAGGCCGTGCACTTGTACACGGCGTTCTTGTAATTGGAAGACTCCTGCCTCTTATCAATTTCAGCCAGTTGCTCCTCAATCGTGAGGTTGGTGATCGTGAAAAGAGTTTCGTTCAGATCCTCATTCAAGAACGGCTTCCTGCGCCTGTCAATTTTAGGCTCGCCGGAGTCCTGTTTCGGTTGTTTCTTCTTAACTTTAGGCACTTTCTCTTTGACCTTTTTGGTAAGTTTCTTTTTCCTCTGTTTGTCTCGTTTTAATTGCTTTATGGGTATGTCACAGGAGGAGTCCGAGGCGCGGCCTGACGCCATGAAGTCCGCATCCTGGTCGTTATCGTCTATATTGTCTATGTTTTCTTGATTTTCTTCCTCTTTCAGTGGCAACGGGTTTTCACTGTCCAGCTCCTCGAAGTATTTAGTTTGTTCGTTCTTAATTTGAATTTCAATGTTGACTTCGTGAAGCGGCGGCTTGTCGGACTCCTGTCCGTCGTAGATGATGTCTAAGTCGAAGTGTTGGTGGTTGTGGTGTATCGTGAAATGCGGTAACAGTTCTGCGTTGTCTTTAGCTGTTTCTACGCTGCGTTGAGTGAGCTGCAACCGAGAAGGTTTTATGTATCATATTGCATTGTCATATTTTATAAGTGGCGGCCTCGGTGGCGCAGCGGTTTGGCACGCTGACTGTAAAACCGAAGGTCTCGGGTTCGATCCCCGGCCGGGTCAAACTAGGAAACGAACTTTTCTAGTTCGTCTCGAGACTTGGATGTTATCTATGTATTATTGTATTAAATCTATCGTCGAGTTAGCACCTATAATACGTTGTACTTAGTATAGCGCTAACGAGATCTGTGTAATATGTCCATGAATATTTATTATTATTTATTTATTATTATTGGTATTCGAGAAATCGGACGAATCGTGAGTGTATTTTCTGCTTCTATCCTCGATCGCTTGACATTTCTTTGACGACAGTTAAAAAAAAGGGCGATGTGGGCTTCCACCAAATAGGCGATGTATTAGTTAGACCTGAGATTTCCGCACTTAGCCTCATAGTTGGGCCATTGTACGTACCAAGCACCGAGGTACGCTAGCACCTCAGACACTAGGGTTTCCTTACGATGTTTTCCTTCACCGTCAGCGAGTAGTATTGCCACTATATTTTCACAAATGTACATAACTTAGAAAACAAAGTCATTGGTACATGCCGGGGTTCGAACCCACGACCTCTCGATTGAGAAGCCGGCTTTCTACACCGCTCCGCTACCACCGCTCTTCAGGCGATGTATTAGCAATTCGGGATGCAAAAAAAAAGTGAACAGCCTGAATCAAAAACCAATTGTGCTTAGCATCCAAACTACAGTATTTTTAATGTAAGATATTTTTATCATAAAAGATGAGCCTTATTTTAAGTAAATAATAATATTTAAATGCCCTTCATATGACCTCTATGATGACGTCACATGTTAGATTGTCTGTGGTAGTAGTTACTCTGTGGAAAAACTACCAATGGCCTGTCAACTTCATCTCTCAAACATCTGTCCACTAAACCATAGATACACTAAACCATAGATAAATCCAATCGCGAACTCTACCTACTCACCGAGTATGTAACATATGACGTCACGCCGAATAATATTCATTTTAATGAAATAACAATGATAAACTCGATTAATCACGAAAAAAATTAAATTAGTTTCTTAAAATTACGTCTACTATCAGAATATAAAATAAAATCCGATCATAAAAAAAACTTTGCATCCCTAATTGGCAAAATATATAAAAAGTGCCCGAAAACGGCGTGCGTGCAACGACTAATGTTGATGAAGCGAAGGTGATCTGTCGGGGTCGTGGCAGTCCTTGGTCTTCGCCCACCCCTCTAGGATAGAGGCGTGAGTTTATGGTATGTCACATGATATGATATCAACCCTTTGTATGCCCCCACTGCTGGGGGACGGATCTCTGCATCACTGGAAGGTTAGGCCATGCTCCACCACGGGGCCAAGTCCGGGTTGGTGGAGGATTGTAAGACATTGGCAGGCCTTACTGACAGACTTAATGACTGCCATTACATGACAGCCGGCACCAAGGGCTTAACGTGCCTCGCGAAGCACGGAAGCGCTCGAAATACTCACACATTCGTCTTGAGCCAGTATATGGCTAAGGGCTTGGAACGCCGCACGCGCAGCTTCGCGCAATCGCGCGTGGCTTGCGAGGCGGCGCGCGCATAACGCGCAGAGATGCGCGGGCGCCTGTACCGCGATCAGCTGGTGAGATGAAATTGAAATGCTTTTTTTTATTACCGGTTCAGTAACGGTTTTCGATATCGATATCAACCCTTGTATGTCCCCACTGCTGGGGCATGGGTCTCTTCCTTTATCCTCTTCCAAATAACGTGTCGTTGCCCCATCGGCAGTTAAAAGGTTTGATAAGATGAAAATAACGGTAAACAGACCCGGACTTGGCCCACGCGGTGGAGTATGGCCTAGCCTTCCTGCGATGCAGGAAGAGACCCGTACCCCAGCAGTGGGGACATACAAAGGTTGCTATCGATTTTTTTTTAATTTCTGACAAACGACCGTTCTGTTTTCGGCTTTTGTACGCTTTATCGATGTAAAGTATAGATGACAAATCATAGACAATTAAGATCTGGCCGCACTACACTATAATGTAAGCAAAATACCTATATTTGAATAAAATAAAATATATTATTTATTATAAAATTTCACAATTTATAAAAGGGTAAAGACCCCGTACTAGGTAAAAACCTGTATTACGGAAAGTCCTGCTCTTTCGATTACCATGGTAGAAAAAAAAACAATTGCATAAAATAGTGAGTGGATAGTATACAGTTCGATATTACTTTTCAACAAAAGTTTAAAAAGAACTAAGAAATAACTATAAAACTAAATTTCATGCAAAGTTTAGGTAGTGAAAAGAAAATAAAATTTACATTATTCTTAATGCAATCACTTACTTAATTATCAATAAATAATCCAACGAGGGCTATGCATGGCTGTCTGTATTTATGTATGTGTGTGTAAGTGTGTTTCGAGTGTGTGTGGTGTGCGTGCATGTGTGTATGGTGTGTGTGCTATGTGTGTATTTTTTTTGAAATCTGAAGTACAATTTGATGTGGAACGTTATACTTAGTATTGTATTTACGTTATAGTCTGAAGCAGACATTCAGTAGCTTGATAATCTAAAGTAGTGAGCCAAGTACTTAGTTTACTTTTACAGTCGTATGTTGGCAAAGAATAAATATTAAGAATTTTATTTATTTTATTGTACAGTTGAAATGAACGATATTGGAAATGTCTCTGACCAAATGTCGTTTTAAATAATATATTACGATGTGCGATGGCATGACGTCTGGATTTCATAATCTCTGGGTCATATTCTAAGTTTCGGTGTGTATTGATTACAGTCCGGTGAATATACAATTGGCGAACTGTTAGAATTTTACTTTCAATGTAAAGTTCCCGTGTTGGGTGTCTAAAGGGTTTGTAGAGCATAACTTTGATCAGAGCTCTCTGTGCTCTCTCTAGTTCAATTAACTTAGTCTTACAGGTACCTCCCCACACTGGTATACAGTACATTACGTTTATTGAACAACTTAAGTCAAACGTAATACAGAAAATATTGTTAAGAGGTTCGAAATTTCACTGATGCCGGTGAGTCGCCCATAAGCTCAGTTGGAAAGAGCGCTCGCACGGATAGCCAGAGGTCGCGGGTTCGAATCCCGGCATGGGTGGAATTTTTAGCCTCTAAATAGGTTTTTAAAATTGTCCTTAGCACGGGTTAGTGCATTAAAAATAATATAAGCACAGGTTATACCATTGCAGTGCGATTTATTACCAGACTACCGATAGTGTGAATGAAACGACCATTACCGGACTAATATGACTGTATGGAATAACTATGCATTATAGAAACTCGCCCCCCAGTTAAGCAATAGCGCCAAGCAGTAATTTAGTTAACATACAGAGAGTCCGGTCAGCTGTTCGTACAGAAAGTCCAGCTTGCGTTCTCTGATGGGGTAAAGCTTGACGCCGGTTTCCAAGCATATCCAGCACACCTCCACTAGCGTTGCGTCACTGAAGTCGGTCGTGAAGGTCGAGTTCTGGAACAGACAATGCATTGTTTAGATTTAACAAGTCTTCTTCTCAGTGGCGAACTGAGCCCCTCAGAGGCCCGGGGCGGCAAAGCTAAATGAGGCCCTACAGCTTAAAATTTTATGAGGCCATGAATTATAGTTTATGAATTTATTTGCAAAGATAGTAAATTATGATCTCACGATTCAGTACTTTTAAGAGTGTATATTATTATACAAAGTGTAATGAAATTATGTAATTGTACTTTCATAAGTATATTTTTGTACCTCAGAGGGCAGAGTGGACGAAGTCCAAGCCTTTCTTTCTTTGATAAAAAAAAAGAAATTATGAGGCCCGGGTTCACCAGTAGCAGATGCCTGTCACAGCTGCCAACTCTTGCCAGTTACTGATACCAACTCCAATAGTTTAAAAATCAAATAACTAGATTACAAAGCTTTCATAACCTAAAATATAATAAACGTCGACGTTGTGTATACTAATATCTATTTTTTTTATAGTCATACTATTGGGGTTTCAGTGACTGGCAGGAGTTGGCAGCTGTGACTGGCAGTCTGCTACTGGTGAACCCGGGTCCGAAGGTACTAAGCACATTTTTAAAGTCTTATTTAGGATTTGATCAGAGAAACGCGGAGGCACTTGGGGCCCCCCCAAGACCGGAGGCCCGGGGCGGGACGCCCCTTCCGCCCTCCTGTTAGTCCGCCACTGCCTCTTCTGCTTCTTCAGGCTATATTATGTAGTCCACTGCTGGACATAGCCCTCCCCTAATGAGCGCCACAGCGCCCTGTCTTCAGCTTGCCGCTTGCCGATTTAACAAGTAAGCGGCGTTAAAGCGCTCGTGGGCTAGTCGAACAGAGTGATTGGGATCAATCACTTGAGTTAAGCAACAACAGCCGCAGTCAGGTGCTGAAGGGGTGACAGTCCCGTGACTACCGCTAGTGGCAGTTTTTCCGGGCGCTTCCGTGCTGAGCAAGGCACGTTAAGCCGTCGGTGCCGGCTGTCATGTAATGGCAGTCGTACCCGGTACCAGTACGTACCTGGCCCGTAACCCCACTTGGCACAGCTCCGGTCCTCACTCTGCGCAGACCACTCTTCGTCTCGTACAGGTCTTCAGGTCGGAAGTGCTCGGAGCAGACGGCGGAGCGCTCGCGGGGCTCCCACGCCGGCTTATTCACGGCCTGCAGCCATGCCTCGCGAAGAGTCTTCTCTAGGGGGAAGCTGCGAAACACGGAAATAACTTATCACACATCCTCCAGTACGCTTAGCACGCTTGAGAAAAGCCCTTCTTTATGCAATATCAATTTCTCTGTCTGTGGCACACACTTGTGGTTGAGTGGACTGTATTTAGAAGGCTGGTGATTAATGAAAACCGAGATTTACTATTTTTAAGACTATATTCGTCGTCAGGCTATACTAGTCCACTGCTGGACATAAAAAGCGCCACATTGTGCTATCATAGGGGGTAATGCCCATAATCCCCACCCTGGGCATTACGGGACGCGGGGCGCGGTTTATTTGATTTTATAATATAGTCCTGCTGTGTGGTGTTGTCGGCCTAGAGAATAGCACCCACCCAAATTCTTCCCGCGGGTGGCGTAAAAGGCGACTAAGTGACACAAACCGGGGTATTGGCACCAGCGCCCCCTGCAGTACAATTCCACCGAACTGCGATCCCCAACCCGCATGCCCAGCATGGGGATTATGCGCACTACCCCCCAATGATGGCACAACCCTGCGCTATGGCGTCCATTAGGGGAGGGCTATGTCCAGCAGTGGAATAATATAGCCTGAAGAAGAAGCAGCTCCCGCCGGAGGTACACTAACCTTTTACCCCCTTTCCTATTGGGCCTGGTAAGTCTTTAAGCCAGAGCGGTGGTAGCAGAGCGGTAGAATGCCTTCTTCTTAATTGGGAGATCATGGATTCAAATCACGGCATGTACTGACTCTGTTTTCTATGCTATGTACAATTTTCTATGTTTGTGAAGGAAAACATTGTGGGGAAACCCTAGTGTCTGAATTTTACTATTATTAACATGCAGACGCTGGTCATACAGTCCACTAAAATTATTGCACACCTTGATACCCCAAATTATATAATAAGTTTTCTTGAAGCCGTCAACAATAGGCTTTCTTATTTAATTTTCCTGGGTTATACCATTGGATTGACATTGTAATGATATTGTTAAGCCTACTTAATTGTATTAAGTCTACTTAACAATATAATATTAATTATTGTTAAGCCTACTTAATTTTGTTAAATCTACTTAACAATATAATATTAACAATATTCTAATATGAATTTTGTCGCACTGCTGGGCAAAGGCCTCCCCTTTTAGATGACAATAATGTCGGGAATTAAAGCCAGTACAATGCAAGAGTTCTATGTTTTAAAATAATTATGTAAGCTTTGTTAATTAAAGACTTTGAAAAGACTAAGTTTGGAGTTTTTTTGTCCATTTTTTCTCCAAAATGATCTAGATTTTGAAATGGACACCTAGTTTGAATTGTAATGTTCATTAAGCCGCAGCTTCTGCGCTACTTTGAATAAAACCTTTCATTTCACATCATTGCCTTCCACTCCTCCCTGTCCATGGCCACCTCCTGCCAGCCCAGCAGAAAGGTTGTCCCGCCATCTCCGCTTGGGTTGCTACGTTTGCAATATCCGTCGCGCGAGAATTTTTGCCCACCTCTCAGGGCCCGTACAGTTTAGGTGGCCTGGCTTTCCTTGAGGAGCTGGGGTGGCAGGACTAAGGCTCCTTTGGGGACAACACCTTCCATTTCACGCAAAATAGGCTCATTTGCAGTCGAGTTAATATAATTAATTCTATTGAACAACTTTGAGATTAATATTAAACAGGACTAATCGCGATTATTTATTAGGTAAAACGTAATTAGGTATCTTTAATAGACGTAGGTATCGGCAATGTTGCAGTTCCCATTGTAATGTTGGAAATTAAGATAATTAATAATGTTTAGCTAAAAAATTATCGCGATTGGACCCGTTTATTAAATATTAATAAACAATAGTAGAGGAATCTCTATTTTATAAACTTTTTTCAAGAAATACAATAGGAATTGATGAATAATCCCATAGGAACGTATAGAAATTATTACTGTGACTTACACATGAAATGTAATCCCCTCGGATTTGGATAAGTGCCTGGAATCATTCTTGCAGTTGGGCACGCAGCAGCGCATTTTTTGTGATTAAAATTTCGGTCTACCTGAAATAATTTACCGATTAATTGTTCACTAAAACAAACTACTCTATTCTAGGATTATTTACACTAAATCTAAGGTGTTTTAACACTCCAATATTCAAACCATAATTACAATTTACTCAGGCAGCTTCTATCATTGAAACATTTCTTGCAGTAGAAATTAAAATAAAAATTATTTGATCACACAAACAACACACGCATTGTAATTCTTTTGTAGCTGTGCTAAATAAAGTTGCGTCATAAAAAACGAGAGCTACAATAAATTCGCAAAAGAGTTAACACGGCAGAAAGAGACAGAGAACAGCTAATTGGGCTTTTTTTATTAAGTCGGGTAATGGCGAGCATAGACAACCAAAGCATAGCTGCGTTTCAAAATAGATGTGAAAAGTCAAACGACGCTTGTATTTACATGAGTCCTTAGTTTTTTCTGAGCCTGAGTGAGCAGTCACCACCGGCAAAGATATACATTTTTTGGTACGTAAAAGAATGGGGAATCCACTGAGTTGAGAGACGTTGATTTTTACGTAGATAGAGTTACGGATTTTTACTTTTTATTAGCTACTTCAGCTGTCAAATGCATAACTCGATAGAGTAGAATGTTAGGCAGTAATAGAAATAGGAAAACGTAGTGATTATATTCTCTGTGATAGGAAGGGCAGGCATGCTCAAGACCGGCAGTATGTGACTCTAATCAAAGTGAACCTCAGATAAATGATTGTAAATGATTCTTAGGCCCACTTGCGTCGGCCCGGGTTAGCTCATTTAACTCCAGTTAAATCGACAATTTCGCATGCAAAATGATCGATTTAACTCGATCATTTAACTCGAGTTAAATGAGCTAACCCGGGCTGACACAAGTGGGCCTTAGAAAGATTTGGTTAGACTAGGTCATGCATCACTTACCTACATCTTGTATAGAATCGTTGTACGGATGCCCAAATAGGTCTCCTTTTTGAACTAAAACTTTAGTACCTAAGTTTTTTTGTCAGAAGAGTCAAATCATAACATAACAATTACATCCAAGCACTTACATTGCTTGTGGCCCCACAGAATACCGTGTCGTGGGAACCGGAAACAACGACATCACAAACATGTAAACATCCAAGACCTGTGTCGGAACGACTATACGCTAGTCGGGTTTGACCGACCTATGATGTACGTACAATAAAGTATTGTACAGAGTAGAATCCATGGTAGATAACAGTTCGGATGTGCGAGAGACTAGTGGAGAAAGTTTGGCAGGGTGTATGGGGAGGGAGTCAGAGGAGCCCTGGGGAGACCCGGGCACTGCCCGGGGGCTCCATGTGTCACCATCTTAGATTGGCTAAGGTTATGGGAAAGTTTTCCGGTCATTATAACGGTATGGGATGGAGTCTACCAAGGCAGACTCCTCGAAACGCAAACCTCCGTACGGGACGGCCCGACCACCGTGCAGAGAGTAAGACGGGGTACCTTCTCGATTGTAGAAGCACTACCCGTTCCATATGAGTATGGCTCTCATGATTGGATATACGGACACACATCGGTGTGGACACGTTCTAGTATGACTAGTTCACATAGTTTAATACGCTCTATGTTGGTTGAATCTATGGTGGAAGACTATGCCACTTTGTGTGTATCATAATAAGCTTGATGTATTATGTACTATCGACCCACGTGTCTTACGTCGTTGAGATGTTATTGCCCCTCTATTTAGTCATTTGATTTTATTCGTCGCGACAACCTGGGCTTTTTTGTCCCCAGCCGGGATTCGAACCCGGGACGTCCGTCGTCAGGTTGGACACGTCCGACAAAAAAACAGGTAAGTGAATCTGGAATTGAGTTAATGTATAACTTGTAATTGTTTTGAAAACGTCGATTATTTAAAAGTAAAAATACTACTGTTCGATTTTCAAATTTCCCTCCGCATTTTTTTGAGAGGAAGATTGAGAAGGCCGTGGAAGAGGTGTCAGCGGAGGACTGGAAAAAATGTTTTGAAAATTGGTTCAGACGCATGAAACTTTGTATAGAGGCTGGTGGAGAGTTCTTTGAAAAGATTTAATAAAAATATCTTCTTAGTTTTTAGTTTCTGAAAACTTTCTGAGTGTCCCACGTATAATTTAAATAAATTATATACATAATTTTTTGCTTCTATTGAGGTATGGATTTAATTCCCCGATTTTCCGTTTACAACTTGTAAATACGCAAAATATAGGTACTTTTGGGAATTATGGGTTATGCTAGCAATTCTTATAAAGTACCTACTTCTATCTCTTAATTTGTGTCTCCATCTCAAAGGTAAACGCGCAGGCCCAGTCTATTCTATTCTCTGTCTACGGTTGACCTTCTGTCTTCTCAAACCGACTGTTTTCTAAGTACATTTTTTTTGTAGAAGTATACCTACCACTCGCTTACAGTGGAGGATAGCACTGTGAGGCCTATCTTCCTCTCACATCGCGTCCATAATTATAATGTCATTTAATGCAGTGGTATTATATGGGTTTACGATGTTTTCCTTCATGTTAGCGTGTGTATTGCGTAAGTATGAATATCTATAATATAAAAATGAATCGCTGAATGAGTTGGTAAGCGCAAATATCGAGAGCAGCTGAACCGATTTCGCTAATTCTTTTTTTTAGAATATTCCTTGAAGTACGAGGATGGTTTTACGGAGAGAAAAATAAAATAAAATTAAGGAATCGACTGTTAAGCGGTACGAAGTTTGCTGGGTCAACTAGTTTATTCATAAAAATATGGATATGGATTCATATGAATATATTCATATCGTATGTATGGAACGTCACTGCATTGGTGTGTATGTGTGAGTAATTTAGTGACGTCGAAATCGAAATTGTTCAGCCGGTGAAGAAAGTAACTCTTATCAAAAATATGACCTGTTTTATTTGTTTCACTTATTTTCAGTACTAGAAAAGAGCAGTGGTTCTCGATTCGTAAGGAGAGCTGAAAGTAACACAATGAAAGTAATTTATAATAATTTAATAAATATAAGCAAACTACAAATTCTTACCATACCAAATCAGCGAAATTTAGTTCTCTCAAAACAACTCATTATTAATTTTATACATGGCAACAAAAAATATCTTAAATATTTACAAAATTTTCCTTCTTTTACGCACAGTTTGTCCAAAAATTCAAGAAACTGGAAGTGAAACTTTATAAGTGGTATTATTCAAAATTAAGACCATTACTACCTTTGATTAAGCACAACACAGCTTTCTGATGAAATGACTCTTTTAAGTGCAATAAATTAACTAATACAAACAAAAAGTCTGAGCAAAACCTTACTCTTTAATTTCTACACTTTTTGGACAAAGTATACGCCACTTGCACTATTGACTTTCAACATTCTTTATGCGCGGCAAAAAACAAGTACGTGAATCCGGAATTACGCATCTTCACATCGGACGAGCGGACATTTTGTCGGACTCGTCCGTGAGAAATAAGTAAGCGAATGTGGAATTCAGACATGACTATTCGCCCAGTAGCCATTGAACATTAATATTCGATTAGCACCTACTACTCGTCGCAATTTCTCATTCGGCAATCTTTCAGATATACGGTAACCTGGAAGAAATTGCTATCAGCAATAAGGCCGCCAATTGTGCCTCTTCTTTTGTAACCGTTGTGTCTGTAATTATTCTCTAGTGTGTACAATACACGAAAAGCGCTCGTGGCCTAGTCGAATCGAGTGATTGGAACCAATCACATGAGTTAAGCAACAACAGGCGCGGCCAGGTGCAGGATGGGTCCCGTGACTACCGCTAGTGGCATTTTTCCGAGCGCTTCAGTGCTTCGCAAGGCACGTTAAGCCGTTGGTGCCGGCTGTCATGTAATGGCAGTCGTTAAGCCATGTCAGAGGCCTTATGGGCGGCTTGATAACTTCAGACAGCAAGGCCCGCCACTGTCTTACAATCCTCCACCAACCCGGACTTGGCCCCCGTGGTGGAGTATGGCCTAACCTTCCCGCGATGCAGGAAGAGACCCGTGCCCCAGCAGTGCGGACGTGTAAGGGTTGATATCGTGTACAATAAAGATACATAATATTATGCTTTCCATGTTCGTCTTCTGTCCAGCCGAAATCTCCGTAACTTGACGCGGTAACAGTTAGACTATAACAGTCTCACTCCCACACCTCAGCGCTCTCGCCCCGGAAGGCCTCCTCCGTCCCTTTCTCCCTCCTGTCCGGTCTATTGCCGTCTCTGTTCCGATTCCGCTTCGGGTAAGGCTTTCTCAGGTGCACGTGGTTCGTGTGAAGCTTCCGTGCTCCGTCGTTCTTGAAGCATTTGCCACAGAACTCGCACTTGAAGTCCTTCGACTCCGTGTGGACCTGAAAGGGGACGTCAGTTAGTATAGGTCCCGGGTTCGATCCCCGGCTGGGGACAAAAATAAAGCCCAGGTCTTGGATGTTTGCATGTTTGTGACGTCGTTGTTTCTGGTTCCCACGACACAGGGTATCCTAGTGTGGGGCCAGAAGCAATGTATGTGCCTGTATGTAAATGGTATGTTGTGTTAATTTTCCTACATACATACATACATACATAACCTAATGCCTGTATCCCAGAGGGGTAGGCAGAAACCAGGGACTGCCACTTGCCACGATCCTGACAGATCACCTTCGCTTCGTCAACGTTCATAAGTCGTTGCATGCACGCACGCCGGTTCCGGGTACTTTTTATCTTCTCCTTTGCTAATACATCCCATATTTGGTCGATGTATGTCCGCCTGGGACGTCCCTTACCAGCCCTACCACTCGCATTCGCAATATGTATTTGTTTCGTCAATCTTTCTTCCTTCATCCTGTCCACATGTCCAAACCAACGCAACATCTAATATAACAAACCAATATAAAAATGAATCGCTGCATGTGTTGGTAAGCGCAAATCTCGAGAGCAGCTGAACCGATTTCGCTAATTCTTTTTTTAGAATATTATACGAGGATGGTTCTTACGGAGAGAAAAATAAAAAACAAAGAATCGACTGTTAGGCGGTACGAAGTTCGCTGGGCCAGCCAGTTCCTTATAATTTTCCTCTGTGGTATAATCCACGATCAGAATTGAATGCAACCTTTTTGGAACTGTAAAAAGTTGAAATGAAAAGGTTTTATTCAAAGTAGAAACTGCGGCTTAATGAATACAAGTCAAACTAGGTGTCCATTTCAAAATCTAGATAATTTTGGAGAAAAAATGAACAAGAAAACTCCAAACTTAGTCTTTTCAAAGTCCTTAATTAACAGAGTTTACATAGTTATTGAGTTTACATAGTGCTGTATGGTATCGGCCTAGAGAATAACACCAACCCAAATCTTCCCGCGGGTGTCGTAAAAGGCGACTAAGGGACACAAACCGGGGGGTGTCTTGGGAGAGGGCTACGTCCACCGGTGCACTGACACCGGCTGATTATTTGACGGCCTCGGTGGCGCAGCGGTTTGGCACGCTGACTGTAAAACCGATGGTCTCGGGTTAGATCCCCGGCCGGGTCAAAGTAGGAAATGAACTTTTCTGGTTTGTCTCGGGTCTTGGATGTTATCTACGAGTATGTATTTATTGTATTAAATCTATCGTCGTGTTAGCAACACTGTAACACAAGTCATTTAGTTGTACTTAGTATGGGGCTAACGAGATCTGTGTAATATGCCCATGAATATTTATTCATTCATTCATTCATTCATTCATTCATTCATTCATTCATTCATTCATTCATTCATTCATTCATTCATTCATTCATTCATTCATTCATTCATTCATTCATTCATTCATTCATTCATTCATTCATTCATTCATTCATTCATTCATTCATTCATTCATTCATTCATTCATTCATTCATTCATTCATTCATTCATTCATTCATTCATTCATTCATTCATTCATTCATTCATTCATTCATTCATTCATTCATTCATTCATTCATTCATTCATTCATTCATTCATTCATTCATTCATTCATTCATTCATTCATTCATTCATTCATTCATTCATTCATTCATTCATTCATTCATTCATTCATTCATTCATTCATTCATTCATTCATTCATTCATTCATTCATTCATTCATTCATTCATTCATTCATTCATTCATTCATTCA
Source organism: Yponomeuta sedellus (assembly GCA_934045075.1). Classification (NCBI taxonomy): domain Eukaryota; kingdom Metazoa; phylum Arthropoda; class Insecta; order Lepidoptera; family Yponomeutidae; genus Yponomeuta; species Yponomeuta sedellus. The sequence goes on from OW203750.1 coordinate 6,614,305, forward strand.
TTCATTCATTCATTCATTCATTCATTCATTCATTCATTCATTCATTCATTCATTCATTCATTCATTCATTCATTCATTCATTCATTCATTCATTCATTCATTCATTCATTCATTCATTCATTCATTCATTCATTCATTCATTCATTCATTCATTCATTCATTCATTCATTCATTCATTCATTTATTTATTATTATGATGATGATGCACTCACATATTTGACGTGCCGATCCCGATTGCCCATATGATTAAAGAGTTTCCCACAAACTGTACAGGGATACCTGGAAACGAAATCAATTAACTATTTATTTTGTATTCTTTTTTTAATGCACTAATCCATGCTAAGGGCAATTTTTCAAAAACCTATTTAGAGGCTAAAAATTTTACCCATGCCGGGATTCGAACCCGCAACCTCTGGCTATCCTTGCCAGCGCTCTACCAATTGAGCCAATGGGCGACTCACCGGCATCAGTGAAATTTTGAACCTCTTTACACTATTCTCTGTATTACGTACAGGCAGCGACATCTGGCTTAAGCAAATTGCATCACTTACAGCCCCGAATACCTACTTTGCAGTTAGGTTTTACATCGGAACGATATCACTGTACCCACATGATTATACTATTTTTATTTTTAATGCACTAACCCGTGCTAAGGACAAATTTAAAAACCTATTTAGAGGCTAAAAATTTCACCCATGCCGGGATTCGAACCCGCAACCTCTGGCTATCCGTGCCAGCGCTCTACCAATTGAGCCAATGGTAGCCAATTTAGCCTCTAAATAGGTTTTTAAATTTGTCCTTAGCACGGGTTAGTGCATTAAAAATAAAAATAGTATATTAAACAGGACTGTACCTTGTTCGAAGCCTAATAAAAACATGAGAGTAGCATCGTTCGTTTCCGGTCTGAACTTAGCCGCATGTCCGCCCGCGTCCTAGCTTTTGGCTATGTTCATAGCGATTCCCCCACCACCGGCAGTTGAGTTTGCGAACTCGAATTTCCTGTCATTGGCGTCTTGTTTTCCGTTAGTGACGGTCGATTTAGTTTCATTACGAGCCCTCGACCGCCATTTGTCTGTTACACGTGCTTGCATAGTAAAACCGAATTATTTTAAAATAATTCGTAGTTACGTGATTTTGCATCGGCTGGTTTGTATTACGAGTAGTTAGTGGCAAATCAAACCAGGTGAGTATTAATCCTAATTTCGTGAAAAATCGCCCTTTACGTAGATTATTTCGAAAGTAAAATAACGGCTATTCGTTACAATAATTTTTCTTTCGAGACCGTCTTAAGAAGGAAGGTTGTATTCATGAAAATTTGAAATTAACAGTTTTCGTCAGAAGTTTATTATACAACTACCCTGCAGATATGGAAAAACCACTAAATTCGTATTAACGGTGTTACCGTTCGGTTGCAGTTTATTTAATTATGAGTGGTAATCCGCCCGCACTGGTGAGTAACGCAGACAAGAAGAGGAAGCTGAAAAAGAGAGCGCAGTCAACGAGCACGGACTCCAGCTCGTCTACCAGCGGTTCGTACTCGCCTGCCAGCGAGCGACACCGAAAAAGGTGCAAAAGTAATAAGCAAAAAAGGTACGAAAGTAGTAGAATTGATGACCTAGCTATTCCCAACTTTTCTCAGAATTCCGAGCAAAATTCAGATTTGATAAAATGTTACGTTAGCCATGAAAAAAGTAAGTCTCTTGGGATTAAGGGTCTATACTCGTATAGTCCGTGTCTACCTGATAAAGTAGAATTAAATATATCTGTACCCACTGTAACTAAAGAACCAGTTAATCCTAGTTCCTCAGCAGAAATGCTCCAAAGACTATCTGACCTCCAACATTTTGATAATGAAGACTGGTGTAATTTATATTATACTGAAATCCAGAAATCATATTTACATACCCCTGGTTTTACATGTTTAGATGCGAATGATGAAATTAAGCTTTACGATAGTTCTAAGTCTACCCGCAACGCTGAAAAAGCATTTGCAGGCATAACCTATGCTTTGTTGAATCAGCAGGAACTGCTTCAAAGTGGAATGCGAGGCTTTTTACTATGGGCTAGACAAGCCAATAGTCTATCGTATAACGATGTTTATTCCAAGATTGCAGATATTTTATTAACTGGCGCGTATTGTACAGCTTCTAGCGATACATTCCAGTTGGTTACAGGACACAGAGCCGAAATGATACAGCTTAGAAGAGAAGCTATCCTGGATTCAGTTAAAGAACCGTACTACAAAAGTGCATTACGTTCAATTCCGCCGACTATTACAAATCTGTTCAATGCGGAGAAATTCAGAGCGGTCCTGAAAAAAAGCTGGAAGTGTCACGGATGTATTTTGGCACGAAGACAAGGATCGGGACATTTTTTCTGCTCCGCAGAACAATCCCCAAGTACTACCTCAAAGCTTCGCAACGAACTTGAGATCTAACACTAAGCCAAGTCAAGGTCAATTTTATTCCCAAGAATACACAGTAACACGTGTTGGAAAATACTTACCAAGAATTTCCGAGCATGCGACAGTATGTACTCGATTGACCGAGTTGTGCACTCAAAAAAGGGGGGCAAATCCAACTCTTCCTCCTCCCAACGGGACTGAAGAGTACCAGAATAGCGCACATAATGACATCCGAGTTTTTCGTGCCGGTCAACTAAGAAAGTACCAGGAACAATGGGAATTACTAAGGGCACCGCCCTTTATTCTCAAGGTCATAAAAGGTTATCGCATTCCCTTCGGGAGGAAACCACCTCTGTGCATGCCACTACCGAACAAAAACGTAACTCTTTATTCGGACGAAATGACAGACATTATCGAGAAGATGTTATCTCAAGGTGTTCTAGAGTTTGCAAATTACTCCCCGAGTTTCATTTCCACAATATTCTTAAGACCTAAAGGCGACGGTACGCTAAGACCGATTTTCAATCTGAAAAATTTAAACTGGTATGTACACACAGACAAATTTCGATTGATAAATACCCACCGGGTACCAGATTTTTTACAACCTCGAGATTGGATGGCAAAGATCGACTTACACCAGGCATACTTTCATCTACCAGTTTTGCCAAGTCATCGATGCTTTCTACGAATGATTTACCAAGGCAAACTAATGGAAATGACATGTTTACCGTTCGGCCTCAGCTCAGCCCCAAAGGTTTTTGCATCCTTAACTAATTGGATTGCACAACATCTTAGAGATAACCATGGAGTACGATTGCTAGTGTACCTGGATGACTTTTTTATAGTCCATCAAAATCCTAATATCTTGAAGGACCAAGTCACTTTAACTGCCAATCTGCTTTACCGCCTAGGGTGGAATATCAACAAAGAAAAAAGTGTGTTCGCCCCGAAAAAGGCAGTCGAGTTTTTGGGCATAGTTTGGGACACTTGGACTAATTCAAAGTATCTCCCTGAGAGATTGATTATCAAGATAGAAAAGCAAATATCGAACTTGCTAGCTTCAAGCAAAGCCAGCCTGGCTCATTTACAGCAACTTATCGGCCTACTAAATTTTGCCAGTTTTGCTGTGTTTCGGGGACGTCTTAACTATCGTGCCCTGCAAGCGCAAGCAAACTCGCTTTTGCGTACCAAAGAAGTAAAAGCCTCACCGCTACCTCAGAGTGCACTGAACGAACTTCGATGGTGGCTCCTGAACTGCAAAAAAGGCTCTAAAATTCACTCGCCGTCTGCAACTCACTATTTGACCACAGACGCGAGCGATATCGGCTGGGGAGCAAAGTTAGACTATGACAGTATAATGGGTGAATGGACTGCGACAGAGCAGAATCTTCATTGCAATCATAAAGAAATGATTGCTATATATAAAGTGTTACGAAATCACTGTCAGCGCCTGAACTCGCAGGCCATTTTAATACAGTGTGATAATAAAACTGTTGTGTCCTATCTTCGCAATGAAGGTGGAAGCAAGTCTGTTCCCTTAACCAATCTTACGTATCAGATTTTTCAAATCTTAGATCATAATAAAATACATATGAGTATATATCATATACCTGGAAATTATAACAGCCATGCTGACCGACTCTCTCGCAAGCAGCCACTGCCCGAGTGGCATCTGTTGCCTCAAGCAACCATCGTGGTTTTTGAAAAATGGGGTGTTCCTCACATCGATTTGTTTGCATCCAGGCATGCTCACGTAGTGAATACCTACTGTACTCTCGACCGAACCGATAAGCAGGCCAACTGCTACGATGCCTTGGAAAGAGAATGGGATTATCCCCTGGCATGGGTGTTCCCTCCGCCATTTTTGATTCCGAAAGTACTAGCACACCTGAACAAGGCTCGAGGAATCTACATGCTAGTGGTACCAAGATGGGAGAAGGTTTACTGGAGGCCAGATCTGAAGAGCAGAGCTCTAGCAGCGCCGTTTACGCTCAGAAATCTCCCGCATGTGCTTGTAGACGTGACTACAGGTCACCCGCCGCCGAAGGCATCAGAAATGACTATAGAAATTTGGAAATGTAGAGGAGGAATAGGCATTTAAGTAAATTTACTAGTATCAGAGAAGCGATGCATACCCCACGGGACTTTCAAATTTTTGTACAGACAGTTACATCATTAATTCTGTTGATTGATTTGTGATTTTTATAACAATCATACCTTTTTCAGTGCGTATGAGCTTAATCAGTTATCTAATTAATGCCTAATAATATCATGTAATATGCGACGAAAGTTATTACACTCAGGCTTGTCCTAGCTTTATAATTATAATATTAGAATAAAAAGTTAAGCTGTGCTATAAATTCACTTTCATCTTTTTATTTTCTACCAGTTATCTAAGTAGATCAATATCACATTGGCGTCAAGCCTAAATTATTCTACCACCACCACCAGGCGATAACAAACACGTCTCTCATGTTTTTATTAGGCTTCGAACAAGGTACAGTCCTGTTTAATAGCGACGTTTTACCTGAAACTAAAACGTTTATTAAACATACTTACCTTGTTCGAAGCCTAATACTTTTAATTCTGCCTGGTGGCATCCATAAGAGACTCAATGACAGGAAATTCGAGTTCGCAAACTCAACTGCCGGTGGTGGGGGAATCGCTATGAACATAGCCAAAAGCTAGGACGCGGGCGGACATGCGGCTAAGTTCAGACCGGAAACGAACGATGCTACTCTCATGTTTTTATTAGGCTTCGAACAAGGTAAGTATGTTTAATAAACGTTTTAGTTTCAGGTAAAACGTCGCTAATCATTCAAAATGACAGTCATACCTCTCCCCCAAATGCACGCGGCTGTGCAGTCGCATATTGAACCGTTTGCTGAACCGCTTGCCGCACGTCTCACACCGGAACGTGATGCCCTCTGTATGCTCCAGCATATGATCCTTGAGGGCATTATTCTGAAAAGGATAGGCATTGAGTGTAAAAAGTGTCGTTATAAAACTTGGGCGATCGTCAGTCTAGACTAGACAGTCTGCCCTTATAAGTAATTTGAGCAACGTCCCGCTGAATACTGTTAAACGTAGTCTGTCTAGTGTTGACTCCAATCTAGACTTTAACCTAAGTCTAGTCTTATCTTAGTCAGTCTAGCGTGTACCCTACTCAGTCTGGTCTTAATCCTAGTGTGACTTGTCAGGATTTTTATTTATTAATATTGGCCTTTTTGCATCTACTTAATGAGATGATTTATAAAGCGTCCAGTGGTATCTTCACTCACACACTAGATGGGTGAAGGGACCACTCCGACGCTGTAGTGCCTGGGACATAGTTTTATAGATGGTTTTTAGGCTTGCCCAGCACCTTTACCATCCTGACAGCTTAGTCGGCCTAGCCCACAGGAAAGACTAGTCAATACGTGCGGAGCCAACCAAGCCGCGGGTTTCCTCACGATGTTTTTCTTCACGTTAGCGTGTGGTATTGCGACTGCAAATTCGCAAATGTACGTAACTTTGAAATTAAACAAAGTCATTGGTTACATGCCCGCACTCGGGATCGAACCTGGGGCTTTCGCTTGCCAGTCCATGGTTCTACCCACTGAGCTACCACCGCTTGATTTATTATTTTTTAATATTTATTAATATTATTCCTGGTAAATCTCGCCTTAAACCTAGCCTTTTCCCTAGTCAGTCAAGTATTAAACCGAGTAGGTCTACTCTTATCCATCCCCTCACCCACAGCATCTTCCCGCATAGCTCGCACAGATGCGGATCCGAGTCGCTGGGGAACCAGGCGCACCGTTCGTACCAATGCACCCGCATCAATTTCTAGTAGTAACTCCGTCCTAATCAGTCTAGTCTTATTCCTAGTCAGTCTGGTCTTGAAGCTAGTCTGTCTTGTCAGGAATATCCATTTATTATTCCTAGTAAATTTACTCATAAACCTAGTTATTCTAGCCAGTCAAGTGTTAGTCGAGTCAGTCTACTCTTATCTAGCCCCTCACACTAGTCTGGTCTGAAACATATTCTGTTTTGGATTGATTATTTATTGTTATTAGTAAATCTAGCCTAGTAGCCCCTCACCCGCAGCATCTTCCCGCATAGCTCGCACAGATGCGGATGCGAGTCGGTGGGGAATCAGGCGTGCCTGTCGTGCCGATGAGCCCGCATTCAGTTGTTTCTATGTGGTTGTTGAGGTACCTTAGTCCTAATCAGCCTATTCTTATACCTAGTCAGTCTGGTCTTGAAGCTAGTCTATCTTGTGAAGAATTCATTTATTATTCCTAGTAAATCTGGTCTAAAACCTAGTCATTCTAGTCTTATCTCTAGCCAGTCAAGTCTTATCTAGCCCCTCACCCGCAGCATCATCCCGCAAAGCTCGCACAGATGCGGATGCGAGTTGGTGGGGAACCAGACGCGTCTCCGTGCCGATGCGCCCGCATCCAGTTCTGGTGGTACCTTAGTCCTACTCAGTCTAGTCTTTATCCTAATTAGTCTTATCCTTAGTCAGTATTGTATTAAACCTAGTCTGCCTTGACAGGATTTTTTTATTATTCCTAGTCTGAGGTGGCCCAGGACAGGAAACTCTGGACTGAATTGGGGGAGGCCTTTGCCCAGCAGTGGGACACAAACATAGAGGCTATGTAAAAAAACAATATTCCTGGTAATTCTAGTCTTAAACCTAGTCTTATCTCTAGCCAGTCAAGTCTTAAACAGAGTCAGTCTACTCTTATCTAGCCTCTCACCCGCAGCATCTTTCCGCATAGCTCGCACAGATGCGGATGCGAGTCGGTGGGGAACCAGGCGCGTTTGTCGTGCCGATGCGCCCGCATCCAGTGCTGGTGGTACTCCGATGGGGAGTTAATCGAGATTCCGCACTGCGGGCAGAGTGGGGTGAAAGTGGGGTTAGCAAAAAACTAGGATTTTCTTAATAAGTTAGTAGGTTTTTTTCGTATTATGTATTTAAATTCTGTACCACGCTGCTAGATTTCATTCATTCTTTTACTTGTTGGAAAGGGGATACACAGAAGTGTTCACATACGAATTAATTTAAGCTTCGTTGATGCTTCGGCATGGAATATGAACTGATACATTGGATTTTATCTATAAATTACCATTTTTCTGAGCGTAGTAAAAAAACATCAAATATTTTTTTAAGCGGAATGTCAATGTATGCTGTACATGCTGTGGGTACAAGATTTTTGTAGAAAGCCTAAAGCTTGATGAGCCGCTTCTCGACATGCAATATGGGCTGATGCATTAGAGTTCATAGAGATTACCTGTTTAACTGTATCTAGGAGGATAGGATTTTTGTAGTTTAGCACATGGATCTTCAAAGGTGGTCAGCTAGACGGGCCGCTTCTCGACTTGGAATACGGGCTGATGGATTGAATTTTACGTAAATTATGTTTTTAACTATATTTCTGTAGTTTACCTTTTCACAGCGGTGGTAGCTCAGTGGGTAGAACCATAGACTGGCAAGCGAGAGCCCCAGGTTCGATCCCGAGTGCGGGCATGTACCAATGACTTTGTTTAATTTCAAAGTTACGTACATTTGCGAATTTGCAGTCGCAATACCACAGGCTAACGGTGAAGGAAAACATCGTGAGGAAACCCGCGGCTTGGTTGGCTCCGCACATATTGACTAGTCTTTCCTGTGGGCTAGGCCGACTAAGCTGTCAGGATGGTATAGGTGCTGGGCAAGCATACACCATCTATAAAACTATGTCCCAGGCACTACAGCGTCGGAGTGGTCCCTTCACCCATCTAGTGTGAGTGAAGATACCACTGGACGCTGTATAAATCATCTCATTAAGTAGATGCAAAAAGGCGAATATTATTATTATTATTACTTTTTCACAAGGCACTGGACCCTCAAAGGTAACCTTGATGGTGCGCATCTCGACTTCATATGGGGTGATGTATCGGAGGTTGTATAGATTACCTTTTTATCAAGGAGGGATTGGATTTCTGTACTCTTTTCAGTGCACTAACCCGTGCTAAGGACAATTTTAAAAACCTATTTAGAGGCAAAAAGTTCCACCCATGCCGGGATTCGAACCCGCGACCTCTAGCTTTCCGTACCAGCGCTCTTCCAACTGAGCTAATGGGCGACTCACCGGCATCAATGAAATTTCAAACCTCTTTACAATATTCTGTGGAATTTTTAGCCTCTAAATAGGTTTTTTAAAATTGTCCTTAGCACGGGTTAGTGCATTAAAAAGAATATAATCATGTGGGTACAGCGATATAATTCCGATGTAAAACTTAACTGAAAAGTAGGTACTCGGGGCACCTACTTTGCAGTTCGGGGCAAGTGATGCAAATTACTTCAGCCAGATATCGCTGCCTGTACGTATTTCACTGATGCCGGTGAGTCGCAAATTAGCTCAGTTGGAGGAGCGCTGGCACGGATAGCCAGAGGTCGCGGGTTGGAATCCCGGCATGGGTGGAATTTTTAGCCTCTAAATAGGATTTTTGGGAATTCTGTAGTTTACCTTTTCACAAGGCACTGGATCTTCAAAGGTGGTCAGCTTGATGGGCCGCTTCTCGAGCCGAATGCCGTCTCGTTTGCGCACGATGGGCTTAGAGCGCTCCCGGCGCGCCCGCGGAGTTTTGCTTTTGAGCAGCCGATGTAGGGCGTGGTAGTCGCGTTTCTTCAAGCTGTTATTAATTTCATCGTCATTATTACATCCTTTTTTTTAATGCCCTAACCCGTGCTAAGTGCCGTTGGCTCAGTGGAAGAGCGCTGGCAGGGATAGCCAGAGGTCGCGGGTTCGAATCCCGGCATGGGTGGAATTTTTGGCCTCTAAATAGGTTTTTAAAATTCATCAATATCGTACAAACCCCTTGTATATCCTCACTGCTGGGGCACGGGTCTCTTCCTGCGCCGCAGGAAGGTTAGGCCATACTCTACCACTAGGGCCAATTCCTGGCCCTTACTAATTTCGATATCAACCCTTGTACGTCCCCACTGCTGGGGCACGGGTCTCTTCCTGCGCCGCAGGAAGGTTAGGCCATACTCATTTATTTTATTAATATTGGAAAAACTTAAGCGGAACTGGGAAGGCCATATCATTCATATGGGTCTAGACAGATGGGCGAAAATTACCACTGAATGGGATCTATGAAGATGGCAGTCGTTAAAGCCAAGTCAGAGGCCTTAGGGCGGCTCGATAACTTCTGACAGTAAGGCCCGCCACTGTATTACAATCCTCCCCCAACGCGGACTTGGCCTCCGTGGTGGAGTGTGAGTTGTATGACCTAACCTTGCTGCGGTACAGGAAGAGACCCGTGCCCCAGCAGTGAGGACATACAAGGGCTGATAACGAATAACGAGTAAAAAAAGTAAGCAGTCCAGCGAACCCTGATAACGTGCCATTTGGCCAGCATACGGCGGCCTCGGTGGCGCGGCGGTTTGGCACGCTGCTGTAAAACCGAAGGTCTCGGGTTCGATCCCCGGCCGGGTCAAACTAGGAAACGAACTTTTCTAATTTGTCTCGGGTCTTGGATGTTATCTATGTATTTATTGTATTAAATCTATCGTTGAGTTAGCACCTATAACACAAGCCATTTAGTTGTACTTAGTATAGGGCTAACGAGATCTGTGTAATATGTCCATGAGTATTTATTTATTTATTTATTTATTTATTATATTGCTGCAGGCTTGAGCAATATGTAGAGACAGACATACAGGTAACGGTATATTTAGAGAGTTACTCACTTCTCTTCGCTCTTCCCGTGTTTTGAGGAAACCTTCAGATGCAGCTGCAGCGCCTCTTCTGAGACGAAGCGGATGTCACACTCCGCGCATAGCGGCCCGTGTTCTGGCACCTGCACAAGAAAGTAATAGGAAGAAAAACATTTACTGCGACAACAGTTACAGACTTATTTAATTCAAAAACCTATTTAGAGGCTAAAAACTTCACCCATGCCGGGATTCGAACCCGCAACCTCTGGCTATCCGTACCAGCGCTAGTAGGTAGTCGGGGCTGTAAGTAATGCAATTTGCTTAAGTCAGATGTCGCTGCCTGTACGTAATACAGAGAATATTGTAAAGAGGTTCGAAATTTCACTGATGCCGTGAGTTGCCCATTGGCTCAATTGGTAGAGCGCTGGTACGGATAGCCAGAGGTTGCGGGTTCGAATCCCGGCATGGGTGAAGTTTTTAGCCTCTAAATAGGTTTTTAAATTTGTTCCTTAGCACGGGTTAGTGCATTAAAAATAAAAATAGTGTAGACTTATTTAAATTAAAATAAAAAGACAAAGTATGGAAATATTCTTTTTTTAATGCACCAACCCGTGCTGAGGACAATTTTAAAAACCTATTTAGAGGCTAAAAATTCCACCCATGCCGGGATTCGAACCCGCGACCTCAGCTATGAACGCTGGCTATCCTTGCCAGCGCTCTTTCCAACTGAGCTAATGGGCGACTCACCGACATCAGTGAAATTTCGAACCTCTTTACAAAATTTTCTGTATTACGTACAGTACATATTACAGAGAATATTGTAAAGAGGTTCGAAAATTCACTGACGCCGAGTGAGTTGCCTATAAGCTCAGTTGGAAAGAGCGCTGGCACGGATAGCCAGAGGTCGCGGGTTCGAATCCCGGCATGGGTGGAATTTTTAGCCTTTAAATAGGTTTTTAAATAGGTGTGGTGGTAGCTCAGTGGGTAGAACCATAGACTGGCAAGCGAGAGCCCCAGGTTCGATCCCGAGTGCGGGCATGTACCAATTACTTTGTTTAATTTCAAAGTTACGTACATTTGCGAATTTGCAGTCGCAATACCACACGCTAACGGTGAAGGAAAACATCGTGAGGAAACCCGCGGCTTGGTTGGCTCCGCACGTATTGACTAGTCTTTCCTGTGGGCTAGGCCGACTAAGCTGTCAGGATGGTATAGGTGCTGGGCAAGCCTATACCATCTATAAAACCATGACCCAGGCACTACAGCGTCGGAGTGGTCCCTTCACCCATCTAGTGTGAGTGAAGATACCACTGGACGCTGTATAAATCATCTCATTAAGTAGATGCAAAAAGGCCAATATTATTATTATAAATAGGTTTTTAAAGTATGGACAGTAAAAATAACTAAAAACCCATTACAAACGTTGTCGCGGGTTAATGCACCGCCCTCCCTTCCACTTTTTCAGCAGCAGAAGCAAGACACGAACACACATCCACCGACACCAAATACTTGTGTACCAATACGGATTTTGCGTGTTTTCTCTGCTTAAAAAAGTGAGAGGGAGGGCGGTGCATTAACTAACCGCATGGTCCTTGTGGGCTTTTATGGCAGAAATTAGCAAGGTAATTATCACTTTTTAATGCTACTATGGATTTCCGCAAAGAAAATTTTTCATTTTTCTGAACGAAATTTCATTTCAAATGTTAAAAGGAGACGGGGATTTCTGGGCCCGATTGTAAATAGTTGAGATGTGGTTTAAAAGAAGCGTTGTTTTCTATTTTAAAATATAAAAAAATGAGCTCAATTCACAATCTGGAAGACGAGAAATCTTAAAAATAAGTTTATGTCCCTAATAAAATAGGATACCGATTACTTTAATCGATAAGTCTGCATGTATTAAATAAAAAACACCTGCACCAGATGATTGATTCAATCAAATTAAATAAATTCATTATAATATACTTAATGTCAAGTTTAAAAAAATCCAAATATTAACTTGATGAAAATAAATCTTTAAATTTATTCTCGTTAACGGATCGATTCGATTACCCGTGTTTGTCAACTGTATTTTGAATCTGTGTCTGTGCCAAGAAAAACATCCTTGGTCTGTGCTAACAGTGACAGGCGTGACAGCTCCCTGACTCAATCTATGATCAATAGTCTTCTCTCAGAATAATAGAGCGTCTTCTCGAATCGTTTAGTGCGTTTTGAGTGTGTTTCCTGTTGTTTTTGTTATTATAATTCTCCGATCAGTACTTTCTTTCTACGGACTTACGATCTTGCTTAACTAGTACGGACACGGATAAGTTTAGTATAAGTTTCATTGTCAGCTTGTTGCATAGCCTCACTTTTACTAAATCTCTCATAACTCTGCTCTCAGATTGCCAAAATCCGCAGAATTTTCTGAGATGACTTGCTAATATATAAGCTCTAAATTGACATCTCTTCCACCTTTTTGCACCCAGGTCCAAGAATGTATGAAAGTGTATCCGTCTCCTTTATGGTCTTCCTTTTATTTCTGATAGTATGTTATTTAGCAAAAAATAATCCTTGTGATGAAGCCTTCCGATCGGTGTGATAAAGCTAGAGGGTAATTTTTTTCTCGTGTAGCGGGTTCGATTCACGGTTCAACCGTGTAATTATTTAAAAATCTATGAATGCAGTTTTGATGTTTGACGACCTCTGTGGCGTAGCGGTAGCGCGTCTGCCTACCTTGCAAGAGGTCCCGGGTTCGAATCCCGGCTGGGAACAAATTTTAATGTCGTTGTTTCTGGTTCCCACGATACAGGGTATCCTAGTGTGGGGCAAGAAGCAATGTATGTGCCAGTATGTAAAAATGTTATGTCAAATGTTATGATTGTTTTGAAATTAAAATAATGTAAGTATTCTTTCAGTAAAATGTTCTATCTGCAATATTAAAGTGGGACGCCCTGTATACGTGTTTAAAAGCGTCGAGTTCCATCACTAGGCCCCTCTCACCTGATCCCTCTGGTGTCCGTGGAGCAGAGCCATGTGAGTGGCCAGCCCTCGCGCGCCCAGGAAGGAGTATCCACACAGTGGACACACGCTGTCCGACGGGTGCTTCGCGCGTAAATGGTTGTGCAGGTTAACCAGGTGACTGTGACATACGAGATAAATGGATTATAGGGAAGAGCGGGTGATCGTGCTCTTCCACTTTAAAGGGAAATTTCCCGCCAGGCAGATCGTATGCCTGGGGACGGCCGGTCCAACTAGTTAGTTAGACCTGAGATTTCCGCACTTAGCCTCATAGTTGGGCCATTGTAAATAGCAAGCGCTGAGGTACGCTAACACCTCAGACACTAGGGTTTCCTTACGATGTTTTCCTTCACCGTCAGCGAGTAGTATTGCTACTATAATTTCAGAAATGTACATAACCTAGAAAACAAAGTCATTGGTACATGCCGGGGTTCGAACCCACGACCTCCCGATTGAGAAGCCGGCGTTCTACACCGCTCAGCTACCACCGCTCGGTGGCTGGTCCAACTATTGATATAGTCTGTAAAACATAGCTCGAGTTCCACGACAGCCGTCACACGGGCAGGACTAGGAATGGGACGATGTCGGCAGCAAATGTCGATAACGTGGATGGAAATAACTTCGAGAAGTTGGGAATATGAAAAAAATATTTTTTTCTACGCATTATAAAAATAAAACAAAATGTTGATCTAGCGATGTAAGTAGCTGCTAAAGATAAAAGTTTATGAGTGAGGTACAGTGGACAGCTGATGGCCTTTGCATTGTGTAGCACAGACAATGTGGCCGAACACAGAGTGTACATGTAGTGGTGGGTCAGCTGTCGACTGTACCTACTTTCACATTAATTTTATGGAATAGTTACCATTTACGTTAAAAGAGCGCGATTAATTCGCCAACAAACTGCCACGCAGTTTGGCGAATAATTTATAAAATTTAAAACTCTGCGATAGAAACGTAAGTCAATAAATATATTTTAAAAAAAAATTACAAGTAAACATTTCGTCGTCAGGGTAAACAAGAACGTCACGCAATAAAAATCAAAACATAGAGCGCGCGGCTGATCAGAGCCCAGAAGCATGGAGGTTCGGAGCAAAGTTGAGACGTGCACACACGCTGTACGTTATTGCCACAGTAACAACAATATTTAAAAACCTATTTAGAGGCTAAAAATTTCACCCATGCCGGGATTCGAACCCGCAACCTCTAGCTATCCGTGCCAGCGCTCTACCAATTGAGCCAATGGGCGACTCACCGGCATCAGTGAAATTTCGAACCTCTATATAAATAGGTTTTTAAATTTGTCCTTAGCACGGGTTAGTGCATTAAAAATAAAAATAGTATAACAATATTTAGTTAGATAGGTTTATTCGCTAACAATTATGACTATTTTTATTCTGATGAAATTCGATAATGCTTTCCAAACTAATAAACTTCAATTCCAATAGTTGCAGTTTAGGTCATCCATTGCCAAATCATCGTAAACATGTAATTTGCAGTTACTATACTGGTTAGACATCACTATCTGTGGAGTAAGTACGGAGTTTTCCCAGTACAAATATTCTGTGAAAAAATCCAAAACTTCATGGACTCAATTTCGATGCCTGTCGCGGAGCTCAAGCTATATTTTACAGACTTTAGAGTTGGACATTGTATTTATGGTATTTGAATTCAGAATTCAGAGTTGACATGTGCTTGCCACATGGATACATAAAAAATGGAAATTACACAGATATTTCTTAAGCTTAGAGTGCAGGCGGCGGGCTTATCACTAAAACTGATCTCTTTGGATGGACTGGATAGATAGATAGAGATCATTTTATTGTACATAAAAATGGAAATTACACAGATATTTCTTAACCTACGAGGGCAGGCGGCAACCTTATCACTAAAAGTGATCCCTCCAGACAACCTTTGGACATATTTATTGTAATATTCTTTATTTGGATGAACTAGACAGATAGATAGATAGAGATCATTTTATTGTACATAAAAATGGAAATTACACAGATATTTCTTAACCTACGAGTGCAGGCGGCAACCTTATCACTAAAAGTGACATCTTCCAGACAACCTTCGCTTGGACTCGCGGGACAAATACATTGGAGAAGGAAGTAGATGTACAGACATACAAAACAATAGTGTAAATATATTAAAATATCAACAGATACATACAAATAATATACCTACGTAAATAAAAAAAAATGTCATTATAGATAGGTCAGTTGATAATAATGAGAGATAAAGTGGACTGTATAATGTTTAATTTTAGAAATAAACGCTATATTTAGTTGCACCTCTGCTACTTACGTATCGATCGGAAAAAGTAACAAAAAAATGGCGGGTCGTCGCTGCTGCTTTCATACGATGGCCGTGAACGGCCAACGTGTGCATGCTGTGTCGTAGACACATTAATAGTTTTTTTTAAACATGGTTGGTACAGTGCGTTCACATTAACTTGACGCGTGAGAGAATTGGTAACAAGGACATAACATGTGAATTAGCTTTTGGACCTAATCGGAAGATGGTAAAACAAGCCCTCATTCCTTTTATTTTCCCCAAGTAATGGGAATGATTTCTTATTTAACATGGTAACAGTAAACATCTCAGTGCTACCAATTCTCTCACGCGTCAAGTTAATGTGAACGCACTGTAAAGCTTTATTTTGACAACCTTGTCAAAATAGAGGTCCGTACTTTAGTAATAATAATAGAAAAATAATATCCCTCCGGGATACAGGCGTAGTCTGTTGGCTTACAGAACATACCTCGGGCTCTAGAGTAGGCTTCGGTTTTCGCCGAAAGCACACGAGTGTAATACTACTTCCTGCTCTGTATAAAACTTTTCTTCACTATTCTTCACTCCGATTTCGAAATTAAGTGTCGTCACATGAGTTCAGATATTTCTATTACACGAATATAATAATATAGTATATCCGATAGAAGCGGAGATATATTCTAAAAGCTAATAGACTATAATTTTATCTAATTTAATGTAAAATAAAAGTTAAAAGAAAAGGATTCACTATAAAAACAAAATGCTTACTTAGTGAACGTCAAAGCTGTTACTTTAACAATTAATGGATTTTGTGGAGAAGAAACTAAAAAAGAAACGTATATTATTCTCAAAATTGAATTAATGTACTCACTTGAATACTTTGTCGCAATGTGTACATTTGTAAGTCTTTCCCTCGTGAAATCGCATGTGTAACGTTGCTCGGTACCTGTAGACATTAAAGATCAATTAATCAGAAATTCTGGCATCGCATACCGATCCTACGTAGTAACATTCTAATAGTACATTATGATATAAGTGCGGTAAGTTGAAAATTACAGCCGAGGCGATATTACTATAAGGCTATAAGGAAGCAGAGGCTGTAATTTTCAAGGCGCACGTATGTCATACGACGTTTTATAACATATTTACGAGGAAATTAATAAAACTCTGACTTTGTTATCATCACTACTTGACGACATTTTCAAATAAAAACAATACATTAGGCGTGATCGTTGCAAAGACGAACCGTTTTATAAGACCGTTTTGTGTTCCGCGACGATAGGACCGTTTTACGTTTCATTCTAAAGCAGTGCCAGCGACTCTAAAGCAGTGCCAGCGTTTGTTCGTCGCGAGACCAGTCCTTAGATTGTTCGACGCGGATATGTCCTTTAGTGCTATATTAATAGAGCCTAGAACGTAATGAGATCATTGCGACGTCGTCGTCGGCTCCGTGCTCGTTCCGTTCGTTTTGGTCTGTGATACAATAAAGTAATCTTTATGTCTATGAGTATACAGTCGAATATCGTGTAAAACAACTTATTTTTTCCGATGTTTCGTGATTTCGTCTCGTTCGCACTCGTTTAACCGTCCTCTGCGCCTGGCTCGTTCGCATACAATGAAACCAGTTGCGAACGAGGACCGTTTCGAGGACCTGTTTTCGTTCCAGAAAAAACGGTTGCGTTTCGTCGTCGAAAAATCGGACAACGACCCACTCCTACAATACATCGAAAAGAAAAAGCGCGCGGATTTATTTTTACTTGTCCACAAATAAGCGATGCGCGCGCATCAACTTTTTTTTTTAAGGCAAAGGTACAAAAACAGCCAGTATTACTAATAAAGTAAATTAATATTTTTGTGTTTTTGTTACAGATGGTTGTAATTTATTGTCAAAATTAATTAAATTAAAGAATGAAATGTTTATTTGTTATATTTTATTTCCCATAGTTAATTTTATTCATAAAATATTGACCACTTTCTTGACATAAAACCTCTTTGCTAAGATTTTTAAAAGTATCCTTCATTTTTAGACGGAGTATCTTAAAACTTTATTAAAAAAAAACACGTGCCTTTTACATTACATTATCGCACAAGTACGTAATGAGATACATTACGATATTGAAATTAGTGTAATTACAACCACTTTACGAGCAAATATGTTATAAAACTAGGTACCAACTCACTGTAGTGACATTTTAACACCAAATACCGACTCACTCTAGTGACATTCTAGCAACGCATATCGACTCGTTGTAGTGATATTCTAACCCTATATACCGACTCTCTGAAGTGACATTCTAACACTATACACCGACTCACTGTATTGATATTCCAGCACCGCATACTGACTCTCTCTCTAGAGTAATTCTAGCGCCGCGCATCGACTCGTTGTAGTGATATTCTAACCCTACACCGACTCTCTGAAGTGATATTCTAGCAACGCGCACCGACTCTCTAGTGACATTGTAACACTATATATACCGACTCACTAGTGACATTCTAACACTATATACCGACTCTCTGAAGTGACATTCTAGCAACGCGCACCGACTCTCTAGTGACATTCAAACACTATATACCGACTCACTGTAGCGATATTCTAGCAACGCGTACCGACTCTTTGTAGTACCACTCTACCACCAAATACAGACTCTCTAGTGACATTCTAGCACTAAATACCGACTCTTTCTAGTGACATTCTAACACCGCTTACGATTCATACGATTGGGCAACCCTAGCGACCAGTTGTCATTTCAAACAGCTGTTGTAATTTTAATTAAATAAATTAATAAAATCCAGTAATAATTATTTTTTGTAATGGTTTCACGGCCTATGTAAAACAATTGAATAATGCCTTAGCATTTAAAGTTATTAATGGCAATCATGGAATCTTATGCGTATAGGTGGTACCTAACGTATTAGATTTAAGAGGACTTGAGAAAAGATGGTCAGAGTGGAGTTTTTTTCCCGCTGCCTTTTTCTCCACTACACTACGGCCCGAAGGCAGCTTGTACTTTGACATTCAGCAAACAGAATGTAAATTCTATACGTTGAAATAAATTGAATTGAATTCGCGATACTCATACATAGTTATATATTAATAGTGACTATCTATCTATCTATAATCAGCCCACATCAACCCACTGCTGGGCATAGGCCTCCTTTTTATTGCGCCATTCCTCACGGTCCTGAGCTAACCTGGTCCATCTCTGGCCCGCAACCCTCACGATGTCGTCTGACCATCGTGTCGGTGGTCTGCCTACCAACCTCCTTCCCTCCCTTGGCCACCACTCCGATACTGCCCTGGTCCACCGGCCGTCTTCCCTTCTAGCCAAGTGTCCCGCCCATCTCCACTTTAAGTCTGTGATCCGCTCACCAACGTCTTCGACCTTGGTTCTTCGACGAATTTCTACGTTGGATACGCGGTCCACAAGCGATATGCCTAGCATGGCACGCTCCATCGCTCTTTGTGCAACTTTTGACTGACTACCCACAATAATTGACTGTGCTCGCCACTTCAGTCTACCCGAGACAAAATCAATATATTTCGGTTTCAAATACTACAGGAAATATTCATTTATAGCGTCAAATTTGATACGTGTCAAATAGCGGAGTCTAGCACTACATACCAACTCTCTCTCTCTCTCTCTCGTGATATAATAGGGACTCGCTCCAGTGACATTCTAATGACATTTTCCAACCGCAAACCAGCTCTCTATCGCGCAGTGTCAAGTGTGAACACT